>JAAWXA010000007.1:18224911-18967864 GCA_038090715.1 Florisuga fusca
GCGCTACAGGCTGGACACAGAGTGGCTGGAGAGCAGCCAGGCAGAAAGGGACCTGGGAGTCTGGATTGACAAGAAGCTGAACGTGAGCCAGCAGTGTGCCCAGGTGGCCAAGAAGGCCAATGGCATCCTGGCCTGTATCAGGAACAGCGTGGCCAGCAGGTCCAAGGAAGAGATTCTTCCCCTGTACTCAGCGCTGGTGAGGCCACACCTCGAGTCCTGTGTCCAGTTCTGGGCCCCTCAGGTCAGGAAGGAGATTGAGGTGCTGGAGCAGGTCCAAAGGAGGGCAACCAGGCTGGTGAAGGGACTTGAGCACAGATCCTAAGAGGAGAGGCTGAGGGAGCTGGGGCTGTTCAGCCTGGAGAAGAGGAGGCTCAGGGGAGACCTCATCACTCTCTACAACTCCCTGAAAGGAGGTTGGAGCCAGGGGGGGGTTGGTCTCTTTTCCCAGGCAACTATCAACAAGACAAGAGGGCATGGTCTCAAGTTGTGCCAGGGGAGGTTTAGGTTGGATATTAGAAAGAATTTCTTTACGGAGAGGGTGATCAGACATTGGAATGGGCTGCCCAGGGAAGTAGTGGATTCTCCGTCCCTGGAGGTATTTAAAAAGAGACTGGATGTGGCACTCAGTGCCATGGTCTGGTAACCACAGTGCTAGTGGATGAAGGGTTGGACTTGATGATCTCTGAGGTCCCTTCCAACCCAGCCAATTCTATGATTCTATGGAAGAAGGTAAGAATTGATGACTGGGTGGAGGACTACACCTTTCTGCTCCCCTCCAGGCGTCCTGTCTTCCAACGAACCTGTCTGGCTGACAGCTGCTCCTTCGGAACAAAAGGGGCTCAGGGGTATAAATTTGGCTGTCCATGCTTGGGTTTTGTCGTCTCTTGACCCACCACCATTTCTGCACCGGACCCTGTCCAGGATCAGCACGCCATCCTGAAGAACCTCGCTGGACAGCTGGACCCCCTGGTGGTGACTCTCTTTCTCTCTCTCTCTCTCTCTCTCTCTCTCTCATTCTTTCCACTTTCTTACCCTTTCCTACACTTTTCTCTCTCATTCTTTCTTACCACTTCCTTATCATTTTCCTCTCTCTTTCTTATACCTTCTTTTCCTCTCTCCCTCTTTTACCCGGCTCTGTATTTTTGCCTGTGTCAATTGTCAAATAAAATCTGCTTGCACCCGACCCTTTTCTACGGTTGGACTTTTCTGTATCCAAAACAAAAATAAATTTTAATGTTGCCTCAGACCATAACAGTGCCCCATCCCTGGAAATGTTCAAGGTCAGGCTGAGCAGGTGCTAGGTGATTCTGTAATTGTATGTTTGTGCTTAATGATAAAATCTCAAGCCAGCCAACTTCAGTTTATTTTCATTGCTGCTGTTCTAAGTTTTTTTGTTGTTGATGCCACCAGTATTGGTCTACATTGGGATGGTATAGGCTGATTCAGAATCAACATGTAAAACTTCATGGAAATTGTATATGGGCTTTTCAAAGGAACCCCAGAAGTGTATATATCTAGGATGGGATTTTCCAAAAGCTCTTGACATTTCATGAAATTATTAAAAAAGCTTTTAAAAGCATTTTCTCTCAGTTTGGTAGGACTTGAGTTGGCTTATTTGGATCCTTGTATCTAAATAAAATGCCTACTGGTGGTTTTGAAAATCCCACTCAGGAAATAAATCTGAAAAATGCTGCTTGAACAATTCAGCCATGTTCCTCTTGACCATTAGTGCCTGTGCTGCCCACTTATGTGATTGTCTGCACTGATATTACCCTCCTGTGTTTATCTTCCTGATTACTTTGGGTGTCCAGAGCTGTTCCCCAGTGCCTTCCCTAAACATTTCCTTCATTAGCTTCAATCCATTACTCGTCATTCTAACTTCTCCTGAGACTGAATAATCTGTTTCTCCCTTTTTGTTGCCTTGAAATTATTTATAGTCTGTGATCACATCTCCTTGGGCTTACTCTTGTCTAGACTAAGTATATTTAGCTCTTTTACTGTCACTCTGCGTGTCTAACCGTGTTGTTTATTATCTATTCTTGTTTTCTTGAGGTTTTCAATACCTTTCCTACGCTGAGAAAAATAGTACTAAATGTACTGTTCCAGGGTGATCACACCAAAAGTATGTTAAGTGACATTACTGGCTTCTCAGTTTTTACATGTTGTTTCATGTGCATATGACTGGTAATAAATCCGATCCTAAATTAATCTTCTACTTTCCTCTAGGCAGAAAGTGGAATTAATTCATTACTAACTGCTGTAAGGACGAGCTCCAGCAGTCACTTCTCACATCATAATAACTGTGAAATCTCCAGTGGAGCAGAGCTGAAGCTTTTTTTTGACCAAAAATTCACTTTTATTGCACTTGAAGTTTGTGACACTATGTGACTATTTAAAAAAATGTTTTTTAAGTTTGTTGGTGAAGGCAGACCAATATTTTTTGCTCAGTGAGGTGTCTGTTTTATTCTCTACAAAGTGGAGAAAGAATAAAAAGTTCCATATTCAAGCACAGCATTTGTTGTGTCTTTTTTAAAACAACCCTGTTTCACAGGAAATTTATTTCAAATTTTCAATCTTTTCAGTCTTTCCTTATCTTGTTTCTTATCTGGAAGGAAATGGGCATTCTTCTTTTGAAGAATAAGACTAATTGGGTCGGTTTTTAATTTAAGGTCCACCTCCACCACATAACTCATTATGACTCATACTAGCTCGTTATCTGGTAGGTTTTTCTGTCTTGCAGGACTGTGACTTCACCTACTGCTGTACCAGTATGAATATTTAATTCATACATTATGCCACTATCACAATCAGATGGATAATATGAATCTCTTTTATCTCTGACTGTATATACTTAGTTTGAATTGAGAACATCTTTTTTAGAAACAAGCTAGAATTTGGTAATATACTTATGTGGACATTACCACTGAACCAGGACTTTTTTTCCAAGGGATCCAGAGGAAAAAAGAAGTGAAAGAAGCTTTTAGTGAAATGATGAATGTGTCCTTCAAAGTGATGCACATGATTTATAGAAACAGATATCCAAAGACTTACTCTGTAGTCACTGGATGTCACATAAAATATGGGGAGAAAGGCCAGCCAAATGATGCACGTTGTGTACATTGTGAAACCGATAAACTTGGCTTCGTTGAAGTTCTCTGGACATTTCCTTGTTTTGAAGGCATATACAGTGCATAAGACTACGAGGATTACATCATATGTTAAGGAGATTAACATACTGGAATCTTTGACATTGCACTTCAATATGACAGTCTCTCTTTTCTCAGGAAGAGTGTACCTCCTTGTGCCAGGGGCCTCCAAGATAAGCCACACAGACACTACCACAATCTGTACCAAAATGAGACTCAGGCAGATGAACACCTGAGAGCTGGGGCTGATGAACTTAGGCCTTTGAGCACCGTTCTTTACACCATCAAATATTCTGGCTATGCAGTTCGTTTTTGTCAGGAGGGCAGAGTAGCAGACAGCAAAGGAACTTCCTAGTCCCAAACGACGTAGGGTGCAGATAGCTGGAGAAGGCTTGGCTATGAAGAAGAAAGTCATGCTGTAAGACAGGAAGACACCAAAGAGCAATATGTAACACAGTTCACGGCCAGAGGCTTTGACCAGGGGGGTGTTGTTGTGCTTGATGAACACTCCAATGACCATAAAAGTACAAATAAAGCCCAGGCATGCAATGGTAACAGGACCTATTGCCCAAGCATCTTCCCATTTGATGTAGTCTTCTGGTAGGTCGTAACAGCCAGTCAGGTCAGCTGTGGGCCATTTTCCAGGCCCACAGTCTGCACAGGTAAATTCATCAGCCAGGTACTCGTAGATTTCACAGGGAATACAAATCCAACAGCAGACATCTCCTGGTTGCATATTCTTCATCTCATTAGGAGCACAGGGGTCACTGCACTGAGAGACAGGGATAGAGCTCCTGGACCAATGGATAGAGTCTACCTCAAGTGACAAGGTTTCTGCCCATTGACCAACTTTCACATAGGAGTATCTGCCTCCGGTGTACTGGAAGTTGAACACGTTGTATCGTCCTATCCCATCTCCATAGGCATCAAATTTGACCATGCTGTCTGCAGCATTGGGAGGGTTGAATGGAGCTGTGGAAAAAAAAAGACATAAGGAATGTTATAACTTTTTTCATCCTTTTGGTAGTCAGACACCTGACTGCTGATACAAAGCAATTCAAGTGCCATCAGGTAAGTTGAGAGGTCTGTATCTCTCCTGTATTTGAAATGTTTTTGCCTTGTTTGAACTTAGAAGAAGAACTCAGATATTAGAACTCTATTTAATTCAATGGCATGAGAAATATTTGTTACTGTGGAGAGTTACATTAGATTACCAGTGTCTTTATTTTTTTCCCCAGAGACAAATGAATTCTCCAATTATTTCCCCCAGTATGCCCAGTTGCTGCCTTTCACATTTTCTCTTGAAAGAGTAAGTCTGCTTCTAACAGAGACTCAGAATTATTTGGTGAAATTTAGCTGTAATGATATAAAGAAATTAAAATGGGCAGATCAATAAACATCGGTTTTGCAGACAGCAATATGGAATGCAGTTAAAGAAAAGCTTAATTTTTAGGATGATAGAGCTGTACTTATGAAGCCATCAGTAAGTATCTTTGTCTTTTTCTTTCGTCCTGTGTCATAAGAAGCTTTGGATTCTTGCTATTCTTCAATTTTACCAGTTTCAGATTATTTTTTTTTTATTCAATCTGATGTTCCCAGCATGTGCTGCTTTGGTACTCTATCTTGTTTGGGGAATAGATGAAAAAAACCACGAAGTGGATCTGTGACCTTCTGTGAAGTCAATATCATAACATTTCCAAGTGGTAAGCTCTTGAGAGTTTTTAGGGTTTTTTTCTTCCAGATGAGACTCATGTGGGGAACAAAAATATTTAAAATGAAGGAGGAAATTTCATTTACCACTTGATCCATTGGTCATTTGCTGTAGCATCAAAGGTGCATAGCTTTATAGGCAGGAAGCAAAAGGGATTTTTTTTGCCATTGATGAGCAATAAAGGTTATTTCATTCCTCAGTGTCTTTGTTTACACAAGTGATTCCAATGTCTTTGATGGAATAAATCTTTTTCCCTGTGTCTGTGGCCATGCTGTAATTGAGTATGAGCAATATCAGAAGGATGTAGTATCTTCCTCCACTTCACTCTCCTGGTACTTTGGATTTCTTGCAGTATATTTATTTAGCTTCTATATAACACTGAGACCAAATTCTTTCACTGATGTTCCTACAGAGCATGACTTTATTTTGTAGCAATCCCATCAAGGCCAGTAAAAGGGACAACACTTTTTGTTACAAAAGCCTGGATTGGAGGCTGATGCCTAACCTGCACCTCCCCATGTGCTGGACTTGGAGTGCATTTCTTTTCCCACTTTCTTCTTATATTGAGGTAAGGTTGGAAGATAATTTATGCCTGACTACCGTCTCTTCCAATTTTGAGCTAAAATTCTGCCTCTTCTTTTCCCTTCCCTCTCCTGCTCTTTCTCAACTCATCTGTGTCAATTACAGTGGTGGACAACCTTGTTTTGCAGGATTACAGACTAGTCTGGGTAACACAAGAATGTATAAGAGGTTTGTTTTCTCTTTTTCTTGACTGATGACATCCAGTTTTACCACTGCCTAGCCCTACACCACCTCTGAGTCCACAAAAGTTAAGGGCAGCATAATACTCTCCCAGATGGCCAGTTCTCCTGGAAATTACAGGCTCTGAATTAAAGAGGCAGCTAAATTCAAAATGGAGGTCAACAAGAAGAATATTAAGCAGCTTCCCTCCTCTCCCCTCACCTCCTCATGCACAGGCATATGAGCTCTCTCATCCAGGAGCGACATTAAAACAAAATCATAATTCAGCACTTAACAGCTCTTCAATAATGTTTTGTCATTGCCAGTGTCATATTTCATTATTCATAACACTTACATAGATTGTAGAAGCTGTTAACACAGCAGCCCAGTTTTAAAAGCCAATTTATTTACTTTGGTGTTATACAGGCCAGCTCCCAAGGTGTGCTGAGAGCATCATTTCTGCTGGCTCCAGTGGAGCCCCAGGTAAGCAAAACACTGCAAACTTGTTGTACAGCTTGTCTTCTCTCAAGTGCTTAATTTCATGTGCAAGAGTACCCTGGTGCAAGTTACCTGAGGGTCAGAGACATCAGCACTTTTCAGGAAAGAGTTTCCCCTGTATAACACATTTAACAATTTCTTAGCTCTGACAGAGTATTTGTCATTTAAATAGAGAAAAGTCAAACACTCATGTATGTTGCCTTCCATGGGGCTGTTCCCATGCTACACATATGAATAGAAGATTTTTGAAGGACAACATATTTTAATTAAACTACAGCTTGGACCTTGAAATATTAATTTTTAGTGGCTGCTGATAGAAGAAAATAAATGAAATCATCCACAGTGATGAGGAACTAAATCCTCACCATCCGAGATGATAAGGATGAAATAATTTAACCAAACAATGATGTATTAAATTATAATATGCTGAGGTAAAGCTTACAAATGGGCCCACTGGGTGGCAGCAATTAATATGCCCACTGCCTGTGTATAAAATCACTAAGGCATTTTAACAACAGATACGTATCAACATATTCTAGATCCTGTAGAACCACCATCAAAAAGCTGTGCTTTCAGGAAATAGGACCTAAGAGTAATCATAAAAACAAGATTCTTATAGGCATGAATGTAATATCATAAGAAGTCATGACCTTATGTTATAGAGTAAAAAGAATATTTCTTGCATATTGATAGATCATTTTCCCAGATATGATGTCAAGCAATGTCATAAGTCACTCCAAGAATTTTTTGTTGTTAATTTTTAGTTTTGAAAACAAACCTACAATCTTTATAAGAGGTATTTCTGGCAGGCCTCTTTTAGAGTTTTGTCTCAGCTGTTTTGAGCTCATCCCTTGGGAGATGACAGACAAGACTCTCTGGGTCTACCCATGCTGTTAGCTAAGAGACTACATGAATGACAATAGAAACTTTATCTCCTTTGAGCAGTATCTCTGAATCTTCTCCCCTTGCACTTCATTAAACAAATTATCCTTATGCAAAGAAATTATCTGGGATAAATTCTATAAAAGAAGATATCAAGGAAAAGAAAGGATAATTAAAAGTGACTTAAAGATAAAGCAGTGATGCCTTGTGCCCCATCAGTTCAGCAATGAAGATGCAACAGCAGTGACATTTATGAAAACAGGAGAAACACTCAGGTGGACAGAGTGTGGCAGACAGGAACCTGTGGAGCAGGCAGCCCACCTCCACCAGCTCACTGAATCAATTCTATGGGACGAGAGAATGCCATCGGGTAAGTGGAGGACAAACTCCTTCAGCTTCAGATAAGAGAGGACAGACTGTAGTTTTACAACTGTTTCAATAGCAGATATGAATAAGAATATAATATAACATCATAGCTTTTATGCAGTGAATCGTGTAATTTTTTCGTTTCTTCTGAGTGGGACAATCTTTTCCAACAGTCATATAACTTGCTAGGATGTGCTTATGTACTGTTAGAAGCAGGTGAGAAGCTTTCATCTGGAAACCTACTTTCTTTGGTACTGGTGATGTACAGCTCTTGGTGTCATGAAAGAATGCTGAAAGTTCTGAAGGGAGAGATTTATTTTCTTCTTGGTCAAAAAAACTATTTTAAGAGACGGCATGGGAAATATTTTTTTAATTGCTTCTGATTCCAGACATTGGCTCAGTTGGGTGAAAGTATTTATGAGATTTTTAACCAGGGATGAGAAGATGAAGAAAAAAAAGCAGTTTTAAACCTAATTAGCCACAAGGAAACTTTTAAGGCAGCCTAAGAAAAGATGAATGTCATCTTAACTGGCTTGGAATCAGTTGAGCTTTGTTTGCCAGAAATATCTTGGGGCCAGGAAGGATATTTTGCATACAGAGCCTGGCACGTGTCTGGCACAGAGCTGAGTGTAAAGATCTTGTTTTATAGAAAACATAATCTGTAACACTTCCTGGTAGGAATGATGACAGATATGCCCATATCTGAGAACACCCTTCATCTCCCATAAAATAGGCATCTGTTCTTTACTTGCAGTGTGTATTCCTTCAAAACAAGGCACAGATCAGAGGCACAGCTCACTATCTGGGAGGCAATTCATTAATAACAAGGCTTGATGAAAAGCTCTGCAGTTTTTCAGCTCGGCCATTTGCAAAGCTGTGGGATTTCATGTGCTTCAGAAAGAAATGTATAAAGGAGTATTGTGTGCACCAAAGGCACCGCCTTCAACAGCTTGTTAAGACTTCCAGCCATTAGACTATAGAGAGATCATGATTAAAAAGGAATGCAGATGTAAAGAGGGAACAGGCTGGGGTTTCTGAAAAGTTGAGTGAAACCTCTTTAGTCTCACTAGGTGGTGCTGCAAAAACTCTGAACTTCTGGTTTAAGATTGAAAAACAAAACATTTGTTTATGTAATGGAAAAAAATATATTTTTTTGACGCCCCCCACTCCTTCCTGTTATGTATCCTGAGCAATGTCTTATTAAAGTACTGCAAGGAAAAGCCTTGATAATAATATAACAACAGGATATGGTGTGTTTGTCCAACAGGCTCATCTGTGTGTATGATGCCTAATCTTGAAAAGTATCAAAGTACCATGAGAATGCATGTATCTTTCAATTTTCTTCTATTTTTAGCTATATATGGATTGTTGAGGTCAAAGTGACTTATTTCTTCTTGGCTGGATATTCACACCGAGTAACGGAGAACTGATGCACTCACTATTGTTTCTATCTCGGCCCAATGCAGCTGTTTTCACACCTGGTTGGCAAGGGACACGCTGAAATTTGGCAATTTAAAAGATAGTATAGGGAGCACTCAGAGTGAAGTGTTGTTAAATTGTAACTCTCATCAATTAATGAATAAGGAATGGCTTAAAATATCAGTTTTCACTGTTTCTGGATGTGTTTGGGTCATATGCAGTGTTGCTTCTCATTCAAGAAACATGAGCTAACCTGGGAATGCATTATCTCCAGGATCAGTTTTACTTGAAAATGGCTCAGGCAAAGTGTAATGGAGAGGTGTGGTACATGTAAACAGGTAGAATCTAGAGTGGTGTAAGGGCAGTTTATGAGAGAGGCACAGGGTTACAGCTGAGTATGAGCACCCCAGTCAGTGTTGTACAAAGGTAATCTTGCCTGTAATCTCCTATCTCTGTCTACAGAGTTTCCATTCAGCTTTGTGGCTCCTCTCTCATGTTAGAAACTCACTTACTGTGGGGAAGTTTAACATCTTCAATCCCAACAGTGTTTGCAGTAGTCACAGACAGAAATGTTTCCACACATAGGAAAAGTCCATCACAGGGATATCTGCAAATGAGTTAATTATCCCAAGCTCCTGTCCTACAAAAGAGAATTTGTATATCCCAGGTTGACCTTGGAGTAGATATCTAGGATAGGTCAGCTGATCTGTACTTGGTTTTTGATTCTTTGGGGGTTTTTTTTGTTTGTTTTTTTGGTTGGTTGGTTGGTTTTTTTGGTTTTTTTTCTGCTAACCATGAGGGTGGCTACAAGACTATTTAAGTGAGGTGAATACTAGTCAGGTAGCTGGAACAGAGAGGATGGAGCTCCAAGTGATGATAGTAAGCAGCTCATACAAGCTCTCTGCAGTGTGCCTGTGAAGGGGTCTCTCTTGCAAGCAGTCTGCACAGGCTGCTGTGACTGCTCGAGATGCTATTGGAGAGAGCAGTCCAGGAGATAAGTCATGCAGACTGTCAAAATAAGCTAGCAAGGGTCCAAAAGATTAGAAGAATTCATCCATCTTGTCATTATCCTCAGTCCAGCAGAACACACAACTCCCAATCCACTTTTCTTGTGAAATGCTTGCCTTGAGCATCATGTTTTATGTTTTCAGTTTTGTGCTGTCCCCTTGCTTATAGAATCATAGAATCATGGAATGGGTTGGGTTGGAAGAGACCTTAAATATCATCTGATTCCAACCCCCCTGCATAGCCAGAGTCACCTCCCACTAGACCAGGTTGCTCCAAGCCTCATCCAACCCAGCCTTGATTACCTCAAATGATGAGGTATCCACAGCTTCTCTGGGCAACCCATGCCAGTGTCTCACAACCCTCACAAGCAAGATTTCTTCTTAATATCTAATCTAAATGTACTGTCTTCCAGTATGAGGTTGTTACCCCTCATCCTATCACTACACGCCCTTATAAAAAGTCCCTCGTCAGCTTTTCTGTAGCCTCTTCAGGCACTGGAAGGCTGATATAAAGTCTGTCCAGAGCCTTCTCCAGGCTGAACAACTTGCTCAGCCTTTTCCCATAGGAGAAGTGCTGCAGCCCTCTGATCATCTTGTGTGATATGGCATATCAGGGACTCAGGGAGAATGAACTAAATGCTAAGGTAAAACCTTTCATCAAGGAAGTTATGAAATAAGTCTTTTATATTTTTAAGGAAATTTAAGGAATTAAAAAGAGAATGTCTGATTTCTTAAAGAAGTTCAGTTTTGAGACATGAAATGCAGAAAGCATGTACATGTTTTGTAGTCATTATACTCCTCAAAATTATGAAACGTATTCCCTGAAAGCTTCTTGAAGTTTTTTGCTAAGGTTGTATTAACCCAACTTTAAAATAAACAAAACGTTCATGTAAAAAATTGTAGGTGTTGGGTATTTTTCAAATAAATCTGCTGGGTTGATAGTTTGTATGAATGATTTGTGACATTCCAACATTGCAATGCTTTTCTATCAATACCACTGTTTTAAGATTATCCACTTTAGGAAATGGCTGGCATAAGTGCCAAAATGCAGGTAAGGTAATTTGTACTAGCAATCAGCTTGCAATTACAAAGGAAATTAAATCATGACTTTAAACTGCCTAACTCCTCCCTCAGACCAACCAGTTATTTTGTGAACAGAAGCAAGGGGAACCCAATCTAATTATAAAGAGTGATGGTCACTTTTAGGGTGACAACATAAAAGCTTGGGAGCTGGAACTGTAAGTCCTGGGATGGCTTTTGGTACCTCTTGAAATGTTCTGGTCTAAGCAAAAATGAGTTGTCTGATGAGTTATCTGTCAATTGCTGACCATTCACATTGCTTTCAGAGCTGGAGATTTTGTGTGAGGCTTTCTGCCAGCTCCATGGTTATGATCTCCCTATGTCCAATTCGGACTTGTGAATGAGGAACATTCTCATTTAACCTCTGCTGGGGACTGGTGCAGTGCATTACCTCTATTTTCTCAGTATGTCCAGGGTGCAGCTGAAGCAGTTTGAAATTGTGCTTTGCTTTTGCTAAAATTTACTTTTGATCTAAGTGAGGGACTCGGTTATTTCACAGTCATGAACCTTGTTCTTTTGGGAGGCACTATTCCATGATGTGCTAATTCCATGCCCAGATGGCATAGAGGAGCTAATGGCTAAGAAAGTGTTGAATGCCTAATAGTACCTTTTTGTCTTTTGTCAATCTGAAAGAAATATTAAAAGATTCAGGGAAGATGATATTAAAGGAAGTTGGTTAAAACACTCTCTCCTCTGTTGGGACTTGAGGATTAGAAAGGTGTTTCCAGTGAGTGCTCTGAATAATTTAGTTAGATAGTTTGTCCTTAGAGATCAGAACTAAATGAACCTTGAAATAGACCCTTTGGCTGATATTTCCTAATTGGCTTGATATGAAGACACTCCCAGATCAGGTAGGCTGACACATTTAGTTACTTATACTGCAACCATTACTTAGTAGCAATTCTGTATCTGTGATGATCTAAGATGCAAGAAATTTCAAGCTATAAGAAAGGCAGTGTTTTTATCAGAATAGTCTATAGATAGAAGAAGTGCACAAGCTTTTGGGTACAATTTCACTTCATTAGGTCATCAGGAAAATTTTTAAAAAAATCAAGAAATTCGACCTTAAATTATTTTGAAGGAACAGCTCTGATTTGAGTTAAATATATCAAGTTTTCATTCTTTCCTGGAAACACAATTTCATTTTGCAAAACGTCCTCATTACTATCCATTTGCAGAGTGATTACTGAGAGCTTTTTATTAGCTTCTTTAAAAGTATATACTTTAGAAACACAAGGTCTGATCAAAATGTAAGACAAGATACTGCAAAGAGATGTTATGCCAAAAGCTTCTTTGTTTTTTCCAGGTATGTGGGCAGTCTAATAAAGATATTGCCTCTTCCTACGAATCTTATGACTCTATTCTATTATTTTTTTAAGAATCTACTGAAAACTCTGAGCAATCTTCCTACAAATTGCTAATAATGAGGTAGTTTGAAAAATGAAATTGTATTTCTACTAGGAAAATAAAATAAGTAGCAAATTCTAAGGAGAGTATCTTTTTCAAATAACTGACACTCAAATTTAGCGAACATTTTGTGGAAAAAAAGGAGTTGTGGGATTCTTCAGAGCTGGAATAAAGAAACCACTGATGAAGAAATCATCAAACTAAAGTTTTAAGCAAAGCTCACATCTCCCTTTTTAAAAAGGGAGATCTCCTTTATCTCCCTTTTAAAAATCTCATCTCCCTTTTTAAAAGCTTGAGTTTGGATTTTCTTTTTACTGATTTTTAGATACTAATGATATGGCTTAAATTGTGCATCTACTAAAATGCCAGGTTCAGTAAGTAGAATATATCTCATGAATGAGCAAAACCTGAGTCAGCCAATTGAGAAGCAAAACCAGGCTACCCACAACAGTGTAAGTAAAAAAGATAGTAAAAGTTAACAAGTAAAAAGATAGTGAGATGAAGGACAAGAACTCCTGGCTTTTAAAGCTAATTCATGCATATCACACACCAGCTACAAAGGCAGCACATCCTCTCTCTCAGCACCATCAGTGTTCATTGACGTGCATTATCCCACAACATGCGTGTTCTACTAATTCTTGCAAAGTCTTCTCTTGAGAAGAAAAGATAAAACAGAGAGCACAGAATTGCTGTCAACGATCTCAGTATTTTATGATTTACAAGCCTCAAGTTTAAGGACTTATATTTGGGGATGATTTAATTTCTGGATTAGAGCAGAACCCCTCCTTTACATCCCAACAGAGGGCAGGTGAGCTGATGTTGACTTATTGCTCCATGGCTGGAGCAAAGGATGAGGAAGAAAATCAAAGGATCACTCTTGTGACTGAACCATGATACATCTTGGATTTTGTGGTCTTCCTGTGTTAGAAGTGTCTCTGTGTCTGATACCCCAGTGCATGAATATGTGTGTCCTTTCCCCTGCCTTGAAGAATTTTAGTATTCTTTGTGTTCACTGGTTATATTCTCAGACAAATTACACTTTCATGGCAGGAAGAAGGAAACAAAAGGAAATGACTCACCCAGATAACAGCAGTGAAAAAACTATTTACATTATATTCTGTAGCTGCTAACAAAATAGCCATAAATATTGCAGTGATGCCAAAGTATATAATCTCTGATATGCTTTTAAAGGTATTTAGAAACACAGTTCTAGCAGATGGGGATTTGAAAGAAAGACACCCTTTATTTAACACATTTGTCTTCCAGGTCCATCCAGTTTGCCATTCTGTGGATTGTGTAGGTGAGTTTGTGAAAAGTCCTCATACCTAAAAAGTTTCTGCTCCAAGAAAGCACGGAGCCAGTTGCTTCTTGAATTCTCTTTTAGAAGTTAGATTTCTTCTACTAGCCTAAGTAATTTAAAAATAGAAATACTCACTAAGTCTTGCATTAATATGAATAATCAATACAAATATAATTATATTAATAATTCATATTGTTAAGATATTATTGTTGTTATTATTATTAATAATATGAATTAATACAAAAGATGAATTTGTGATAGGGTCTGTGAATCCTTTCAGGCATTGCTCTGAAACTTTTACTCTACACAAAGACTTACAACATTTACATTTTTGATCATTTACACAAAGATTATGTGTACTTGGGTAAAATGTACACAAGGTGATGCTTTGAGGTTGGGTTGAATTCCTGTCTCCTTTTGAGAGAGAGACATGGTTACCACTGATCTAGTTCTTTCTTTGAGTAAGGAATGGGCAGACACAAGCTTGAAGGGAATAGTTCAGACCTTGCATAAAGCTGAAATGTACTCTCATTTTCATCTGTGTTCAGTGTAGCATGTAGCAGCCAGCTCCTGGCAGGTTTGCCTGGAAAAACACCACATGGAAGTGATGTAGGATTCAGATCAAGCTCCATGATTGCAGCACCAGGCTGGACAGAAGGTCAGGGTCATGTTAATGCAGCTGCACTGCTTTGGTACCACATTCCATTTTGTTAGTGGGAATACATTTACCCTGTGCTCTGCTGGGTGAAAAAACCACGTCTTCTAGGAATGCAGTGATTCTTTTTTTTTTTTTTTTCAGGAGAAAAGATACTGTTTTACAGACTATGTTGTCAGTTCTTCTTTTCTAGCATAATTATTAGCTGACAACAGAAATTGAGGTTTGGTAAAAAATAACAATGCTATTTCTGGGATTAGACTTCTGAGTCTGTAACTTTCTGCAGTTTCCTTCATAATCTTTAGAAACTCATTTTCTTGGAGACTCACTGGAAGTCCAGCACACACTTGGATTATTCAAAATAGTAATTTATTTTCTCAGGGTGTACCCACTGCCCCAGTGTATCCCTTTGCAATCTGTTTCTCATGTCCTTGTCCTTCCTGGTCATCATAACACTGCTGTGGTCATGTTCTGAGCACAACCTCTGCCTTTTCAGCCCCTAAAATAACACCTCAGCATACCAGAGCAGCACAGATTATTTCTGGAAGTGCTGAAGTGCTCTAGGAGGTAATAGAACAGAATCTGGTCCTTTCTTTGGCTTTTCAGAACCAAATTAGATGCTAAAATGTAAGGGGTAGGAATCTTTGACCAAACTCTTTTCTCACGTCTTATTCTTCCAGGTCAGGAGGAGGAAGAGGTAGACTTGCCATCATTTCTCCTACATGTGGATATCTATCACAGGTACATTTGCATGAAGAATAAGAATATAATCCCATGGTATGTCCTGAGTTGTCCTCATGTTGTAGAGACCACTGGGATGGGAAAAATGAGTGTGCACAGCTTGGGGGATGAAAATGCTGTATGAATCTTCCTGCTCCTGTGAGCACTTTGTGAAAACTCTTGGTGTTTGGGATTCACATGACATTTGCCAGTGAAACAAAAGATGAAATAATGATTATTATAAAACAAGCAGCAGGCAGAAATCTGTGATTTAGAGAAATTAGGTTACCAAGCCTTCTGTCTCTCAAATATGTGAGCTGAAAGAAAATCATTGTTCAGCTTTTCAGTCATGTGTGTCTCTGTAAACACAGGATGCCTAATCTCATCCTCACAGGCCCTGTGCAACCTAGAGATTTATAAGATGCCTAAAGGCCACGTTATTCATATGACCAAAGCAGCTGATTATAAGTTATATATGAGGCACAGACAACTGTGTTCAGTTTTTCATAGTTCAGCTGAAGTGATGGGTTGTATAAATATTCAAGGAGAGGAAATGGAGATGGAGAGAGCTATTTGCTGTCTTAGGGATGTCAAAGCACCTTCACTTACATATGCTGCTATAATAATTTTGAGGTCATTGCTGGACTGTTGTTTCTCCCAGTTTTCCAGGAATGGTACCCAGCTGGGTAAGGGCCAAAGGCAACATACTTCCACAGTCTTCCTGAGGACTATGAAGAAAAGTTGTTGCTGTTCTGTCTCTCCTTAACACTACCTTTCCTGTATGTTTATTGAGGGGAGCACAGTGCCCAGGACAGGCAGAAGAGGGGTGGTAGCACTGGTGGCAGCAGGCAGAAATATCTTACACTCAAGTTATCTGGAAAGCAATGGTCCAACACACCTTGGCCTCTGCTGCTGGAGCTTATCTCAAGAGGTAAGAACAAAATTTGACCTCTGCCCCTCCTCATTCAGGCCTGTTAGTGTTAATTAGAACCAAAAAGAAGCATGAAAAAGCAGCCTTTTATGATGGTCTCTAGCAAGATAACAGACACCATTAACAGGTAGGTCACTGACCTGCTGTCATGGCAAGAGAACTTTTAATGAAAATTCTATTTGGAAATTGTACCCTGGAGATGTCAATGTCTGTGTCCTGCTGCCAGCCCAAGTTTCCAGCTTAAGCTGTGCAGTGTGTAATATGCACAGACGAGACTGTTTGCCATCGTGATACCTCAAACCTAAACATGAGGATGAAAAGGTTCCGTAGTATTTGAATTCCAGCCAGATTACATTTGTACAGGCCTGAGCAAGTTGGTCTGATCTTGAAGCAGCTTGGACTAGAGAGCTCCTGAGGGCCCTTAATACTGATTTACTCTTTAACTGTATGATCCTGTATATTATGAAACTTTAATATACACAATTAAATATATATATGTGAAAATATGCATGTATATAAACAAATTAAAAAATGTATGAATATACACATATATGAAAAACTTCAGGAAGGGCTAAACAGAGATTTCTGTCCAGAAACTTGGAGGAGTAAGTTTGCACAAAGAAAAGGAACTGCAGATTCTCATCAGCAGTTAGGTCTGCAAGGAAGCAGCTGGAGGAAGGAGAAAATGTAAGAAGTCAGCAGGAAAAGCAGGCTGTCATTTTGCTACAGCTCTGTCTGTGTATGTACCAGTGGAGCTCTAATACAGAGAGAAATATTGGAAAATACTGTGAAGTCTCTTTATAAATCCTAGACACCTTATTAATGCATATTTTAAATTAATATCATGTTTTCCTTGGTTTCATTGGCCACAAATCCATCATGAACTACACTTCTAAGACTGGCGTGCTTATCCATGTATTAGATACCTTCTGCCCATGAAAGTTTTACCTTTAGCTGAAAATCATGTTCTGGTTTATTTTACAAAAAAGCACAGTCTGGGGAAGGAGGACCTCACAGTTGACTGCCTGAGTGCTGGAGAAGAAGGGGATCTGACCTAATGAACAGGATCTCATTGGGTTTAGAGGGTCATCTGCTGTAGAGCCTGGGATATGACCTCCAGCTTTAGGCTGCGTGTCTACTGATGGGTTCTCCCTGATGTAAATTCATACCTGGCCTTTCAAGTTTCTGCATTTATAATTTGTAGATCCATCATTTAATGGTCGCTGCTCCTTTCAGGCCTGGCAGGACACCAACCTTTGGAGTGGATTCTTGACAGGAAATATTTATGGCTAAATCCCAGAGCAGGGACTAAGCAATGCTGCTGTGGTCAGAAGTGAGGTCACTTCTGCCTCTTGCAGACCTTGACCTTTAAACTCTTTCCTATGTGAGTGGGACAGTTACCACATAAATGGTTCATAAAAGCCTGTTCCCACCACGGAACATGAGAGTAAATGAGAAGGAGAGTTTGTGTTTTGGCTTCATATTGTTTGGGTGTTGACAGGGGCAGAATGGGGAGGAAGAAAACAAAGTAAATAAGCCACACAGAAACTTAGGACTAGGCAGGAATAAAAGTTTTGTCATGAAGTCCAGTGAATGAAAGGGGGAAAAATCAAACCTTACTTACAATACTTTTCTCATTTTGGTTAGTTGTTAGGAAAGGATTTGGCCTGGGGTAAATTAGATTTTGTGATATAGGTTTGCAATGGAAGAGCTGGATTTCTGAATTTAATATAGGGAGGGACATGACAGTGTTTCTTGTAGCTGTGGAATAAGGTAGGGCAGGACACTGAGTGCTCTAAAAATGAATTGCTGAAATTTTTAAATGATCTAATTTCCAGGGTTAATGCTTTAGGCAAATTCCTCCTGCCATTTACTGTGGAGATTCAGGAAGCTTCAGAAGAAGGGACATACACACATCCCAAAATTCAACTTCCTTCTTCCCACACACTCCTGTGCCAGAGTCACAGCAGACTTAGTCCTGCAATACCATCAGCTCTGCTAACAGTGTGGTAGGGAAAGCTGGAGCCCAGTCCCATGCCCTTGGGTGACAAGTCTATAATCCTATATAACCATCTCAGTTGCCATGGGCCAGACAGGGATAAAGTTGGTCCTTGAATGTCCTTGTTGCCTTTCCTCTCCCTTAGCCAATCTGGAGCCCAATGCCCAGGAGGACCAGTTAGCAATATGTGTGGCACAGCTGTGCAGGACCCTGCCACTTTATCCCAAGGGGTGGACACCCCTTTCACACCATCCATGATAAATTTCACTGTCCTGGCCTGTGTCAAATGTTGTAAGGCTTGCAATAGCCCCTGTGGCAGTGATAACTCTGCTTTTCCCTTTCATCCCAGTGGCTTAAAGGTTCCAAATCAGTTAGCAGGAGCTGATTGCTGCAGTGGTCCCTTCCATCATCCAGAAGAATGGAAGCTTCTGAATATGAGGAGCTCTGACTCAGCTCCCAGGACTCATAGCCCTCCAGAGAGTCTCCCCCTCATGCTGCCCTCCACCAAGCAGTGGCTGTGTGATGGTGAGAAGTTGAGTTTACTCTGTTCACTCCCCCATGGAGACCTTTGCTTTTGTTCAGCACTTCTTTGTTCTGGTAATACAAGCTAAGAGCCTCTTGAACCAGCATCTCTTTATCATCTTCATCACATCAAGTGCTCCACTTGTACCCTCAGGAGGGAACACAGAGCACAGGATGATCAGAAGATAAACCAGCCTATATCTCTCTGAAAAAACAAGCAAGTACTGAGATGGAGTGGGTGGGTTTATCTAGAGGCTGGGCTTTGCATTCTCAGATGCTCCTGCTGGAGGTGGGAATCAGGCACAGGCATCTTTTTTCTCTTACTGAAAGGATTTGGAATATCATGACATTTGTCACATACATCTTACTGGCTTGAAAGAAAATTATGTGCTCGGTGTATCTCACAGACAATAAGGAATGAAATCTCACCCTGCCTTCATGCTACACTGCATTTATGTGGAGTTATTTCAGTTTAATGAAAAGGGAGACATAAGTAGGACCCCTGAGATAATGAAATACCTGTCACAGAGCATATCTGAGGCAGCAGCAGCATGAGAGGCCACAAATCCTACCTGTCCTCTATTCCAACCCCGCAGTTAGATAGTTCCTGAGTATCTCCCTACAGACCCCATTACTGCTGTGCCTGAGAGCCACACTTCAGGCTTTCAGCTAGATGGGGAGTCAAAATCTCATTTGCTCTATGCTCCAATCTGTAGTCAATAGCTAGAGATGTAGGGGCAAACCATATCTCATGTGGACTGAATGGCAGCCTGTGAGTGCTGATCCCCCCCATTAATTGTAATCAGAACTTAACCAGAACTAATTCAAGAGGGTAGGGTAAATTTCTACCCACTCCTACACCAGTCCTATAAATCCACCCTGTTTTTACTGGTGTGTTTGAAATGCACCATCACCTGTTTTTGGAAGCTAGAAAAATGCATTTAGGGTTCTTGGTGTTTGATTTTTCAGGCTGCAGGTTTGTGCAGGCAGGGCTCATCTGTCAGTGCCCATGCTTTTCAGCAGAGGAGATGTTGCTTAAATAGCCGTTTGTGTTTGTGGAACATGGTTATCTGTTGCTCTGTTTCTTGCCTGATTCCTTTTGGTGAGTGTGGATCACAGCCTAGGCTAAAGAAGTAAGAAAATTCCCAATATCACTTGATTGCAGTGTACCTGACAGGCTGGTAACTTCCATGCCATCCTGTCTCTGCACTGGGTATCTGTGCTCAAATTTAGAGCTGGAAATATGAGAACAACACTGATCCAATATACCATGCTGCAAGGTCCTGAAATTGTGTTAACAACACACCCAGAGATTTTCTTCAACCAAAAAGGAGCAAAGGTGAATTCTGGGTCCCATGGAAATCAAAGACGTAGCTTCTATGTATTAAAATTTCAGACCTTTCTGAAAAGGCATTAGAGATTTGCTCATTCTCTCACTACATAAAAATCACTGATCTGCTTTCAAAAATCACTGACACTAAAACATGAATTCACATTATAATGGAAAAAGAAACAGGAGATGAGAAAATCATGCTGTACGCTAGGAAAAATACAGACAGAATGGAGGCATTAAATAGCAACTCAACAGGTTTTTTTAAGTTTTGAATTGGAAATTAAAATATACTGAGGCTAAAACTCTTCAGAGTTTCTAAGACTTCCATGTTGATTTTAAAGCAAATTAATTTGATTCCAAAAAGAGGCTTCTGTTTTCAAAATTGGAAAATGACAGGTATAGATTTTTTTTTCTCAGCTTGAGAAGCTTCAACGTCCAATTCATAAAAAGTATAAAAGATATGTCAATCAAAATGAAAACAAAATTTTCTGGCTGTATCTAAATTAATTTTTTTCCTGTAGATTTGGTGAAAAAAATTGTGGTTAGTTTAGCTTTCTGTCGAAATCTTGAGTGGAAAAATGTTTGAGTGCTTCAAAAATCTTTGCATGATAGAATGATTAGGAATCATACTGAAATTAATATTGTCCACTGACAGGCTAAAACTGGCCTCTATTAAGAGTATATGAACTTAATCTCATAAAAATACCTGTAGTGGCAGAAAAAGTTTCAAAATAATTGAATTTTAAATTACTAAACTGCCTACTAATTTGGGTTGGCTGTTGCTGCCTGAAGTGTCTCCTTGGCAGGAGCAGAAGCACATTGCACACTAGTGCTGTCCCTTCTTATCAGTCTGCCAGTGCCCAGCTCTGGGAAGGGCTATGCTGCTAAAACCTTTTTATTTCAACAAGAGATTCAACAAATGAGAAAATAGTTTGGGTGTTTTAAGAACTATGTGGAGGAGGAAGAAAAGTTATAGGCATGATGTTTAAAGCCCAAAAGCCTAAAAGGATGATTCATTTCGTCCCTAGGCTGTTGCCTATAACACACGAAATGAATAAATAAATCAAATGCAATTACAGCATGGCATGTGATATGTATGCATTGCCTGTGCATCTCTATACATCATGGCATCTGACTATCCTTACACATGCCGCAGTCTGTGGGTGACCAAGTGACATGATGAGCACAAGCATGGTGTTGCTCAGGCCAGGCATGCAGCTTCAGCACAGATGCAACACTCAGATGAAGGTTTTGAAGCATCTCAACTCCCAGCTGCTCTTGCTGAGAGCATTATGTTTTCTTTATGACTGTGTCTTTGTTAATAGAGCATAACCAAGCTCCTGGGTCCTTCTGAATTAACACCTGGGGGATGTGTTAACATGTAGAATGTGACCAGTGCCACCTGCCCTTCCTTTGTTTCCATAGTAAATAAATCCAGGTACACAGGCTGCAGCAAGCCCTGATGGGCTCTGAACAAGTCAGCTACCAGTATGCTGAGGGACCAGGGGTCCTAAGGATCTCTACAGAGTGAGACAGGCAGGAATTCTACACATACCTAAGAAAGGGGGGTACTTGGCCACGCCAGCCATAGAACCCCCACTGGGAGAAGCTGTAGGGATGTATTCAGTAGTATCTAGAGATGGTTTGAATAAAATGCTGAGAAGATATCTGAAGGAGGGAAAAGTTCAAGCTCCAATCTGACAGTTTCACATAGTTTCCAGTGTTATTAATGTTGTGCTAGTATTGAGGGTCTCTTGGGACTGAGTATGTTGTATTATACACATATTTATCCTTCAGTTCCTCCTGGAGCTAGTTCTCCTACAAAGTACAGCACGATGTTTACTTACTATCAACTCAGCCAGCTGAGGATATAAGTTTAATGATACATAGAAATACAAGCTAAACCTAGGTGCTTCAGAAGAAATCCATACATGTAACAACCAAAATATGTGATGCTCTATTCTTAACTTGTTTTCCGTAGATCTATCTAGCTTTGCTGTGGTGTAATAGTAATAATTATATTAATAATATAATATTTGTCATATGTGATGGCAAAGACAGAGATGTCATGTGCTGGGCAGCCAGTGCCCATGAAGATTGCTGGTATCATTGCCAGGTCATCTACTCTCTCTCCACAAGCCTCCTGCTCATCTTTAATCTAGCTTTTTCTACTTTGTCACTGAGCCTGAGGATCTGTAACATAGATAATGGTGCTATCCCACATATTTAAACATTTTATATGGATCTGATTTCATGGTAGGATTTATTGCTTTACTACTGCAAGACCATTAGCCATTGGCCACAGTCCAGCTGTTATGGAAATTCATTAAAAATCAAGGGAGAGAATGCCAAGTCTTGGCACAGTCACAGTGGGTGATTGCCCATGTAGCAGGTGGTGAAATGACCATTGGTCTCCAGACGTGTCCAGATGAAGCCTACCCGTCTGTGAATGAAATAGAAATTGGGGTGTGGGTATCATTTCCAAGACCAGCTGTTGCCATCTCCACCGCTTCCTTCTGCTGGAAACAGAAGGGGCACCAAGGTTTGTTTTTTTTAGAGTTCTCACCATGTTCCCCATCACTCTTCTTCTTTCTCTCTTCCTGTGACAGGTGTGGCCTTGTCTGGGTACCATGCTGGTCTGAACTTCAATAATAGGTGCTACTGGCAATTTATCTGGCTCTTATTGTGACCAATGAACATTTAATTAATTACAGTGACATTCTGTATGTACCAAAAGAGAAGTTATTACCTGTAAAGTTTACTTTCAGGAGATAATCTTTGTACAGCTTCCTGCCATCCAGATGCTTCATGGCATCACAGAGTTTGGTGGTGTTTGGACACAGAGTCCGCTGCATTTTGTGCAAGGCATGGGCCATCGCATACACAGCATTCACAACAAACATGATCTTGGATTCTTGCTCATAGTTGGAACTGTTGATGGTGAAGTGCTTGTCACAAGCCTTTTTATGTGGTTTTCGGTTCTGGAGGTTGCACTGGAATTTTTGCTCCCAGAAATCCTTGAACCAGGGGTTGCGCCTGTTACTGTATGGGCTGAGGCTTTGGAAGTACCTGTCAAACTCTTTAACCGGATGGGAAGCAAGTTCCAAGGTGATTGCCCCAGCAGCTATGTGCTCGTTGCCCTTGACAATGCTCTCTTGCGCGCCCCATCCGTCGCTGGCAATCCAGGTGAAGGAAACATTGAAGCGGTTGGCAGCCGCGATGAGCTCCCGAGAGTCATCCCCTCGCATGAAGAGCACCACCACCCTGGCGTTGGGTTTCTGGAGCAGCTCTCTGATCACACCATCGTAGGACTTCCTGATGTTGGACCTGCCCACTTTCTCGGAGGTGGCGATGCAGATGTTGCGGAGGCGAGCTTCCTGCTCGAAGGCTTCGATCCCTGTCTCCCCGTAGTCTCCTTCTGAAGCAACCGTTGACACGTAAGTCCAGTTGAAGTACCGTAAGATTTCAGCCATGGCTTTGGCTTGGTAGAAGTCAGGGGGCACGGTCCGTGCGAAGTAGTCGTAGCGGGATTTGTCGCTCAGCTTGGCGCTGGTGGAGGCGTAGCTGATCTGGGGGATCTGGAAGAGTCTGAGCAAATTCGCCACCTAGAAAGAGAGGGGGAGAAAACACATTTTTAAAGGCTGATGTTTATACAACTGCACAGAAAAATCTCAGGAAAAGCATAAACTGTGTTTTCACTAGGAGATGTTCTGACAATCACAGATTGAGGGTGTTGGTAGAGGATGCTGATGACATCTCAGGTGAGAGCAGTGCTCTCTTCGTATGCAGAATAGCTGTTCTGTTTCCCCAGTAATTACCAGGGTCCTACTGGGATTGTAATGGAGCTTTTATTGTTCTCAAACTCTTTCTGTTTAAACCAACAGAGAATTTGACACAAATGGGCATCCTACTTCAGTCTCAGCCTGTGCTCCTTACGAAGGTCTGGGTACCTGCATACCCTTGCTGGTCATAGTGTGATTCATTTACTCTGAGACTTAATGTATGTGATAACAAAATACATCAGTAAGACATAAATTTCTCTTTTAAGCAAATATTATAGACACACGTGTGTGGGCCTTTAATGGAACTTTCTGACCTCACTTACTCAAATCTCTGAGTCCTCATCTCTCCTACTTTTTACCCTTTTAAACTCTTTTTTTTTGAGCAGCTCTCACTGCAGCCCTTTTGAGATGGGAATTTTTGTTGCATGTTAGTATTCCTTCAGTGCTGTAAAATGTCAGTTTGACCTATAGCTTTTCATAAATAATAAAAACTTTTAATAATCTCTAATTGCCCTTCTTGTGTGATTTATGTCATCCAAACTCCTGTTTTTCTATGAGTTTCTTCATATGTTGCTGTGTCCCTTGCTTAAATATTCTCAAATCTACTCTTAATCTCATAGAAGTGTAGCTCCCAATAATATCTGGAAAGAAAGGAAAGATTATGACTTTTTTTCCGTGTGATTGCTTCTTAAATGACAAGGACAAGACTTTGGAGTTCTGCTCTTTGTGCATGGAAGTTGTCTCCAGTAAATTAAATTTAAAACTGATCTTGGAGTACAGCCTGATAGAACCGTCTGAAAAGCAATAGTCTGCCTGAGATTCCTAGGGAAAACTTAATAAATATTACCCAACCAATTAACTGTTCACATTTCCCCCAAATATTTTGTTGACCAAAAGCTATGTCTGTGAGAATTCAAAGGCAAAGAACTGTTTTGAAAAAATGTTTTGGAACAAGGAATATTTTAGAGGCTCAGATGTCAGCAAAATAGATAGTCTAGTAAAAAAAAAAAATAAAAAAATTACTTTTTATAATTGCAACCCATAGCTCTTGTGATTTAAAATCTGTCTTTTCTTTAATTCAGACACTGGACAAGAGTCTCACTGTGGTTCATCTCCCAGTGTAAACTGGTGTAACCTATTGTCTGAGTCAGACTCTGTTGTCTAACCATGCATGCAAAGTGCCTTCCACAGCCCTCTGAGCTACCTGAAATTACAAACATGGAGAGACCCTTATCTCCTGTTCTTCTGGAGGCAGGATGCACTGGTGTCTCTGGTCTCTAGGTGCTTGTGTCTGGGGAGCTGAAACACGTCTTCATAAAATAAACCACTCAGAGTGGTTTATTTTTGTTTAAATAACAACAAGGGCCTATTCTACACTGCTTGAAAGGAGTATCCTGACAGAACTTTGGCTAATGCCCTACAGATTTACTTATGGTATAGGAACATTGTTGGAAGGGGTTGTGGCTGAACAAGTTACTGCCCCTCAAGAAGCTGATGCATCCCTGACCACCCTGTTAGATGGTACCATGCATTACACTGCCTTTTGCTGGAAACGTGGAATCTAATTTCCATTTCCATTTGATTCAAACAAGCAGCTTTGAAGCAATGGGGTGGGCTGAGAGGTTTGTTTTGTCGCCAAGGTGCATTGAATGGTCTGAGCATTGTGAAGCCTCTGTGGCTTTGTAAATTTTGATTACTTGCCCACATATCTGCATGGTTTGGTTCATGTATTCTCACTCAAAAAGAGTACTTTGGCTTGGTCATAAGAATCTCCATGGTGTAGCTATTCTGAAACATTTATTGAGCTACCATGTGGGCTTGAATTGCTATTCTTGTCTCTGTTTGTTCTAGCATTTACTTTATTTGAGCTAAATCATAAGAAGGATAAGCAGACATACCATTCTGTGTTTTTCTTCCCAAACTGGCTAAAAAGAATTCATTTTTCTAGCTAAAACAATGCTATTCACTGTGTAGTCAAGCCTTCAACTCACAGAAAGATACTCCTAGCAAATAAAGCCGCTTTTCTATGGGCCATCATTTCTTTTAAACTTAGCAATAAAAGCATCCATATGGAGTGAAACTGAACTACACCCTTCTTGCACAAGGAACCTTGAGCCTTGGATGTCACTGTACTTCTAGGGTCCCAGCAAACTGCCTGTAATTCTGTTTTTTGTGCTGTGGGAAGACAAAATCTTTCCTGTGACAATGCTCTTTGCTGTACTGTTCTTCACTGAAAGCTGTCCAGATGGTAGGGTTTTTGTAGACCTAAATTTAAAAATTATATGTCTGATTAATCATAGAGCATAGTGACCCAGTCATCCTTGAGAAGTTCAAGTGGAACTCAGTGAAGATGTATTCATTATTAATTCAGAGCAGGAGACTCTTCTGGAAATTCTGAAGTTGGGTTTTTTTTGGAATACTGTAACATCTTTTTTTTTATGGATGAATTTTTCCAAAAAGCTCGGATGCCATCTTAACTGATGCAGCCAGTTTCAGAACAGCTGGGAAAGGCCACCTATTTCCATGCTGATCTGAACATCTGACTCTGAAAGTCAGATCCTGATGAAAAGAGCAACAAGATAAAGGCACAGATAAGAGGCTCTGGAGGGGAACTGCTATCTAAGGCTATGTCTCTTCTGCAACGTCTCAGGGCAGAAGAGGACAGTGAAATGTGAACCAGTGAGACTGAACCACCTGAGGCATACCTACACCATAGCTCCACACTGCCCTGGGATGTTTGCTACAGCTTCAAAATTGCAGTGTAGATCCAACTTTTTCTCAGTGAAATCATCTATTTTGGCAAAGCTGCAGGCAGCAATCAAACCATGGTGTATGCAATTAGAGCCTGAAATCCATATGTTGGCATTTAAATAGCAGTTGTAGCCTGTTTTTTTCTGTCAAAACTGGTGTTTTCTGCAGATGCTCAGCACCTTTGAAGATAAGGCTGGATGTTCTGTGTCTGCAACCTAAACCAACATCTTTACACAGCTTGCTATGAACAAAGCATATCAATACAGACAGTTTCCAGTGTGATTGGAAATGTTTATCTGCCACATCTGTCATTTCTGCTTCTCTGTGCATCAGTGACAGTATTAATTACCAGTCCAGTTTATAACACTGAAAGGGGCTTCCTAATACCTTTCCACAAGAAGCAGTAAATTAGGTACAGCTATCAAACATGAATCTGATTTCTGAGTTTATTTCTGTCCATTTGAGCATCTTGGTGATAGATGGGGTCAGGAAGGTAACTTCTGTATGTCTCAAAAACTCATATATGGCTTTATTCAGTCCCATCAAACATTTTGCCTATTGGCTGTAGGACTTTCTTTGCTGCCAGTAAGATATGTTCTGATGGTTTTGATTTAAATTTCCCTTCTAGCAGCATTTCTTAGCTGTTACACAGGTTGTTTGATTGCACATGGAGCTGGGAGCACATGAAATGCTTGGGGGAAAAAAAAGATCTCCAGAATGTTAGAACAGATAGAGTTTTCTCAAAACAGCACCAAACTGTGTATCTCCCATTGGTTGGAAGGTGGAGATACATTGTTAGATGGCAATGCTCTCTGTACTTCTAAAATTTTACCATGCAAAAGTCTCATACCATTTAACATGGCTTAATGAATCTAATTTCACAGAGCTCCTTTGAGACTGACAAGAACTCCCGTGGATATTTTGAACAGAGAGTAAATTAGGCTGCTGAGCAGAATGGTATTGAGGTAAAGAAGGTTTTTCTCTGTTGAAAAACTGGAGCAATCCCCTTCTCTCTGAACTTCATTCTGTCCTATTGGAGATTCAGTCGCTGCCTTTGGTCTCCTGAAAAAATCTTTCTGCTCCTGGGGAGAAGCTGGCTCTCCAGTTTCCCACAACAAGACTGTGGTGAAGCTGTGTCCCAAGGATGTCCTATTGTTTATGTCTTTACTGGGGCACAGAAATAAAGAAAAAACACTTTGAAGAAATGTGTCATTGTATATTTTATCTAGTTCTTAAATTATGGTAATCTACAGTGTGGGCTTTTTGTTATTAGTGGAGTAACTTCAGGTCAGACTGCAGCTAAAACATTTACTCCAATTAATGTTATTTTTTTAAACTCATGGCTTTCACCTTGGGACTAGTGTGACTTGGCTTGGGCACTTCTGACATACTGATATGGTTTGGATTTATTTGGGAGGAGGAGATCTCCTCATGAAAATGCAACTACTCAGCTCAGACCAAAGAAAATGCTTCAGTCTAAACCCTGTTTTGTTTTTAAAGGGAAATTAGGACCTTCAGTTCCTTACCAGTTTGATGTGAAATATCTGTCGTCTGGAAGGTCCTCTCTCCATAGACCATTTTAAAACTCTGGGTGTTATGTCTGGGATATTATAATAACACTATGAAAGACAGTTTCTATACAGGGGCTATGTCACCACCTTCAGCAGAAAATACTCATTTGGGTTCTGCTGGAATTCGGGCTCTGACCCTGGGAATGCATTGGTTGTGCTGACATCTCAATCCTTTTAAAAGTTAAAGGTCAGTTGCCAGAAGCAACAAAGTTATTTAGTAGTCCCAGCCTGGCTTTTACTCTTACGTAATCTTCTGCCACATTGCAGGACTGGAGTGGTGGTTTCTGTCATACTCTCTCTGTGGTATTAAGAGGGCTGTTCACTAGAGAGTGAGTGTTGTTCCTTAACACACTTTCTGCCAAAAAGTAACTCAGGAAAAAACAATTCAGTACAAAGTAAAAAAAAGTGTCTTTTATTTTTTTATTATTATTATTTTTTAGGGGTTTTTTTTGTTAGCAGGGGAAGGGGAGAACACTACATTGTTTTTAAACCTTGTTCTTCTGGAAGTTTTGGGAATAGAGCTGTAAAAAAATAGCTAAATATCTGTAGTGGACTCAATATCTGTCACATCTAGAAACAGTGTTTGAACAGTGAAAAAAATTGCATCTGTGAACTGAATGTCAGAAATAGGGAATACTGTCAGAATAATATCTAGGATTTCTGTGAAGGACCCAAGATTTTTTTTTTTTAATATGCATACCCTGTGCAATTAAAGTAAACCAAGGACATGCAGAGAAATGTTGCGGTCTGAGAGAAGAATTCTCTGGAAATCTTTTTGCCTACAGAGGATAGCACAGTGAGCTGTTATGTATACACTCTGTCTCCATACAGAGTTGACTGTTGAAGTGAAGTAATCTAAGCAGTAATTTGGCACACTGACAAGAGATCAGTGCAGAAGACCTTGCTTTATCCATGAGGAGTGCAACTCTTCTCTGAGACTTGGTCAACCTGTCTGCCAGTGACTCATGTCCCAATTATACATGATGAGAAAAAGAGGTAAAACTAGGGCTAATGGTTGCAAAACCATGAAATGGCTGCTGGAGTTAAAAGAGCCACCACTGATAAATATGGCTGTTTGAGACTTGTTAAATTATGCATACGTCCTAGTCAGGGACAGATGAGTGTGGGTGATATAAATCTATCCCTAACTAGTTCTTATTTTTACCCACTTTTTTTTGCAGTCACATCCTTTTCCCCTTGTAAAATGATAGGGCTCCTTCTCACCTCTGATCTCATGAGTTACTTACCCACCCCTTTTAAATCGTATCACCTCCTTTTGGCAAAAGGAAAAAAATGCTCATATTGGAAATTTTTTTTTTAAATGCCTTCCCCCCAACAAAAAGGAATCAGTTACCTCAGGATTTTCAAAGAAACCAGCCAGAGGGAGGTGTGCACATGTTTTTGAAATCTCTAGGAAAGACATGTCCAGTGCTGTTTGCGTACTTTGAAAACCTCAGCTTAATGGTTGCTAAGTTTCTGAATGTGGAATAGAAACAAAAAGAGGAACAAATGGCAAGAATCTGGCTGAAAAGCAATGTAGGGAGAGAAAGAACAGAGGAGAAAAAGGGAAAGTGTTAAAAGGAGGCACAGAAAATCAGCATGTGTAGCTTAAATGCTGATGGTAGGTAGCCCATCTTACAGAATTGATCTTTTGATAAGGGTCTGTTTTAGTTTTACAGGCACAAAATCACCAGAATCTGTCACTGGAAGCTTCTTCACAAGCACAGCAGAAATTACACCCATGGTGCGTGGTCCCTGGTGAACCCTGGCAGCCCACCCGTGGTAACTTCCTTGTATCCTTGTTGGATCAATGCACAGGGGAACAGAGCTCCACGTTTTTATAATTTTTTAAAAATGTAGTTCTAAGGATTTTGCAGTATTTTCAATGGTTACGATAGTCACAATTTACTGTTGAGACTTATTGGCTTGAAGATGGTTTATCCTTGGAGGAGGAAATGGAGGTTGTTTTCTTTCAGGTTCTGTGAGCCCATGACACTCTCGAGAGGCTAAGGAGAAACAACATCCAGGAAAAGATTGCCAGTAAATTATTACATATTATGCACTTAATGCCAGATGGTCACTCACTTAAGAGAAAGGTCTTAGCTTTTCTGATATCAGTAATGTAGCTTTAAACATTCTCCAATGGTTTTTGCTAAAGTTTGCCTAAGGCACAGCAAGAAATTCAGGAGAAGGCAACTGGGTACTGGTTTCTATTCTGTCATTTTATTGTGCATGAGGCTCTAACCTGAGAATAACTTTCATGACTGTAATCTGGTGATCTTGTGGGCTGTTAGCATAAAGTAACTTTACAGCAGGCTAAAGCCCTATATCAACATGATGAGTGGATGTGGAAATGCAAACCCAGCCCATCTAAGGGGTTGTCTTAATGTTTCCAGGAGAGTTGACTGAGAGGAATGGCCCCAAATCTCCATTTTCAAAAGATGGGTGCTGTTTTCAGAAACAGAGAAAAAATCCAGCACTTGAAGAGCTGTATTCTGCTTACACATTCCTGACAGAGCTGACCTGAGTCCTTTAATCACAAAATTTGGATTAGTTACACAGGTGCTCTGCTGCACAAACGAGCAATGCTTTTTTCTTATCCTTTTTACATCATTGACCATCTCCCAGGAAAGCATATTTGAAATATCTGTTGTAAATTAGGAGAGAATGGATAATCTTGCTCAAATGAACACTCACTAATCCAAAACTCTCCAGACTTTGGAGAGTTTACTTTCTGATCATAGATTCAGCTCATGTCAGAATTCTATTTCATGAAAACAGTTCTTTTTCCATGAGATCTTCATTGACTGTGAATCCTGGCTTGGGTTTTGAGAGATCAAATATTGTGCAGATTGGGCTCACTGCTAATTTAAACACACCATCTAAAAACTAATTATCCAGATCATCATTAGTGATAATAGCCTAGTCTGACCAGAAAATAATTAAGCATTCTGTGTTCTCTAGTTGTTTTTAGTGTCTGCAAAAAGTGTCTATTGTGCATACTGACTCAGTGGGGAAGGTGTTCACTGCTGATTTACCAGCAAATTCCTTTTTCCTTGGTGGAAGGATAATGAAAGAAGCAGAAATCTGACAGCAGGAGCATCATGAAGTGATTTGCCAGACAGCTGTCCAGACAAGATTCTGGGAAGGGGGAGTGAAAGGAAGAGAATAAAAGGTATTGAAATAAAACAGCAAATTCACAGGAGGAAAAGAAAAAAGTAGAAATAATTTCTCAACTGAAGAGCTCGGTGTGGTCTATTTTAAGTTTAAGAAACTGCCCAGAGGACTTTTTAATGTTTACAGTTCTTAGGCAAAAGAGAAAAGCTGGATACGGCTACATCTGGGAGCACCCAACACCCTGAGTGCTGTTTGAAAGCACAGGGAATAGGGGTGCTCAGCTTTGCACATCCTCCTGCTGATGTGGTTTGATGTTCAGCAGTGGTGCCATTTCAGTGGCTACTGGAGCCACTCTGTACAGATGGCTGTCTCTAAATTAGGAAGTCTCTTCCTCTGGTGTGGCATCAAAATGTACAGCTCTCAACTGCTTACATCTTCAGGCCTGAGTCTGCAATGTTTGTCATTCTTGACAGGGATTTTCTTCTGAAACACAAGCCATGACTGTCTATCTGAACAAGATGAGCAGAAGGAGTGAATGGCTTAATAACTTCTTTTCTAGACTGTGAAATCTAAAGGGAAGCTAGAAAAAAGAGACTGAAGGGCAGCCATCCCAATTACATTCCCAAGGGAAAGTAATCATGTGAATACTTATTTTCTAGTTGGAAAATTCTGATGACACATTGAATGATCTATTTGCCTGAAAATCTGTGTAAGAAAGATCTTATGTTTAATAATTATTAACAACTATAGGGAAGGTGTATAGAACAAAATTAGATATAACCATTGTTTCAACATCCCTCATAAGCTTTGAAAATTGAGCAACATACAGATGTGAATACAACTGTTGCCATTTTCACATGTATTGGATGAGAAAGTCTCTTATGAGGACATGTGATTTCCATCTAACAGCTGCTCCATACTTAGGCCTTTGGAATATGAAACATCTGTATATACTATGTATATTCAATGCCTGCTGCATCCAATCTGCTGCCTCACATTTATTCTTATGCCAGTGATCTCCAGAGACATGCTTCAAAGAGATACATTGACAGATGCTGAGCAAGAGTCCCCAGGCCATTTTAGGAGTGTAGCAGGCCTGCCTCAGGGTTTCTGGAGGGGAAGGAAATATCTGTAGCATTTCCTCAGCTATAACAACTTCTATGGATGTGCCTTATAGGCTACTTCATGTCCTTTGGGCACACTTGTATTTAGGGTGGACTGAGAAATGGTCTGACCACAACCAACCAGAACAAAGGTGCAGCAAAACTGCTGGCACCTCTCCACCACTGGCAGAGGGTAAGCGTATGATGTTTCAAAATATTTTACCAACCTCAAGATCCTTGCAGCTCTGGGAGTTGCTGAAACAGAGGTGGTATATGTAGAGAGTTTCCTCACTTTTTCTAGTCACTTTCTTGAACTCACTGAGTTTTTAGCATCCACAACAACATGGCATTTTCTGGTTTCATTTGATATACCTTTTGCCTGATTGGATTAGGCAGTGAATAATAATTTCCTTAACACTTTGTGTTGCCCAAAGTTTTGCAGTTATCATTTGTCCTCTTCAGATATCTCCTTTTCATCCCTGGAACTTAATTGCACTTTGTATTTCAAATGATCAGACCCTTGCTGGTGAAGGATACATCCCTGCCATGCTAGCTGGTCTGTAGAGGGCAAAATCATTCCTACTGTGGATGATAGCTGAGGTTCTGCTCTGCAGAAACTCTTCTCCTGTGGTATGGGTATTCCATACTATGAATACATAGACAAGCCACACAGTGGAAAGCACAAGGGAATAATATGTAATTTGTTGAACTACTTATGTGTTAGAGCATGTCTTGTGGAAACTGGCCTTGCTTCCAAGCTGATGGGTTTTAATGCCTTGACGAGAGGAGCCAGTTCTCAAATGCAATTGTCACTGAAAAGGGCATGGCATGAACTCTTGGCTCCTGAAATTACAGTCATGACTGGGATGGTCTGAAGTGAGAGGAATGTTTTCTCCTTTTGACACCGATGCAGTAACTAGGGCCTGTATTCAGCCTAGAAAAATCATATTGCTCATGGTAGTCCAGCAGCCTCTTTCAGTTGTGTCCATCACTGTCCAGGCTTGGTACCTTTGGAATCCTGAAGTTGTCCATTAGGAAATACTAGATGCAGGGTCTTAGCCTACCTGAATCTGGGTTTAAGACACCACTCACTTGTGGTGATAAGTGATGTGGAATGGCTTATTTAATTTAACCCAAAATAATGACATATATGTAGTTTTGCCAGCTGAAGTCCAACTAGGGGACATTTTTGCCTGGGGACAGTGCACACTGACAGTGTTGAGAAATTTTAGAACATCTGAGGCTGCACTGCCATAGAAGTACCTATTCTGGAGTGGAGAAATATGTATTTTCTGCTAAAAAAGAGGCCATCTATGTTCTCCATATCCATTTAATGACAACACCCCAAAACAAGCAACAACAAAAAATAATGCCAAAACTAAGAGCTTTATAATGAATTTGTAAAAAAGGGAAGCAGAGACCAAAAGGAATCAACATCATATTTAGCCCCTTGCAACTGAAGCATTTAATACAACCAGAGTTGGAAGGATACAGGGGGCATTTAACCCTCCAGTAGCTTTACATTCTTGGAAGCCACGAGATACTCTACAAATGTACAACACCCTACTGAGACCCTACTTGGGATCAATATTGTAAATTCAAAAAAAAGTTACATGTGCCAGCAGGAGGGAGCAAGATATACTGAGGGCATCTGTCTTCTGTGCTGGACTTCTGCAGTGCTTACACTGCATTTTGCCTAGCGACGTTTCCTGGCAAAAGTTGTGTTGGTATGAACTATATTTGGAAAAAAAAAGAAAAGCAAGACAGCAAATTTAGAATCCATTCAGAAACTGTACTGCCTGTATGATATATTTGCGACCTTGTTCACTGAAGTCAGCAGAACAATTTTCATTTTCTTCTGTGTGCTTAATTAGATAGTGAAAACTTACAATTGTTTGGTCAGGTGTAATTTAAGTTTCTGCTAGTTAGCCATTTTTATTCCGTTTCAGCCTGGGCATGAGATAAGGTTTTCTCCTTTAATTTTGAATTTCTGTCATTTGGATGAGGTATATTATGTACATGCAGCATGGCAGGCATAAATATATTTAGAAATACAGGTAGTATGGTTCATTATTGGTGTGAAAGTAAACATCTGAACATAAAGTTTTAAAACTCTTATGAAATCCAAAGCTCAAAATAAATACTAAGATTTATGGAAACTTCAGATGCCCTCAGAACTACAACTAGAGAACGTGGAGAGACACCAGAATTTTAAACTACAACTGTTTAAAAGACGGAATCAAATGATATGCTAGATTGATCTCTAGGGTAAAGCGATTGAGCGAACACTTGCTTAAGACTTATGTAAGCAGTGGTTCTCTTACAGGAACTGAAGATGAATGACTCTCACCTGATGGGGCTTCTGTGACTTACCTGTATGGAGACACTGCTATAGGAACCACCTATGACTCCTGCAATGAGTAATGGCAAATTCTCTTGAATGGCATACGAGCCATCAGGGCACATATACTCTGTTTCATCCACCTTAGTCAAAGATGCCCTGACGAACTCCAAAGACTGTTCTAAGGCATATGTATCCCTGGAACATGTGTCCAAGATGTGAACTCCAAGCTTAATTCCTGGCAGCAAGTAGTTATCTCTGTTGATTTCATCAATGGCAAACAACATGGCCTCCAAGCGTTGGATCCCTCGGTCCTCATTGATTCTCCCACATTCTTCTATTCCAGTGCCTTTTTCATTGACTGGGAATAGGCCACCTAAGACAAGGTCTCCTTCTATCTTAATTTCCTTCCTTACAAAGCTGTGGTCACTTAGGGAAAGGAAAACTCCTTTGGAAAATAAAGCTAGCGCAAGGACTTGGAGTCTGGTGAACATCTTCATTGGTCCTGTTTTAGCAGCTCTAAGAAACATTGGTGGAAGCAAAAGTGCTCTTCAGTCCTTCTGATCCATTGCCAGATTTGAAGTGGTGTCCCATAAGCCAGTGAAGAACAAGCCAACAAGTCTTTGCACTGGACCCCTAAAAGAAGGGATGGAAGGAATTAGAAAAGGCAGCAGGACATGTCAGCTTTAACAAAACTTTAATCAATAAAGCATTCAAGAACAATGTTAAGGGATGTTTTGTGTTCTCAGAGCACCTCATTCCATTTGCTACATAACAGATTACAGGCTAAGCATCTACCACGATAGCTGTGCAGAAAGACCACATGCATATGGGGCAATACAGCTGATGCTGACCACAGATAAAAATATTTTACATTTTGTGAGGACAGAGACAATTTCTGACATTTTTCTTGTACTATCCTCTCTTATTCCATCCTCTTTCACTTCTGGACTCGATAGCTTTATGTATTCTCATTCACTATGTCTCCAGATGATTTCAGTCTTCCCTTAATAATCCTTTTTTGTTGACTGCACTCTACTTACTGTTCCTTCAGCTACAGCACTGACACACTGTTATCTCCTTGCTGTTAATTTTTGCTGAAATTAGCCTTCAGATCCATAGTCTTTTGATGGAGACCACCTGCTCTGCCTTCCTTTTCGAGCCTGCTCACCTGGTGCGGGCAATGAGGGGTTGGGAGAAATATCTTGGAGCTTTGCCTCTGATTTTGGGCAGTGAAAAATATTTGAAACACAAGACAAGTCCTTTTATTCCAGGTGGGAACTGAAGGCAATGTGTGTAATAGAAAGGTGTCAAGTCCTCATCATACCTTTAACTGTTAATGTGCTCTCTAGGGCAGTTTTGACTGAGGTGTACAGGTGGTTTTGAGTCAGGTCTTCTAAACAGTGCCTGAGCATGGTTCATGGACAAGCAAAGACCAGAGATAATTAACTCCCAATAAACAGTTTTGATGTAGTCAGTATCTCAGCCATTTCGTGCTGGTTGGCATCTCCAACAGAGAACTGTTGATGGTCCATTTAGTTATTAGCACTGCAGTTCTGGAAGGCACCTTACTTATGTGACCTACCAAGGTTATGATGTGGAGGGTCCAGGAACTGAATCTGGCTTTCCATGAAATGCCTTTATCACAAAACCATCCCTCCTTAAGGCACAAAACATTCTCTTGCAAGGAAATTAACTTACAAAAAATTAGAGAGATGAAAGAGAAAAAGAAGAGACATGACAAGGAGAAGTCTCATACTTGATGCTTACTTAGGGCATAAAAATGCTTACAACTGGACTTGCTTTTTAATGTTTATCACAGTTCAGTGCTCAGATCAAGGGGAGAACAGAGCAGTCATGGATGTACTTAGGATATGTTTTTGCTCTCATGAAGGTCAAGACAGTTTGCCAATGACCTTAAAAGGAAAAAAGTCACGTCTTAGAGTGAAGATCATGTTGTAACATTTTTCTAACTAAACAAGCCTACTCAAAGTCTACGCAACACAGATGATTTGCCCAAAGACTCCTTGTCAATGTTTCTTCAAATATAACATCAGATGCCTTAATCTCCAAATACTCAGATAAATCAAGTGTGATAGTATCCAAAGACATAGCTCTAATAATTTATTTCTGTACTTACCTTTTCCTTACCAGAGTATATATTATTATTAGAGTTGCAGGTTCATGTATAATTTAGAAACATTTAACACAAATAAATTTGAATTAACAGCAATTAAGATTTAACATTGAATGTTGGATGAATATGCTGATTGCAAAGCAGTTGTTTTTCCTGGTACAATTTCAATGTTGCTGTTCCAAATTTTGTGAAAGAATAAATTTCTATTCATATTTAGTCCAACCTTGTTCTCTCATAAATCAGTAACTTGTCAGATGCATCGTTACAGATCTTTTTCTGCAATCCTAGTAGCATGTGGTCTGAGCTGCAGGCTGTATCAGCAGAATTTTCCATCCAGAAATAAGTGATATGTCAATGGAAAACAAGTTTCATCATCTCTCAGTGATCTATAAGTAAGCTAGTTTGCTGATTACATGTGGTGCATTTAGCAGGTCCAGAAAATGTACTTTCTGGTAATGTTAGGAGGAATAATGAAGTAACTGTGTTCAGCAGTACTTTCTGTGTCAGACTGTACAACAATTTATCAAATATTATTCTACTGTATACAGGGCATATAAAATGGTGATAACTATTCTATTGCAAACAATTATTAGGCAAAAAGGTGACATTTGTGTGGTTAACAGTTCAGTTAGATTGACTTCCATTTTTTTCATAATTAATTTTTGGGGGTTAAAATAGGACTTGGGATCTTTTTTTAGATGCAACATCCATCCTATTTACTTCTGTAGGTTCTGTCACCACTATATCTTAGCAAATATTCATACATTTATCCTTACAACAATAGTAAAATATTTACTTCCTCTGTTTTACACTTGGAGAAAAAATGGCACAGAGAAATGAAATGAGATACTCAGAAGAGTCTAATTCCAGGCTCTGATTTACTCAGCACTCACAATCACTATCAAATTCTGGAAAGGTCTCTGCTTCTCTTTGAGAACTGAAGAACATGCTTGCAGCCATGCCCTGCACCCCTGATTCCCACTGAGGCACTAATTGAAAAACTTCCTAAGCAAGCTGGTCTCTCTTCCAAGCCTGATCCTTATTGATTTACCTAAGGTCATCAGCATAGCCAAGAACCAAACCTTGATCTTTTCCAGCGCTCCTCTGATACCTTAACAACAAACTTCCTTTCTTTCCTCTTGTTCCTTCTGGCTTTTACTGGAGTTGTTTATCAAATCATATTAAAACCAGTCTGTTTTCAACACTACAAAGAACCATGAATTTTGCAGAAGAAAAGGCTTGTAGTGGGCTCCTCTAGAAGGTTTTCTACAATCTACCCAAGACATGCCTAGAGCTACAGGGGATTTACCCTGAGGAGCAAGGAGGCTCTTCTCATCCTCCTGACTCCTTCATATCTGGAGGTTTCTGCAAACAGCATCATCCTTCACCTTGTATCATGTCTGTATACCAGGGCTCTGTGTGTCTCTGAAACACCAGCAATAAAGATAGTAAAGTGCTGAAAACTGTTTCAACACTACACATAAAAAAGTATACATAAAATCAATGATGTTATAGAGACAACTGTTTTTCCCTGCAAATAAAAAATGCAAAGGATTTCTGTAATTTTTCACTGATAATTGTTACAGTGGCCTTACTAAGGGAAACCAAAATCACTCATGGTCCCACCATGGTCAAGAAGTGACTGGAAAGGGTGAGGATTGGGAATGGGCGTGACTGCTTCTCTGCTTCTTTGTTGCCCCTTTGTGTTGATAGCACAGATCTGGAGGTATCCAGAGATATGGGGAGAGGAGGTGATGGGAACTCCTCCTGGGCTGGTGATGAATCAACCCTATGATCCTGCTCTATCTGGGGACATACTACTTGATGAGGTGTACCCACTAGTGGTGGGTACCACCAACCATCCTAGCCTCCTGACTTGTCAGTTCCCTTGAAACTCTGAGCTTTTCACAGAGGCTTTGAAAATGTAGGTTGACACCACGCATGCAGAGTCCTACTTTCTGGGAAATATGATCATCCTATCTTATGTCTTCCAGTCCTTTGTTTATAAATGGGAGACAGTTTCCAGGAGCACTGTTTCAGGTAGCATGTGTCTCCTTCTGCAGACTCAGCAGGATGTGCACTGCTGCCCATGGAATAGCACCTTGGTGTCCTGGTGAGGAACACAGTTGCCATGCACAGGTTGTAGCAGGGGCATTAATGTGAAGGATGGTTTGTCCGGGGAGGTTTCCCTTCTGGGCCGTGGGGGAGGAAGGCTTCCAGGAGCAAGGGTTTCTGGGCAGTGGTACTCCTGAAAGAAGCTGCCAGGCAGATTTGGGTGGCAGGGACCAGAGTCAGTATGGTGACAGCAAACAGATAGATTGATGTGAAGAAGGGAGGTTATTTTAAAGCAGCTTGAAAGATGGGCTAGCAGCTCAGTTTCACTCTGGCATGCACCTCCTACATGTTTTCTCTGCAGCTTGCATAACTCATGACTATATATATAAATATTTTTCATCTCTTTCAGGCTAATACAGCCCATATTCTTTTCCTTAACCATGGTGAAGTTTGCACCCCAAAGTCAAGGTTGGCCATTTCCCACCCAAATTAATTTCACTGCACTAAACACATCAATTTGGCTTTGTAGTACCCTCTTTCATTAAAAGCATGTCTCTGGGATATTTCAAAAAGTATCTTTTCATTAAGATGCAATTATTTCACTTTTCACTTGTATTTAATTTTTTAACTCCATCTACAGACAGGGTTCTATTATTCAAGGTGTTTTGTTAATATGAAAAATATATACACTCCAGTCCTACAGGCTTTGGATCCCTGGTGTAAATAGATGTAGAGCCTGGGTGTAGAAACAATCCACACATCAACATGAAAAATAAACAGAAACAAGCAGAACAAGAAATGTTTCCACATCTGGATCAGAAGGCTTCTGCCAGCACTTCCCTGTGTGTATTTTATCCAGAAGCACTCAACTTGTGAAATACCTTCCCTTGGCACTCCAGTGCCCCTCTCTCTTTCCACCAGAAAAGGTCCATAAGGGAGAGCTGTGTCTGCTCTTGGGGGACACTGTCAGCACTTCTCTCCATAAAAGCAACTCATTCACTTGTGTTAAACAGCATCTGTGCTGCTCGTGTTAAAAATACCCTTGCCTCTTTGTCTGAATAATCAGTTTTGGTCAATTATTTCTGTGCCTGCAAAAAGTCTGTTCCATAAATCCAGTATTTCTTGGTGCAAGTTTACATATTTAATAAGGATGTGCACATTCTTGTTTCTATGAAAACAACTAAAATGAGAGAGAGGAAGTTTGGGTTTTTCACATACAGAATCACACAGCTATAATTCAGAACTAGATTTGTCTTTCATGGCTTTCATGGCTTTCTTCCAGGGTTACATTCACATGAAATCTCTGGTCTTCTGTATCCTTTCTGTTTGCAGGTCACAGAGTAGCTTTCCCTTGTTCTATCAGTTCAGAGTTGACTCTTACCAGGCTAAGTTTCTTGTTCTAAGTGTCAAACTCCAAAAGATGGTTCAGCTGAAACTGTCACTCAGCCAGATGACTTGTAAATAAAGTGTGATTCCTAATACATCAGTGACAATTCTGCTGATACCTTCTCCCCTATCAATGCCAATGGTTGGCACTGGCAGTCTATCCAGCAGCTGTGAACTTTCCAGTTTTGCTCTCATAAGGCTAAGAATGGAATGAGAAATTTTTCTGGGAGCTGAAACACCTCAGACATCTCCTAGATATATTTTAACACCATTAACTACTAAATAGGACAATATACATGACCGGGCTAAAACTGGAGGGTTTTCCACTCATCCCTACTTTGTGCTATATCCTAAGTTCCCCTCTGTATTTTGAAGATCCCCTGCAGTATTTTGCAGGGATCATCCACTTATCGAGTTTCCTGAGAAAAGATGCAAAAAGAGCTGATGTGGGTGCTGGTGGGTTATGTTTAGTGTTATTGTGGGTGGCTCCCTCTTGGCAGTCAATGATTTGTACTGCATTATTCAGGACTATACTGTGATATTGTGGTGTCTGGAGCCATATGTTAACTTGGTATAACCTACCACCCTCAGTAAACTTTCTCTAGAGGAGGGCTGTGCTTAGTGGAAGGTCACAGGGGAGGTTTCCAAGCCTCTGTTCTTATGGCACATTACAACACTAATAGTTCCATCAATACATCTGTCCCCAAGGACAGCCCATCAGAGAGGTATCTTTCCTTGAGCCCTTGCTGTTCCCAACAGTTCTTACCCTAGGAAAGCAGATTTCTGAAACAATTCTAATATTGGCTCAAAATTCTGGTGTGTATTTCAAGACTGACACAAGGAGTTAAATGCCATGATTTCTTGCTCTCAGACATCATGGATCACTTGCAAAGAGCACTGCTCATCCAACCACACATTTGGCACATTTGTATGTGCTCTGCCAGAACTTGACCTTAATGCCTGATAAGAACTGCACTGAAGGATAAGATGTCTCACTTCATTGGAAGAAAGTGATGGACAAGTTTGACTCTCCTTAAGAATTACAGTTAGAGATGCTGTCACCTCTGGAAGAGAAATCTTTATAAAGGAACCGAAGCTCTACAGTGACAGATATGTGCCAGGTACAGAAATTGCTCACATTGTGATCCTGGCAATCTGATAGCTTAAATCAGGAAGTGGGGAAAAAAAAGAAAGGAGAAAAAAGTTACAGAAAATGTAGTAAGGTAGAGAAAAAAAGTAAATTTCTTCCATGGGAATATAAAAATTTCCTTCATGAAATGTTAATTATGTGCTGATGCATAAATTTGCTGAAAATGAAGCAAAGTGATTTAAATTTCTGTTGTTGTCTGTTATATCTTGGAGTTATTTTTATTTTTATTTTCCTTGGGAAAAAATAAGAAAAAAAGCTTCACAGCTAGGTGATTTTTGTGCCTTTTATTTCAACTTGGAATTCCACACACAAAAACCATTCATTAATACAGTTAACTCTGCCAGCAGCATGAGTGTACAAACCATAGAAGTTCATCCTCTGCCAAGCATATTGTAGAAGAACTTAAAAGGCCCTAAAAATTTAGGAACAGTTTCAACCAAAATAACAGCATATAAGGCAAAAGATAAAGCGTCAGTGTAGAAGGACAGCACTCCTCTTAAAATACAAACTGATGTTACATCAGAATGAGAAGAAAAGAATCAGAACACTGCATCACTGTTTGTACAGTGTTAGCATCAACAAGTGATGCATTATTTTTTCTACAATGTCAACATACATCAGATGTCCAGCCCTTTCCTCAGGGATCTATGATATATTCATCCTGTTTCAAAAAGAGTATTTGAAGTATTAGTCACATAGGAAAACAGATGTCTCTGAAGTGATAAAGTTTCTAGATATTAAAGGAATCCACAGAATAGAAAAGGACCTATTAAATTAGCACGGTGAGGAACAAGGAGCCCTTGGATGTTACTGGACAATAACATGGTGTGGAAATATGGGTCTTTGTTACTTGGTACATCAAGGGAGTGCATTTGGTATTAATTGAGTCCTTCCTGGTCTCAGGAGAGCTGAAAAGAGCAGATCGCCAGAGACAGAGATCTAGGCCAGATCATGCAGTCTTCTACCTCATTAGAGTTTCTTCCATACTTTGACAATAAGTATATTCAAGTGTATTGAGAAGTCCAGCCATGAGCCTGAGGCTTTAGCACCATCTGGACAATTTGTGGTGTAATGGTCTTGATGTAATGCAGGGTTAGACCTTTGAAAGTATCACCATCTTCCCGTCTGTCTTTTTTGGATTGAGCTGAATCCTACTGCTTTTTTATCCATCTGCTTACTTCTTCCAGGCATTGGCGACAGCTTGAAAGCACACCAGCAGAGACAGCAGCAAACAGACAAGTGCTATGTGCTTATTGATTTCACGTTAGTTGATTTTAGTCTCTGTCTCCCTGTGTTGTCCCACAAAGACAGGGAAGAGGAGAAGTCGAAGGATAAAGACTTTGGGGAGAAAGGAGCAGCTGGATTCTGTGACCTGTGGAGGTCACAGCAATTATTCCTGCTTGGTGGTGGAGGGATGCCATGGCCGTGCTAAGGTCAGCAAGTCAAAACCTGGGTGAGAGGATTCATAAGTGTAGCATACTCCAGCACAAAGTGAACTGTGACATTTTCAGCACCATGTCTTGCGATGAAACTTTTAGAAAAGAGAAGCTTTAACACTCATGTTTAATGCAAGCGATGCTTAACTAGGCAAACTTACCACCAACCTGAGAATAGTTCCCCAAGGAGTACCTATGCATTTAGTCTTTGAACAAATATTTAGCCTTTCCCTCTTACTTGATTCTTAAGTATCTTAAGTATTTTAAGTATCTTGATTCTGCCCTCACAGAATTTGTTTATGTTTTGTGCTGGTAATGGCTTCATGTCTCTGCAACATATCCAGGGTTTTCCTTTGGCCCAGATCTGACTGTGAGCTTCTCTCCATGCTCCATCTGAGATGTTCTGCCTGTGCATTTGCTGCTCCCTTTAAATGGCATCAGAGCTAGCTGGTAGATTTCATTTTAGTCAGTCCCCTGTCAAGGCGGCTCCCTCACATTGCTGCAACATGGCCAAAATATAGCTAAGCCTCTGTATATGTGGAGGGCAAAGAGTCCTTTCTCACTATTGCTTCTGTTGAGGTTCAATCCTCTTGCCAGCACAGTCAGCCCTAGAGTCATACAGGCCTTGCAAAGCAGCTGAGTGTGCACCTTTGCTCCTCTCCATCTGTATGTGGCTTGACTTCTGCCATCTGGTATACTCTAACGGGACTCAGTCCTCATCTGGACCCCCAAGTAGTGGCATTTGAACCTGGCCTAGATCCCTCCATATCATTGGTCAGGATAGGAGAAGCTGCCCTGCAATAGTAAAGGTGATGGCTGGCAGTGGTCAGAGCCATCTCCATGTCTCCTTATTGTCTCCCCATGATTTAGTGATAGGTCAAATAAAAGCCTTTTCAGGTTCGTGCTCCCACCCATGTCTGCTCTGTGCTGAATCTTCCAGCTTCTCACAGGAGTACAAAACACTCGGTTGGGAGTTTTCTGATTTAAGTTGGTTTCTATTTTTTAAAAGTTGCAGTATTTCTCCTTCTCACAAAATGCTTCAGAGCAGGAGCTGTTGTCTTGACTGTTGCTGTTCAGTGTCACCATTGACCATTTACTGTTGAGATTCAATCTGTCTAACTTGTGTACTTAGTGCATGGCAACATCGACCTCTCCCAGGATAATCTCCTGCCTGTTCAAACTTAAGAAAGACATAAAGTATCTCTGGAGACCTCTAAAGGCACAAAAATCTTTCTAACAAAAACTTAGACACATGCTTCGGGTGGACTAGATTACTTGTCACCTACAATATGAGACCAAGGTAGGTGCCTGAATACCCAAACAGGGCCTCACTCTCTGGTCGTATTTTGGTGTGTTCTTGGTAATTATACAAATCAGCAGAGAGGGATCAGAATGGAGAAAGGCTGTTCAGGTTGATAAAGAAAGGAAAGAATTGTTTAGCACTGGATTGTAGCTTTTTGCTGCTGAATTCCTGGTTGTTTTTTCTTAAACATAAAAAGATGAAAAATTAACCAACAGTAGCCTCTCCCACAATGATCTTTTCTCCCCTCCAAGGCCCAGCCTGGTAACTCTTCTGTCACATGAATGTTACCTCCAGGCTACAGCATTCAGTGGAGTGTGAAATCACAATTAAGGGAGCAAGTGTTTTGTAAGTGAGCAGAGACGGCTGCAAATTACATCCTGCTATTAGCTGATTTTAGAACAACGCTGTTGAACAGCTTACTGATTACTGGGCTGTGGCATGTATTAAAAAAAACATTAATAAAACATAATTGATTGTGAATTGTGCTTACAGTTTTAATCACAAATGTCACAGAAGTTTACTGGAAACAAAAGCTGCCCTCAGCTATCTACAGGGGCTGGATTGTTCTAAACAATTTACTGAACTTGATTTGCAGCTGTTTTAAATCAGTACCGAAACCTGTGGGTTTTGCTGACTTAGAGATCCTCTTTGCATTTTTCTTTTCCAGTCAGCAAAGAAAGGTACAAGATTGCCTTGCCTCTGCCAGGAAGTACCACTGGGAACTTGATGGGAACAATATCTTCAATTTCACAGACCTGCCATTCACTCGACTTGCCATTAGAAGTTGGTAATGTCACCAACAGGGAACAGGAGCTGGTGGTTTCTATTTTCTGTGAAACAAGCTACAGCACAGAGCTATACTTAAGAAATACTCATATTATTTCTCTTTTTTGCCCCCACAAATTATTTTCAAGCATTATATTGTGTAGTCTTAAAAGAACCCAGTAAAATCTAATTCCGATCTGACGCTTTGTGGGCTCACAGATGCATGAGGTATACCACAGCAAGTTCATGGCTACATTTTCCAGTCTTGGATGCCCTACTGTGAATTTATGGACTTTAAAAAGGCCATTCACAATCAGACTAATTTGGGACTTTGGCAGAAGTCTTGTCCCAGCCAGTAAGGCAAAGTGCCCTCTCTTCTACACCAACTGGTGCTACGCGGACCAAAAACTCACTTTCAGGCTGAGAATTCCCAAAACACTTAGCTACAGGCAATGCCTGCATTTGCTGATCAAGGTGACACCTGACCCTACTGATTAGCCATATTTATTCAGAGAAAGACTAAACTCTACCAAAGTCACCAGGAAAATGTGCACAGGTATGTGGGCAAGATCTTACCCTACCAATAGGTATTTAAGCTCATGAAGTTTTTTCACCCCACAAAGAGGTGGCATCAAGTGAGGAATAAAACCCAGGAGTTCTGACTCTGCCTGCCTGTGACAACCAGAAATAGTGGTGCTAAGAGTGAAGAAAAATCTTAGAAGAGGACCTAAAATAAAGTAATACAAAACCTGCATTATTTACTGCTTTTCAGGAAGCCTGTGTGTTGGCAAATAAACGAGTATAAACACTGGGAGAAGATTTCTGAAAAGAAAGAGCTAGTTGTCAGGGTTTTTAAAATAAAAAATAAATCTGTGAAAGAAATTTTTTTGTTTCTACTAAGATGTATCCCACAAAGGCAGGGAAGGATTTCTACCTAATGTAAGTCAGGCTCAGGCTCAAATACTAAATAATACCATTTAGGTCCATTGGTATTTTGGACTCAGTTATTTGTAGTTGAAGATGCACCCTGGAAAAAAATACCTCCAACCTGCAGAAAGCAGGTCCTTTTTGCATGTCATCTGTCCATCCCTCAGATCTGGTGTAAGCTGTTGGCTGGGCTCCTTTCATGTAGCTCCACAGCAGTGTAAGTACATACAGATATATATTTATGTGAAGAGCCAGAATCTCACATTCACAATACGCTCGCAGCGTTCGCTTACTGTAAATGGCCATTGCTATGGCAACAACTGCTTTATTCAAAATTTAGAGAGGCACTTAGTACAAATTATGAAGGAAGAGATGTGACAGCATTCTGTGTAAAGCCACAATTTGATGGCCCACTGTGGTTCCAGTTGAGGATTGCTCCAGGATACCCCAGGGACCTTAAAACCTGTGGTCTGGCACCTTCTGCTCTGTACGGTACAGAAACAGCTTTCTCTAATGTTGGTTTTGTCTTCATTCTTCTCTTTGCTCTCAGTAAATGGCATTTTAGCCATTTGATCAGCCACAGAACTGGACTTGTGGTCTGTCCAGCCTGGTCCTCAATACCTCTGCCAGAATACTTCGTGGTCTGATAGCATCAGGGGGGAATTCCTTGCTAATGAAGGGAAGGGAAGACACAGGCTCTCTTTAGAGTCTCTTGAAGGGTGCCAGTGTTCTGCACCAGCATGCCTGGCAATAGATGAAAGGCCTGGCTGGATTACAGGACAAAGCACACTGCATGTCTGTGATACTTCTTGAGAGGAGTCCCTTCATGGTGCCAGGGGGCCAAGAGATAACACCTCAACATTTCCCAGTGGATTTGGGAGATTCTGTCTTTCTAAAGCTGTGCAAACTTTGTCTTCTGTTCTTAAATGTGTACACGTGTCATTTAAGGCAAAATGAAGGTGTCCTATTCATTCTTTACTCTTCGAATGCAGAATACTAGTTGATAAAAAATGTTCAGGGGCAGATATATTGCCCAGCAGGCTCCATGTTCATTAAAAAAACCCTGGGAAATCTTTTCCTTAACTCCAATAAGTCAGATAGTGCCCATGAATGCCAGAAGTAATAGGACCTGGAAGAGGATGGAATACTGGACTCTCTACTGACAGATGAAAAGCTTCTGCAGCTCAGTTACCCAAGAATGGATTTACTCTTGAAGAAGTGGAGTTTATGTATGTTCTGAATCTTCTGTTAATAGTATGAGATGATCCAATCAGGGATGAATAGAGCAAGTCTGTCTCAATAATCTGGGTAAAGTCAGAATGACAAGAAGGTGGGTGTGCACCAGTGACCCAGTAGCTGCTGGCTGGCAAGAGCTGAAAGTTGTTCTGTTGGTAATCTGTTTTCATGGAGGAAATGGGCAGGACGTGGGTGATGACCATTCATTGTGTCCTCTGTTACAGGAGGGAGGGAGCATGTAGGTAGGCTGTAGGTTGGTTGCAGGCTCAGAACAGATAAAAGCAGAGGGTTCTCCTGCCAAGACACTCCTGAGCTGCTCAGTGCTTTCTGCTGGCCAGTGTGGATGTTAAATTCCTGCATTGGCTCAGGGCCACTGGAAAGGTTCATGGCAGAGAAGTCCATCCCAGACCAGTAAGCGTGAAGATAAAATGTCTTCCTGAGAAACATGGAATTCAGGGACTTAGGGTAAAAACAACCCTAACTTCATTGTCTCAGTCAGAAGCCTAAAGACAAGCAGGATGAATCTCACTCCTAACTGTGCTCCTTTCATCCTTTATTAGAGCTAGGCAGAGAGTTTTGGTCAAGGAAGAGTTAAAACTGTATTGCATGGTTGTTTGTATAGAACTTTTTGTATCTTGGAAGATACAGTCCACATTAGGGGTGAACTCTTCTCTCACTCCAGGAGTTAGATCTGATTTATTTTGGGAGGATCAGGGCTGAATATTCTTTCTGTGTGGCCTGTGTGCCTTGTAATAACAAGCTTTCTTGTTATTACAGTTCTCATAGCTATTTAAGATTAATACTTGTATCCTAAATTTCACTGAGGCCAGCACGAATGAATAATAATCCCATTAAAGAATTCAGGAACTGGCCAAGAGTCACTACTTGTATTTGTTAACAAAATGGAACCAGAGGTGAGGATTTCATTGCTTTGCTTGCACTTTCTGGCTTTGATCGGGGAGAAGCTCCATGTCTGCCAAGATTTTTACTGACTGCAGGAATGCCGGCAGAATCATCCATGCGGCAGCAGGCACAGGATGAGTGGTTTTCTCTGATAATTTCCCCAAATTCTCCCTTCAAACGGTGATTGAAAAATGTTAGATATGAAACCACAAGACCAGGTGCGTGTGAAGGAAGCAGGTTAGGAACTGGACATGCCAGACTGTCATCCAGGCTGTGTTGCCCTCCTAGATGCCCATCCTGTTTCATGAGGCCAGGGGATGATGCAGAAGAGCGATCTCAGCAGATCATCTGCTCTTCCCATCGTTCAGTTGTGTTGGGCTGTGGTGTTATGCCCCATGCCAGACCCATAATTCTGAGAGGAGAAGGACCCTACATCACAGGTGATGAACTGTGGAGCTGTCTTGGAGCAAGGAGAAGAAACATGAAGCAAATAGAAGGTCTGGAAGTGGCTCTGCTCCAGCAGCAGCTCAGAAGCAGCTCAGGCCATTTCTGATCCTGGGGACAAGTTCTGGGTGGTCTCAGTGACACTGCCTGGGCAGAGAAGAGTAGTGGAAGGAGAATAAAAGTGGAAATGTAAAGGAATTATGAAGGGAAATTTTAGAATTAATTTTTTAGGGCAGTATGGTAGCTTTGACCAAAGCCTAGACCTCTGAGCTACATGATGGTTTGCAGATGATAAGAATTGGAGTTCATGGAGTCCTAAATTACTTTATGTGCTTTTTAGGACTATCACACACAGTTTGGCAATAGACAGAGCAATAGCCACCCTGCAGGGTTTAGGCCTGCCTGGCTATGGGGGGTACTGGCAGAATTTGCCCCCCAGTTTAAGAAGGATGTAGAGGTCCTGGAACAGGTCCAAAGGAGGGCAACCAGGCTGGTGAAGGGACTGGCAGAATTGCCCCCCAGTTTAAGAAGGATGTAGAGGTCCTGGAACAGGTCCAAAGGAGGGCAACCAGGCTGGTGAAGGGACTCGAGCACAGGCCCTATGAGGAGAGGCTGAGGAAGCTGGGAATGTAAAGGAATTATGAAGGGAAATTTTAGAATTAATTTTTTAGGGCAGTATGGTAGCTTTGATCAAAGCCTAAACCTATGAGCTACATGATGGCTTGCAGATGATAAGAATTGGAGTTCATAGAGTCCTAAATTACTTTATGTGCTTTTTAGGACTATCACACACAGTTTGGCAATAGACAGAGCAATAGCCACCCTGCAGGGTTTAGGTCCCTTCCAACCCGGCTAATTCTATGATTCTATGATTCTATGAATTTTTTTCAAGAAAGCAGAATCAGTGTGGCAAAAACTCTCAGCCTTATCCTGTTACACACAGAAATGGAAGCTTCCATGCAAAAAGGGGGAGTCCTGTGAATGCAGGTGGGTGACAATATCTAAAACTGTAAATCCTGTGGAGTCTCTCCAATACAAAATGCAGACAATAATTGTGTAACAGCCTAAACTTTTATTGCAGGTTGTATGTTTTCAGTGGTTGTAGCAGGTTACAGAGCAGACACCTGCATGGGCAAGACAAAGGTATCTCATGCAGAGTGCCATGTCTCAGCGATGGTCAGTCATCCTGACTTGAAGATTTCTCACCAGCTTGGATAAGCTACTGGGTGATCTGAGTGTGCCCTCCCCATAAGATTTTCTCTCTAAAACAAGACTGCAAGATGGGAAATTGGGGTTTACTGAATTCAGAGATGAACTTCCATTGATTTTGTCTAAACACAGGCTGCCCTCACATGACTCTTGGGTTGTAGCTTGGGTATTTTCTTTCTGATATTGGATAAAGCAAAGGAATTTCATTTCATCCAGGACAGATACGTTGTCTGGCAGTTTTCATATGAAGTAAGCTAGGTTAAAACAGTGATACAGGCTATCTGAATGAAGGATCTTACAGAATGTCTCTTTTCACGTGCTGTTCTCCATGGAGGATCCTCTGGTGTCTGCTCTTCAGCCTTTCTTTTTCAGAAGGATTTTAATTTTGTTCTCCACTCCTTTACTCAGCCACCTATCTTTCCTCAAAAGGGAATCTGCAGCAAATTAATGTCTTTGAGGTCTGTATTTAGTGCAGTTTTGTTGAAACCGCCTAGAATCCAAACTTTATTGGAACTGACAGTTGGGGTAATTGTATAAGCTCTTAGGAAACCATCCTTGAAAGATGCACTCCTTTATCCTTGTGGTGTCCCAGGCTGTAACACTGAAACCTCTCCTATTGTTATGTGAGCCAACAGTACAGTTTTACTCCCGGAATTAGTCAATTCTAGGATGTGATTCATCTAATATATTTCATGTAATGGAATAGGATAAAACAAATTGCACCCAACCGTATCTCTTTCTCTCCACTGACAGTGAACAGGGCCTGTGGAGCTGGACAATGGAGTTTTCTACATTGAGTGAACTTGTAAGCCTCCCATTTAATCAATGAGGTCAGCGTGGCGAAAAGAGGTCAGCATGCAATTCGCTTCACAGAGACATCTATTTTAGTCTGAATAACACCCTATTGACTCTATTGATGAAATCCAGGTGAATTTAGTGTAAGTCAGTCAGTTCACATGCAGACATCTACAACAAAGATGTCTAGGTAAGATGTATTCCCCTTCGTGCACTATTACCTTTTTGATATAGCAAAAGACAGTTCCTTCTCTCACTTTATTTGTATGCTACCAGGCTCCTGTGCACCCTAGTACTAAAAAGCCTGTCTGTGAGTAGGAGCAATATCATATGAAATAGGAAGAACTCATATTTTTCAAATCCATTCTCTCTACAGGCAATGTTTCAGTTTCATTCTGGGTTCACTGATTTGCTGCCTTTGAGCTGTTGTCTTCATCAAGCCTGAAGGATAAGCTTTTTTTTTTTTTTTTTCTCTGCATCTTTCTCTTTTCTATGGCTTATACCAGTTTATTCTCCTTCAAATTTTATGTAAAGCTTTTACAGGAGTGTATACAAATGTGATATGCTCTTTGTCTTGTGGGGTTTTTTTTGTTTGGTTTTTTTGTTTGTCTTTTGTAAAAGTATGAGTAAACCAGAACAAACTAGAAGTTAGTCAGTGTCTTTTTCAGATTATCTATGTTCCAATTCTACCCAAAGAGAAATGCAATCAATTAAAAGGTACCGAGTGTAATAAAGGTTTTTGGTTTTTTTATTCTGTCAGCATGGCTAAAGATGAAAGCTAATGGCAAATTCAGAATAAAGTCATACAGATCAAATGATCAATCTATAAGCTTGCATTCAAGATGCATAAATGCTCTTGTTATCATTACAGCATGCCCCAACTGGTCCATCATGAACTTGGTGCGTTAACTTGGTGCTCAATTTCATGTAGGAAATTTGCTTTTTACAAGAGAATTGCAAAAGCTGGAAGTTTCATTTCTTCAGGCTGTGAACTTCTCTGTTCACTGATCACTGCTCAGCTCAGTCCCTCAGCAGCTCTCACATATATCCCACTCCTTTTTCCCAGTTGCAATCTCCTTGTGTTCCTCATCCAAGCCTTCCCCCTTTTCATGCTAGCAGCTTCTTTCTCCCAAGTTATTTGGTTGCTGCAAGATGCTTTGGATGCCCTTAATATTTCAGTGCCATGGTTTTTTTTTCTTTAATTCTTCCTGACTATGCTGGTAATGGAGGATAGACTCTTCTGGTGCTTGGCCCCAGCATAGATGGCTGATGAGAACAGCAATTGCAGTAAAATCACAGCTTTGCCTCTGCTTTTGTCATCTTTGCATGGATAAGCTGGTCTCAAGCAGTTCCACAGAACCAATGCAGCCTCCTCTGCTGTGTGGGATTATTCTGGATGGCACTGGAAGCACTGAGAGGCTCAAGTGTTTTCAGCATGGACAACTCTTTAAAGGCTTTAGCTACTGGTCTCTTAAAAGGTTTTTGTGAGTATGTGTAAGGAGTGATTATTCTGAAGTGCTGGTAGCAGCCCACCTTCAGGATATTCTCAGAGGTTTAGCAAAATTCTTGAGCAATTGAGTTTTGTGCACACTCTCAGTGTCCTGCTTCAGACCACAAGCAGCAGCAATTGCTTTTCAGAGAAAAGCTTGCTAGAATCTTTTAGATGGCAAAGCAGCAGTCCTTCTATCTCCATTTTGCCTCTTACACAATTCCTGGAGGAAACTTTCTCACCCTCATTCCACTCTCTGCTCACCTTAATCTGAGCCTCAGGCAGACCACACACTGCATTTCCTTTCATCTAGGCCTGGAGAGAGCCACATGATGGGAAATGTTTGACTAATTTAGCAATAGGCACCACTAAAAGTCTTTGTTTTTCAAGCTGAATCAAAGAATGTGTGTTAGCTGTTGAATCAACATCTGTTAGAGTCAGCAAGAGACCTTTGACTGGCTCCATGGGTTCATCAGTCAGGAGAGTTACGACTTGATCTAGGAGTTCTCTACTCTCACAGACTGTTTTGAGCTAGGACTGCAATCTCAGGGAATAAAAATTGTGAAATTCAACAGCCAAATTAAGTATTTGTGAAAGAAATCCATTTTGTGTCATCATAGTTAACTCATTGATAGATCTGGGACATTGTTAATATTAAAATATTTTTGTTCTCTTGTTCCAGATATTCTGAATTATTAATTAATTTTGAATTAATATTATGTTCCTAAACTGAGTCTTGGGAATTTATTTAGAACCACGAAAGGTCTTATATTAAATATGATATAGGAAGGCCATAGAAATGAAAGATCCATAATTTTCCAAGAGGAATAAATAAGTTCTTCCCCCATTTCCTCTCTTATTTGATGGATCTAGTACAAAGTATATGGAATTTGAATAGATGTAGTAAGAAATTCAGAGATTTAATAGGTATTTGCATGTGATGTAAAGCTGGGTCTTGTCCTCAGGAACTTGGACACATTCACTGTCTGGGGCAGCAGTGTACCTGACACATATGAAAGTGAACTAATTCATTTTGCCAGATGTGTGCTGATGTCCCTGAATGACTGCTGCAAGTGTGGGTAAGGCCTCATTGTAAACATGATAAGTAAAGGAACAAACAGATCTGTAAAGTCAGTACATGGACTATATTAACATGACTATTACAGGTCAATGTAAGTACATCACTTAATTATTTTCATTTCTGATAAACGGTTCAAACTTTCTCCATTGATACCTAAAGGTCAATAGGACTAACTATGAATTTGTTTCTCTTTATCTGTTGCTACAGAGAAGAAATTAAAAACTCATCAGCTGGCCAGCATGGAGGCTTGGAGCTTTGATGCTTTCAGCTGTTAAGCCTGCTGTTTCAGAGAACCCATTTTCAGCTCCTAGCTCTGCTGCTCAAGTCAATGTGCTGATGTTTGCTTGGAAGCAATGCAGCTCCAGAGAGGGATAGCAATTTATAAAATTTCCATCAACGTAAGAGTAGCAATGAGCATATATATGTATGCACGCATGTGGGCTTTCTGGCTGCTTTCAGCATTCAGGAAACAATTACAGGAGACCATTAGTTGTGCTTCAGTGCATACTGTGAGTCAAAAGTAGCTGCACGACCTTCATTTGGCACTGTTAGTATCCCAGATGGCTCAACAAGGCAACAGAGAACTAAACCTGCAACACACCTCTTTTCCTTTGGTTACTTCTCTGTTTTGAATTCCTAACCGTTTCACTTGGAAGTATGTTTTTTTCATGGAGTTGTGAACAGCTCTCTCCTTTTCACTAGCTGAACTAATAAAAAGGAATATTTTGTACTTCTCTACCACATTCAAATCCCTTCATGACTGTAGATAAATGACATCCCTGTATTTCACCAATGAGAAGCTGTGGAGAAAACAAAGTACAGTGTAAATCAGTGTCAGAAGAAGCAAGGATCACTTCTTTCCCAGTGCCAAGACTTAACTCTCAAAGACCATCAGTGCCTAAGAGCAATGAAGAGAAGAAGCTAGAGGCAGTGGGGTATTACCTTCAGTACAGCCTGATCCACACACAAGGAGTGGCTCCTGTTCAGGTCTTCATTATCCACAGTCTATTTGTGTCTCCTCAAAAACATTAATTGAATTCTTACTTCTTTTTACAAATGTCACTTCACTTAAACCAGACCACTATGGCCACAGCACTGACTCTTCAAAAAGCTGTTTGTTCAGAAAGATGATGAATTCCAATGGGGAAGTGACTGCATAGCCAGCAGTTAAACCAAGAGAGAAGAGCCATAAGGCATTATATCAAAACTACTAAAAATAACATAAATATTAATTTTTTTCCTTATAAGTGGGAGAAAGCCCTTGCATTCAGGACTTTCTGAGTTTATGACAACCTGTTTAAAGGTTGACTTTCCTAAATCTCTTAGGAAAACTCATGTGCACTCCGTATTTCCTCAGAGGAAGCATTAGAACCTATGGAATTTTTTTCATTGGCTTGGGGATCAAAATATAATATACAAAAGCCCCTTCTCTTTGTTGGAAAGGCTCCAGTCTGGGAAGTAGAACAGTGCACTGAAAATTGGTCCCAGTTACACCTCTGTCTTTGGCTCATCTCTTTGTGCCTATATAAAATAGGGATAATATTACTTTCTGACCTTGCAGTTACATCCTAAGAATTAATGCCTGCAATTTGCTATACACTCTTCCAATGAATGGTGGTCTAGTCGGTGAGTACACTCTGTCCTTTTTTGCACAGGAGTGAATTAGGAATGCCTCTAATGGCAGCAGAAATTTGGGCCCATTTCACAGCCACATGAATTCCACCTTCTCCAGGCCTCAGCCAGATTTCATTCTCCTGACGATATGCCTCAGACCAAACTTCAGTGTTGTGACATATCTTGCAAAGAAACAATTTTTTCTGGGCTGGGAGAGACTATGTTGATAGGTTGAGAAAGAAGTAGGTGCACCTACTCTGGTAAAACAGGAGATACTTTTAAGATATATATATCTCCTGCTCCCTCTGAAAGGATTGATGGAAGAACAACTAAGACATGTGGGGTGATCTCTGCTTCTAGCCTGTAGAGAAAAAGTCACCAGCTGGCCATCTTACCAGGGCTCCCTCTCCTTCCTGGGCAAAGTAAGTTCCTTAGAAGAATCCTGTGAGGTTTTCAGAGCGTTTGGGACTGGCTTATGACCTAAAGCGCTCTCTGGAGAGTTGTTCTGACTGTGGGGGGTGTAGGGCAGCAACCTGAACTCCGGGGGTGTCAATAACCTTTGCTGAATTGAGTCTAAATTACCCTGGGCTAGAACTGCTGGTGTGGACAGTGTGCAGGTGACACTCCTTTCTGAAGTCAGCCTTCATCTTGCAGCTCTAAGCAAGGTGTTGCTGGGAAATCCTCCTTGCTGTACCAAGAGCAGCCAACCTGTAGCCTGGGCTGCAGCCCACAGTGCTCTGAGGGATCCAGACACAGAGGAAGCCCTGACCCCAGACAACTCTTAATCTATGGCCCCATAACATTACAAGCATCAGCTAAAACCTTAGCACACACCAGTCTGGCAAATATAAGTTATTATTGGTATTATGTATTCCTATATTTCAATTCTGTTTAGTAACTGACTCACAACTATGTTCACATTACTATCCCCTTGCTCCAACACTTACATACACTCAAAGGGCAGACTATAAATGCATCTAACGCTTCCACAAATGCAAATGCTTTTGTTTGTTTTTACAATGTTTACTTGCTTGACTGGAGTGTTCCACTTGAGCCTCATACCCCAGTTAGTTGCAACACACTGCAAAGTGGGATTCATGCTTGGGTAAAGATAGTTTGCTTGCTTTACAGCACTAAGATAAATGTCGGTCTAAAGCACTGTCATGAGGTCAATCAAGTCTAAAATATTAAACACCAAAAGATTTACAACTACATTTTCACTGGCCATCCACTCCTGCTCCCCTCCCCCTCCAGCAATAAGAGTAATTTAAAGCTTTAAAATATGGGAAGGAGAAAAGGAGTCATTAATTTTACTTACACAGCAGCACTCACACTTGTAAGGTTTTGACAGCATCACTAAATCCAAAGGAATTCAGATAGTCAGAGGGAATGAATGAGTACCAATACTTGTATTGAAAGGAGATAGTTTTCAGGATTGAACATGTATTTTCTTCCTGCAGGAAGCTGACAGTGATAAGAATATGTAGTAAGATAAGAATAAGTTTTACTACTGCATTCATGTGATGCTACTTAGTGGTTTATTTCCTCCTGTTCAGCATATACTTTCTGTGTTTCTGAAATCAATAAAACTGCAGCAAATCAACAGATTATTTCAGTACTTCTTAGGATGCTCTGTCCTTACAACCATACTCAGTATATCTGTAGCTTTTGGTCAGGTAGTAGACTCCTTAAAGGTTATATTTGCTACTTAGAATGTCCAGTTGTTGATTGTGTCTTTTTGGGCATAAGAAATCTAACTGCAGAAAGCTAAGCATATATGCATGGAGCTGAATGCTGTTGGAAACAAATACAATGGGATTTTATTTCTTTATCCCTGTCAGGATTTTGGATAGAAAATGGAAAACTTGCAATGAATTCATAATAGGACATCGTATTTCCATCTGAGACAGAAGGAACGTGCTTAACTTCTTCAGAAGGGAAGACAGATGAAGGCAAGCAAGCTGCAGAATAAAACAAGAATTAAGTGATAGCCTCTTGCTGATTGTTGTTCTGCTATCTGTCCATTATCTGTCTGGGTGTAGGTAGCAAATACCACATGAATTTAAATAAAACCCATTACTCACACTCACAGACGTGATGACAGGAGTTTCTTGGCAGATCTTACACAGGAAACTCAGATGTAATTGAGCCCGTTGCTGTGTTGATTCTCCTCCAGCAAAATCCTCTACCTGTGCAGGAATATTTTAAGACCTCACTAAATTTGCAGTGGTGACAGAGTGTTAGGATTTTTTGCTTGTTTGTTTTTTGTATCATTATTTAGTCTCTACAATGACAGATGGTGAATTCTCTCCTGAGTAAGCCAAATGCCAGTGCTTTTTGTTGCAGGATGTCATGCAAAAGCACCAACAATTTGGCTCCTATTAGTACAAGAAACTGATGGACCTGCTCCAGAGCCTTGTAAAGTTCCTACCTCCCTTTGGATCAGCTCCTTGAAACATCCACATGAGGCAGCAATCTGCTTTAAGCACTTCCTTATGATTCCCAGAGTTTCTGCTGGACATGATCTGAAACAAGTGATTAATCTCCTGATTATAATCTCTACCTGATTTACGGATCAAAAAGCTGTAGAAAATACTTATGAATTAATTGATGAGTATATTAAATATACTTAAAACTGTAAAAATTAGCTGCATTTGGTTATTAATTGGGGTGGAGGGGAGCAAATGAGAAGATAATCATGCTTGAAAAGGACCTGTATGAAAAGTCCTAAGCCACTGGCTCTTGGTTTACAACATGAGGACACGTAGAGGGCAAACATCAGAGAGAAGAGAAGCCAGACTGGTGGCATACTGGGCAGAAGGTGCTGGCAACTGGTGGGAAGGGGAAAGATGCCTCCTGGGTTAGTCCCAAGAATCTTTCCTCAGACCTGTAGGGAACTGGATGGAGGCACTCCTGCATCTTTGTAGTCCATGGCAATTATCCCTTTCTGCATGTTTTCTCTCCTCACAAAAAAAAAACTTGCACATACTTCACTTTATTCTTCTCAGACACTATCAGAGGAGTAAGAACTGATGGTGACCCACAGGCAAAGAGGGTTTTGCATTGTTGGACCTCTGGTCTGAACATGTCCCAAACTGGAGACCAGGTCTGAGTCTTTCCTTTGCATTTAAAGAAAAAGCAGATACACACATCTCATCCTCACGAGACATACCTGAATCCATGACGGATTTTGTAGTTTAGGCATTGTGTAAGTATAACTTGGAGTCCTAACAAGGCAAAATACTCACTACAGTGGAGTTTATATGACAAGAGCCCCTCTCTATCTCTGGGGCTGTCTGTGTTGGATGACAGTCAATAGCTGGCAAAGAACACTGAGCAACATGGTAGAAAGAGGTAACTGACACTGCAGACCTGATACCACTCTAGCTATGGGATAAACAGATGTTTTTTGGACTAAAGTTTTGGACTTTTCTCTAGTCCCCTTTCGTTTTTGGAAGTGCAAGCCCTGAATTTATCCGCTTTGACAATTTCCTTGAAAGAGGAGACAGATAGCAGAGGGACAGAGGAAAGAAGAGGATTCACATGAAACGTCTTAAAGGAGAACAAATTTACTTTGACTGTTGCCTGTGGAGTTGTTTGTATTTGTTGGGAAGGAAGTAATTTTCAGCAATTGCCATTGTTTCCCAGAGAAAAACTGCATCTGTTTGAAGGTACATATTATGTCAAAGCTCATTGTCTCTCAGACATGACATGTGGCAGCTGAAATCATCTGGGATGCTCCAGTTAGAGGAACGGAGGACCAAATTCCCAGGGGCTGTGGACAGTTTCTGTACATAAAACTCTTTCTCAATATAAAGGAAATTTTTCAAAAGCATTCAAAATCTCTTTTACCTGCTCTCATAGAGTTAGTTCTGTATTTTCTTGATCACCCATAATATCCATTTATTACATCTGATCCAGTTTGGCTGCAATTATCTTAGCAAAAACAATGGGTAATGGACCATTCTCTGGTCTGGACACTGTCTGGCATATCTGTGCTATGCATTTATAGCTCAAATGTCTGATACTCCAGAACCATATGGTCACATCCCAGGGGTCTGTTGTGAATGCTGCTGGGTCTGACACCGTCTCTAACCTCTTCCAAGGAGTTGTCTTGAGAGAGTTATCTTGGACAAAACCCAAGGACCAGGGACTGTGTTAGCAACTAAGTGACAGGGATGATCATATTGTAGTGTCTGTCACTGCTGAAGAGCTGTAGTTGCAACATTTAAGCTCCTTTGTAATGGAAAAGGATGTTTAGGACTGTGCACAGTCCTTCAGACAAGGAGCTGTGCACTAGCATCCATAGCTTTGTCTGGTCTCATAAATTAAATTTACATGGGAGCATTCAAAGGCAACGCGATTAGGCCCACAGTGATGTGCAGCCATGTAGCTAACCTCTCTCAGCCTCTAAAACATTGAAATGTGTATGGTGAATGGTCCCCACTATGTGCTAACACCCAAGCTGTATCGAAGAATTGTCTGAGACAGTGTAATGTTAGCAGCTCAGTGACACAGGTCAGAATTATGCCAGGGACAGTTTTAGTAGTATGGGCCATCAGATTATATTGCCTAGAACTTCTCACTGGCACTGTTTAGCTTAGTGTTACACACAGACAATGCTCATTGCTTCTTCTAGAGAAATCTTGCCTGTAGCATCCTAGCACAGCTTTGCTGATAGTTGCATTGACCTTGTTCCTGGACATCCTCTCCTGTAGGAGAAAAAGTGAGTATCTCTCATTGAGAAGTGTCCAGTAAGCTTCCAGGTGTTTACATAAATTCCTCATACTTTCCTAAAGCTAGAAACCTCCTTTGCTAAAAACAGCACAGGAGAGTGCCTGGGCACATGCAGCACCCAATCAGTGAATACAACTTCCAGTGTGCAGACAAAAGGGGTATTTTCTGTAGGTGCAAGGTGGTGTTGGTGCCATTTCACGGGATACCAGTTAAAACTTGTGTATAATCCATGATCTTCTGAGAAATTGAAATGGTAATAGGTTCATTGCTAAAATAACCAGGGGATGGGTGAGCCTGTTTAAGGCAGGAGAAAAAGGTGGCTTCATGTATTTAGCTGAGGAAAAGGAAAGCTGAAGTTTTTGACAGCTCTCTGTGGACATCTCAGAGGGGCTAAGTACTCAGGAAGGAGAAGACCAAAATAAGTTTTTGGCACATAAACAAATTACTGTAACCTGTTCTGGAATAAATAGACATTGTGCATTTTAAAGAAGTTTCTAAACAGCAGAGGAGTGAAGTTTTTGAAAAGCTTTCCAACGGCAGGAACAACAAAAAAATAGAAATTGAAGAGGGAGCTTAAGAAATCTGTGAAAGGATCACATGACTGATGACTCCTGACAGGAGGGACTGAACTCAGTGGCCAAAGAGGTCGCTTCAAGTTCTATCACTGATGATCTGAAAAGTATTTAAAAAGACCACGTTCCCTTGATCTGCACTGACAGAGAAGGTGGAGACTGAGTCTCAATTACTTCAGAACTAAATGCAGGATGACGTCCTTGAGCAACAGTCCTGCCATTCCATATAATATCAAAAAAACCCCAAGAATAGCTTCTGCAGAGGCACACATAGTAACTTTAACACGGCTGGGGAAGAATGATCTGAAAGAGTTATTTATCCTTATCCATCTTTGCATTATCTTTCATGCAATAAGCCTGAGAAATAAATAGGCAGATATCTAGATACAAATTTGAAATCCATTAGATCCTAAATTCAAGAGCTTTTGTATAACAATGGCTGCTTCATTCCCTGAATTCTCTGAGTTCTGCTTAATTCTTGCAGCACAGAAAGCATGTAAAAGCCACCCACCCACTACTTCAGAGCCATTTTTCTTCATCTAAATGAAATTTCTTTAGCTCCATTCATCTTTACAGCTCATTCAACAGGTCCCTCTGCTGCCGTGAAGGGAAGCATGTTTCAATGTACTAATCCAGCTCGGAGATGGATTAATTGACTCACAGGTCCCTCTGATCACTAGCCAGATGTCTCTCCCCAGCTGGCAAGCCTTGCTAATTTTCTTGTTGTTGTTGTTGTTGTTAATTCTGGGTTTCCAGCCAGCGGGCCCCTTCTCCACTCAATCAAGGGCAACATGCCCTCTGCTGACATTTTGTATTCTTTGGCCTGCTTTCCCTTGGGCAAAGGTATTCAGCTATAAACGTCCTCTCTTGGCTCTTTGTCATCTGGCCTGAAGCCTCTGGAGAGAAGTCTCCTGGTGCAGTGTGAATCCAGCATGCTGGGCCACCACGGGATGGTGCTGTGCCTGCTCAGAGTGGGTGGTGGAGGCATCTGGGCCCTGAAGTACCCATTCCAAGAACAGGTCCAAAATTTCAGGCCTGTGCGTTGAATTTTCAGGAAAAAAGACTCATAACAAGAGTTAGAAGCCTTTCCTTCTCCAGGCAAGGTGCCACAAATGTCATGAGAGCAAATTTGGGAGTGCTTAGAATGACTGAGCATGAATAGACCATCAGGGACACTAAATTGGGAAGAAATGTAACATGAAGGATGGTTTGAAATGGGATGTGTGAATGCTCTAGGCTCAACTCCTGATTCTGTCATAGGATCATAGAGTCATCTTGGTTGGAAAAGATCTTTTATATCATAAAGTCAAACCATTGAAATAGCACAGCCAAGTCCACTACCAACTCATGTCCCCAAGCACCACATCTACATGGCTTTTAAGTACCTCCAGGGATGGTTACTTCACCAGATCCCTGGGAAGCCTGTTCCAGTGCCTTCCAAACCTTTTGGTGAAGAAATTCTTCCTAATATCCAATCTAAACCTCCCCTGCAACAGCTTGGGGCCATTTCCTCTTGTTCTATTACTTGTTCCTTGAAAGGGGAGATCAACTCCCACCACTCTTCCATCTCCTTTCAGATAGTCATTAAAGTCTCCCCTCAGCCTCCTTTTCTCCAGACTAAACAACCCCAGTTCCCTCAGCTGCTCCTCATAAGGCTGTTATTGGCCTTGGAGGCCCTGAGCAAGACACTTCTCTATTTTCCCACATCTCACAGAGATTTAATGATACCCATTTCTTAAAGATATCCGCTAATGAAGAAGATACTGTGTGAAGTATCACTTACAGCACTGGACATACAGGCACATATTTTCAATGCAAAGGCTTCTGCTGTGATTTGTAGTGATTTGGTGAAAACCATGTTGTTACCAAATGGGAAGGAATGAATTTTGGCCAAACTGTAGAATTGCTCTTTCCTAATGCCTTGGGTCATTGCTGTGATTACCTGGAGTAGAAAATCTACAAGAAGGCATCTGGATGTTGCAGTCTTTATTCATCTGGGCAGTGAATTCTTCACACAAGTTACGGGGTAAGTGGTCACTGAGGGAGGACAGCTGAGAGCACTGGCAACAGTTGGAATATTTGAAGACTTGTACTGTTTAACAGTAAAGCCTTGGAGTCCAGCTGTACATCTGAACCATCCTTATGATTTCTAAATTATAAAGACGTTTTCTAGTTTCAGACTGGTGGGGGTTGTTTACCCCAAACTGTAAAAACTTTAAATCCTGGATTATATTAATTCTTTACTTTCCCTTTTGCTTTCTATTGCCCTTTTTCTGTCCCTTGCCCCTATAATGAGCTAACAGGAAACTGTTCCCCACAGTAGAAAAAAAAAACCAAAGATCAACCAAATCAAACAGTTCTTGACTGCACAGTTGGTTTTTTTCACTAGAAAAGAGGTTGCAAATATTTTTCCATGACAAGATAAAGATCACAGTTTGAGGAGACATAAATAAGAAGTTCATCTAAGGTGTGAACATAAGAGTTCAGATGCATTTGCTATGGAGCAGACACTTCCCACTCCAATTAAAAATGGGGAGGAGGTCATTCCTTCTGCATCAGAGTACTTGCTTATAATTCATAGGGGTGTAAATAAGAGGAAGATCTCACTCATAATTTAGCATCTTTGGTCTTTTTTTAGCTTAGATGAGTGCCTTGTATAAACCTGACTGCTAATTTCTTCCCACATTAGGCATAGCCCCCGGGAAGTTGTTTTACAGGGAACTTAAGGCTTTGACCTTTGATCATTGTAACCTGGCTTCTCACAACCCTGAAAACAAGTGTCTAAAAAAATGAAATGTGAACAACATGCACCATCAATATCAATTACTGCCTTGTTATGTGGTAAATTTTCCCCACAGGAGGTGAGTAATTCACTTGACATATTTGGCAAAGGGTTTGATTCTTCTCCTCACTTGCAGCAATGTGATACTGACATCTCTCTGTACACTTTGGTGGGGTGCAAAGCAGAGTCAGAGAGTGCAGAATCAGACCCAAATCCTCTGAGAGAGCAGAGAAAATGGTCTCTGTCCAGAGAGGGTTTATGCAGTCTGAACAGCAAGCTGCAATCTTTGAAGAAAAGACTTCAAAGAAAAGTGGAGAAAAGAAACAATGTCTAATCTTCACACAAATGTGCCCAGAGGTCTCTGAAACTCAGACGCTTCCAACATTTAAGAATTAATTATCACTTGCCAGAAGCAAGCCTTATTCACAGGTACTGGTTACAGCAATCTGAATCTTTAGGTGTAAAATTCATGGAATTATATTGAACTGATTAAAGCTCAGTAAATCACCACATTTCCCTTTGGTGTACTTGTACAGTTTCCAAATGTTTGTTATCATCCTTCACAGTGTTTATGCAAGATGTATGACAGCAGCTCCCAAAATTTCATCTTTCAAATGAATTAAACTTGGACATACTTTGGTACAAGAACTGTGACTTGCATGTTCCCACTAAAACATGCAATAAAGTGGTCTAGCCTCTCAGCTCCTGCAGAGCAATGCAGCCTCGTTGACTTCTATTTACTGCAGCAAAAGACAAGACTCTAAATCATTTGTCAGCTCCACAGCTGTATAAATAGCAAGGAGCACTCTAAATGACTAAAAGCCAAGCACTGCTGTTCTGATTCCTGTTAGCAGAATGATGTGTGTAAAATGTCCGTCAAACCAGCTGAGGTATTCAGGATATATCAATACCTCATAGACTTTATTGTATTTGTCCTTACAATACTCTTTTGAGTAAGCACTCCTGTTATATCCATTTTACTCTTGAAGTTTGAAGCCTAAGAGGATAGGACCCAGGGGTGCAGGGCAAGTTAATGGTGAAATCAGGAATTGATCATTTAAGTATCCAGAGGATTCAGTTACGTGATGGTGTTACTGTGCTAAAAAAAGTGAATGATTTATTATGAATACATGACATACTCAGACCATGGTAACTTGTAGTTTAAATTCTGTATTTGCCTTAAGCTGAAGGTGTGAGCCCAGCCACCTGGTGTGGCTCAGCTGCTGCACAGAAATACATTAAAACACAATAAGTTGATCATGTGTCCCAGCCTTCTCTTCTATAACGCACTACCTGCCTTTCATTTTTAAGACTTCAATAAAAACAGTTGCTGCAGAAGTTCATGAGAGAGGCGCACCACTGCAGGAAACCAGTTCCCTGACATGAGAAAGGGTCTTCAGACCCGGGGCAGCTATATCTGGTACTCAATAAAAAAAATTGCCTGTCTTAAAATGTCAGTGAGCCAAGGCACCTGTACAGAAGAGAAAGGGAATGAAAGATAGACACCAGGTCAAAGGCAGCCACTCTGAAAGAATGAATCTCACTGGCAGGATTGCAATTGCTTCATTTTATGTTTATAGCAAAATGGATTTTGAGGTTAGATGGAATTTATCTTGATATTTGCCCACCAGCAGTCAGGAAGCATCTGAGGCTGTTATCTCCTCATATGTCCGAATACTTTGTATCCTAATAATAAATTGACCCAACATTACACCATGACCATTGCCAAAAAGGTGCAAAATGTAGATCTCTTGGTGCTTGGGAGTTACTGGCCACCACAGAGTGTCTAAATAACACAGGGACACTGCTTTATCCCATGTTGGCACCCAGAAGGATGCAAAGGACAGAGTTTGACCCTGGGTTTGCATTACAGACAGGACTGTGGGTGTTTGTTTTCAAAGGAAATTATCTTCTGCAAACATTCAGAAAAATCACAGGCAGTCTCCTCTCACTGACTCTTGCAGCTCCCAAGACAACAAAACCAAAGGTAACTTGGTGTTGCCTCTCCCTCCAGTTGGGAAATGTTGATATTTCAAGTGTTTGTTTAACTGTGGACAGTTGATACAGCTTGTGAGAAATTATTTTACGAAGAAAGGAAGCCTCCCGAACTCCTCCACTTCCTTTGCCCCCAGCTCCTTTCTGCTCCTGCTGGGTGCTCTGAATCACCCCAAAATGGAATGTCCCTGAGAGGAATCCTCCACACCTTCCTTGAGGTTGATGTTTTCCTGCAGCCATCCCCTCCCACCAGAGCTGGGGGTTTAGGAGTGCACAGTGAACAGATTCTCGGAGGTTATAAAGGGGTTCAGCTCTCCTGGCATCAACAGGGCCAAGCTGTAATTGCTCAGCCCAGATGGGGTAAATCAGGCACATTCTGGATCCAAGTGACTGGGTACCAAAAGAGGCAATCAGGTGCTGTGTTATTTTTGCCCAGTGGGGAGTGTTTTCTGTATTGTAAGAATTTGATATTACTTATCACGTGCCTGCTATAATGCATTGCCTGAGGCATAATTAAATTCAAAGGGCATGTCTGTGTTGAAAGGGAGGGTTGCAATTTGTTGCTGTTTGGATTTTTCATTAAAAGCCAAGCAGTTTTTCTTACTGTCAGGAACAATGGTTACAGAACAAAAAAGCCATTTAAAAAAAAGAACTGTTGGGGTTTTTTTGGTTTTTTTTTAACATTTACCTGCCTGTCATTCCCACACAGACTTGGAATAAAGCCCAGCATTTAAAAACAGTACAACTGTAACAAAGACAAGGGAAAGATAAAAAGAGCCTTGATGTTGAGAAATGTCTGTTAGGTGATAGATATCTTATATATGTGAATATATATGTATCTCTGTGCATGTAAATATCTCTGTCTATATGTGCATGCATGTGTATGTGTTTCATCTCCAGAGGAGAAATATTCCTTCGCTGCTGAAGTTTCCCTGAAAACTCAGCTAATTAGTTCTCATGACACCCGTGGAGGCAGATATTAGTATCATCCTTATCCATAGATGAGGAAATAGGAAAAAGCACCAAGAGAAGGAAGCACAGAGAGATTAAGGGATTTATACTACAGTCAATGCAGTGTAGAGCTGGGAATTTGGTCCAGCAGGCAAAATTGTAACCCTATTAAAAGCAATGGGAGACCAGCTGAAGAGATGCCTGGATTTGGCAATTTTGCCTGCTTTGTTCAAATCTATCTGCTCTGCTCACAGTTACATGTGTCCTGATGATGCTTTCAGAATAAAATTGCATGACTAACACTGCAGCTCCTGGTCAAATCTCAGCTGGGACCCCTCAGTACCAGAGCTTCGAAACAGGGGCTGAGTTTTTCCTTGAGGCACTCTGTACCATACATTTACATACATCTCCAAAAATATTCTGGAGTAATAGTGAAATGATTTAAGATTTACCCAAACTGAATGCTGACCCACCAGGGTTACAGGAACTGAAATTTTACATGTCTTGTTATGATATTCCACAGCACATTACTACCAAGAAATAGCTGGAGGGTTTCAGCGAAAGAGATGAGCTACATTTAAAATAGATTGAGAAAAGCCAGCTCATTAAAGAAAAAAAAAAATCCTCATATTATAATGTCTTTCTTGCCTTCTTGCTTATATACTTATTCCAGGACAGTATTTTCATGTTATTAGGGTTTTCTAAGCTCTTATTTTTAAGATCACTTCATTAATGTTTGTAGAATGCTTTGAAGTAGGAAACCTACGTGCTAAGTGGTATTCCTGATGCAGTTTCAAGGCAATGCTTTTGCCTTCCCAGAGGTCATGAGAAGAAAAGGTGTCACACCTGCAAATGTGCATAAATTGCTGCTGGCAGCAGAGGGCCAGATTTCCCTCAGAACCCTGGCAGCAGTTGTATGCTGGCTCCAAGAGCCTGGAAGAGGGTTCCTCTTTTCATCAAGAAGCTGGTCTGGCAAGCAGGGGTCTGCCAGCTAGACTCCCAGTCCCAACTTTGCCTTCGGGAGCCTGGAAGTGACAGAAGTGCTGGGAAGAGCTCCAACGAGTGACACTTCTTATGTGCTGGATGAAAATCCCCTATACTCTCCTGAAAGTCACCCAATGACTTCTTCAGTGTTTGGCACCAAGTCTCCAAAGTTTCTTACATCTCAACAGGAGTGTGATGGTCTGTGGAGTGCTGGGAGGAGTGCAACACATACTGGGAGAGACTGCTGAGGTGGGCAGCAAAAGCACCAGGTGGAGCATCTTTGAACAGCTTTATGGTGCTTGCCCACCATTGCAGTGCAGTGCTGGTGACCAGTGGAGTTTACTGCTCACTTGCCTCCATCCTGGAGGATCACAGAGCAGGAGACAGGTTACCAACACCTGAGATAAGGGCTTATCTATGGAAGGTGGTGTCTGGAGCGTTTTATGGTCTGTTGGTGAAGTCATATCATAGAATCACAGAATGATTTGGCTTGGAAATGACCTTAAGGATCATCTAGTTCCACCCCCCTGCATGGGCAGGGACACCTTCTGCTAGATAAAGTTGTTCAAAGCCACACATTCGGTTTAATTTTGAACATCTGTTACTGCAGCTGTGTCCCTGCTTCCTTGTCACCCCTGGGATGTGGGCACACAGGAGGCATCTTGTCTATTGACCTCAGGGTGTGATTTGGTTATACACACCACTGCTCTCAGAGAGCAAAGTTGGGAAGCTGCCATAGCCCTGGATGGCAGCCTTTGCTAAGCCTCAATATCACAGCCACCATGCTCAACCACAGGCAAGATTTATTACTCTGTCATATTTCAAAAGCTCAAGCAGGTTGAGCATGGTCAGTGCTTAGATAAAGAGGTCTCCAAGGAAAATACAAGAGCTAGAGGATATGTTACCTGAGTCAGAGCTGGGGAGGTAATCCAGCATGGTGTTAAAGATGTTGCTTTTGGACTGATTGTAAAACCAAGGTACTGGCTGCTAGTGGTCTGTGGGGAGGGAATGGAATGCTTAATGTGACTGGACAATAGCTGCCCAGTATTTTTTTTCCTACAAAGGTCAGCTCTACAGAAGGTGTAAATTGGATGAACTGAAGATGATGAATCTGTCTGATTGCTTTCTCCGTTGTGTCTTGTTAAATTGATTTAGAAGACTGATTGTTTTTCTTTGTCTTCTTTCTTTGTATGTTATACAACTTCTTAAACTGCATGGAAACACAAAAATATACAAACAGGGAAACATTTAGTGATTTTTTTTTTCTAATAAAGCTCCCAGCTTCTGGATACCTTCAAGATTTAAAGTTATTTCAGCTTGAGACTGTGGGCTATGTGGAGTTGATTTTCCCACATCACTTTCACAGAGCTATCTGAAAGCTCAGGCTGATCACCACAGTTTGCAAGTTTGGATCCATACTGTACCAGCTTCTTATATAGGACAATTCCTGACCCTCAAAGATAAGGGGCCACATCTCCTCCCATTACCTCTTTAGATGTGGTTAAGATCCTAGATTCTGCCTGCCAGAGCCCCAGGACAGTGTATTTTTCGACAATGAAGTGTATGTGCTGTTTTTCCTTATGTAGTTTGTTGGAGACAGTGCCAGCCAAGGATCATAGATGTTTCCCTTCTGCTAAGCAAGCTACACGCATGTAACAAAAGACATGATCCTTTTTGTAATTGCAAAAAGTATATTAAAAGAACATTGATCTGAATTTAAAGAGATAATGAAAAAGAACAATTTCATCCATGAGCCAGTCTGGCCCATCTAGTTTCTAAACAAATACCTTTCTTGCATCTATACTCCATTTGTAGCACAAAAACAAACGTTTTCCCATGAGACCCTGAAATTCAAGTTCAAAAGCTGTGTTTTCATCTTGTTTTCCTGTGTTTCTGGTACAAAAACCTGCAAATTTGAAGTAGGAAAGGTGATAAACAATCCCATACGAAAATCTACAAAGCAACTGGAGCATCTCTATCCACTCTGTTATTTCAGGTGGTCATTTCAAGAATGAACCAGCCTGACACCTTTGAGGACTGCAGGGTGTTTAAGAAGTGCTGCTGCAAACACTCTGTGACTATAATAATTAACTGTAGCTCCCCATTGGGGAAGAGAAACCTTGATAAGCACATTACAAAACCATTGTTGGGAGTACAAGTGCTTTGAAGAGAGCATTGAAAGGAATTTTGCTTCAGAATATAAGAAAGTATGTAATGTGAGATTTCTCAAAGGGGAAGATTATACTTTACTTGGGATTTTCTATACAGGCAGAGACGCAGAATATGAAAATGCTTCACAACTTATTTAGGAACACAGACATTTGTGGGCTGGGCTGCAACCAAGTCCAATCTAGCCCAGCATCTTGTGTCAGCAAGAGGCCAGCACCAGATGCTACAGGGAAAGGTGCAACAGAATTTGTAGGGGTTTTTTTTTACAAGGGGGGAAACGTCTTACTTTCTCATTTCCAGATATTGTTGCTGTTATTGTGTGTAAATTTAGTTTCTATCAATAGGAAAAAAAATTAAACAGAGAAGTACTTACTCCAGAACTTACATATTGTTGTCAAAAGCATAAAATGCTTCCTCCCTGCAGTACACTGGATGGCTACAATCAAGCCAAAAAAAAATGAATTCCACCCATGCAGGTAGTTATTCCAGGGCATGAGCCCAATATAGATTTTCCACAGTCTGCTTCAGATCACTGCCACAAAAATGACCACATTCCTGTGGCCACAAAGCAATCAAGACATAGAAGAATCTACCTGGTGGTTTTGAATGAGATGCAGACCTTTTCCTGACTGTCCCAGTGGAACAGCACCTGGCAGAGAGGACACAAAGGAAGGGTGGACTGGGCTGGGACCCTGCTGATGGGCTCCTCATTGATGCTGGATGCCTATGGGCACGTTGTTTCCATCTGCTCTGTGCTGCCTTTACAGACTAGAGATACTGAAACTTGCTGCCTTTGAAAAGTGGTCCGTTTGATAGCTGTTGCTAAAAAACAACTGTAGAACATAACAGAAAAGATTGTTTTAAGAGTTATCAGCTCCACCACTGAAATTACTTGAAATCACCCATAAATCTCTTTCTTAGACAGAAAACATTCACCTTCATACAAAGCTTCTCCTTGAGTTCCTTTTGCAGATTTTTATTTCTTAGCATTGGCCTTCCTGTTATTTTTATTAAAACCCCTTGAATTTATAAATAACTGTGGTCATATCCCTAATTGAGCTAGAGCAGAGGAAGGGCATTTGTACTGGAAATTATTATGGTTGATATGTCTGCCTTGGTTTTGAGGATAGTGTTTTCATGTTCTTTTCCTTTCTTGCCTGGCTTTCTTCTCTTTTGTGTCTGTTTGCCTCTTTCCCACTTCTTTCACCGTCGCTATTTTTGCTCCAAGCAAAGAACTCAGTCATGCTTTCACCCTCTCATGGACTGTGTGTACACTTGAGGTCAGGTTACAAAACCTGATTCTCTTTGGAGCCAGAATTTACATCCTTCCCTTGCCCTTTTCATACCCCCTGCCTCATTATGGAGTTTTCTGTCATCTTTTTCCTGGGTTTTCCTATCTTCTCATGCTCCTGGAGTGTAACAGTGCATTGCTGTTAGCACATCTGGCTGGTTTGAGCTTGGGTGCTACTTTGGCTCTGATGCAGAAGTCCTGTTGGCTACTGTTCTAGTTTCTTCTCTCCTTTCTGATGTATTTTATCCATTTTGACCACATGATTTTCAGGGAAAGGGACAGTCTGTTGCTCTGTGTCATTACCCATTGTAGCACACCACAATTCCCCTGTGGTACAAGGCACCATATGTTTCCTTAATATACACAGTCATTTTGATGTGCCCTCACATTTCCCTGAACTCACTTTGCCCTTTTGTTCCTCCTTCTCCTCTCTCTGCTCTTCTTTTAACACCACCTTCCTTTTTGGCACTGGGGTCCTTTTTCCTTTCCCCCAAGATCCCCTTGCCCTCTTCCAGGGCTCTGCTGCCCAACCCTGGGCAGCTCTCATGGGGCAGGGCTGGGACCAGTAGCCAGCAAGGGGCTGCCAGAAAGTTCAAGAGACTTTGACCCTTCTCCTTTCAAGGGAGTGAAGATTTCTAGGCATGATCCTCAGTGGGCAGGGAAATAAGAGGCTGAGCTGTCTAGCGAGCTCATCAGAGTTGACATGGCTCCTAGGAAAGGCCATAGGAGCAATGTGGAGTAAACCCTTCTGGAAGGAGTATTTAACATCTGGCTTGCCAGGCCTCATTCCTTGGAGGTCTACAGTCAATTTATCAACTTCCCTGCTTTTCATTTTCATATATGTGCATTTTATTTTTCACTGTTTTCTTCAGTTTAGTTCAATTCTTCTTCCTACTCTTCTCCTTGGTGTGGCCTATGGGCTGTTTCACTTCAACTAATGTTCCTAAAATCCCTTGGCTGGAGTCCTCAAATGCAGCAACAATTAATTGCTGTATCTGTAATTTGTTTATACTCTTCTGTAGAGTCTTACAACAGTCCTTGGTAAAGGTGTATAAATGATGAATGCTGGTTAATAACATGTGAGTCTGAGGAAAATTTCATTAAGAGGCATAGCAACAACAGGCATAAAAACAACTGAAGCATACAGTGAAGCCCCTACTATATCATAATACTTCCACTGGTAATATACATCTTAGTTTGTGCTAAAAAATCTGAAACCTTAAAAAGTTAATTTTTTTAAAAGTTAACCTGGCCTTAAAAAGTTAATGTTTCCAAGCTGCTACTCAGAAGAAAGTAGTTTAGGCAAATTATTCCCTGTTGTTACCACAGGTGAAAAAAAAATACAAAAAATGGGTGGATGTTATCCTGTTTAATTTTAATAATCCAAAAGACTGGAGCCTAGCCACGTGCAGCAACAGAGCTTCTCTCTGAAGAAAGGCAGAGACCTAAAGAGAGATATCTTCATCTCAACTCAGGAAAAATGCTTAAAAAGGATGGAGCCAAAGACCTTGGGTCTCCTTTAGCTGGAGAGGACTATTTAATCCAGTCCTACATAGTCAGGATGTCTAACCCTTCCAACAGCTACACTAGGAATCTTCTTCATTTTTGAAGATGTTTAAAAAAATGACCTGAGGTCACTATGGCAAGACTAGGATTAACAGAACTATTTGTGGTTACTGTTATTCTGAAAAATAAGACAATTTCTATTTGTTTAATAACAGAGAAGCAGCTCATGGATTTCACTAGATGCACTGGAAAGACTCTGTCAGATATGAGGTGCTGGAAGCAGAGCTACACAGTGGTACCAGATGCTTCAGATGCTCAATAACCTGTATATCATCTTTGTAAACATTTGGATACCTGCATGAGCCCAAGGGGAAGTTACATGTGTGAGCTCATATCACGGGGTTTGAGAATAGCTGCCACAAATCTTCAAGCAGAAAAACAAACTGGAGAAGCCTTGTCCTCTCATGAACAGTTTATTGTTCTTTAACAGGTTGACCAGAGAAGACAAGTAGTGATGTAGGAAGTAGGCACTCTGATATGAAAAGGGAAATCTGCTTCACGTTGTCCAGAAAGGAACCAACAGAATAGGAACCGGACAGTAACTTTGGAGCATCAACTGGACAAATGCGTAGGACATCCCATCCTGCAGTCACAAACCAGAATACTTTGTGGGACAGGATACAAGCACTGTGGAGATGTAGCTGCCAGGATGACAGGAAAATAATGAGAGCTACCTGCTGAACTAAGAACACATGTAGGGTTTGTCATGATGGTGAGATACGTTTCTACTAATGTATTTCAGCATAAACAGCACCAATGCTGTTTTTAGGCACAAAGATGAATTATTTAAATCCTTGGATTAGAAGTTCATTTCTAGGGAGCTAAGGATGCAAAATACCATGTCAATAGGATGATTTAGAAGAAGGTACTGTGGAAAAACACTTTGGTAAAGAAAAACTTAATCATATAGTTGTCTGCTCTTCCAATGGCTTAGCCAGAAATCTGGTTGAAAAATTGATTTTTAACCTGTGATCTGGTAGCCAAGAGACTCAATTAAGGTAAGGATTTTTGACTTTTTTGGTTTTTTTGTTTTGTTTTGTTTTGTTTTGTTTTGTTTTTTAAGTGTATTACCCAATAAAAGTAAAATGTCAGTTTTCAACCTTGGAGTCTCTGAATCTGCATGGGTTCAGGATTCCTGACATCCATGCTTTTCTATTTTTCTGAGGAGAGCACCCCTAATGACAATGCACTTACAGCAGAATCTTCATCCATAGGGAGAAATGGGAGAAATTTAGCAATGAGAAAAAGAGTGAATACTAACATCATGGGAAGAAAGTCATATTTCTTAACTTGTTCCCAAACAAAAGGGATAGTTTCCTGCAGCCTTTTAAAATGGAAACTCCCTGGCTGATGAAGAACCACTTACTCTTGTTTCAAGGTGTCTGAGGGTCATGGTTCATTGGGCAGACCTTAAGGGGTGGACTTCATGATCTTTCTGACCAAAATAGTTCTGTGGTTCTAAGACAGACTGAAGTGCAGAGAAGCTGCATAGCAGCAGTCATTGACACTGTAAACGACAATGACACTGTCATTGCCCAAAAGAATTAGCACAGAAAGCGCTGAACTGAAGTCAGACTTGTTAAATTGATCACTGGGAACTGGAAGTTTAGACGGTGGCCTAAATCTCCAACCTAGTGTGTCAGTCCTGGCTCTTTGCTCTGAGAAATGGGAGACCTGGAATCTTATCACCCTCGATGATGGGACAAAAAAAGCCAGGGGGGCAGCAAGAGGCAGTTAGGAAAGTGCTGAATGCTGTTTCTGTAGCAACAATAAAAACTTAGCATGGGCCTCTGCAAGTTGCTAGCCAGCTGTTTTTAGACTAAGATGTCATCTATTTTAGCACGCTGTAAATTTTGTTCATATTTTATTGTATGGCAGGATGACTGGTCTATAGGAGCTCTGCTGGATTTGCCACAGCAATCTGCCAGGCACATCACCAGTCAAGCATTAAAAATACGAGTGCATTAAAAGTATTGAGAATTCCGATTGATCCTGTGCTCTATGCAGATGAGCCTGCAAAGTGCATTTTCTTTTACCTGACTTGAGTTTACTCAGTGGAATAACAGTCTGTGAGCTAAAAATAGCCCGCCAGCAGGAACAACAGCCAGCTTTCTCCACAGCATTGTCTGCATTCCTCACTTGCTGTATGTTGAACTGCTGTTTGTTTCTGTGGCAGGTCTGTGCAAGGAATTGATGTTGAATATTCAGTGGACAATTAGCAGGTGGACTGGAGATCAAGGGCTGTCTGCTCTGTTTAATTTATGCAGCATTTCTCAACTCTCGGAACCCAACCAAACCAAAAAAATCATGCAGGAAAAAGGACAAATTGGCTCGGTAAGACCTAAGATCTGGGAAACAATTAGGCAAAATTCATATCTTTGAGTAAATCATGGAGGGAAGACATTGATATTGCAGAACTCAGGTATGGGATACAAACTACAGATAAAATTTTACGAAGTTACAGTCTTTGATATCATCTTAATAATCCTTAAATGTTTGTTCATCTGTATTTGTGAAAAACGTGACCTTAAATATTTCGCTATGTATTTTTCTTTTTAAAAAAGATCAGTATCATCCTTAATATTGTCCTAGAGCTGTTATGCTGGAATATGACATATTTATTTGTCAAAGACTGATGTCCAATATTATGAAATGTCTAGCTTAATATCACACATTTTTTAAACACAACATGACATTAGAACAAAATAATTTTTAGTTATGAGTTCTACACCTCTAGTCATCTATTGATGACAGTTTGGATTTATTTAAAAAATATGTTAAGTCTGGACTGGAGCAATTTAAAAGCAGTTTGGACCTGGTAATATATCAGTCAGAAAGAGAGTTGTTGTCTTGTTCTGTAAGTTTTATTTTTGAAAGATTTAAGCAGTAAACCTGCAGTCTGATAAGACATAAACAAAGGTTTATCTATCAAAACAACCCCCTTAGTTTATTTAGCTACATCTATGACCACAAGAAAGCTGGTGCTGGTGGATTTGAAGGTTTCAGTGCTGCAAAAGGATAACTTGGTCTGCTTTCCTGATGTTTATGGTGCTATAACTTAAAAGTAATTCAGTGAGAATCAGTAGAGAGGCTTAAATTTCATGGAGAGACATTATCAGCTGTAACAACATTAGCAAAAATAGACATTCCTAAACACAGCAGGAATATGCTTACACTAAATTCCAGTTTTCATACTGCAGTCCTAGAGAAGGAAAAAGAAATCGTCAAAAACATCAGTGCAACAGCATCATCCTGAGAGGTCAGTACTGGGGACCAGTACTAGTAAGGGCAGGACTGCCAGCAGGTCCAGTGGCTGCCTGTATTGTAACTAGTCCTCTGTCACTGATGGGAGGGTGTGTGTGGGGGGAATTACAGACCCTTGGTACAGGGACAGGATATAAAGTGAAAGGAAGATAAATTTCTTCAAATCCCTGAACCACAAAGCATAGATGCAACCCAAGCTATAAGGACTGATGGGGTTCAGCAGGGGAATGTTCTTGTAATTGCTGCTATTACCTGTTTATGCTTCTCAAAGTCAGAAGGACCATCTTGAACTAATAAGTAGGACAATTTGAATATGTAAAGGAGTGAACCATATTAACCCAAATCATACCAGAGATGCAATTCTATTTCTGACTGCGGTGAAGACCCGTCTAAGAGATGAGGGTTGTTATAATGGTCTTGTCCCGTGGATGCTACAATGGTCTTGTCTTAATCCTGTTAATAGTCCTGTCTTTGGGGGCTTAAAGTCAGCTGAGTTACTTGAGAGGAGAAAAGCAAGCAGATGGGGAAATCTTTGCAATATTATGGTACATGGGATTCTCCAGAAAGCTTTGACAGCCCCAGGAAAGACTTCCCCTAGCTCTAATTGAGTCAACTTCAGAATGGGAGACACTGCAAAGTACAGCAGGGGAGGAGGAATAAAAGGTAGCTTTGAGAAGAGTACATGAGGGAAATCATGAGAATCCACTCCTGGGGGCTATAAGACTCAGCCTCATGCTGTTTTATGCAAAAGGGGCGAAGTCTGGCCTTTTATCAGAGAGCTTCAAATGCATGACAGCTTTTAACAGAAGACAGCAAAGGCTAAAGAGAGAAAAGAAAGCACTCAACCCACTAGTCACTGAATTTAAACTAAAAACTCTGGTGAACCCTGTCAGGCAATCTGTGCTCAAAAAGGAAATCAGGGGACCTGAGGTTTCAGGAACTCTTGACTCGAAGAGGAAGAGCAGGTATTTATGGTGCTGCAAACGCCTCTACATGAAAACCCTGGATCTAGCAGAAGTTGCTTTCTGACAGCATCACTTGGAAGGAAGTCTATTTGCTTTAATTTTTGCAGTGTAACCTCCTCCACACTCCAGCCACAGAAGCTCTGAGACTAATTCAGGTTTATGAACAGGAAGCAGTGTTTTAGTTTAAGAATATTATGTTTTTGGCTTAGGAAATGGTTGGTTCAGTCCTTATTATAACCAAGATTAACGTTGTCACATATGTACGGTATATAAACTGAGGGGAGTTTGCATATTTGAATACTTTAATATTAGACCAGAGTGGTGACACATTGAGATGATTGGAAGATAACAATATTTTCATGAAACTCTCAAATGCAACTCTTTCAAGCCAAAAACATGAACAGCAAGCCTAGGCTTGAATGCTTATCAGGTTTTCTAATAATCTTTTTTTTCCTCTCACTTTAGCATCCATTTGGGATTGCTGAAGATTATGACTAGCTGATCTACTGAGTTTTAAGGCACAGTGTCCATAATGACCTTCCAGCTTGATCTCACACATAAAGCAAGAAAAAGACTTCTCTGGATTAATTTGCACTTCAAGACTAAAAGTTTAACACTAAGAATTTAAGAACCTTTGAACTGAGTTACAGTAAAGACCTCTGTAGCCCATGTCTGTCAATATCCAGACTCTAACAGAGGTCACAAGTGTATACTCAGGGAAGCATAGCTGTAACAACGCATACACAGATTGATCCTTTGGGTATCATCCTTTGATGACAAGTTTTTAAAAAAACTTTGCTTCTCTGAAAATTTCAGGTGGCAAAAAATCCCAGTAAAAAGGCAAACTCTGAATTCTAGGAGGGAAAATTCCCTTTGCATGATCGACTTCTCTCCAAATACCAAAGGTGGTATCTTAGGGTATCAGATATATTTTGCCTTCCTCCTGCAGAGGATCTTGTGTTGCACAGAGATTTCTTTTTCGTAAGACATGCAGGCAGACTTGTGGAAATAAATGTGGGAGGACAACCTGGCAAAGACCAGAGAAAACAGCAGCACCAGGTTTTTCTCTCTTGCTGACATGGCATTTTGTTTGAGATCAGCTGTAAAGAAGGTTCTAAGCAAAATTATGACTAAAATTTCAATCATGAAAGAACATAGATAAAACTGAGCTTGGTCTGCTGGAGTTCTACCCTAGACATTTAGGTGAGATTCTTCTAAACAAACAGATTATATGTTCCTACATATGATCTGGTTATTTGAAGGTAACTTTCTGCTCAGTTTCTAGAAAAAAAACCAAAAAACATTTTTTAGGTATGATTGCTCTCTTCCTGTAATATAAATGTCTAAAACAGGTCAGATGAATCAGTCCTTAAAAATGTTATTTTTCTTCTTATCATCAAATAAGATCCTTTAGAGATGTAGATCTCCACACTGTGGCTGTCTCTGTCTTCATGCTGTGTCTTCTGTGATGAAACCTACCCTCAGATGCTTCTTTTTATTTTGATTTGAAAAACAATTGTGTTTGTAGAGTAAAATGAACAAAAGAAGTCTCAGTTTCTGGACAGCTTGATCCTGTTCCAGTTGATCCTGCTCTGGCAGGGGGGTTGGACTAGGTGATCTTTCGAGGTCCCTTCCAACCCCTCACTTTCTATGATTCTATGATTATCTTTTGGAAGAGAAATTGTTTAGAGAATAATTGATTCTTCCAGGATAGAAGTCAAAGGAGCTCTAGTCTTTGTGAGAAATGTGAGGAAAATTAATATAACCTTCACTGTTGGTATTATTCACTAACAGAAGGTTTCAAAACATATACATGCATCTGATTAGAAGTGGAAAAGACTACCTGCTTTCTTTGAAAACATTTTTATGTGATACAAGCCTTAAGAGCCAGAGATGAAATGCAGCTGCTTGGTTAACTGCAAGGAGCTTGCAGAGGTACTAAGTTATATGATGTTCAGACCTAAAGGCAAAACAATTAGCATAGTTGTGCAATCAACAGAGCTTTTACAGTTGCTCTCTACACACTTTTTTTGGGCTGGAGTCACACATGACCCCAAGGGCTGAGGGCACAAGGTTCCCAGCTCTGCAGGCAGCAGGAGGCTTGTGGACAAGAGCAAGGAGACAACTGACTACATACTAGGCACAGATCCAGATTTTACTGTATGATCTACAGACACAAATGTCCTTTAGCACATTGTGGTTTTACTCCAAAGGAATGTGTTTGAGAAAATAAGCAAATTTTATAAATTTCATGTATTCTCTCCTGGCACTGAAAGCCAGCATGGGTGTTAGAAGCTAGAGAGGACAAGCACCTGGAGAAAAAGGAGACAGAAAGAAAGCTGGTAGAAAATTTGTCCTCAGTCTGGAGGCTATTAGAAAATTTCAGGGGGGAAACTGACTTGGAAGCATCTGAAGGATGCCTTTGTGTACCTGGATTCTGCAGTGAAGTAGGAGGATTAGACAAATAAAAAAAGAGCTTCAGACCCTAAAGCATGTCTGATAGTCAGCAATGAGGACAACAGGCATGGAAAAACCTTTACACATTTCTGGCCACCAGATAGAGCGGAGATCCTTCCCTCCCTCTCAGCAAAAGGAAAGCCAAGTGGCACTGGCACCAATGGGAGGGTGGGCATTGGCCAGAGAAATAATGCAGTGAATCTCCTTGGTGAAGAAATACCCACCAGCCTGAGATTCAGCCAAGGCTACAAGTAGCTTTGCTAGAGAAGACCAGACTCTAGAGAAGAACCACGAAAAAAGATGAAGTGTTATGAGTAAGTTTTTTCTCACGAAAGGTTTTGAACTGATTTGTTTTCTTTTATATAACTGGCTTCTGAAAGACAGTGACTCTTAAACCACCCAAGTGAGTCTGGGAGGTTTTATTGATCATAGCAGATTAGTCCATTGATAGAGGCAAAAATTATCAGAGAAAAATAGGCATTTCTGCCATTCTCAATAACTTTTTTGTCACTCCCTTTTCACCAGCAATAGCTCTGTTATTTACACTCCATTTTCTTTTCAAATCAGTACTATTTGCTTCACCAAACACTGAGTCTTTTACACTAATAAAATCTAAGTATTTTCTTTAATGAACATAACATATGACAATGCATCATGTTAATCATTAGTTGGAACCTTCGTGGAACACGATTTTGGAGCTATTTGAAAAATGCTTAATCCATGGGCTGAAGTTTGTCATCTCACTATGGAGCATAAGATTATTTTGTGCTACAAAAGGAAACATTATCCCACTGATGGGATTGTGCCAAAAAAACCAGAAAGAAATGGTTTCCTTTGGAACACATCTCACTAACTGCACAAACAATTGAAAACATGCCTTGGTTTCTTTTTTTTTTTTTTTTTTTTTAACTTAAAACCATAACAGAATGTCCCTGTAATAGGTGACACTGGAAAAATAAACAAACTTAGGAGTCTAGTTGTTCAACAAGCATTACTTTGATTCTTTCCAGTTCATCAGACTGGAAGCTGTCTCAAGATGAGAAGTGGGCTACTTTCAGAGGACTAGAGAAATCATAGACAGACAGGCCTGAGACTCACAGGTTTCCATATCAGAGCAGCAACCTCAGGTTCATCACAGATGTGGCCAAATCAGGTTGTAAGCAAAGCTGCATCAAGTTCAGGAGGTGAGATATTAATTGAGAGGAAAGGAGAACTTTGGCTGTAGTCATTCACAAAAGCAGAAATTACCTCAGCTGCAAACTAAATGTTTAGGCTAGATATTAGGGAAAGTGTTCGGATCATAAAGATAATGTGGCACTGGGACATACTACCTGGAAGAAGCTTTGTAGTCTCCACCATCAGTTTCCAACAAAAAATTAATCATACTTTTGTCAGAAATGACCCAAGAATCTCTGACTCTTCTCTGGGGAAAGAGGTGGACTGAATGACCTCCAGTTGTCTCTTTCAGCCTTACATATGTTTCATAACCATTGTATTTCCCATATTTACAAGCTGTCTCTGTTCCTGAAACTTGTAATATTGCAGTTACTCTGATTTACTCCTTTTGGAGGATTGGGATAGCATGTTCATGGCTTGTGTTCTCATGCCTCCAACTCCTCAACAGCTCCCACCAGTGACAACCAAGCTCAGAGTCAGGGTGCAGTATCCTGTCTCAGCCAGACAGGATAGTGAGCAAGCCTGAGGACAAAACTGTATTGTAATGCTAGGATTTTGCTGCAAAGTTCTCTCTGCTGCTTGGGTAAGCATATGGGAAACAAGAGGCTGACATTTGAAAACCTGAAACTACAAATCTTATTGATCTCTTGAAGCTATTAAATGATTGAAGTGGAGTACACCTGACAAACTGAGCAGCCTTGCCAGTAACATGGAGCAGCTCCGTTGATTTTGTTTCTAATTTATCAGTCTAGGATTTGACCCATTGAATCCTGAATTAAATTTTTATATATTCCTGAACTATTTATATGTTGTGACAAATCAATACTTTATTATTTTTCATCTGATTTAGGATGGATAGAAAGAACATTTCAGTGATCTCCAGGGTCAGTGCAGAGGGGCCTTGAATGATGAAAGCTACAGCAGTTTTTGAATGGAAGAAAAAGTTCAGGTAGAAAGGAGTGTAATTTAGGCTAAATATTTTTTCTATCAGTTATATGAATAATACATTTTTTCATAAATTCATGACAATCATAATGTCCTTTTAGAAGATGACATATAATTCTTTATCCCTCTTTAAGAAAGAGTTGTTAATTTTGAAAAGTCTTCCTGATTTTCTTTGCATTTTGTATGAGCCATAAAACCTCCAAGGAGTTATTTGAATTTCAATACAGTCTCACACTTTTATTAAAATATATTCTAACCCCACTTCAGTAATTAACATCAAGATAGGGCTCTCATTTCTAACAACTGAAATCTTTCAGTTATTTTAGATCTTCCTTAAGTATACTTTTGATTAATAATTATTGGGTGAGAGTATTAAAAATTTGGCCATGATAGGAACATCTCAAAAAATTCTTACATTTTGCAGTTTATGCTTTTTCCAGTGCTTTACAAGTATTTATTAAAAATTATGCCTTGACTTTATAACATAAAATACCTACTAGTTTCATAATCATCACTGCAGTGCAGAAAGCACTGAAGTTACAGTAGTTCTGCATTGATGACATCAATAGATTTACTGCATTCATTTCCTTATGCATATATTTCAAACCCATACATTACTTTAGAACCTTATATGGTGTATTTCCTACACATCACTGTTTCTAAGCCTATGAACTTTAAGCCATGCAGAGCAGACTTTAAATTGACTGTGGGAGTCCTGTTGTTCCTTCCTTTCTTGTTTCTCTGTTACTCTAATGTAAGAGCTCACTTACTGCTGGATTTTGTAGACACATCCACCTCTGCATGGTGAGAGGTGGGACTGCTAATAGTCTTTACATGGCAGATTATATTGCCATCTATAATGAAGATGATGGAGCATGTTGCTGCTCCTAGAGCTTAACAGGAACTGGACAGTCACCCATAAAACTTTGTGTGCGAGTTAAACAGAAACTTGTCGTGTTCTCTCCCTACGTACATACATGATCTATCTAGATATGTTTGGCAGGGCAGCCCTGTTTGCTCTTGCAATTTGTCCATTTTTCCCTCTCTTCTTCAAGAGAAGTTTGTTGCTCTCTTCCCTTACTGCCTCCGCTTCACCTCATAGAGGGAATGGTACAAACTCTGCTTTGCTGTCAGATTTCAAGGTTGTCTCCTAGACAGATAGATGTTTGCAAGACAGTGTGTTATGTTGTAAGATCCTGGGGTAGAAACCCTGGATGATATTGAGGTCACTTTAGGGAAGAAGGTAGTTGGAAGGGACCCTGAGAGATTGTGATGTTCCTTTGTTATGACCCAAATCAGAATCAACTTCAGTTAAGTCTTTCTTAATTCATGTCTCACCTAACTTGTTTTTAAATGTCTTTGGTGACATCAACTTCCTAGACTTCCCAACATTTTATTCTGTTGCTTTACTCTCCTTGCCATTAAGAGCTTTTCCTGAGGCCTAGTCCTCTGTGTGACAATTTAAGCCTGTTACTTACCTGTGATAAATCCCTTTTTTTCATGGTTAAAGCTCTTCTTGTTGATATTCTTTGGACTGTGTCTCAGTGATTTATATTTCATCTTAAAACATACTGCTCAAAACTTGTCGCCATACTGCAAGTGTGTCCTCACATAATGTTTACATTTTTTTTTTTTTTTTTTTTTTTTTTTTTTTTTTTTTTTTTTTGGCATACATTGCTTCTCACCTTCTATAGCTTTAGATCCATTTCTGTTGAACTGCTACCTAGACAGGTAGTTGCCCATCATCCAATATTTGTGGTAAGTATTATATGAGTAATTTTATGGTTAGTTTACTTTCCTCAGTGGTTATTTTGGGACACAAAATATGGCAATACTAAAGTGAATCTGATCTGAAAAAAAGATTGCTTTCTGGAACTTGGAAGACTTGGTAATCAAGTTAGCTATCAAAATTTTCTGTTGTCTTCTTACCCGGCTAAAAGATGGTTAATTACACATCAAAATAATGTAAAAATTAATACATAATAGTAGTTGCCAATTGCAATCAATTTTAGAATGGGTTTTTTTGGTCAGGGACAATCATAACCACTTTCATAGGACAGTACACAGGACTACTTATAATTTTGCTGAATAATATATCTTAATTGAATGTGGAGAGGATCTTGAATCAATACAGATGGAGAATGCATTCACATTAATCTTATTGAAAGAGTTGAAGTTTTATTTTATGAAGAGAGCAGTACAGAGAGTTCCAGTCACATCTTGAAGTCCTTCTGCTACTGCTGTTGTCAAAGTTCTTCTTGAGAAAGGACTATAGTGTTCAAATATTCAAGTATTCATTTCAAGTGAATTCATTTGTTAATAAGTAAACATAGGTGAATTAATACATGCAAAATGATTTTGGCAGGGATAATAATGGAAAAAAATAGAAAAAATAGCAAATGGATTAGCACAATTAATCGTTCTTAGGCTGACTAATGAACAATTAGCCCAGTATTTAATCCCCTTTGATCCATTAATTTTTGCAGCTCTTACTCTCTGAAGATAAACATGGGTGATTTCAAATGTGCTTTTGTTTCTGAAACTGCTCATATTAGTATTACATTGTAATCAGCAGCATGGAAACTGTTTCAAATGGGAACGGGCAAAAACGGGACATCCAAGACCTTCCATGTAAAGAGTCATCTCTATTTAATCAACAGTAGACATCTCAATCCATTTTAGAGTGCTGAACGTTTTTGGCAACACATTTTTTGAAGTACCAAGTAACAGGTACTCTATCATGCCCCATTTTTGCCCACCACCAGGTGCACTCATCTTTAGGGTACAGGTCCAAATTGGGAAGGTCCAAAGGGGAACAGCAAGAATAAAAGATTCTAAAAGATCACACAGCTAAAAGAAAAGCACTTGTTTCATTGAATCAAGAGGAGATGAGTGAGGGGAACATGACACAAATGAATGTTTAAAAAGCCCAAATCCAATCCATTTGCTATACAAAAGGCTGGAATGGAAAGGAAAGTACTAAATTCTTCCTCATTTCCACAGAAGAGAGGACAAGAGTGATAGGCTTTTTTGTAAAAATGGGATTCAGTTAAACTTTTGGAGACCTTCTGTCCATAAGAACAGTGGAACACAGTAAGGTGCTATTGAAGGAAGCTGTGCAATCTCTGTTATTGAAGATTTTAAGGGAATCAACAAGTATTAGTAACTAAAGACTCAGATATCTTCTGTTACCTATGGAGGGGGAGAAGGATTAGATGAAGTCCTTACTGGTGTCATTATCTGGGGAACTATAAATGCTGCATTCAGGAAAGCAGAACATTGTGTACAATCTTTGAACATGAATAAGCATACATAAAAAAAGGTCTCTTTCTATCCATTTCTACTGTGGTAGATATTGCACTCTTTCAGGATCAGTTCTAATAGGGACCTTGTGCCCTCTCCAGGATATCAGAGGGACTAAGAATCCCTATTATTCTCTGCAGCTGCTCCCTGGATATTGATTTAAGGTATCTAGGCCTGAACAGAGCTATTTATCTGATTTCTTCCTTAAAACTGGTGAATGTAAAATAGACAGGCTGCTTGAAAAAAAGTATGTGGAGACTTGGATCCACCTTATAATCTACTGCCTCTAATACCTAGATCAATGACATTTTAAAAACCAAGAATGTCTCCCTCAGAAAACAGACAAGAGGGCATTGCTGGGTCATACCACTCCCTGCTGCTATAACCGTGTTCCTCAATATGCTTTTCATTTTCTGGTCAACAAACCTGGGCTTCAAGTCACCTCCCAGCTCTAGGGAGCTGGTGATGCTTCCAGAACAGTCTTCTTCATTTCTTCATACTGAATAATGCCACTAAGGAAATGTTTATCTGAGCTTCATATAAAGATATTAGCATTAATCTCAAAGCTTTATCCTGGATATCTTCTTCTGGGAAAAGTCTTGGTCAGATCACTGATATAATTGAAAAATATATAGTCCTTAGAAACCCTGAAAATGTCAGTGAAATAACAAAAAGATATAGATCTTTCCCCATTCATCAGAGGGCTCTAATGATGTTGAAGTGCCTGGTATTTCCAGTAGTCTTTCAAATAGTCTCTGAAACTATTAAAATAAAGATACCTTTCCCACATTTTCTTTCTCTGCCTTTCACAAATGACGGTTCTTTTAACCTCCTTCTCCCCTCTTAGTTTGCTTAGAGGATCAAAGCTTTTTTATTTATTTTTTTTTTTCCTCCCAAACAGTTTCTGGAGTGTTAAAAAGCACCACCAGTATACTGAGTTTACATTACAAACAAGTTAAAATTCCCCGTCTGTCTGAGCATTTCTCCTAGGATACCAAGGAAAGCAAAGTTCAGCTACACTGCACAATTAATCGGGGATCACTTCTGAGTGAAGAAGAAAAGGTTGTTTTAAGCAGGGCTATTCTTTTCTTGGGGATTTAAAAACCACCACAGAAAACAAAATTATTATTCACTGAAAGTTATCTCTTTATTTGTATTCCTGGAGTTACCCTCTTAGGTCATCTTCCCTTTTCACTCATAAAATCATCTTAATGAATCGACTGTGGGATTAGCCATATGTAAATAGATCACTGACAGCCACATTGACAAATGAATGGATGAAAAAGGGCATGGACTTCACGTTGCTCTTGCCAGAACAGCAGTCAGTTTTGTTCTGTTTTCAAGACACTGAGGCATAGACTTTATTTCTTGGTTATGAAAGCAACACTCTTTTTCGAGGTAAATGTATCCTGTAATAATAAAAGATAAAGACAAGAAGTGTGTAAAATAAAGAAGCCTGTGCTTGATGGATTGAGACTATTTGGCTGAAACAGACTTCAGTGTCAATCCACCACTCCCACTCAGGTAATTGCTGACCTTTTCTCAACGTGGGAGAGCAAAGATAACTCAGTCTCCAACACCAGTCCCCTGGAGGATGGGCTTGCACCTTTTCAAGAAAATGCATTGCCTGTTGATCTCATTGTCTGTTATTGTCAGAGCTCTCCTAAAGCCCTGGTGGTTGCGAGTAAGAAAGTGAACAAACACAATTAGGAGTCCCCAAGGGGATACACTGAAAACAGTTGCAAGCTAGATTTGACAAGCTTACTTCAATGTACTCTTAAATTTCTAGGAAAAAAAAAATCTAAGAAGGTTCCTATAACCTTTGTAAATTTTCTGGTAAAATACCATTCTGTGTTAGAATTTTGTGGACAAGTATTTCAAAAGAAGGAAAAGCAGACCCTTATTACAATCTATGCAAATAATGTGCTGTATGGACCAGCACAGTAAGGTATCCTTTCCACACAGTTTTGCTGAAGTTGAATCCAATATTACTACAGGGATGTCCCATGTGGGTTTTATTTTCCATTTTACAAAAGGAAAAAAACATAATACTGGAAAAAAGCATCTGTTAGCAGGTAAAATGGAGATATTTTAGACATAAGGAAGAAATTATTTCCTGTGAGAGTGGTGAGACACTGGCACAGGTTACCCAGGGAAGTTTGGCTGCCCCATCTCTGGAAGTGTTCAAGGCCAGGTTGGATGGGGTCTTGAGACCCCTTGGTCTAGTGGAAGGTGTTGCTGCCAATGCAGGGGGGTTTGAACTAGATGACCCTGTTCTATGATTCTGTGATATTTCATCTGTTGTATTCTGAAGTATTTGGAATCTTTTACAATGGAACCAAATCCTCATCATTAGGTGTCAGCTGACACACAGTGAAGATGTCGTTCTGCCTGACTGAACATTGGTAAAATCACCATTAAAGATATGTGGTAAAAAGACAGAAAATCTGTGGCCATATTCTCAGAAAGTGACACTCAAAGAAATATAATATTACCAAAAATTATAATGAGTTTTTTCAAAAACTCCCTCATCATGGCAAAACCAATTATATTTTTGGTAAAATATCTATTTTTAAGACTTTGCAGATAAAGATGTTTTTTGATGTTTCTTATCCATGTGAGCTGACCCAAATGATCAAACTCCTCTGACACCTCAGAACTGAACTCTACGTGTCTTCCTGCACAACACCTTCATCTTCTCTTTGCCTCCATCCTTTTGTCTGTGTATCTGTTTTCTCATCTTGTGAAAATGTACAGAAGTGAGGCAAAAAAATAAACACATCAGTCTTTGAGTTCTGGAAACATTGCTTAAATTTACTTCTTGATTTTTATCGTACCTCTTTGGCTGATTCCAACTGCAGGGCAGCCAATTTCTGCTAAACATCACAAACATAATGTAACATTTTCAAACACTAGCAGAACAATGTCTTCCCATGCTTTCTGAATTATTTCTTCACTGGATGACACAACCACTGTGAATGAAATCAATAATAACTGTCCAAATATATATTATTTGTTGAATAATGCAGAAATTGCTGCAAAGCTAGTACCAGATAAAAAAAAAAAAAAAAGAGAAAACCCCACAAAATCCAAAAAGAAACAAAAAACCCAACAATTCAGCCAGAGACCTCCTATAAAACATACATGTAGATACATTCACTCAAGCACAGCCTCAAGCCTCACATCAGGAAGGCATGGCACACACAAGCTGGAGCCAGTATGGTATCTAATGCCTTAATCACAGCAACATTATACAAAAGACAATCATCCTAAAGCTGTGAGCTCTACATAAAATGATCAGGAACTGAAAAGCATATCCTACATCAGATAGTCAAGGCCATCAAAGTCAAGAATGGTATAGGAATATATAATAATAGAATAACAGAGGTTTGGGTTGGAAAGTACCTTAAAGATCTTCTAGTTCCAACCCTGCTGACTTGCCACAGACAACTTTCATAGACCAGGTTGCTCAAAGCCCCTCCCAACATGGCTTTGAAGACTTCCAGGAAGGTACCATCCACAACTTTTCTGGACAGTTTGTTCCAGTATTTCACTGCCCCACAGAACATCTCAGAGAACAGACTAGATTTCTACAGGGCTCAATTTCTCACCAGAAATGAGGAGTGTATCTAACCTGCAGTAGCCTTTTATTCCCATAGCAGAGGACTGGGGTTGCCTGGCACCTCCTGCACCATCTCATCCCTGCTGTTACATGTCAGTGGAACAGGGAGATACACCACTGATGAAACAATATTTAGGGCTTTTTAGGGAAGAAACATTTTATAAATAAATTTAGGAATATGTTTTAGGAATGTAGGGATGATACAATATTTTGTAAGATTTTCAAACCCTTTTCAAATGGTTACCTATCCTATATTTCATAGGTCAGTGGTCATTGGTTTGAACACAAAATATTCAAAGACTGTTGCAAACCACTGGCGTCCCAAAACACTAGATTTGGCAAAAACCACACTAGTTTCGATGGAGAATGTTTAAGGAATTGCATCATACAATGAGACAGCCCCTTGTTATCCATTTAGCCAGCCTCTTGGCAGGGTTAATTCCAGAGAAGAGTCCCAACACTGACAAATCTCAGACTCAGTAAACTGTCTGCAGCATCCTCCACCGACTCTAAGGGAGTATCTCAGGCAGCCTAACAACATGTGCTTTTGAGGACCAGCCACCACAAGGCTGAGACTTTACAGAGCCCTAGGTTATACAGTAACACAGTTATTTTCGTCTCTCCAGATCCAGCATTTAGGTAACATAAACATTGTCTCTGATTTGAATGTGGACTCATTTGTGAGTTTTCTGTGGATAACAAAGTTAATACATGAGTTTTACTGTGTTTCTCATCTGAGGGTGGACTCAGTCCCTACATCCTGCACATTTGCTCTCTTTCCACCAGCATGTCATCTTCTAGATGAAGGTTTTTCACAGTTTTCAGGTTCCCCTCAGCTCCTCCCTCCTGCCTAGCCCAGGTCCTGCCTCCTCGTCTGTACAAGTGGGAGGTGACCTCCCCTTACCACCCACCCCAGCTGCTCTTTTCTTTCCTTTTTACTTTGCAGTCCCTGCTTCCAGCTTTTGTCTGTGCCTTTCCTCTGATTTAATCTCATCCCAACCCTTTAATTTGCATTCCCTGTTTCATTCTTCCCTTTGTCCTCTCCTCAGGCACCCCTTAATTTCTCAAGAACAGTCTTGTTTCTTCTCACCTGCATACTCTACCTCCGTTTCTCAGCAGCCCTCCTCTCACATGCCCTTTTCCTTAAGGGGTACTCTAAGTTAATATATTCATCCTTCTTCCCACGAATTCCTTCCTTTTAACACACTAATTCTTCTAATACAGTTCCGACCTGTGAATTTACTGACTTTGTGGTCACCCACTGAGCTTTTAACTTCATTCTCCCTTGTGTGTACTTGGTTCTCTTCTGGAATCTGACAGTTTTTCCATGGACTTCCTAAGAGACCCCATCAATCTGCTTCTGCCTCCTTTGTTTTTACTTCACCATCTCTGGATTTCACCTGCAGCCCATGCATGACTACAGGTTTCCTCTCCCTCCATTTCTCAGGCACGTGCTTAATTTGTCCATGTGTGCTCACTGTGTGCTGATACTTGGTAAAACTTCTTAGTCACCATGGACTTTAAAATGTTCCACCTCTCCACCCTGCTTCTTAATACTTTGAAATAACATGGGAAAAATCAGCTCAATGACTTTTTCTCTACTAGCTCACCCTTTCCTACATCTCTGATGCTGTTCCCTACCTTAGTCAGTATGCCTGAACACAGTCCTCTGATTGGCTAAATTTTATAGTCACCACTACAATATCATGTGCAATATTTTTTGCCCTGCTAGTTGGATTGGAGAACAATTTCTAATCTCTTAAATGAGAATGTCTTCTTCACCAGCTTCACTGGTTTTACCGTCCCCAAACTGAATTGCTATTCAGTTTACTTTTCTTCCAGCCTCAATACTCACAGTCTTTACTCCTCTTTCTCTCCTTTCCTATCAAACTATTTTCTTCTTTTTATTCTTCCCATTTTTTTTCCTATTTTTTTTTTTTTTTTGGTCTTCACAAGTAATTTTCTCCTCTGTTAACTTCTCTAGTGGAAAACTTCAAGGTGTCACAGGATCCACCCAAAGTCTGCTCCGAGTTCCCATTTCTTCCACAAAATGTTCATCATCCATTCCCTCTGTAGAAATCTTGCATGATGCATATTTAATATAGTTTATATACTTGGTCATCATCCTGCATCACTTTGGGTGTACTGGGAAAGGGACTCTCACGATCAAGGTCATGACTACAATTGAGGTCAAGCCATTTGCTAGACTTTAACACTCTCTGAAGGAAGGCTGTCTCAGTAACTGGGGTTAAGACCTTACCTTTGCATTGGAATTAAGAAGGTTTGGAAAAGATGCTACACTGCTACTTAGGTTTTTGAGTCAACCTATTGATTTACATGAGGAGACTGCAAGTTCCTATATAAGAAGCACAGTTGCTAGGTACATAAATGCTCCCGTAATCTCAGCCTAGCTATGAACAATAGCACGATAATAGTTCCATCTACATCATTTTATATTTGAGAGGGCCAATATGAGATAAAAGCAATATAGTTCTACAGTGTTTTTCGTTCAATTTGCTCTAGTAAATTCTTTTTTTTTTCTTTGACTGTAATAAGTTTATAGCAATTTAACCTCTATAAAAATTTGCTGCATTGCTTTGGAATTACATAGAAATGACAGTATGTTTCTTGCAGTATTTTTAAAAAACGGAGTAACCCTGAAATAAAAAGTCCAAAAACCTCATAAGACAATGGAAAAGCCAGCAAATTAATTTAGGTCACACACTGAATTCTGGGGTTACCTGTAAACAAACAGGTTTACATTCATCTGTAATAGTTAAAAAATTTCTAACTGTGTTTTTTTCTCAGTGGAAATATCTGACAATCATACTGAAGCTGTTCCCAGACATCATTGTGCCCAGGAAAAATTCCTGGGTTTTTTTGTTGTTTTACTCCTTCTACTAAAATAAACAAAATCCAAGCCAATTTGTATTTTCATAAAATGAAATGTGTCCCAGATTTTTCTGCCAGTTTAGGGCTAGAGTATCACAGTGAAAGTTGACCTTATTATGTTTATAACCAAAACCAGTTACAGACAGAGCCTTAGGAAAATGATACCAGGCAAAGACCACGCTCCTTCTGTGCCACTTTTGGAGCCCAGGTCCACCACCCCCACCCTGCTCTGGACATTCAGTGCTGGGTGCCAGGGGCAAGGTGGCTTTTCATCCTTCTGGTCACCCTTTCTCACTGGCTGTGGATGCTCCACAAATTGCAAATGCAACCCACCCAGGGATTAGAGCACAACATTTTTTTCTCTACACTAGTAGAGCCAGCAGACTATCTTCTCTTTAACACTCTGGACCTGGACTAAGCTATTGATTAAGTTTTAAACAAACAGTCATCTTTACAACAACAAGCAGGAAAAAAAAGCCAGTCAATATTACATGATCTTTTTCACAAGGGTTATGTAGTTTACTGTCATTATACACATTCACACTCAATCAGTAATGCTGTCTGATCCCTGAGTATGTCAAATATCTCTGTGTTGTTCTGTGGTGTCTGGAGAGGGACAATATGACTACCTTTTTATCAGCCTGAAAAATTCATACCAAGCGATCAATAAGTATTGTATAACAAGGTGTAGGCATCCTGATAAACATTTTATAGAGCTTTGAAAACTAGCTTGCAAAAAATGAACAGCATCCTGACTGCAGGACACTGTTGGCACATTCAACACCATCACAGGCAACACCTCGCACCCTGTAAAAGCTTTTGGCTGGATTCTCAGATCACATCACTAAACCAGACTCTTGGTGGCTACACACTTCACATGACCCTAGTGAATTCTTGCAGAAGAGTAGGGAATTTAGCCCACCAGTTTTAAAGTTAAAAATTGCAATTTGAACCCAGAGTAAGGGACACTAGAACTAGGTCATTCAGGTCTTATAGTATCCTATATGGGACTCTGCAAGCTTCAGAATAATTTGAGTTCTGTAGAACACTTCTAAGGGAGCAAAACATCCAAATAGCTCTTTCTTTAAATGCCAGTATGTCTCCTTACACTTTCTACCTTTCCAAATTCAGCTCCACTTACACTTACGTAATGCAGACCATTGAAATGAATGATACCACTATTTGTAATGTATGTCTTTTGACTTTTCGGTCTGATTTAGTCATTGATTTGTCACAATTTAATCAAGTATAAAAACATTCAGTCAATCCAGAAAGATCATTTACCCCTTCTTTAGATTCACTCTTTCAATGATAAAATTAGAAACTTACTCCCAGGCAAGGTGTCAGCATTTGCCTAAAAAAACTTTATTTGTAGAAGAACCTAAGTAGGTCATCAGCACAAGTAACTGACAAAGATCAACTGCGATTATAAAATCATCTCATCTCTGGGACAAAAGTCTTGTTTTACTGTATTTGCTATCCTATTTTTGCTTTTTAAGCCACAGAACAGGAAAGCAATTTGGGGGGTTTCATTTCTATGAAGTGTGTTTTATGCTTTCTGTATAGTTCAGGACTCCAGTAACACTAAGAGCATCAGTGGACAGCACCATTGTTTAGAAAAAAGCAACAAGCCAAAAAGCCACAGAAATTGAAGTACAAAATACTCTAGCAGAGGACAAATTAGCTTGCATTTCTCTTCAAGTAATCAGTTTATTAAGAAGGATTTGCATGGTTTGTTACTGATTTTACTCAAAGATTGAACATTTATAAGTACAATTTTTCATCTACCCTAATTGCAAAAAAGAGTAGCTTAATGTGCAATTTTCTTCAGTAGAATTAGTTAAGTTAAATTTTCTTGCAATACTTGCATTTATCAACATAAACAACACCAGATGAAGTCGTAATGATTTAGGTGCATTTTCAGCAAATTAAAAAAGTAATTTTCATAAAATATATATTTGATCAGGTGGGTTGTGTTCTTTTCAAATTGTTTTCATGCATATTTAATCAATATGAGACATATACTTATGCAAGCTGAAATAGTCAGGTACCAGTTTGTGTCCCAGGCTGTTCTGCTTCACAGGCTTCCAGTTGAAATTTTCTAAAGCTGAATTATTTTAAAATACACTAAAATAATCTTCAGCAGGTGGCATAAACCAATAAAAAGCCAATTAATTCACAAACTATCAGCAAAATCTTAGTTCAGTTCAATGCAGCATCAGTGAGATACCTAGTTTTTCAAGAATTGCTTGGTTTTTATCAGCATTGCTGAAATACGGGGATGTATGCTTAAAAATGATCCACAGAAACACTGCAATGACTTGTTTGGAGGAAAGCTCCTAAAATCCCAAACACATCCCAACACCTAGCTACATACTGCCATAGAGATACACTTTCTTGCAGCCACATGCGTATCTTAGCAGGCATGTGTGCCTGACACACACAAATGAAAGATACATACCCCCACACCTCTAGGTCTTCACAGAATTAGATAAGCACTGTCTAAGGATAAAAACACGTTCCTATAAATCTACACATCTTTATGCATCCAAGAAAACATAAGCATGGATATACACATATATCCGGAGATGTGGGAACATAGGCAAGGCACATGCACAGACACAAAAAACACTAGAAATATACACATACACCTATACAGCTGGATGCATACTCACATGGACAGATAGATACACAGGCATTTATGAGGGAGAGTTTACATTGGCTCTATCATCCCTGCTAATTTCTCCCTTCTTTTTGAAGTTTTCCAGTTTAGGATCCTGGAATGAGCCAGGTCCCTGCAGGGGAGATATTTCAGGAGGAGCAAAACATATCCAGTTTCTTTAAGGTTCTCTACTTCCCTCCAAGCAGCATATCCAGGGAGATGAACTGAGTACCCAGCAAGACTCTCCCAGGTGCTGGCTTGGCACTTTGCAGTCCAACCTAAAGAAGGGAAGAGGACTGCAAACTTAAGTCCTCCTCCATTCACCCCCAAAGCTTGCTGCTGCAGGAGCAAAAACCTCTGGACAACACCTGGACACACAACTACTCTGTCCTGGGCGAGCCATTTCTAACCACCCCCTCCCCACCCCCCTCCTTCCCAGCTGCAGGCTGTCAGGGAAAGGGGAGGGGGGGGGGGNCATGAGCAGGCAGCCAACTGTCTACAAAGTAAAAGGGAAGAAGGTGAGAAAGACAGAGGGAAAATAAAGGAATTGGGAAAGTGGTTGAGGGAAAGGGGAGGGGGGGGGTGTCCCCTTGCACCCTACCTGTCCTCTGCCCCTCTAAACTTTTTCCTTGGCTGAAGAACGGGCAATCGCCCAGGCAGAGGAGGGGACGGATGGGGGATGAGGGTTGCAGAAACCTGAGATGCAGGGATCAGGGCTGCAGGGTGTGGGATGACTGACATGAGAGGACTGGGTTGAGGGGACTAGGAAGCAGGATACAGGGATGTGAGAACCGGGATGGACGAATACGAGACGCAGGATGCAGGGACCGGGATGTGGGATGTAGGGATCAGGACACAGAATACCAGTGCCCACCTCCTTACCGTGTGGTGAAGGTAGGTCCCAGCGAGGGTCTCCAGCTGCTCCTGGGCATCGTGGGTCTCCCAGTGTGTTCGTTAAACATCCACCGGGGAGTCTTACCCTCCAAACTTGAGTGAGCTGCTTCCTTTGGAAAGTCACTCTTTCTCCCCCCCACTTTGGATCGGATCCTGATGGAAACTCATCAAGGCCTCCTAAGCAGTCAGGGGTAAGGCTGGGAGGGAGGAGGAAGAGAGGGGCACAACGGGAGAGAGAGAGAGACGACGATCACCAAGCAACGATTCCCTTGCCTTCCCCTCTTGTCTGGAGTACCCGCATCCCGTTCCTCTCTGCAACTTTGGCTCTCCTTGGCCAGGCAGCGCCTGGTACCAGCGCTGCTAATTGGGGTCCCTTTTCGCAGCTTGGCATTTTTCTACATTTCCTCTCCTTTTCGGGCAAAGGGTATTGGTGCAAAGCTTTAAATTAGGAGGCGACCTAGAGTTGCAAAGGCAAGGAGCGAGAGCCGGCTGGCATTTTCAGACCGCCTCTCCCGGAGCTCGGGGCGTGAGATCGCTCTGCAGCCGGCGCTGCGCGGAGGGGCTGGCTGAGGCTTATTCCTACCGTTTATTAATTTACTGCGTTTCTAGTTGTAACTTTGAAGCTGGCTATTGCTCTTGGCAGGGCGGGGAGCGAGGCAGGGAGCCCTCGGACGGAGGCGAGCCGCCCTCCCCGTGCTGCGGGGCTGCGAGGCGCGGAGCTCCCCGCTGCTGTTTAACTGCGCCGGCAGCGCGGGCAGGAGCGCAGCCCGATCCCGGGGGGAGGACACGGAGGGAGGCGGAGGGTGGGGGTGACAGGGGGACGGGACACGGGGACGCTGCTGTCGCTTGGCAACCCCGCATCCCTGCCCCGAGCATCCCTCCCCAGCGCCCTGATTGGACAGGGCCGGGCGGGGAGGAGGAGATGGAGGGGGGGCGGCATGGGGGGGAACGCCCCGCCGAGGATGCTGCGCTCTGACACTGCGACTTGTCGCATCCTCAAAAAGCTGAGAGCGGGCAGGGGGGACTGAGAGCAGAGGGGAGAGCCGAGGCAGTTCAGGATGTGTTGCCATCCTCCTGCCTTCAGATTCCCGCTGGCTTGATAGATTTGCTTCTGCTCTAAATCTCCTAGGAAAAGAATGTGTCTCTGTGTATATAGTGCTATAGGGACAAAATATACAAATATATGTGTTTCTATATAGATGTATGTAAGTAAACATTCTATACATGCTACCTGCTTTACATATATTCTGTATGTTATCTCTATGTATTCTAACTTTCCCATAGGGGAAGACAGAAGAAATAGAATTACCGGGGAAAGATCACTCTAGAGTGCAGCAAAGCTGGATGCAGAAGGAAAAAGAAAGCTACTTTTTGTGTTAGGTATATTTGGAAACCAAAGGTTTACATCACCTGGAGTGTTAGCAGGAAGTTGTGGTCCTAAAGAGAGACTTGAACAACGTGACGTGAGTGTGCTGCAACAGTCAGTGAGGGTGGACGCATTGACTTCAGAGAGGGTGAGTTTAAGCCATGTTTCACGGGGCACTGCTGGTACTACATGTGGCTTCATTGCTCATTATCTGCTAGAGGGGACAGGGAGCAGCTGCTTCCTCGTTGTTGAGTGCGTGTAGTATGGAAAGGGGGTCCATAAAATGCCAATACCCCCTTCTGCATCACAGCTCTGGTTGAGACACTGAATTTCTCATTTCTGACTCCCTAGCAGAGAGAAAGCCATCACCCACTTCTCCCTGAATGCTTTCCCCCACCCTGGAACTCACCCCCCAGCCCAGCTCCCCATTTGATTGTCGTCAGTGCCTGGGTAAAGGACAGAAAGAGGCACTGCAGACAGGAGCTGCAATCCAGCAACTTGCATGGGGACACTGCTATTTCAGCAGCCCGGGCTCCAGTGAGGAATTAAGCCAAAGTAAAATGATATAAACAACAACAACAAAAAACCTATTTCTGCTTTTTATTACACCGTGTTAAGTTAACACATGCTTACAATTGTTATCTACCCATTACATTTGAGCCACTTGGCTAACTTTGGAACAGGTTTTTTCTTGGCATCTAAAGACATTTGCTAAAATGCATGTTTAAACTCTTTCATTTAGGACTTCAGACTTAGGCAGGGAGCAAAATGAAAGAGTCCATTTCAGAGCTCCTTTCAGGGTTACCCTGCTTTGAAGTGGGTTTAAGTGTACTTGAGGCATTGCAATAACATCAAGGTAAACTGTGATGAATAGGAAATCATTCCCCTGTCTTTTAAATCATAGTACAATTTGACAAACAGGTCTGGAATTATCTTTTTCCAGACTCTTGCAAGCTGATTGCCAGGAAAGATTAGTGGAAGGAAGGATCTGATTCTACATTACCCTGTACACAGCAGTCATGGCCCAAAGTGAGTATGAAAGTAACTTTTTAGTTGTGGAGGATATATGACCCACTGTGTATGAAATTAGTCACCACAGGTACCAAGTGGAATTTGACTGAAAATTTCTGTATGATTAGCAGCAGGACACTCAAGAGGAAAGGAGGTGACCTGGTCGTTCATGCCTTTTCTTCAAGAAGCATCCTTGGCACAGATAGTTTACTCTTTTTCCACGCCTGCTGCTGTACAGAACCTGATAAGAGTCCCTAACACTGATGCTACTTGCATTTACACCTGATTTATGGCTGCTTCAGTCCCACTTTCTGTCATTGCTTTTCCCCAGCTGTTGCTCCTAGCAAAAGAGAATCTCCTTTTAGCCACAAGAGAACTTATCCCAGTCTTTCCAAAGCAGAGACCTTACTGGAGACCTTACTTCAGTCTAAGACTCTGGCAGAACCACTTGTATTTTTGTAGGAAAAATAACTGTGCCTCAGTTCCCTTTTGAGACTGCACGTCCTACATCCCAGAAATCCAGATTTCCACGAAGCACTGTGCTAAGCAGTGTTTGGATGTTACTAGGCAAAGTACTCACAGGAGGCTCAATTGGGCACCCCATGCTATGCTTGATTGTAGATTCATGGTTAGCCACAGCCATCAGGCAGTACAAGTTCTGCCAGGGGACAGCTTTGAGAAAACAATCAACAGCCCTCAATGTCTTTGACCTGGATCCAAAGAAGGAGTATTATTAGGAAATAAATTTTTTAATTTATTTTCTGTCTCTGATATAAAGATGTTAAAGAAGCATTAAAATTTTCTGATATACACGTCTTTCCTTTGTGAATTCTGTTAGTTATAGCTAGTTAAATAAAGATTCCTTTCAAACTGAGTGCTCACATTATACCAAATAGAGTTTATAGGAAGCTTTGATGAGCATAAGGGTTTGTTTTTATAAAATCAATGAATGTGATTAATTAACAGGCTCACTACCACAAATAAACAAATGCCAATCTTTTCCTTACATGGAATTTTAGCATAATCATCAGGATTGTGCATGTAGGAACTTTCCAATTCTACGTTTTATGGCAAGACACTGTTCCAGCAAAACACTTTGTAGAGTTCCCTAACTTGCTATGAGCAGCTGTTTTGAGACACACTCAAGTTATTTGCAGATTAAAGCCTAAAGCAATGCTTTAGAAAAATTGCAAGTGTGCATGTACAGCCAGTGAGTGATCAGTGGATTGGGCCCAGCCTACCTGAATAATTCATGAGGCCTATGATCTTTCCTCCTTTCCTGGGGACCTTACAGAAATGGACAGGGAATAGAGCCATGGATCAATGATTTTTTTTCTAGCAAATTGCTCTTGCCACCTGATTTCCAACAGCTCTGCAGCTGCATCCTTTGTGTGTGAGTGGGCATAATCCCATTCTGAGGCAGTTGGCCTGAACTAACCATTGTGGTCATCACCACAGGACCAAGCTTGGCATATCTCAGTGATTTGGGGCAGACATAACAACACCTAGAGATGATATTGTGTTCTCCTGGGAGACTGCAAATCTCAGGGTGCAAAACACCAGTTGGATGGAACAGCAGGGCTACTGTCCCATTTTTTGGTAGCCCCAGGGGTCTAGATGTGTCTTCACAACACTGCGTTTATGACAGTCTCCATCTTTGGAGATACAAAGGCAAAAAATTTTCTAGTGGCTGATGCAGAGATCTGCAAAGCTCCACACTGTCTGGCTCATCCCTACCTGCCAATTGTAGGTGACATTGCCATACTCCAAAGGAATATTCCAAAGGCACAGGGATTTCAGAGAAGTATGTTTTCCCACCTGGTGGTTCCTAAGGGAAATCCACAGCTATGAAAAATGTTGGGGGTGTAACTATCATATTCAAGGACCTCATGGATCACTATGGCAAATTATTTACTGTACCACGAAGTGGTAATCTGGAAAGTTTGAGTTAAACAAGTGTGCACTTTCCTCTTAACAACACTGATGATGGATTGACTTCATCATGAAGCTCATCATCAAAATATAATGTCTTATTTTCTTATTGTTAAGTGGTTTTGAAGAGGTTTAATTCAATACACATAGTTAAGAAAGCCCCCACGTACAGTACTACTGATGAAGCTTACCCTCTTACAGCTGAGTCATGTGGCACCCATTAGGACTTGGTGACATTATTCTGTCAGCTGTCCAGAGATGACTTCTTCAGTTGTCTAAAGTGGTATTGGCCAAGCACCAACATGGAGAGTATGCCATGATGTGCTCAGGCCTTTCTTGGACAGTCTGAGCCTTTCTCAGCCACAAGGACAGTGGAAACTCTGACTACAAGGTTGAATACAACAAAACTCTGGGCTTCACATGGTACATGAAGCAAGATTGCATTACACACTATGTGTATGCAGCTGTATCTTTCCTTCTACCTCCACCTCCCATGAACACCACTGACTACATACTCCTTCTCCTCAGCTCCCCTTTCTCCAAACCACTTTCCCAATTCCTTTATTTTCCCTCTGTCTTTCTCACCTTCTTCCCTTTTACTTTGTAGACAGTTGGCTGCCTGCTCATGCCTGTTGGCCATGTCTTCAGTTAACCTTGAGGTTTCCTTGCCCTTTCTCAGCAAAGATCTCTTTCCATGGAAACAAAGAGCAGCTGGTGTTCATCTTCATAAGCTACCAGAGGTGAAAAAGCTCGGCTTCACCGTGGGAACTAGCTTCTCTATTTCTGTCTCTGCTTCCTACTCAGAAATCAGGTTTCTCAGTAGGGACACACACTGCTAGGGACACACATGACACCCAGCAGCTGTTCAAGTGGGGCTCCTTCATAAAATGAAAAAACAAGGCTCTCTCTAGGTCCCAGTCAGACTTACAAGTATGCACACTCCAGTTGCCTGCCACAACCTTTCTCTGACAAAATCCTGCCACAGGTTTTGCAGGTGCAGGGATGAGCATTGCTCAGGCTCTCCCCGTTTTGTGTCTGGTACATGCTGCAGGCTTTGAATCACCTCTGATTTCCATCACTCATTAATATGGAGCCAAGTTCCATCATCAGTCTGCATCTTGTCACTCCATCTTCTGCTAAATCTGTCGTATAGGAGGTGATATTTGTCTTCTTTCTGAGAGGACATAAGCCTGTCCCAGGAGCAGAGTTTGTCCTCATAAGGGGGCAGGGCATGGTACACTACCACATTCCAGTCTCTGACACGTTCTTTAAATTAATATGTGCAGATGACCCATTGTACAAAATCCTGACTGTTACCTTTTTTTCCTACCGTGTGAATAATTGGGTATAAGATATTGGAATCACCTAACGTATTTTGCTTCTGACGTGAGTCACCTTTACATTTCTGTGCAATATTATTATCTTCATTAGTATTTCAGCTGCTAGCAATCTGGCTTCTTCAAACACTCCTTCCCCTCCCTTTAAAATCCCCTAACAACATTCTCTTCTGAAACACTCCCTTCCCCCACTTCTCTTCTCTGTAGGAATTACTGCATTTACATATTTTGTTTAAGGTGCTTAGGAATTATTGACAAGTTTGCTTTGCCCCTGGGGGGTTCTGCGCCGCAGTCAAGCTGTGAGCCACTTAAAGCATTGGCTGCCTGATGGAAGGGATTGCTTGTGACTCGGAATTGGGGCACAGGCCAAGAAATGTAGCACAGTATTGTCAGGGGCTGTGCCACAGAGATCCATTTCCTTTATAATCCTATCACATCTATGACTTACCACACAGAGAGCGAGGCAAAAGATCTACATTTTCCCATCAGCTCAAGATACAGGCTTCCTGTGAAATAAATTTACTCACAGCCCCTGTGCCACTGTTTTGGGCGCCTGAAAACCCTGTTTTTATTATGTCAGTGAGGGTATTTCAAACTCCCTTCACACTGAGAATCCATCTGGATATACTACTGTCTAAATGTCCTGCTGAGATTCTGCTTTGCCATTAGTTAAAAATGAATGTCCAATTTTATAAACAGGAAGTTTATTGTGTTTCTCTGCTGAAAGATATTCTGGATTTTATCTTGGCTGAGATGTTTCATTGATGGTGGGTTTTTTTTTTTCATCATGTGTTGGCTTTTTTCTTGTTTTCCCAAGAATTTAATTTTACTACTATTCCTGAAAAGAACAGTAAGTCCAGAGTTAGATGCTGAAATAGAAGGAATACAGTTCTTGGAAATGAGACTGAGATTAAAACAAGCGAAAAAAACACCCAGACTGGTCACAAACTAGGGATCTTGACTTTTCCTTGACAAAGACTAGCCATTTTCCAACAAGTAATATATACCTGTGCTTGGCAGACTGCTACAAGCAGAAAAATAATTGAGCAGATGGTGACAAAAATAGCACTTAGGCTGTTTTAAAGCCTTTTATTGAATTTTTTTTTTTTTTTTTTTTTTCCTCTCCTCTCCTCTCTAATTTAAGAAAGCAGAGGAAATACAGGCAAATTGAGAGACCTGTATGTTTTTTTTCAGCTTGTTCTATTTCAATTGCACATCAGTAAATGTGGTTAGAAGAATGATTTAATGTTGCAAAGCACTCCTAATTTAGGAAATATAAGAATTAGCACTGACAGAGGCATCTTAATTTATCTCCCTTGTGCATGTTGATACACTCTTCAATTGGTTAAATACTGTCTTTTTTCTTTTTCAGATTCAGCATCCTAAAGCAATAGGATTTTGTCAATAGTTTGATTTCTCTGCACTGCTCAGTGACTCTACCTTGTATACTGTGCACTATTCTTAGCCTGATTTACAGAGAGAATGGTCTCTTTCATCTCCATTAAAATACTCAAGTGTTTTGCAAACTTTTAAAAAATTATTTTAGTTTTATTTTATTTAGTTTGGTTTTATTAGATTCCTGAGATAAGAGCTGGTACTTCAGTTTTCTTATGGCTTTTGCTTATTTTATTTTAGGTCCATCATCCAAGGTGTTGGATTTTATTGGACTCTAGAGTTGGGTGAGCACTAGTTTTCTTAGACTTGTTCTCTTCAGTGACTAAATAATTTTGTTTGAATTTATGTTTGGAAAAACCATAATGAAAACTAAACCTTGCCAAAGGTGTAAGGCACTATAACTAGAGGTTCATGCTGGGAAAAGCCCAGTAATTCGACTACTAGTTGGTATTAATCCTGGAGTTCTAACAGGCTCCAGTATCTTGGTATTAAATTATGAAGATTGAAATACCACTTAGCAGCAGCAAGGTAATGATCACACACTATCCAAAGCTTATTGATACCTTCACTCTGCAAAACCAATTTCATGAATCCTTTGAGACTGCAGGGAGGTGGGTGGCTTGTTCTCTTTTTGGTGTTGGTGTCTTGTGGGCTCTTTGCCACATATCTGCCGTTTTTAAACTTTAGGAGGAAAAGTCTCTGTGGGTCTTTCCTCATTCCTTCTCAAATAAGAGAAAGCTAAGGTCATCTGAAGATGTTTTCTAGAGGTGATGGACTTTTTCAGATTTCCTGTTAGTGGGCTACTTCTAGCAGCTTCTTCTGTAGCCACAAAGCCCAAGCTGTACATCAGTAATAGACAACCTGACTGCAGACACAAGGCAGTAATTACACATGCTAATTTTCCATGAATACTCTTAATGAAGGAAAAAACTCCTTAATTTTCCAAGTAATAAATGGGAACCAGCACCAAACATATTCTACTATGTCCTTGTGTCATCTGGCTCAACTTCACATCATGATCTAAAGTGTTTGGATTTTGGACTACTGTGGAGGAAGAGTTTTGTGAGGGAAAAGAAGAGTGAGAAGATCCTAACGAGATCTAGACAGACTATTTCCTTGCTCCTTCCAAATGGGGTCAAAAGAACCACCTCATGTGGTGAGAGTTACCCAACCCCAGCTTGGGAACCAAAATAACAGTATTATGGGATCACACAAAAAATCCATCCAGGACAGTATTTTCTGTCTAGTCATACTCAGTAGCAGATTCTTAGAAAAATATGGGGACTGGGCAAAAGAGAAAATTTTTCTCTTGATACACGACTTACAGCTTCCAGTAACCTGTGCTTTAGGGACTTTAATCTTCTTTTGATCCCATTATTCTGTTTGCCTTTACAAAACCCTGCTGCAGGGGATTCCCTCATCGAATTAGGCAGTGTGTGAAAAGCACTCCCACTTTAAGTCTGCCTCAGTGAGAACCCTGATTTATTGTATTTTGAAAAAACACTCATAATTTTTCCTTTCTCATCCTCTTTACACTGTTCCTGGCTTTAGTCATTTGCCACATCCCTCCTCTACATGAAAGTTGAAAAATCTTAGGCTGCTTAGTTTTACGTTCTCATGATTTGCTTCTGACCACATTTTTGTCTTTCTCTATTCTCTTTTTAGCTTCACAGTACCATTTTCTGAGACCTTCAGACCACCATTTGGAGCCCTCAAAATGTGGGAGAAATATCTATTATTACAGTTTAACAATGATGATGGTCTTAATTTTTTTTTTGCTGCTCCTTCCTAGTAATTCCTAACATTTTATTTGTCATTTTGACAAATGACTGAAATTTTTTGTGAACTATCCTAACCATTAATAGTCCATTGTGTTATATGCATAGCTTATTTTTGTCTGATTTTCAGTATTTCACTTTTATTGTCAATTTTACTGTCCACTCAGTCATTATTGGAATATCCTTTTGTACCTTGCAGCTGTTAATTTAAATTTTACTATCCTAAATATCTCTCTTTATGAGTAACAGTCTGATTTCTTGTTAGTCAATAGTTTTCCAGAGCTTTCTAGACCAGTTAAGCAATAGAGGTCCCAGAACAGACATTTGAAGAACTCACTATGGACACTCTTCCTTCGTAATGAAAACTGAACACAAATCCCCTTCATTTGCTTCTTTATTTTCAGGCACTTTCTACCTCCTTTTGTCTTTGCTATATTTTCTTAAGAGTCTTTTATGAGGATATTTGTAAAAAATGTTGTAAAGACCCAGATACAGATCACCTGTCTCTGCATGTAGGCTCCAAAGTGCTCTTGCAGCTGTGTGCAGCCTGCCTTTTGTCATATCAAGAACCTATTCCAAACAAATTTTTCCACACATTAGTTAATACCATTCCTTGCTATAGTTTTCTTACCGATTTTCTGGTATGACAGACAGGCTTATTCATCTCATCCCCATCAAAATCCTCTTAAATAACACCTGACATATCCCATTCCTTTGGTAACAAGGTCTGTGTAAGGAATAGTTTACAGACCACAGGCAATAGGTCAGCAGTTTCATATCTGAATCCCTTCATCACTTGGGTATGCAAAATTTTTATTGTTTATTAGATAATTTTTTTTCCACATACCTTTGCTCTTAACAACTAAATTTGAGACAGCTCCACAGACTTGTCGCTTGTAAAGAAAGGCTATGGTGAACACTGATGCAAAAAAAATAATGCATGCTTTCTGTTAGAGTCTTAACATCCTTCATTGCATCTATACCTGGACTATTTATTGACCTCTTAGCTCTGTCAGCTGTCAGCTGATGCAGTAGAGAAAAACTTGCTATTTGACTTTTTTGTTTGTTTTTCATATTGCACCTCAAACCCATTTTTGTTTATTGCACTACACTGAAGTTTTACATATCGTAAATGCTATCTCTAAGGCCAATAGGCAATCCTCTGCAGAAAAGGGAAAAAAAATGTAAATAAGTTATGGTGAAGATGAGCTTCCCAGCTATTCATGAAGGCAGGGATATTTGTGGCCTTTTGGATGACAGCTGCAGCAGTGTGAGGTAGATATCAGGACTCCTAAGGTCAGTTTGATGGAATCTCAAAGTGCACTTCCTTCTCCATCTTCCATTGTTCCCATGGCACAGGTTTACATCGTCAATTCTTATCAGGTTGTCAAAGCTTACTGTAGAAAACCTTGTCATGAAATAAATGGGAAACACCTTCCTGACCCTGCAATGCACGTGTCATTCTTTGGACTGGATATTTCATTTTTGATTCCCTCACCTTTCGGGTCATACATCTAAATATCAAGATTGTCAGAGCTATTACCCTAGAAGTAAAAAAAACTTCTATTTCTGTTTCATATTTACAGAATTGAGAGTAGAAAAGAAGACCAGGAAGTGAAATATCTAGCTAACTTACTACACCAGACTGATCAATATATATTTGTTTTTGTTTTGTTTTGTCGTGGGTTTTTTGCATTCCAGTAAAAAGATGAAGTTGGCTTAGTTGGTTTCATATTTTGCAGCTAACTGTCTATTTTCAGGCTAGACAGACCCAAAGGAGACCTGTGCATGCTAATGAATACAAAGACTTGAGAACTTCTGCAAAGAAAAGGCTCTTCACTCTGGTTACAACATAAAGGGTCTTGTCATAGCTCAAATAGAGAAAGAGGTAAACTGGCACCATGTGCTTGCAAAAGTCCTGGAAGATTTGTTACAAACACCAAGTTGTAATTGTAAATAACATTCAAGCACATATTCCTAAGGGTATTCCTACGAGACAAACCCATGCTTTAACTTCCCTCACTTGATAGCTGCAAAGTAGTAAAAAGCAAGTCAAACTTCTAAACACATATGAACACATGGAAAATGAGAAAAGGCTTTTCTGAGGCACACACTGATTCTCCTCTAGTGAATCAGAATATATCCAGGTGGCAATGTGTGTTAAAGACATGTCACTGGAAAAAGGAAAAGCACATGAAGGAACAAAGCTGGAGTCAGAAACACAGCTGATATAATCCTAAGGCTATGGTTTCTAATAGTTCTCAAGCTTGTGTTATTATGAGGATTGTTATAAATAATGTGTAGAACTACTATGTGTTGTACATATGTTCTTCATGATGCAAAAACATGGTGTGCAGAAGCTTTAGCTGAGATATAGTGCCACCACAATAAATGTTTTGTATGGTTACTGGGACTCAACTTTTCTGCAGTTATATTCAGCTAAACATGCAAATACAATTGCTTGTACTATGCAGTACTGCTTGTATTTCAAGATGGATAGCCCCAAGGAAGGACAGGCTGCAAAATATCTGAGTGCAGCTCTGTAGCTGGTATCACAACTTCTCAATGTATGCTAGTGCTGGTTTGAACCCCTGCAGTGAGCCATGCTAAGCCTCCACATCCTTTCCAAGGTTCCTTTCTGCTCTTCCTTACAGTGCATCACTCAAGTCATGAACCCTATGGCAATGCTGAGAACTCAGCTCTTCACTTTGGAGCTGATTATTGCACAGCCTAAGAAGAGCAATGTGAAAATGCATGTGTCAGATTATGTGTAGCATCTCCTATCTGAGTGAAGATAAGGCCAAGTGCAGCTTGCCTCAAATCCCTGCAACTGATGAAGTGGACAAAACAGGCAAAGGAAAGACTTGATTTGCCATAGATTACAATCCAAGCAACTGAGACAGAATAGAAGAGATCTGAAACCAAACTGACACACCAGCTGTAAAGTATAGCACTCAGAATTAGATCTCAAGAGCACAAAACAGCTATGGCATAAATGGGTACAAGGAAATAAACACTTTNTGCCTCTTCATGTTTCTTGCCTGTGAAAATATCTGACTTTCCACAAATGGAGGAAACCCAAAGGAGAGCAACCAGGCTGGTGAAGGGACTCGAGCACAGATCCTAAGAGGACACACTGAGGGAGCTGGGGCTGTTCAGCCTGGAGAAGAGGAGGCTCAGGGGAGACCTCATCACTCTCTACAACTCCCTGAAAGGAGGTTGTAGCCAGGTGGGGGTTGGTCTCTTTTCCCAGGCAACTATCAACAAGACAAGAGGGCATGGTCTCAAGTTGTGCCAGGGGAAGTTTAGGTTGGATATTAGAAAGAATTTCTTTACGGAGAGGGTGATCAGACATTGGAATGGGCTGCCCAGGGAAGTAGTGGATTCTCCATCCCTGGAGGTATTTAAGAAGAGACTGGATGTGGCACTCAGTGCCATGGTCTGGTAACCACAGTGCTAGTGGATGAAGGGTTGGACTTGATGATCTCTGAGGTCCCTTCCAACCCAGCCAGTTCTATGATTCTATGGAAGAAGGTAAGAATTGATGACTGGGTGGAGGACTACACCTTTCTGCTCCCCTCCAGGCGTCCTGTCTTCCAACGAACCTGTCTGGCTGACAGCTGCTCCTTCGGAACAAAAGGGGCTCAGGGGTATAAATTTGGCTGTCCATGCTTGGGTTTTGTCGTCTCTTGACCCACCACCATTTCTGCACCGGACCCTGTCCAGGATCAGCACGCCATCCTGAAGAACCTCGCTGGACAGCTGGACCCCCTGGTGGTGACTCTCTTTCTCTCTCTCTCTCTCTCTCTCTCTCTCTCATTCTTTCCACTTTCTTACCCTTTCCTACACTTTTCTCTCTCATTCTTTCTTACCACTTCCTTATCATTTTCCTCTCTCTTTCTTATACCTTCTTTTCCTCTCTCCCTCTTTTACCCGGCTCTGTATTTTTGCCTGTGTCAATTGTCAAATAAAATCTGCTTGCACCCGACCCTTTTCTACGGTTGGACTTTTCTGTATCCAAAACAAAAATAAATTTTAATGTTGCCTCAGACCATAACAGTGCCCCATCCCTGGAAATGTTCAAGGTCAGGCTGAGCAGGTGCTAGGTGATTCTGTAATTGTATGTTTGTGCTTAATGATAAAATCTCAAGCCAGCCAACTTCAGTTTATTTTCATTGCTGCTGTTCTAAGTTTTTTTGTTGTTGATGCCACCAGTATTGGTCTACATTGGGATGGTATAGGCTGATTCAGAATCAACATGTAAAACTTCATGGAAATTGTATATGGGCTTTTCAAAGGAACCCCAGAAGTGTATATATCTAGGATGGGATTTTCCAAAAGCTCTTGACATTTCATGAAATTATTAAAAAAGCTTTTAAAAGCATTTTCTCTCAGTTTGGTAGGACTTGAGTTGGCTTATTTGGATCCTTGTATCTAAATAAAATGCCTACTGGTGGTTTTGAAAATCCCACTCAGGAAATAAATCTGAAAAATGCTGCTTGAACAATTCAGCCATGTTCCTCTTGACCATTAGTGCCTGTGCTGCCCACTTATGTGATTGTCTGCACTGATATTACCCTCCTGTGTTTATCTTCCTGATTACTTTGGGTGTCCAGAGCTGTTCCCCAGTGCCTTCCCTAAACATTTCCTTCATTAGCTTCAATCCATTACTCGTCATTCTAACTTCTCCTGAGACTGAATAATCTGTTTCTCCCTTTTTGTTGCCTTGAAATTATTTATAGTCTGTGATCACATCTCCTTGGGCTTACTCTTGTCTAGACTAAGTATATTTAGCTCTTTTACTGTCACTCTGCGTGTCTAACCGTGTTGTTTATTATCTATTCTTGTTTTCTTGAGGTTTTCAATACCTTTCCTACGCTGAGAAAAATAGTACTAAATGTACTGTTCCAGGGTGATCACACCAAAAGTATGTTAAGTGACATTACTGGCTTCTCAGTTTTTACATGTTGTTTCATGTGCATACGACTGGTAATAAATCCCATCCTAAATTAATCTTCTACTTTCCTCTAGGCAGAAAGTGGAATTAATTCATTACTAACTGCTGTAAGGACGAGCTCCAGCAGTCACTTCTCACACTTCTCAATAACTGTGAAATCTCCAGTGGAGCAGAGCTGAAGCTTTTTTTTGACCAAAAANTTCCAGTAACCTGTGCTTTAGGGACTTTAATCTTCTTTTGATCCCATTATTCTGTTTGCCTTTACAAAACCCTGCTGCAGGGGATTCCCTCATCGAATTAGGCAGTGTGTGAAAAGCACTCCCACTTTAAGTCTGCCTCAGTGAGAACCCTGATTTATTGTATTTTGAAAAAACACTCATAATTTTTCCTTTCTCATCCTCTTTACACTGTTCCTGGCTTTAGTCATTTGCCACATCCCTCCTCTACATGAAAGTTGAAAAATCTTAGGCTGCTTAGTTTTACGTTCTCATGATTTGCTTCTGACCACATTTTTGCCTTTCTCTATTCTCTTTTTAGCTTCACAGTACCATTTTCTGAGACCTTCAGACCACCATTTGGAGCCCTCAAAATGTGGGAGAAATATCTATTATTACAGTTTAACAATGATAGTGGTCTTAATTTTTTTTTTCTGCTCCTTCCTAGTAATTCCTAACATTTTATTTGTCACTTTGACAAATGACTGACATTTTTTGTGAACTATCCTAACCATTAATAGTCCATTGTATTATATGCATAGCTTATTTCTGTCTGATTTTCAGTATTTCACTTTCATTGTCAATTTTACTGTCCACTCAGTCATTATTGGGATATTCTTTTGTACCTTGTAGCTGTTAATTTAAATTTTACTATTCTAAACATCTCTCTTTATGAGTAACAGTCTGATTTCTTGTTAGTCAATAGTTTTTTTGTTTATTGTACTACACTGAAGTTTTACATATCATAAATGCTATCTCTAAGGCCAATAGGCAATCCTCTGCAGAAAAGGGAAAAAAAAAGTAAATAAGTTATGGTGAAGATGAGCTTCCCAGCTATTCATGAAGGCAGGGATATTTGTGGCCTTTTGGATGACAGCTGCAGCAGTGTTAGGTAGATATCAGGATTCCTAAGGTCAGTTTGATGGAATCTCAAAGTGCACTTCCTTCTCCATCTTCCATTGTTCCCATGGCACAGGTTTACATCGTCAATTCTTATCAGGTTGTCAAAGCTTACTGTAGAAAACCTTGTCATGAAATAAATGGGAAACACCTTCCTGACCCTGCAATGCACGTGTCATTCTTTGGACTGGATATTTCATTTTTGATTCCCTCACCTTTCGGGTCATACATCTAAATATCAAGATTGTCAGAGCTATTACCCTAGAAGTAAAAAAAACTTCTATTTCTGTTTCATATTTACAGAATTGAGAGTAGAAAAGAAGACCAGGAAGTGAAATATCTAGCTAACTTACTACACCAGACTGATCAATATATATTTGTTTTTGTTTTGTCATGTCATGGGTTTTTTGCATTCCAGTAAAAAGATGAAGTTGGCTTAGTTGGTTTCATATTTTGGAGACCTGTGCATGCTAATGAATACAAAGACTTGAGAACTTCTGCAAAGAAAAGGCTCTTCACTCTGGTTACAACATAAAGGGTCTTGTCATAGCTCAAATAGAGAAAGAGGAAAACTGTCACCATGTGCTTGCAAAAGTCCTGGAAGATTTGTTACAAACACCAAGTTGTAATTGTAAATAACATTCAACTACACATTCCTAAGTATATTCCTAAGAGACAAACCTATGCTTTAACTTCCCTCACCTGATAGCTGCAAAGTAATAAAAAGCAAGTCAAACTTCTAAACACATATGAACACATGGAAAATGAGAAAAGGCTTTTCTGAGGCACACACTGATTCTGCTCTAGTGAATCAGAATAGGTGGCAATGTGTGTTAAAGACATGTCACTGGAAAAAGGAAAAGCACATGAAGGGACAAAGCTGGAGTCAGAAACACAGCTGATATAATCCTAAGGCTATGGTTTCTAATAGTTCTCAAGCTTGTGTTATTATGAGGATTGTTATAAATAATGTGCAGAACTACTATGTGTTGTACATATGTTCTTCATGATGCAAAAACATGGTGTGCAGAAGCTTTAGCTGAGATGTAGTGCCACCACAATAAATGCTTTGTATGGTTACTGGGACTCAACTTTTCTGCAGTTATATATATATCATATGAAGCTGAACATGAGCCAACAGTGTGCCCAGGTAGCCAGGAAGGCCAATGGCATCCTGGCATATATCAGGAACAGCGTGGCCAGCAGGTCCAAGGAGGTGATTCTGCCCCTATACTCAGCCCTGGTGAGGCCACACCTCGAGTCCTGTGTCCAGTTCTGGGCCCCTCAGTTCAGGAAGGAGATTGAGGTGCTGGAGCAGGTCCAAAGGAGGGCAACCAGGCTGGTGAAGGGACTCGAACACAGATCCTATGAGGAGAGGGTGAGGGAGCTGGGGCTATTCAGCCTGGAGAAGAGGAGGCTCAGGGGAGACCTCATCACTCTCTACAACTCCCTGAAAGGAGGTNGAAGAGCAATGTGAAAATGCATGTGTCAGATTATGTGTAGCATCTCCTATCTGAGTGAAGATAAGGCCAAGTGCAGCTTGCCTCAAATCCCTGCAACTGATGAAGTGGACAAAACAGGCAAAGGAAAGACTTGATTTGCCATAGATTACAATCCAAGCAACTGAGACAGAATAGAAGAGATCTGAAACCAAACTGACACACCAGCTGTAAAGTATAGCACTCAGAATTAGATCTCAAGAGCACAAAACAGCTATGGCATAAATGGGTACAAGGAAATAAACACTTTTGGATCACTGTTAAGCCAGTAGAGAAACATTGTTTTTCCCCCTTTTTTAATTTAAGGAGCGTAATTGATCTTACCTGTTTCAGATGTATCTTTTTAGACACAGGGTGTTAGATGATTTATATTCTTAAATTGCCTGTTTCCCTCTGCTAATTGTAAAATGAGTCTTGGGGGCTCAAATGGAGTTGCACCCTGGATGTTGGAGCAGATGAGCACCTCTCTAAACACTGTAGTTGGTGTCAGTGTCTGAACCTTAAAATAAGCCCTTTATAGACAAGGTGGTTGAGGGGTCTGCAGCCTGCCTCCAGCAATGGTCATCCTCCCACCACACCATGCAGCAACAACCCCACAGTGCCCAGCCCTGTGGATCTCAGCCACAGCCATTTTGAAAGCTAAATAACTGCTTCTCCCAGGCTGACAAAACCCAACTCCAGCCTAGCAGGGGATGGCCAAGCTGTATTCTGCAGGGTATGATGTCACCATGACATCACGGCCTGCCCAAGGCTGCTGAATAAGTCTTTCATATTTTACTGTTGCCTGGTGAGCCCGTGGCTGAGCGNCATTTAAAAAGAGACTGGATGTGGCACTCAGTGCCATAGTCTAGTGACTGCAGCGGTAGTTGATCAAGGGTTGGACTCGATGATCTCTGAGGTCCCTTCCAACCCAGACTATTCTATGATTCTGTGGTTCTATGATTCTATGATTCCACTAAACATGCAAATACAATTGCTTGTACTATGCAGTACTGCTTGTATTTCAAGATGGATAGCCCCAAGGAAGGACAGGCTGCAAAATATCTGAGTGCAGCTCTGTAGCTGGTATCACAACTTCTCAATGTATGCCAGTGCTGGTTTGAACCCCTGCAGTGAGCCATGCTAAGCCTCCACATCCTTTCCAAGGTTCCTTTCTGCTCTTCCTTACAGTGCATCACTCAAGTCATGAACCCTATGGCAATGCTGAGAACTCAGCTCTTCACTTTGGAGCTGATTATTGCACAGCCTAAGAAGAGCAATGTGAAAATGCATGTGTCAGATTATGTGTAGCATCTCCTATCTGAGTGAAGATAAGGCCAAGTGCAGATTGCCTCAAATCCCTGCAACTGATGAAGTGGACAAAACAGGCAAAGGAAAGACTTGATTTGCCATAGATTACAATCCAAGCAACTGAGACAGAATAGAAGAGATCTGAAACCAAACTGACACACCAGCTGTAAAGTATAGCACTCAGAATTAGATAAGAGCACAAAACAGCTATGGCATAAATGGGTACAAGGAACTAAACACTTTTGGATCACTGTTAAGCCAGTAGAGAAATATTTTTTTCCCCCCTTTTTTAATTTAAGGAGTGTAATTGATCTTACCTGTTTCAGATGTATCTTTTTAGACACAGGGTGTTAGATGATTTATATTCTTAAATTGCCTGTTTCCCTCTGCTAATTGTAAAATGAGTCTTGGGGGCTCAAATGGAGTTGCACCCTGGATGTTGGAGCAGATGAGCACCTCTCTAAACACTGTAGTTGGTGTCTGTGTCTGACCCTTAAAATAAGCCCTTTATAGACAAGGTGGTTGAGGGGTCTGCAGCTTCCCTCCAGCAATGGTCATCCTCCCACCACACCATGCAGCAACAACCCCACAGTGCCCAGCCCTGTGGATCTCAGCCACAGCATAGCCACAAAGCCCACCCCCCCCTCCCCTTTCTCCTGCAGTATTACTAACACTGTCATGTACTGAAACTGAGAGGATTAGAGAAAAATAAATAAAGAAGAAAATCCCTACTGATTTTTAGCCTTAGGGCAGCAGAGAACTGTGGTAATGGACATGCCAGGATCACCTTGATTTATAGAGTGGCTTCCTAGCTTCCTAGTTGGTCTTACACGTTTAATCCTTTTGTGTCAGCAGGAAGTTGAAAGGTTTGGGCTGCAAACTGTTTAACTATGTATTTATAAAGCTAATTGAAAAAAGGAGTCACCAAAAGAAAAAGACTTCTTTTTTACGATTTGTAAGACCTTGTCTACTCTAAACCTAAAATTTATTTCCATGTGGAGGCAATACTTTAGTAAATGTGAATAAATAACTTTGAAGGGGGAAATAAAAACAACAGGTTTTTAGTTTTCATTTATGTCCTGTTTGCCTTAAACACACAACAGCAAATATTTTTATAACACACATGTAGACTGTTTCACTCTGATGCATTCATGTTCAAATTCTAGTGTTGCTAACAATTACTTGTTCAGTAAAAACACCTTTTTTAGAACAAACTGCTTATTTTGTTATTTCTGCTTATATGCCTATATCAAATATGTACCTGTTATACAATACAGATGGGATATATTGCAAAGCCATTTGGTGACTGCATATAAAATAAACTTTGCAGTCTTTCACTTGCACTGTTTCCTAATCTATTTCACTTAGACACTGGTACTGTGAACCTCTGAGATGCTCCTAATAAAAACATTACAAACATGACAAAATAAAACATAGAAAATGACTTTCTTTTAAATGAGTAAATGAGTATTGTTCATTATTTCTCTGTTCCTGGAATTAGACTTGTCTCAAACCTAGAAAAAGTGAAACCCAGAATAAACCACATTTTTTGCATATGATTCTCCAGTCAAATTTTTCTATTTTCATAACTGATGTCTCCTTTTAATGTGGAAAGAAAGTTTACACCAATAGAAGAAGACTTACAGCTTTTTGATAAGACTTACCACTTATTTTAATAGAGGAGATTTCTAAGTATTTTCTTTTTTAAGGTCTTGACTTATTCAAAGGAATTTCCTTTTAGGTGGTTTGGGGATGAGACCTGCAAATGGCAATCAAGGATTTGAAGATATATTAAGATATTACTGAATGCTGGTTCCCCTTGTGTTCATAAAATTTCATCTCATTGCACCTAAAAATCCCTTGTTTTGGATGAGTCTGCAGGGAACTCTGGAGCATGAATTCTGTAACTGCTGCACAGTATGGAGCAACCCAGCATCCACCTCTTGCTTAAGCCCCATCAGCACCAATGAAATAAAATATTTGCTAAACATCCCCTCCCTCAGCTGTGAAGTCTGATCCAAAATTGTTTTGCCTCTGATCCAAAACTGTTTTGCCTGTGACCTTTTCCAAACCCATTTCTCCAGAGCCCGTCACACCCAATGCACATTACAGGGAGCTTGTGACTTGTTTCCTCTGCATCTGCAAACCCTGCAGACGTGGAGACAGCAGCTCCTGCAACACTGGCAGGTGCAATGCCTGATTTTCCCTTAGATCTCTTTGTTTGTGAGCTTCTGTTTGAGGACACTGACAGAATAGATGGGCTTCATCTGATTACAGACAGATATTGATGATGTAGACATATTTCTGTAAGCTACTTCCCCTGAGCTTACTTTGTGTAAGTCTACCTTAGGATGAAGTGAAGTGGCTTCTGAGGGTGCCTTTTCCTCTTCATTGTCTTCCATGGACAAGTAGCTTAGGTGAAGACCTCTATCCTGTAGAATTAGGGGAGATAGAGTTCATCTCCAGCAACAACAGTTTGTTCCTCCACATGCTTGTGTATGGGATGCACTGTGGGGCTGTTCACATTTGCAGGGTTCCTCATATGCCCCTGCATGGGTGTAGCCTGCAGAGACAGGTAGGCAGCTCTACCCCTACTTCTAGAAATAGGATCATTCATGCTGTGTTCAGGGATGTGTTATTTATAATTTCTTCTGGAAAATCACTGTTACTTTCCCATTATTGGATAGAGACCATATGTTAATATGGGACAAAGTACACACAACACAGAAAAGCAGTCGTGTAGTGAGCGTTTCAGGACTTGTCACGTTGGAAATGATAATTTGTCCTAGGCAGGTTATGCAGAAACAATTCATTTGGAGGACTTGCTAGATTTTTAGGCCCTCTGCCTTTTCTCTTTCATCTGTCCTTTCACCTCTGGGGTAGGATATAGTAGTCTCTCAACATCTGCCAGACTTCCCATCCTTCCCACTGTCTTCATTGGCTTTTAATTCCATGACTTTAAAGAGCCTCTATCCTTCATCCCCATATTTCTTTCTTGCGTTTATGTCTTGCCATACATCAGTCATTTTTCATTTTTTAGTTTTTTAAAAACTATTTCAATTATTTGCCCTCATTCTGTGAACTGTGTCTTGACAGCCCTGAGCTGCTTCAGATGTGAACGAGTCACAATCAGACCAAAATACACTTTCTGTCCCAAGAAAACAATAGAGAAATAGAGGTGTCTCCTTTGCAGGTGAGTGCTCCCTGCAGTAAAATCACCTTTTGTTATGCCTTCTCCAACTTTGAAACATCATTTTAGCAATATGATGGAGTGTCCCATAGGCTGGGTGTGAAACTGAACTGGGCTGAACCCTGAATAGGGTCACTATAGGGGGCTCATCTTTGTCATGCATCCAATCCACATTAATTCCTTGGGTAACTCTTTGGAATCACCTGCTCTGAGTGACTGCACAGAAAGCATAGCTTACCAGTTAGAGTAGCTGCTGAACTTTCAGCTGTCACTATACTTCACTGTCTGAATAGTTTCTTGGACCTTGGGGTCCTCTGTAGCAGTTCCAAGATTGTGAGGCAACAGCAAAAGAACCCAGTTATTTCTTAATCATAAAATGTTTGAGCTTTGACTCCTGATTTTGGAAATCATGAGGCTGGTAGGTTTTTTACAGTAATCTTTTGTTAAACTTCTCTGTTCTACATTAAGCCTCACCTCCTCATACTTCTCTTGCCCAAGGTTCCTTTGCCTCATTTTCACAGTGACTATTCAGTAGTAATCTGTTCTGTCAAGCATGTATTTAAATCAATACTCTTCATCTGGGTTACATTTACTTGTAGATAAAAGGATGTAGAAACCAGATCTTAAAGGATCTCAGAAGCTTGTTTTAGTAGTGGGAACAAACACTCTTTCTTATATTACTATAGTAGAAAAGCATTACTACAGTAGAAAAGCTTTCCCCCCCAGTCCTTTTTCCATCCTATGCTTTTGTTTTGATGTTGAGATTAGCAGCACAAATACTTAAAAATAGGAGTGGTCTTCAGGTGACACCTCATTTCAGGTTGATTAATGAGCCAGTGAAATCAATGAATCCTCAGGTACCTGATGCTCTGCTTAGTGATAATTGAAAATTCTGTACATCTTGTTTGCTTAATGTTTTAGGGGATAAGAGGAGACTGTTGTGTTCCCCCTTCTGTTTTTTACTTCTTTGAATAGCAATATAAATTCATACACATAAAACATAAAATTTATAAGCTGATATGATTCCAAGCAGTTTGGGGTTTTCACCCAAGAAAGAAATGCAACCAGTCTGTTTTCTCTGCTGTGCAAGTTCACACTGCTCATCAGCAAAACCATCCATAACAAGGATAGTGGACAAAGAGAAGAGCTGTAAATTCTTATGTGCATTTTGGTAAGGTGCAGAGAAGCCACATTAAAATAACAGTTCTAGTTGGGTGAGGCTTTTCAATATGACCTCACAGAAAAATAAGGGCAGATAACAGTCCCGTTACTAAATTACCTGCTGCAAGTTGTTCTCTCTTGTCTGTACCAACATGATCCTACTTGATCGAGAAGTTTGGCTTGTGCCTTCAAGTTCAGTAGTTTACATTTCAGCCTTGGATTATTGTGGTTCAATTCCCTGTGGATTGCTTGAGAACAGTTTTCAGACTTCTGTGTAAGGGAAACAAAATGTGGAAGAATAACAGAGAAAATGGCTCCTTTTTACTGGATATGACTGGATCAGGCAAAGAGATGGATACATCAAAGTACTTGCATGCCCAATTTCTATTTCTCACAGAGGGATTGAGGGCGTTTAAATATTTTCCTAGATTTGGAACACAGGCTAAGCAGAAGACTTTCAAAGCACCCTTAACATTTAGTCATCTAGTTATTTTGTAAGTAAATATTCTCAGGGTGCTGTTGACCAGAAGCATCCTGACATATTTTTCACGTGTAAGAAAAGATCAACTCAGCCTTTTCGATACAACCGTATATGAAAGCAAGTCAGACAAGAAGGCATTCCAAGGAGATTAAATTACCCAGATCTTTCTAGATTTAAAGGAAAGTAGGCAAAACCAACAAATCATCCTGGCACTGCAAATTAAAATCTCCAAAATAACCTCAGAAATTTCTTTGACCCCATTTCTGCTTGCAGAGAGGATCTACTGTGCTTCAATCAAACCAGGCGATTTCAAAATGACATCTAATCAACAAATGAAATAAGGGGGAGATTACTTCATTCTACTTTAGGACTTTTTTGATTCTAGTGCTAGAATAGAGAGGCAACACCACCTCGACTCAGGCTGTGACCACAAACTATGCTACTTCAAATTACAAAATTGTTCCACTTTTGTCTTTTCTTCTGCTTCATTTACAGTTAATGGCTCTTAGTGGCAGCTGTTCCCCATGCTGCGCAGCAGAAAAACGTCTGTGTGCAAAAACCAGCACATCACTTTATCTGTAAAATTGTTTCTTGACAATTTTGACTCTAAATTTTTGAGTATGAACAAGCCCCTGTCCCGTTGGAAGGATTTCATATGAAGTCTCTGTCAAAGCCAGGAAATAGACCCTTATTTCTTGCATTTTGTTCCAAAGCCTGAAGCCCTGAAGCATTATTTCTCTAAACACTCACCAATGTGAGACTCCATCAGCTCCTTCAGTCCTGAGAGGAACTGTATTACCAGACATCATTTTTGCTGTATTTCCAGTCAGCAAGATCCAAGGCAGGAAGGGTGAGAGCTTACAGTGCTCACAGCATGGAAGGCTACACCTGGCTGTGCAGCCTGTTTATGGGGAGGAGAAAAGCTCTAGAGTGGAATTTTTCTAAAATTAATGTGATATTGCAGGAAAACCATTCTTATCATGTCCTGTGTTGATGAAACAGTATTAGTTGTAATTATAGCTACTAATACTTCATCACACGTTCACAATTTCTTCAGATAAAGCTAATCTGATGACTCCAGAGTGATACAAATACTTAAATTATATTTAAATTTAAAAATACCTTACCAAGGTGAGAAGTGAATTTTCTGTTAGTGTGGACTTGGGCTTGTCAAGGTAGATTGAACCCAGTGGATGCACTGAATGGGATGATGCATTCTACTTGTGCCATGTAAATGAAAGAGTTCTGGAAGGAACCAGTCCATGAAATCTGCTCAGAGACATAGCAATGAGTTAGAAGAGGAAATAATACTCTCGGAGAATTTATAATTTACATTAACCAAACAGTTCCTAATATATTACTCAGAGACAGAGGAAGTCTGTGTTTGATTTTTGATCTCAGAGAAGGAAGAGTCAGGAAGATGGATGGTTCCCAAAGTTATTTTGTGCAGACCATGCCTTCTCCAATCTGACTTGTGAAGCTCCATAGGATGAGATCCTCTGTGCCTTTGAATGTCAGTTATACCACAATAAAAGTCCATCGAGGTCTTACAGCTGATCTTCCAGCCATATACTAGCATGGGGGATGCAAATACATCTGCTTCATCTTTAGACTGGATATTAGGAAAAAAATTCACTGAAAGAGTTGCCAGGTGCTGGAATAAACTGCCCAGGATAGTGGTGGAGTCACCACCCCTGGAGATATTTAAAGCTGTGTATATGTGGTGCTGAGAAACATACTTCAGCAGTGGACTTAGCAGTGTTAGGTCAACAGCTGGGCTTGATCTTAAAGGTCTTTTCTAACCAAAATGATTCTATGGACCTATAAATGAAAGACTAACAATAGAGACTAACAAATAAAGACTAACAATTCGCTTACAACTCCTTATACCAGGCTGCCAGAAGGGATCAGGGTGTGTTATCCCTGTCCCTTAGCTGGGAAATTATGGACAAGGACAAAGAAGTTGTTAGAATGAAACTTACCAGAGTATTACTTACCAGAGTAGTTCTGGTCTCCAGCTGCTGAGAGCTAGGAAGGTTCATGTGAATGTTGCCAAATTTTCTGACCAGCTTCTTTTAGGTTTTCTGACCCAGTAAAGTGATGAGTGAGGATTTGCTTTGTCACGAGAACTTTATTTTTCTCTTTTCTCCATAACACTTCATAACCTCCTTTAACAAAATACTGTGCCTTAAAGTCATTACTTGATAGTCCTCTGAGCAAGATACATGATGTGACCTAAGAGACATGTATTCCTTGCTTTGTCACAAACCTTATGTTGGATCAGACTTTAGAAGTTGTTTAGACCCCTAAAGATAAGTAGATGTTCCAGAAAGATTTTCAAGTCTCCTAGCTAGTACTTTTGCCTCCATGGTTTCACTCAGTTGTTTTTTAGTTGCGTATATGTGTACAACTGAAAATCTCAGGTGCCTATCTTTATCATCCTGCTCTGCCTTTATTTTCTCTGTATAACTGTTATGTTTAGCTGATCTTAGTCTTTAGAAAATTAGTAGGGTAGAAGCTGTTTTTATTTTCTTTTTAAATATAGAGATACAGGCATGACCAAGCCACAACACTTCTGTAACAACAGTGAACAGTGTGTGTTTAACTGGACAACCATAGGATTTGGGAGCAAGAAAGTAATCTCCAATCAACACAACCTCTATATAAGTGTTTTCAAATCCACTTTCAGCCTTCATGAATTAGAAATAAGCAAATATCTTTCATTTGAAGACCTGTAACCTTAGTGAATACTGAAACCAGAATACACCAAACCCCCAACTTTTGAAAACATCTTTTTGAGTAGGGCTTAGTTTTGACTCTCTGGACACATCTGATCACAGACTTGCAGTTTTATGAATGCATGTTCTTTAATAAATCACTGTCTCAGTATCTAAACACTTCACTGGGAATGATCAGACGAACATATTTGAGATCCAGAAGTTTTCACCATGATAATCTAACTTGCTTTTCTAACTAAGAGAGGTCACGGTATTTCAACCAGCAAGAATGTTGAAATTCAAGTTCAAATTGTGTAGCTAACTCCTAAAGGAATCTGTTACCCTGTGATGGAGAGATATGGTGTACACTGAGATTAAATTTTAGATTCTCAAATATTCCTTTAATTGTCCAAGGTGTAATGATATCTTGACTTCTGTGACTCATGCAAAGTAGTGCACAGAGCCAGAAAAAAAATCTGGATTTCAGAGTGTTCTCTATGTGCTTTCATTTAGAGTATTTAAACACGGAGTGCTTACGGTGTCTTGACTTCTATTAAAACCAACATCTGGGTTTTCCTGCAGGCCTCTGACACCTCCCAGACCAGCAGAGGGGTGGTAACTACTGCCTGGATACTAAACTGAAGTGCAGAGTGAGATGTCAAAACAGCTCATTTGTCAAACATTTTAACATTTTATGGTATTTTAAGAGCAAACATATCTGTTTTCCAACAGCTGAAGTGATTATTTGCCCCACCACAAGTTTTAATCTCTATTTAAGTGATAATCTCTACTTCTTTGAAAGACACAAAATAATAAACATCTGCTGTGGCTGATCAAATACAAAAGCAAAGTTGAGGTACTAATCTCTCGTAAAAACAGGTTTTTTATTGCATCTAGAATACAAAAGCAATAGGGGGTTACTGTTGGTGTGGAACAAACCATAATAGAGATAAGAACAAGACAAAAGTAGCTTCATCCTTTTCTTTTCTGAAACCTGACTGTGCTACCTTTGTAATGTGGATGATGTGCACATCAGTGTGGTTATTGAGAGGGATGATCTGTATTCACTTTCTGGTGTTGTGCCTTTACATGTCTGCATCATTTAGGCTCATATTTAGTTACCTATTGTTTAGGCTTTTAACTATAAGTAAACTATGTCTGCTTTTCTTTTTTACAGACAATGATTTACTGTTATTCTAGCCAAAGCCTGCAAACATGTGAGAAGTGTATGAGGAACATAGAAGAGAATTATTTGAAGAGGAAAGAAAAGTTTAGAAGCAGCAAAGTCCTGTGAGCTTAACCCAGCTGGACTCCAGACTTCAGTGAGTATAATAAACCCAGCCTCAATCTGATCTTATCCACACCATTTCTGAGTTGAGAGTAACCCCATTTGAAATGGTGGAATGAGATCTGGGGAGATATCTTTATAGTTAAGGAACAGTAATATTTCATAGGACTTAAGATGTGACATTTGCCAAGGAAAAAGGGAGCCCTCTTCCCTTCTGAATGTTGCCTCTGCAAATATTGGATGTCTGCTCTGCTACTTTCATATCTCAGGCTCCTTGCTCTGGAGAAATTCATCTTGTTCTAGGTCGCTATCTGGTCCTTGCCCACTTTTTTCTTTCGAGCTTCCTGGGTGAAGGAAAGAGAGGTTCAAAAATCTACTTGAACTTGGGAACTGCAATTCTCCCACACTCCTACGTAAAGAAAATAGTCTAATATCCAAGATAGTCTATATCCAAAGTCTGATCCATCCTCAGCTGGGCCTTGTTTTAAACTGACTGAAATTTGTTGTGGAACATGATGCTGCCCAGAGAGGTGAGTTTAGGACAAGCACAAGTTCTGAAATGAACACCTTGGCCCATAAAGCTTTGCAGACGTTTCCTTGCTCAAATGCAGGAACAGATATGTATTCCAGTTCTTGATGACCTACAAGGCATTCTCACTTTATGTCCAGCTTTCAGATGTCACAGAGTTGTATCTTGCTCCAAAAATGTGATGGGAGTGGTGTAAGTAGGAGATGGGCACAATGCAGATCTTCATCATACTTCTAGCTGGTTTAAGAGCCTGTTGGTGTTTCTTAGTTCACCTTGGTTGAGACAAATCTATTCAGACAGTGACTACCCCATGGTGACTTTTCCCATTTTGTTGCACTGAGCAGAAACTGGATATGGGGAAGAATCTCTGTCTTCTTGGTACTCATCCAGGGTAGTGGAAGTGAATTGCCAAAGGATGACTGCTTTTATTTGAGAACTCGAATAACAATCCTTCTGTGCTGTGTTGTTTTTAAGAAGATAGTTCATGTATAAATCTTTAAAAAGTCATGGATATCTAATCAGTCATCTATATTCACAATGGGATATGTAGAGGAACAGGTACTTTAAAGTGAAAGTTCCATTTAAGGACGCTTTGTGTGAATGTTTTATACACTTATGCCTAATAATTTCATTGCAAAAAATTGAAACCATGCAAGAAAGAGAATAAAATAACACTGTGGCTCCTTAGAATAGTCATTGAATATAAAAAGGTCAAGCAGACAGCCACACCAGAATTTTTTTCCAGGGTTGTGAACACATCAGGATATAATATTTACTTAAGGATGAACAGAAGGGCCTGATGAAACATCCTAGTGGCTCAGACAGAAGCAGGGCCACTGATAGAGGATGTTCTCAGGGCAGGCATGTGGCATATTGCTTCCTAGAATGCAAAAGTGAAGATCATGGGATACCAAGCCCATGTGGCCTCATGCTAACTGGCTTCAATAGCTGGGCCAAAATCACAGACACTGCAAATTTGCAAAGCTCCGTGGAGATTTACTGAGTTACAGAAACAGGGAATCTGGCTCTTTGGACTTAGAATTTTTTAATATATAAATGCAAATGACAGAAGTGGTAAAAGCAAAGTGCCTGATTTTCTTCTCACTTATGTCACTGTTAATCAGGAGGAACTTCACTGAATTTACTTAACATGCCTCTTTCTGCACTTTGGATTCCTATTACTTAGTTTCAATTATAATTGTGCAAATATTTGGTTGTGTAGGTCACTGTCTGAAAAAAAGTAAAAAAAAAGCAGAATCTTAGATTGAATAAGGGAGTTTTGATGGCAAAGGGTTTTTTTTTGTTTTTCTTGGCTTGCAGTAGAAACTGTGTTTAATCTTGAAGTAAAATCTCAAATTTTGCTTGAGGGATATTAGCTGAGATCCATAGATGTCCTGTCCATACTCCAAGAAGCAGTTTGGATGAGGCTTTTCCACACACTGCAGCATATTCCATTATCCAAAGCATACACAAAACCTGAGAAACTAGGCTCCAGTTTTGTTATTAGCACCTATTTTCTAAATCCTACCTCCCTGATAATAATGTTCTACTGTGGAAATGTCTGTGTTGTAAACAATTGGATTTTTTTTCCAGATTGAAAAAGTGATGGTTTCGATTCCTATGTAGGGACAAAGAAGTGATTTGCTAGTGTTGTCTTTTTTTTTTTTTCCTTTTTATTTTTTTCTTTCTTTTTTTTCCCTCTTTTCTTTTCTCTCTCTTTTTTTTTTTTCCTTCTTTTTTCTTTCTTCCTTTTTCTTTTTTCATTTTTTTTCTCCTCTTGGTAATACTAATTTGCACCTGTGTAAACCAGGAAAAAGTCAAACCAATAGGATTATGCTGACAAGTGTCTGGTGCAAGCAAAAGGCAAATGGGAGCTGGTGTGTCTGATGGAACCAGACTGTTCCTCTTATCTTAAGTGAGTAAAAGTCCATTATTTCAGGGCTGCAACATCAGCAAAGCAATTAAATTAAGGAATTCTACGCTTCCCACATAGTTAAAATGAATGAAAACAGATTGAATTTAGACCATTACACACCAGGGAGCAGAATAAGGAGGGGGGAATTAGAAAATTAAAACCCCAGAGTACAAAACAGAGAGAAGCAAAATGCTCAGCCATAGGAAATTATTATTAATATACTGAAAATAAAACATACTACTGCTTGTAGGATTTTGGTCCTATTTCATGAACTCTGTTTTGTATTTATGGCCTTTTCACATCTCTGTTAAGATAACCGTGCTCAATTCTCCATGTGCCATGAAGTGTTTTATTAGGCCATGATTGCTTAAACTGATTGGATCTGATACTAGTTTTAAGAGTGGGAATATAGAAATATCTAGTTTTTCAATAAACAAGTACTGTAAGAGCTGCCTGTCAGGACTGAGTTGTGAAGCTGTAAGTGTATGTCTTGAAGTTCCATGGCTCCTTCTGGGACTGCTCAGAATCCAAGCTAACTCCTTGAGCAATGGATTCACTTGATGGTTCACAGTATTGCTGTCAAGAGATTTGTCAGATCCTCAGAACTATGAGGAAAAATTCTGCAGTACTAGCTAACTCCTCTCCACAGGGGAAATCAGCATATAGTTGTGGTAATACTGCAGTCCTATAATCAATATATTTGTTTAAATTTAATCTTGCATGTGAAAATCTGCATTCTCATTTTGACAAACAGCTCTAAGCAGATAGTGGTTTATATATGGGATTTGTCTCCTATCCAACTTTATTCTTAATGGAACACATCTGGAATAATTATAAATAGCTGGATTTGAAAGTGTTCTGATTTTTGTGGAGAAAAGCTGACATTTAAGATTTATTCTGCCTAGCTAGTCAATGACAATGTTCTTGACTCCTGAAACTTGGACAGATTTATAGCTTCAGTAAACTCTTGCACAGTGCCATTTTAAAATACACATCGTATATTTCACAGAACTCCTCAGTGAAATTTTTAGACATGCCAACACAATTTCAAAGTGTAGAGTGCATTTAAATGTGATTGAAGCATTTAGGGAAACAAACCCCAGTGACTTTCGCTAAGATTTATATAATTGAGAAGTTAATTTCCAGTTAATTTTCAGAACAGCATATGTGCCTTAGATGAAAGACTATTAGATACTCTGAGCATCTATGAGCAGGATACTAACCTTAAAATCCCATATTGTTAAACTGGTGAATGACTGAAGCCATTGAGAACTCAACTTTCTACTGGAAGAGTTTTTCAAGCTCCTATATTTGTGGTATTCAGTCTATGAAAAAACACTGAAACACTGACTGTGCTGGGAAGAACACTGAATTTCATGGCTAATCAACACCTGGAGTAACAAGCAAAGCTCCTACTTCTGATCTAGCCCAGCATGGCAGGAGTTCTTACACACATGCAATATATGAACAAGCAGCAATAATCACAGAATCACAGAAAAGGTCATTGAGTCCTACCCCCTGCCAGAGCAGGATCACCTAGTGTAGGTGACACGTCCAGTTGGGTTTTGAATGTCTCCAGAGGACACTCCACAACCTTACTGGGCAGCCTGTTCCAGTGTTCTGTCACTCTCACAATATAAAAGCTTTTCTTTATGTTTACATGGAATCTCCTATGGTCCAGCTTGCACCTGTTGTCCCCTGTCCTACCACTGGACACCACTGAGAAGAGCCTGGTTCTGTCCTCCTGACTGTCACCCTTTACCTATTTATATATATTAATAGGGTCGCCCCTCAGTCTGCTCTTCTCCAAGCTGAAGAGACCCAGCTCCCTCAGCCTTTCCTCATAAGGGACATGTTCCCCTCCCTTAATCATCTCTGTGGCTCTGTAGGGGACCCTTTCAAGTAGTTCCCCATTACTTTTGAACTGCTTGGGATCCAGAATTAGCTTGGATCCCTAAACTTATCAAAGATTTCTAAAGAAGCTAAAAACTTTACAAATTAACTTTGAGCAAAAGCATTACAATGTGCAATTCTGTCCATGCCTTCCTATTAAATCATAACAAGTCAAAGACTCGTGCTATGTAATTCAAGAACTCCTCTAATTCAGACATCTGTAGGAAAAGACAATTATTTATATCCTACCATTACGGAATAATGAGCTGGAAATTTAGAACGAAAGAGCACAAAGTATCACAAATGTAACTGAAGGAGGACAGGTTAACTTAGGGGTTATAATAGTTTCATCCCACAGTGTACACATTTAAACTCTGCTCTTTTCACTTCCACTGTGCAAACGTATTGAAAGACATCAGGTAGCATTTCTAAATATCAGAATTAACTTCAAATTAATTAACTGCAGTCCAGTTTTGCCACACAGTTTTCGGGGTGACATTTGAATAGGCTTTCAGTATTCATTGAGCTGCAGAAGTTTTGCCCAAAACATCCTGCTGTAAGGATGAAACCTAAAAGGCTGGACATGCCAGCCTTCCTAGCGTTTGTGACTTCTGAACAGTCAGCTTTATAAAAACATCCAGGTGGACTGTACTGCTGGGTTATGGCCTGAAGCCATGAGACAGGCTCCCAGGATCTGAGAATTTGGAGCAGTCAGCAAGAAAGGCACTTCAGGTTTCAGTTGGTTTGCAGTAACTGAGGCTTTCTGCAGTTCTAAAAGTCATAGCTCCAGTCAAGTCTTTTCAATGTTTCCAGGGTCCTTGAAAGACTTCTCCAGAGCTGTCAGCCACAGTAGCCATTGCAAGGGATGCATGAAATTTGAAGCTCTTGATCATTTTGCAATTGTTACTCCTTCTGTGGAACTGACAAAAACATCAGGCAGACAGACACCCTGTGGATTTAGTCTACCCAGCAGCAGACTGAGTCCTAAATAAGAACAAAGAAGAAAAAAAAATGAAAGAAGGAAAAAAGTTACTTCTTAATCAAAATTTCACTGGCTGGGCTGCAGCACTGCCTAGTGGGGCTGAGAGTATGAATCAAACCCTTACTGAGGTGGGTAGATTTTGGCTGGACACCAGGTGCACACCAAAGCCACTCTGTCACTTCCCTCCTCAGCGGGACAAGGGAGTGAAAATACAATGAAAAGTTCTGGGTTTTGGGATAAGGACAGGGAGAGATCACTCAACAACTGCCATGATGGGCAAAACAGACTTAGCTTGTGGAAATTTATTGTCAATTTGTCAGAGTAGATTAATAAGAAATAAACCTAAATTCCTCTAAAGCCCACGGTGAGGACTGGTGAGGTAGGCTGTCCACAGAGGTCCACAGTGGACCAGATAGCCATCTGCAGTGTCCTTGTCCTTGTGCCTGTCCTTGTCTCATCATATGAGCTTTTTTTTCATAGTATTTTTTCCCCCCTGTTGATAGAAGGGTAGTGGTAGGACAGTTTAGTGGTCACCTGGTGCACAGTCAAGTACTGAACAAAAGTCTATGACAAGAAGAAACGGGCACAAACTGGAACACAGGAGGTTCCCTCTCAACGTAAGGAAACACTTTTTTACTGTGAAGGTGTCTGAACACTGGCACAAATTGCCCAGGGAGGTTGTGAAGTATCCATTCTCAGACATGATAAAAGTCTGTCATGGCATGGTCCTGGGCAACTGGCTCTGTGTGTCCCTGCTTGAGCAGGGGGTTAAACAGAGCTCCTTTCCAACTTCAACTGCTCTGTGATTCTATGATCATGTAGCTATAATAGTCTATGTCAGTTGAACTGGATGATAAATGTTTTGTGAAGCTTCAGGACAATGAAATGGTCAGCAATGTTTTTGTCATCAATTCACTGGATTTCATTCAGAACAAAATACTGCAAAAGAAGTGGGATGCTTCATAGTCTGACTCACTAATAAATCAGTCTAACTTATCTTGATTGGATTCTGTTCTCATGATCTTGTCATGCACCAGAACATCTGCAGATTTTTTACTATTTTTTGTTGTAGAATCATGGAATCATTTTAGTTGGAAAAGACCATTAAGATCATCAAGTTCAACTGCTAACCCAGCACTGCCAAGTTCGCCAATAACCCGTGTCCATCGGCACCACATCTATACAGCTTTAAAACCCCTGCAGGGATGGGGACTCTAGCCCTGCCCTGGGCAGCCTGTGCCAGGGCCTGAAAAGCCTTTTTGGGAAGAAATTGTTCCCAATATCGAATGTAATATTTCCCACTGTCATATCACTTGTTCCTTGGGAGAAGTGACCAAAACCACCTCACTCCAAATTCTTTTCAGGTAGTTATCATGATCCAAAGGAGAAGAGAATTCATTCTACTGCAAGGAGAAATATAACCACAGAAAAGTCTAGTTTTCATTTCAATCAGTTCTTTTTAGTCATGCTTCAAACTTTATAAACTAAAAAGATTTAAATCAAGTAGCTGTTTTCAGAAATTCAAGTTCTAAATAGTTTAATATCATAAAGAACATCAAGTGAGTATTTTTCATTACCTTGAATTTTCCTATTTTGTACTCCAGTAATTCCCAAATTAGTTTATACAAAAGTAGTTTCATTCATCTGTTGGAAAAGATCAGGTGTTATTACAGGTTGGTGACATTAAGGCTACAAACAGTATTACTTTGACAGCATTTTCTCTGCCAAATATACTCTCAGTAGTACTCAAAGTGAATATCTACACAGATTCCATTTAGATATCTATTAGATATCCCACAGTTTTCATGATGTAGTTGCAAAGGTACGTGACTGAGGGCTACCATTAAGACTCCAACCTTAGTTAACACTGTACATCCCCATGTTTTTCATACTTACCTCCTCTGAGTTTCCTGTTCCTCCTTTAAGAAGAAAAGACCTATTTTCTTCATACAAAAATAGTGATCTGAAAATGCTTCATAATATTTTGTTGGGCAACATAATTTCACCCGGGAGTGTTCCAAGGAAACTTTTTCTTGGACAAGTTTCACCTTCCAGAGTGAAAAATAACAGTGCAAATTATTCTCATCAAAGACCAGTTACATAAGGAGAATCAGAGGAGGACAGAGTGATCAGAGTTGTAGCTGTCTGAAAACAAAGATAAGACCATATCTGCTTGTATGAGCTTTCTGTGTGGTGCATCCCGGATGACGGAAAGCAGCTGTAAACTGGTATAAGCAGCATTTGTGATTGTCTGCTTTGGTGGAGCAATGCCAAAGAGCTCTGGTGTATCAACAAACCCAAGGCAAGTGTCAGCTGCATCTTTCTAGACAGATAAAGCTTTTTCTGCTGAAAGCAGTTTGAAAAAAACATTTGAATATATACAGTAGTGTATTTGTGTGTACTCATGAGTGTTTGCACGTACACATTTACAACTCTGTGAGTATGTGGCGGGCCTGGTAATGCAATCTGCTATTAAATTTACCCATCATCTCTGCTGACAAGAGCAGTTTGCTTACAGTCTTAATAAATGCTAGTCAAAAGCTGAACCTCCCCTGCTGTCACTAACCCTTTTTGGACTAAGGCAGAATAAAGGAGGAAAATCTACAAAAATTCCAAAATCCAGAAGTATACATTAGATCAAAAGATCTGGAAGGACTGGGAACATGAAAGAAAAATTGGAACTGACTGTAAGTGGCTGCTGCGGCTGGTAGGATTTTTGAAAGAGCCATGAAGGGGTGGAGGTTCAGGTAGTAAGAGCATTTGAAAAACTGTTGCAAGCCCGTTTGTTGGAGCACAGCGTGAGGGTACCATGAGAATGTGAAATATGGAACAACTTTGGGCAGGATAGTGGAGGACTGGAGGTAAAAGGCAATAAGAATCAGAGCCAAAGTACAAATAAGACCTTAGGGTACCAGGAAAAGGGACAACAGTGGCAGTTGTCCAGGAAAAATGCTGTCCCAGGAGACCAGAACAGGGAAAGAAGTGCGTGGGTAGGTCAGTACCAAATGCAAGTGTAGTCTGAGAAGAGACTCAGAAGGGGAAAGGCACAATGAAGAGTGAACTATCTGGTCGAAGAGATGGGAACTATCTGGGGCATACTCTGTTGTGTGGGAAATGATGGGACACCCAAACACTGATGGACCTTGCTGGGACTGAAGCATTCTCAAGGGAGAATTACTACTAATTTCAGTTTCTAGGTTCAGAATAATCTCTCTTAAACATCTATGAACTGTTGCTTTTTTTTTTTTTTTTCCAAGGCTTGTAATTTGCTCATTGCTTTGTAGATTTTCTTATGCACACTTAGTAGGACACCCCAAATTTCAAAGGCCTTCACAAAGTATCCTAGAGCTATCTAATATTTCTAATAAAAAATGTTCTCCATATTTTTCCCTAATATTGTACAACAGTATTCTTAAGAAAGTCTTAGCTGTTTTCATTCAAACAAACAATTTCTGAGTCCACCTGAATAGCACCATTATGGAAAAAGTCTTAATCAAATAGATTAGAAAAGTTATGAGCAGCTAATAAAAGACCCTAGAACAGGGAGTATCAAGCAACTAATTACAGGAAGTGCTGGAATATTTATAAACATATGCACACATATTTGTGGAACAACCTCTAGGCTTTTAACTTTCCTGAACTAATCTCAGCGGAGGAACCCTTTCAAGCAATAACCTAAATATTTTGGTTCAGTATGTTTATAAATAACCCATGGATTTCCTTCAAAAAATGAATGGAGTCTGGGACATAGGATTATGGATGGTTTTATGTCTTATTCGCTGAATAATATGCTTGGCTAGATATGAGTTATTTATTTGTTTGGAAGAAAATATAATTTGACTTTATGGTTTTTTGAAAGATGAGGCTGAAGCAATTGCTTGCAGTCATGTTTTACTGCCTGCTAACACTTTTAATAGTGAGTAATCCTATGGTCACTGACTGCATCTTTGGTTCAGAAAAAATTCATTTTCTCCTGTTACCAATGATGAGGCACTCTGGGGAGTTCTTCTAGTAGAGGAATGCAGAAAGGTCCCACTAGAGGATAACTGGTTTTATTTTATGCTTCTCAGCATTAGAATTCTTCATACTGACCTAACAATTGTCCAGGATAATGTATATTGATCAATAAAGTCAAAACATATTCAAAGTAACGTCATACTCAGACATAAAAGTTGCACCTACATCTTGGTGTATGATATGAAAACACAAATCAAAAGCTATGGCAAGACACTGAAACCTGTGGTAGTGGGTGGTTAATAGAAAAGACTTTTACAAGCAGACCTCTTATTCACAGAATTTATCTGTATTTTTCAAATTTTTCAAAGAGCCTGCTTTCCTTCTACACTCCCTTTGCCTGGTGGTATAAGTGGACTGATATTACTCAAAAACACTTAAATCTTGACTATGATGCCCATCCTAGAGACTCCTACTCAAACAGAAGGAAAGGTGCCATGGTGATACACCTAGTTGCAGGTAAGGGCTATATTCCCTACTGATGTATTTTGTTATAGGGCATCCTGTTTGGTACACATCAGAGTCTCTATTCCAGGAACAAGCACTGCTACATAGGCATTATCTTCAGGCAAATGTTCAGGAGTATGACATTTACTGATCTGACACCAGGAAATTAAATTAAATTTAAATTAAATTAAACCAAGGGATAGGAAAAAATGTCCAGTGGCAAAATATCAGCTTATTGAATGGCCTTAACCTCTCCACTGAACTCTGTAAAAATGTTCCTTTGCACCAGATGAAAACTTGGACCTTCTAGATCTTCCAGAACAGATATAAATTTCTCTGAATTCCTTGTGAAGAGGAAACGTGACACTTTATGCACTTACTCAGCTAGCAACTATTCATCATGATATGCTACTCCAAGTATGTCCTGCTGCTGTTGGTTTTAATCTCAATGTTTCTTACTACCTAAGAAAAACTAAGATCGGTGTCACCATTGAGGTTCAGTTTTGATTGCAGTTGATAGGTGGAAAAAATATATTTTGCAAGCAAGCTTCTTTAAAAAAATAGAAAACAACAAGCTGAAAACAAGGCCACAACTCTCCCAAACAGGGAACCCCAGAAGGAACTTATTAGATATGGTTGCAAACAGTAGCTTTAAAAATATTACAACTTGAAAATATTATTGGTCCCTCACAACCCTTTAAGTCAAACAAAATAGGAAAGAAGAGGCACTGGTGCTTCTTTTAGGGCTTGCGTGAGTCATAAAGTAAAATATTTTTAAAATGATAATATTTAATGGAAAATGCCATAATTTGGAGTGCAAATGATATTTTATTTATCAGCAATAAATAATATAGCACATCCCTTCCAACCTCTGTATAAATCTGCTGTTTTGTTCCCTGATGATGTCTTTGGACTAAATAGAAAAAGAATCATTTGTTTCAAGGCTCACAAATATCTTTTATAAACAGCAGTTTGATAATATGTAATGTTAAGTATTACCAGTGGTGGTGTAGCTGTTCAAGACTACAAATACCAAAGAAATAATGTTTAGAGGGATTTATTAGACTGATGTTATTGGAAAATTACATCTGCTTTGGAGCACAGAAACCTTGTGAAGCTTGTCTATTTTTTTCCAAATTGATGTGGTATTATTGTTACACATTTTGCTTTGGAAGACACATAAATTCTGAGGGAAAGCAAAAAGTTCTCAGATCTTTTGAAGCTCGATTCCTATCTTGCTAATATGTGCACTCAAAGGGGTGGGCACAGCAGGTTTGCCTTCCTTTCTGGGGTGTTCTGGTACCTTGAATATCTGCAAAGCCATTGTATAATCCTCCTTTAATCTGTCCTCTGTCAAAATGCACAAAAAGGTTGACTGTAGTTACATTGCTAGTATGCTATGATCACATCCCACCATACTAATTAGTAGGATCTCTTTATACTTTGTATTCCCTGTCCATTCACTGATCCCTGCCTTACATTTTATATTGTACACTTGTCAGTGTCTTTACAGCACTTATCACACTGGTCCAACATTATATTTCCTCTCAGAAACTTTAGAAAGATTGGTATCAAAACTACTGGGGGGGGTTGGAAGTCTTACTGGAAAACCTGAAGCAGAGTAGTAGACACTCTAACCAAATTAGGTGCACTGTTTATGCTGGGCATAGGAGTCACTTCATTCTAAAATAGAAACCTACAGCAGCAATGAATATGAAAACTATCTGGATATTTACAGTTAGAGGAGGTGTATGCGAGCTATCCTAGATGCCTCTGGCTTCTGCTGTGTCTTGTCACTCTTTATTATATTCAGTACCATACCTGTCAGATCCAGAAAACAAACATAACTAAATAATGAACTAGCTAAATAAATGTATACATCATTCTTCTCTGAAAAATGCTGGAAAGTTTAAGTCAGCCACTTATATTGGTGGCTTGAATACAACTGCAATGCATTATAGTAACAGAGACTGCAAGTGATAGCAATAACACTGGAAAGCTTTTATCAAATTAAGTGAGGGATTTGGATCAGCTCCCAGCAGCTAAGGTTTCATTTCTCAGAAACCAGCAGCGGGTGATCTGCAGCACCTTTCTTTGCCATTCCAGTACAGTCCTAATGGCTTAAATTGCTGGTGGAATTGCTTCCAAGGTAAGATTCTGTTGTGTAGGTTCAGTCTCCAACAGACGTGCATAAGTAGTGGGTAATAATTTCATTGAAATATGGTGATCTGAAATAAGAGTTGTTCATGTTGGTTGGCAGTATCTTAGCAGAAAGGAGAAAGCCATATCCCTTCTCCTCCTTCAGTAGTGCTTGTATCTGCTGTTTTATTAAAACATCTCATCTTATTTGTAAGCTTCAATGCACAATTATTCTTAACATACTCCCACATCAGAATCCATTGAAAACTTAAATTGTCTGAGCTACTTTTGAGGATAAACAATTCTTCAAGAGTGCTCATGAAACCTAAAATCACTTAAGTTTTAAAGACATCAAATGTCACCTTCTTCAGCCCATTACAGGAGGCAGTTTCTTTGCTACTTGGGAAGCTGAAAGTTGCAAAGAATAACACTGGCCTTAAAAATAATAATAAAAAATAGGGTAGTAAACTAGGATCTTGGCCCAGGAGTTCAGTAAAAACTGAGCTCATTCTTGGAAGAGAGAAGTTGGAGCTAAATATGTCTAAGATGAAAATAAATCAGTTACTAGTCAAATTAGTAACCTTTAAAATGATGGAATAACCTTTCTCTGGGCTCCTAGGGGTTATTCCTTTGCATACTCCTTAAGCACAAACATCTTTATCTAAATCAGGCAAGATGCATGAAGAATTTCAGTGAATAATACAGTGAGAATTCGCTAAATAAAAATTGCATAAAGACAAGTTTCTTGACTCATGAGTCTTTAAATTCAGGGGCGACTTAGTCTTTTGGGAGCCTTGCATCACTAATAATTTGTGGGAATAAGGCTTCTCCATCCCTGAAAGACTTGCATTCCAGCTGCCTTAGGTAGCTCTAAAATAATTTGCTTGGATATCAAAAGCAGGATAGTAAGTTTGCATGGCAGTTTGCCCGGACTAATATAGCTACTTCTGGCTGTGTTAATTAGTCACAGTGGAGCTCCACAATAAAGCTTGTTTGTTCAGCACTTGCTCAGGTAGCTTCATGCTGCACTGCTTTATGTCATATAGGTATAGACTTGGGTGCTTCTAAAATTGCAGTCTCTTGCCTATGGGAAAAATAATGTAAAAATATCCATGCGGAATCCGTGTCTTTTAGCTTCTTGTTGATTTCCAGATCAGATGGTCTCATTCTGGGCTAAATCCCCTCAGTGATACCACACTCAATTAGCAGGGAAGTGTCAATGGGAGTAGATGTGAATAGAAGTACTTTTTAGTCCTTACCATGCTGTGAGCCATAAACTCTATCTCTGTCCTACATGGCTTTGTTGATGTTGCAGAACTAACTCAAATGAAGCATAATTTAAATCTATTTAGAAGATAAGATGCCTTGAGTAAACTGTTCCTGGTAGAAGCCATAGGAAGTAGGCTCACCAGGTAATTTTTATGTATGTAATAATTTGGGGGATATCATTAAGCTTCCTACAGGGCTGTATTCACTCTCCAGTTTGGAAGCAGAGTTACAAGTACAGTGGGAAGCTGTAAAACACAGATGACATCCAAATTAATCTACTTCAGCTCTGCTTGGGATGGGACTGTTGGGAGTTCATCCTCTCCTCCACTGGAGCTATGGTCTGACACAAACTCAGAGAATCAATAAGGGACGCACAAAATTTACTCTTTTTTGTAGGTTTCTAAAGCTGCTTCTGATGTCTTTCCCCCACTCATTAAGCTAGGAACAAGCATAGGGGAGATGCTTAACAAGTTAATATGCTGAGAAAGAGTGGGCCTCTTGTTGGTTTAGAATTATAATTACATATTTCTTATCTCTGGGGATGTAGCACTGGTAAAAGCTGCCAGAGTGACATGCCTGAAGACTAGATACAGAGTCTGAGCCCATCAGAGGTTCTGGGCTAGTAAAGCTCCATAATCTAAAGAGGAAATTCTGAAAAGGTGCTGTTAGTAAATGCTAATTTTTTTGCCTCAGATGATACCCAGAGTCAGAGAAAAAGGAGATAAAGAACCATAGAGATACTCCTGGTAATTCTGAGTGTATCACAAGGAAAGTCCTCTATGCCAGGATGGTAAAGAAATGTCCTGATCTGTCACCTTGTTTTGGATGTACCTACCAATTTCCTATCAAATGCCAGAGCCTACAGCCACTTGGCAGCTTGCCCACACAATGCAAAGAGAGGTGCAAACCCAAAATTTTTAGTTTCTGGTGAGGCATTTTCTTGAAGACAAAGCAACTGTGACAGTTCTTCTTAAAATGTGAACTACTCATGAAAAGCAGCAATTCAGGTTTCTAAAAATAACTGGCATCTTTGCAAGACAGAGCTGGGAGGTCACAATGTGCCAGTTAATTGACTAGAGAACTTGAAAATGGAAACCTGTCAGAGAGATGCATCTGGACTGTGGATGGGGGGGAAAGAAAGATGGAGAGCAATGTGTGTGCTGGAACTTCTACCCAGTCATGTAGCTTGGAATAGGCACTCAGATCCAAGTAATACTAATGGGGGAGGTGCTATGGCTCCCCATCCTCTCTCCTTTGACATTCTTAAGTGACTCATTGCTTTGCAAATTCTTGGCTAAAATATTCATTCATTTCTCACAGAAACTAAGTGTTGCAGCTAGGAATAAAATGGAAGATGGGTAGTACTGACTTCTTTATGAAGTATTCATAACAGACGACTTCTCAGAAATTTTAGAAAAGTTATAATTTATTCCTTTTCCTACTCTACAATATGTATAAGTCCTTTGGTACAAAAAGAGCATGACCCAACTGCTCATATTTTCAGCCATATTGAAAAGTGTTTTGTGGTTATGAACCCTTCATTTCAGAGTTCACAGGACCCAGGACATCACGCTACCAACCACCCACCTGATGGAGGAAGAGTGTCCACCCTTGTAACAGAAGGGAATATGAGTCTTAATTTTCTTTCTCTCTGTGCCTTTTACACTCCTTTTTTTGCAGCTCACAGGACTTCTAATTCCTTTCTGATTCCTCTACAGGTTATCTATGTGAATAGGATTCTATACCCTGCCTTTTCAAAGTTATGAATGCTGGGACAGCAGTACGTGTGCTCAGTGGCTATGGTTTCTTTCTTGCACAGTGGGTTAAAAGCTGACATTTAGGTGCCATTTGCCACAGTGGTGGAACTACTTTGAGTCTCTTACCTCTTTCTAATTAGCAGTTTTAATCAGTTACTTACAAAATATATTCTTGGACCACCTGTCTTTTGGTAAAATTAAGCTTCTCTTTCATATTATGTTTAGAAATTATTTTGAGCAGGTGACAATTTTTTTCATGTTAAACACCCAAAGAGCTCAAGATTAACTTTAGTGATGATACATTGTCTTTTTGGCCAGAAAATCTCCAGCAAAATTGTCTTTTATTGGAAAACAGGCTTTTTAATAGAAGCACTTTACAATTTTTTATTTTAGATTGATAATTGTAAAATTTCCTCCACAACAAGCTCCCTCTCAAACCAGATGTTCTGAATGTGAAACTGCTTTATAGCATTTATGATTGATGGTCTTTGTGTGCAGAATATATTTCTTCTGTAGGTCTTCCTTGCTTCCAACAAACTTCATTGCTGACTGTCAGCTCCCATAATGCACAATCCCAAGAGAACAGGATTATGATGTCTCATGGGAGTCAGATTTTGATCTAAAGAGATTGTCTACAGCAGAGGAATGGACCGTGAAGAATCAGTGATTCACCTCCTGTACAGCACTGCAGAAGTATTTACAAGAAAACGTAATTTTTTTCATTTTAAAGTAGTATTTTTATTTTTAAGGGTAGATTAATGTCTAATATCTAACCAGTATATTTTTGGAAGCTTTTCTTATGAATTATTCAGTTTTCCTGTCCATTCTTCTTGCCAGCAAAACTCTCAGGATGGAGACAGATAGCTGGATGCTTCTGCAAGGACAGTCTGCAGTGACAGTGCAGAGAAGATGATGGAGTCAGCCAACTCGAGCAGCTGCCATAGTGCTGAGCTGTCCACAATCACAGGAGCATGCCAGAGATGGAGTTATGACCTCAAGAGTCTCACAGTCAGCATATTGATTCAGTTTTGAGGAGTAATGTATTTTGTGCCATATGGTGGGGCTAAACTTGTTTATCCATGCTTCCTTATCTGGATAGTTCATAGTAGGGATTATCACACAAACAGCTACTGCTGCCACCTTCTGCAGAGCAAAAAAACTGGTGTGATTGGTCTGAGGAGGTGTCAGCAGGAGAGTGCCAGTCTGCGGATGAATAGAGATGAGAAAACTCTCAACAACACTCAGTATGTGATGGTCAAAGAGTTCAACTCTGAGAGAGATATCTAGTGAACTCTGAAATATTTCCTTAATTCAGCTCCAGATTTCTACATTTTAGTCAAAAGTTGCTATTACAAAAGGTTTGTCTATAACGAATTTATTAACAAATCCCTAGGTATTGATAGAGTAAGTCTAATCCAAGCCCTTAAAAACTACAAGTTTCCTCTTCATGCCTGTGATTTCCCAAGGTTAGCAGACAATCCAGTGTTTATGCTGTTTCACCTTACCAATAACCTGCTTTTTCAGCAGTTAATGCTATTTCACTGCTCACCTTGGGTTTTGTAGCTGCATGAATTTGATGCTCACCTCAGCCAACAACAACAGCAGATTATTAACCACTGACCACAAACGCTGTGAAAGGCTCATACCTTGAACTATTGATTGGCAAAGTAAATGCTAGATTGAGTGTGGAAGCAAGAGACCTTTATGTTAGCCTGGACAAAACTTTGAACACACTCAAAAGGGTCAAACATCTTTATGATACAGTCCTGAGCTGGCAGTGGAGTTTCACCCTCTGTAACTCTTCTGGCACCTTCTTGCTCTCACATATTTCAAGAAAGTGAAGACTGTTCCCAGTGTGAGGATTGCCTCTGACTCCAATGAGAGCAGACACTTACCTTCTGCCTTTCAGTATCTATTGGAAGAATGTCTCAGGATAACTGCTAGAAGAGGAATCCCAGCTACCAGCTAGCCTGTGCCTACTTTATTTTATCAGGAAGTGGTGAATGTGGCAGCCAAATCTCTGCTTGAAGTCCTTGATTCTAATGGGTGAAATTGTATAACATCTTCCTTTTCACACATCACCATGAGTTGTGTTAAGATGACTACAGGGTGCCAGCTTTTAAATGTCTGTGAGAAACAGAGCAGTGTTCACACTTCCCAAAGCATTAGTCATTCAAATCCACCCTCAGTCTTTCTTCTGTCATACATTTATTTGTGCATGAACAGGTAAGCTCCAAATAAGTTAGAAACTCCTGGAAAGAAGGAGCTATGTAAGCCATTTCTACACAAATTTTACATTTAAATTCCTACACACCACTGATATGTGTTTCACTTGCATCTGTGGCCCCTGTAATTCTGTCAAGGTTGTAAGATTCCGGGAAGCAAAGGCTGTCTATATGCTTGGAAAATGCTTTTGGGAACTTTTGTCCTCTTTCTTATACTACGAGAAAATGGTTCTCCCAGTATCATCAGGAGGACGGATAAAGCTCAACCACCCAAACCCATCTTCTTCCTTCTGGTCTTCTTGACAGCCACTTGTACTTCACTCCTGAAGCTTAGTTACATACTAAGTAATCACTACACACGATGTACCAGCTGGAAAAGATAGCCTGGAGAGGCACTGCTACCTTGTGTCGGGAGAGGGTGAGAGGTGGGGAACAAAAAAAAACATGAAAAAAATTTTGGATAAGGCAGACATTTTGTTTCTCTTCCTTACACACTGTGGTTCTCTCATGTCAAATCCAGAATGAAAACACAGGGACAAGTTTAGCTCAGTGAGTGCAGTCTGAGAAAAAACAATGTCATCAAGCCTGCCTGCTTTTCACCCACTGTCTCCACCTTCTGCGCATTTTATGTCTATTTATATGTATATGTGTATGCGTATGCCCTGCAGAGTGTCAACACCACTTGTAAGGAATGTGAAAAACCATCAAAAATAAATCTCATTCTACATTGTCTGGAATTAAACTGTTAAAGAACAAGGAAGAAAAATGCCTGCATAATCCCCAGTCCTAGCACCAGGTCAAGCACAGAGAGTAATCTTTTCTCTATCAGTACAGAAATGCACAGAAAATTAAAGAACTGGGATTAACAGCCTTGCAGCAAGAGCAACTGCTTCAGATGCAAAGACTCACTAACAGACAGATAATTCTTCAGTAGTTTATTTCCTCTCCATTAAAGCAGTGGTGTCCCAAAAAGTAAGCAGTTATACTGTCTCATAGACCAACAGTGTGCTGTGCCCTTAACCTTCTTCCCACCGCCAGGAGCTTTGTTGTGCTGGCTCTGCCCTTTCTGACAGAGATTATTTTCCCTGGGACATCAATGTCTCTGAATGTGAATGAACAAAAATTTGCTTTCTTTTTTCCAGACACATGCTATTGGAGAGTTCTGTGCTAGCTGCATCAAAGAGACATTTAATGGTCAAAGAAGTAGGTGAGATACAGAACCAGCCAGGCATCCTTCCTCAGTTAACAGCAGCCGAGTGGACTGACAATGGAAAAAGGCAACTCTCAGCATCCCACAACACTCCAGTCCATGTTGGTTTCCAATCTTTTCTCCTGCTCTTGATCAGCTGCACTTAGAGCTCAAGCCTGCATATCAGCTGTCTCACAGTAAGGGAACTACATTGCTTTCTGAAGCCCTCCAATGATGAACAATTTTGTCTGTGACTGTCTCATTCTTCTATTGTCATCAGATCTGTCTCTGGGGATTCTGCTGACACAATTTCTTGAACAAGAAATGAGGCATTTTTCCATCTGAACCTGGAGGATACTTTTTGAAGATGATGTCCTGGTTTTCTCACTTACCATGCTTTGCTTCACCATGCAAATCATGCCCACCTTACACCTTACATACCAGAAAGTGTGCCAGAGGGATACACTCAGTGTGCTTCAGTCACTAATAGGAGTTCAGTCCACAGGAAAACATGGAAACTAATCCAAAACACAACTTCTATAAATCAGTATAGGGTAATGGAAGTCCTGCAGTATTAAATGTTTCACCTTTCAAATCTCTTCTAGAAACTATTTACCACTGTAGACAGATCCTTTCTTCCTTCGCATCCTTCTGCCTCCCCACATTCCTACCTGCTCCCTTTAATAGGACAATGAAATAAAATTTATGTTATCACAAAAATAGGTTCCTCATAATCCCAGTGCTTACTCAGAAGAAGCTGGCGCCTGAATATCCTGGTCTTCAGAAGAAGATCTCTCCAAACTCACTGTCTAGACCAGGAGTCTATCCTACACATTCAGACAGATGTGATCCACAAAGTGACTCTGAGTCACAAGGAGAGGCTGCTGGTAGTGTGAGATTAGGAAATGACACTATTCCAGCTGGAGCAATGTGGATTCAGCAAGTCATCAAGCACAAGAGAAACATATGACACAAGTTAATTTTTTTTTGTTTGTTTATTCTGCAAATGTAATGCTGAATTAACAGACAAGGCTGAAACATACCCACAGAAATAAAGTGCAACAATATTTCACAACTTCTTTCTTCTTTTTTTTTCCCCAACTTGCAAAAAAGAAATGTTGCTGATGGCTTTGCCAAAAATTAGGAACATCATTACCCCAGATCTGAAGACAGATTGTAAGCCTTAATGAAAGATCTACAATTAGATCTCATTTTCTGTGACTAAACTCAGGTGCAGTTTTTCATTGTAATTTAAGGAAAACTTAGGTTTATTTAACTTTAAAAAAACTCATTTCTTTCATGACTTTTCTTTTACTTCCCAGTTGTCAAAGACAATGTTTGTAAGTCAAGTGTCATATAGTTCATCATCTAAACCATATCTCCAAGCTTTATAAGGAATTCCTATAAACCCCATTACAAAGCTTTCCTTAAAGAAGTGAGCTAAAGAGAAGTATACTAAAGAGAAAAAGCCTGTAAGTAGTCTACACTGATGTGTAGATCTAATCTTTGTGGGAGCTATACATTTTTTCCTAGAATCCATAAACAAAGGGACAATAGTTCTGCTTAAAATATCTGTGAAGAGCTCACTCCTACAAACTGTAATGAAAAAAAAAACCAACCAAAAACCCCAAACACCTTTCATTTCTACAGATAATGAACCTGTCAGGAGGAAAGGAAAGAAAATAGAGATTGAATGTGGGATTCAACTAATCTAGTTTAAGCTCCTTGAAATTTGAGTGTCTAAGTTAAACCAGAGCTCTTGACTTTCTGTATTGAGTGTAGCAAAAGAAATGTCTTTAGAGAGTAATTAATCTGCTTTCAGTCATCTCTCTTACGCAGGTTTTGCTTGTCTTTGTCTTCAAGAGGTATGTATGTATCTCTTTTGTTGTTGTGTGCTATGTTCTTATAAAATAATTGTCCTATGAAAATGTAAAGATAAATTCTGAGTAATGCAAATACATGGACACTGGGGGTTTTGTTCCCCCTTAATTCACTCACTTCATTATTTACTGCAAGTTGTGAAGCTAAATCCACTGTAGAAACATTCAATCCTACAATGTGTTATGGATTTCCAGTGGTGAACTATTTGGTATTTTGCAATTAACACAGCATGAAAGAACTATCACTTATATGGATCTGAGAGTTCACACTTTGCTCTAATGAGGCCCAAGATAAATTGTTCCTGTTTTGGTGTATTGGCTACAAAATTGACCCTGGTCCACGGCTCACTCCAGGCTACCGTAATTTCAATAATTGTGTAGTATGCTCAGATCCACCTACTGCAAAAGTCTAAAACGCATTCATGTTACTCTAGGAGCTAAAGCCAGAAAGAAAAATACATATATTCTACTCAGGTTTACCTTTTTTACCTTTCTTTTCCTCTGCAATATAACACGTGCATTCATCTACACTGATATTTTTTCCCAGAGATGCAGTACATCAGAAGCATTTCACAGAATCACAGAATCACAGAATGTCAGGGGTTGGAAGAGATCTCAAAAGATCATTTGAGTCCAACCCCTCTGACAGAGCAGGATCACCCAGTGTAGGTCACACAGGAACACATCCAGGTAGATTTTGAATGTCTCCAGAGAAGGAAACTCCACAACCTCACTGGGCACCATGTTCCAGTGTTCTGTCACCCTCACAATGAAAAAAACTTCTCCTTATGTTTACATGGAACCTCCTATGGTCCAGCTTCCATCCATTACCCCTTGTCCTGTCACTGAGAAGTACCTGGCTCCATCCTCCTGACACTCTCCTACATATTTATAAACATTTATAAGGTCACCCCTCAGCCTCCTATTCTCCAAGCTGAAGAGGACCAGATCTCTCAGCTTTTCCTCATAAGGGAGACCTTCCATTCCCTTAATCATTTCTGTGGCTCTGTGCTGGACTTTTTCAAGCAGTTCCCTGTCCCAGTTGTCTTAACTATACTCTTAGAATTATCCGTATTAACAGATGACACCATTTCTCCTTCTTAGAGTGCAAAATGAAGAGTGAAGAAGAGTGAAGGGAGAGGGGCAACTCTATTTAGGTCCACATGGTGTTTAATAAACCTTGTCTGAGAGGGAGTTTTCTCTTCTGAGTCCATCAGTCCATATTCTTCATAAGAGGCAGAACATGAATGAGGCTGCTGATTGTTGCTGTCAGCATCCAAGGTGGGTATTACGAAAGAATGGATGAGAATATTTTTCTGCATATCAGTGCTTCCTAAAACTCACCTTAGTGACTGCTTGCTGAGAAATGCTGTTGTTCCTGACAGATACATGCTGTAATGTGTGAAATTCCCAAAGCAGAAGTCTTCCTTAATAAGTGTGAGATGGGGCTCTGAGAAGTTTGGACGAAGTTGGTCATGGATTTTAGAGATCCTAGAAAGCAGATGGGTATAGCTAGATCCTGAAATAGTGACTGTGATTTATTTTTTTTTTAAAGAACAAGTTAAACCTATCTGAGTTTCTAATTCTGATGAGGAGATATAAAGCAAGTGCCACTCACTTGTCAAGAGATGTGAGCAATGATTCACCTAGTGGTCTGCCTGTGCCCTTCAAAATGCCTTAGCAGCTCTTTAAGGGAACATAACCTGATCCATAATGCTGGGAAGGTGCTGGAGAGATGTTTGTACATGAGCAAAATCCTGTGTTTACTGTGAGTGGCACGCCAGTGTTATACCAATGTTTCTTGGTCAAATCAGGGAAAAAGTTGGCAAGATGCTGGAGGAGGGGAATGGTAGGTCAGTCCAACAGTGGTTTTTAGTATTTGATGCTCAACATGTCTCCTTTTAGGGTCACCTGTAAGGGTGATGAGAATGTCTTTCAGGAAGTCAGGCCTGGCTGCTGGGGCTCAGAGTATCTTCTAGGCTTCAAGGCCATAGGAAGAGGCCCCCAACAACCTGTGAGGAGGCTACAGCAGGACCCATCCCAGTCCAGCACCCTCAGACCCATCAGAGATACAGCATTTGCCACACCACAGTAAAATGTTGGACTGTAACAGCACCCAATCCAACAGAATCCATTTGCTTTTCTCATCTCTGTGAATGGCAATATATTTCAATATAGTCCCATGTATTCAGGTAGCACTATTGGATAAAACAAGGTAGGATTCCTTTGAAGAAGGAACATGGTGTGCTAGGAATTGTAAAGTCATAGAATCATTAAGGTTGGAGAAGACCTCTAAGATCATCATGTCCAACCATCAACCCAACACCAACATGCCAACTAAAACATGTTCCAAAGTGCTGTTTCTACAATTTTTTTAGCATCTCCAGGGATGGTGACTCCACTACTTTCTTGGGCAGCTTGTTCCAATGCTTGACAACTATTTCAGTAAAGAATGTTTTCCTAATATCCAATCTAATCTCCCCTAGTGCAACTTGAGGCCATTTCCTCTTGTCCTATCTCTAGTTACTTGCAAGAAGAGATCAACAACCACTTCATTACAGCCTTGTCTCGCTCTGTTAGACTGAAAGACCCAAAGTCCATGAACTCTGCTTCTGTAAGATAGTGGAAGATTGTTATGATGTCTTTATTTCATCTTTAATATTTTAAATATCTGGAATTATTTTAACCTTTTACTTTAGGATATGCTTCCTAACCTTCTTACTGTTCTTCACTCTACTTTGAACTTTCTTTAGTTTGCCTCAGTTTTTCTTATAGTCTGGTGAACAAGATTTTTACAGATAAAACCCCCCTGTTTGCCTTATTACACAAGTCTTCTAATAATACGTTTCACGTTGCAGTATGCTTTTTAAACAATCATAATTTTTCTTTTTAATCTTTTTGTGATATGCTGTGTTCAGATCTGATAGTGTTTTGTGGCAGCATAGTAATATTTGTATCTCTGTGCTGGATTTCCTTTTTTTCAAATATAGACTTTCATTTTTTAATTAACTTTCATTTTCTAATTTCAAATCAAATCTCTGGTTTATTGTGATCACTCTGAATTTTGACATCTGAAAATACAGTTCCACAGATGAAATGCCTTCACATAGCTCTGTGAAGCACCACTGACCTGAATAAGACCTCATTTCAAGGACCTTTTTTATTGATATTCTGGATCAGGCCCAGGTATGAAGTCATTATATGGCCAGTTGGGCATGATGTTGTTTCAAGCACATGTACTGGTACTTTCTGTGTATGTGGAAAAAAGATTCAGGGGAAGAACTTTAAAATACCCAGTCTGACATTTCTGCTTCTCCATAATACTCCAGAAGAGTTTCTATATTTCCATTTTTGTTGATATATATAAATGAACTTGTACACCCAACATTTGTTTTCCCACATACTGTCTGTTTAGGTTTTTACACATTTCTGACATATAACAATCTTTCTTCACAGTTATTCAGGTTTGTTTTTTTTTTAATTGCCTCTTCAGTGGTCTCTTACACATAAGTAATATTTTTTCATGTTTTTCCTCTCCTTGCAATTATCTGTTTAGACTAATGGGTACTTGAACATTAATTATAATTGAAACCACTGGAGCTCAATAGGGCTGACTCATTATTGTGCTGATTTAGCTCTTGGGTCCTTTTGTATGTTTTCCAGGTCCACTCAGGTTTAAAAGTGAGGAACACAAGGTTTTTTTGCTGCAGCATTTACATAATTTTTTTCCTTTTTATTGAAGTATAATGTTTGATATTTATGATTAATGAAGTCTTAACTCGAGATGATACCTGATGTTGACTCCATAAAGCTTGCAAGCTATTCTAGAGGCAAAATAAATATTAGCATCCTGGCTAAGGGAGAAAGTAAGTGAAATAACAATGATGAATTATAAAAAGAAAGGGAGAAAATACCTTTCTCCAGATTTGTGACAAAACTGAAAAAACTCTTTGAAGACAGGAAATTGCAAATGCAGAAACTGTGTCTTCGTATCTCTAAGTTGCACTGCCACACGCTTAGAAGTGTTACTGATAGAAGTGTTACCAGAAAACTGTGGCCAAGAATCAAAAAATGACTGCTGGATTTTTAAATGTGTGACTCCTTTTCATGTCAATGAGGCAAGAAATGTATTTTCCTTTCCTTTATATCTCTCCTTCTCTTTCTTCCTTTTGAAACTTTTCCATGGACATAGTGATCTGGAGGCAAGCTTAACCTTTGGTGTGTTTTATCATTCCCAAGCATCTGATGAACAGACAGTGATGTGTCTTCTCTCTTTAAATATCAAAAGTCATATGTTATCATCTCTCTGTATCACCCCAGTTCTTGAAGGCACAGGGGAAGATTGCTTCTGCATTTTTTTTTTCTAGAAAATCTGTGCAAAACTGACTGATTTAAAGGCTAAAAGATATACTTATTTTGTTAATGGAAGACAGTTTTGAGAACTTTGACAATTAGAAGTCTGGCAGACATTTTTGCCTTCTAAATTATTCTGGTTTTCAGAAAAGTCTATATCAAAATAAATAAATTTACTTCCAGACAGCTCAAATTAAGCATGCAACATTGAAGCACTGAAAATGTGAAGCTCTAATCAAAATCTTTCCCTCAGATACCAGATTTCAGTCATACTCCATCTGTTTACAAGGTCTGAAGGTCCAGAGTAAAGCTGATCAAATTCACTTTTCATGGTACAAGTTTCCATCAACGCCACCACTGTTTTCTTGTCAACTAAATAATTTTTCCCAAGGTATTAATCAATGGGATGACATTTAGCATAAGCTTCTTGGGAGCCTGAAATGTGTCAAATGGGAGCTACATCCAAGTATTTATTTAATTTTATTTAATATTTTAATTTTAATCTTTTGATCAATGTTATTTTTACCATTATTTTAATTACAGTTATATTTATATTTACTTTTTTGATGCTAGTGACAGATCCCAAATGCAAAGAATACCTTGTAGTGGAAACACAAATTATTGCTGATAATAGATTTATTGTAAAGCAGAAGCTATTACATTCATCTTTGCTGGGCTAAATGAAGATAATCTTTGTTAATGTGTGCAACCTGTGCAATCAAAGAATCAAATGCAAAAGTTATGAGTAGGAAGCTGAAGACACTAGTCAGCAATGCAAAGTAGAATGACATATGTAAATTAAAGTGCATATGGTATTTTTCAAGCTCTAAATCAAATTTGCTGGAATAGAAATGGTGAGAAAAAAACCCAGACCTGCTCAAATCCCATTTTCTGAATTGATTTGAGACTCACGAGGCTTGAAACTTAAGCAACTGAAGGGAGGAAAAAACCCCATTTCATTGCCAGTGCCTCCTAACTAGATATGGTGGAAACACTGTGATGTTTCACAATGACTCAGATCAACTTTACTACCCCCAAGGTCACTATCACATTATTGCAGAGGGTCTATGCCTTTGATGAGAGTCTGTGATAAGGAGAGAGCTGATGACACCCAAGACATCATGTCAGGTGCTCCATTCAGCTGGAATTCATTACACTTTATATTAAGTGGGCACCCAGAACAGCTCATGGTAGTAACTGTCCTCTAGACCGCCAGTCAAAATAGTCCTGATGTGCTCCTAAGTGGTCATAATGTTTGTTGCAGTTTCTTCAGTCTCAAAGGTGTCAAAGACTTTGGCTCATATTTTGTTCAATGTCCAGTGTTGATTTTGATGAAAGAATAATAATTAATTATGGTCAAATATATTGTAATTTACTTTCTGGTGGGTTAGTCCTAGTTTCTAGTTTTACTTTCCAGGGGGTTAGTATTTGCTTTGTGTTTGTCACTAATGACATCAAACGTTGCTTAGCTAAAATGCTACTGTGATTTTTAAAAGACATTTTAAAGAAAACATCTATTTACCCTGAAGTGTCTTTGGTGTAGCTGTTGGATAGATGGTATCAACGGCATTTTGAATCACCTTCATAAAATCAATGAGATTTTAAATTATTATTGGCTCTGATGTTTCCCTTGTGGAAATAAAATACAGCAAATTTAATTCACCTTCTCAAAGGTTTTTGTGATGCCCATTTAGAATTATTTTGGTATAAAAATCCTGGAGGCAGTCCTTTCCATAATTGTGTGCAGGGGACATTTTTACCTCTTTTAGTGTGAAGCAGATTGGATTCTAATGATATTATGATTTCTTTTGTATATCACTGATGTAGATTACACCTGTGTTTTTTCCCACTTCTATATGGTGTAGCAACCTCTTTGGAACTTGCAGGCTTGGAGTGCTAGTTGTCTTTACAATGGATATTTGCTCAGTTTCCAATATCATTACATCCTCTCTTTGAACCTTCAGAATCTTGAACAAGATTTTCCATTGTGTGAGTGAATGGGTTTCTGTCTGTTGGATTTATTTTAAGAGCGCAGCAACTGAGGGAATGACATAAAGTGAAGCAAATACAAGCAAGGAACAAATGACAGCAGTGGAGTATGTAAAAAGAAAGTTTAAACCACAAAGTGGCAGCACTAATGCATCCAGAGGGGAAAGGAACCTAAGACAAATACCTTGGATAGGTGGGAGGTGTCTGGAAGCCCTTGTGAATGATGGTAGACAGCATATTGCATGTGGGTGTCTCCTGTGATCCGCTTCCCCGCAGCAATAAACTGTACCTAGTCTCAAAGTCATATTTCCTCATAAGTTATAGTTCTTCTATGTGCTCTTTATTTTTATACCTCCTGAAATTTACATTTTAAATGATTTCTGGTCTTTTCTGAACATTTTATTCCTAGAAAGATTTCAACAAACTAAGGGGAAATTCAAGAGGAATGAGAAAGAAAATATTTGGAGGTGATTTTTAGGAAAGAAAATATGCACAATAGGTAGCAATAGCTAACTGTGATAACTGTGACAGCTTTCCATTGCCCAGCAGGAATTTCAACACATGGCCTTAGAAAATAATCTAATCATAGTTCTTTTTTTGGAGACATTCTGATTTGTGTGATAGCACACTTGTGTGTTTGCCAAGACATAGAAAGGGGACAGAACAATGGCTTGAGTCTCTGATTGTTAGGGTTTAGAAAGAGAAGAGGGGAGGAGATAAATGGTTTTTAATTCAAATGCTCAAGTTTCCTCAAAAATAAAGAAACTGTGGGGAAAAAATAACACGGAAAAAAACCTCAATTCTGAGCATGGAAATGGTGTATGAAAACTTACAGTCAGATTAATTAAGGTCAGCAGGAAAAAAACAAATCCTGAACTCCAATTCTGTAGTAGCAGAATCTTCAAGTTTTGTCCACTCACTCTCAAATATTCTTTAGTCTGATGAATATGACAGACATTTACTGTGCTGCCATTGAGATCACATTTTGAGGACAATGGTAGAATTGAAGAGGAGATTAGATCAGTTTGTCCAGCTGACCCCTTGTTATTGCTGATGTTTGTGTCTTAAAGAAAGGACCACTGTCACAAACCAAAGTGGCTCTGGGTGAGTGACTGAGGGGAAACTTGTTTTTCATTTCTGTGATGAGAAAATCAAACCTGGAAGTGAGTGAAGCATGATCAGTAGAAGACAGAAAACATCAAAACACATCTTTTATATATTTGCTATATAGACTCTGTATTAAAATCCAGGGCCTAGTAACCACAATTGGTTGAAACCTTTATTGTTTAGATATTTAGGCCTATGAATGTCAATGAACTCACATGCTCCAATTTCAGAGCATTCAAATAGAAACAAAGAAATGTTAATAAAATAAGGAGCACCTAATCTCAGAATATTAAACCTGAGCAAAAAAAAAGATTATGCTGCAGTTTAGGAATATAATGGAGATATTTTAATTTGGACATTCAAATCTTGAAGTATTCATAAAGCTCTCAACAGATTTCATAATATGGGTTTTAGTCATACCTAACAGTTCCTACCATTATCATTGTGCTGTTTAAACTTACAGAGCTACCATTACACTGTCCCTCAAAAGGTAGATGAATGTGTTCTATATTGTAAAACATAACCTAGCTTAGCAACAGATTTAGAAAAAAAATGATTAATTTTGATGGCTTAATTGTTACTTCAGGTGATATAACTGACGCCAAAATGTGGCAAAAATTTGGATCTATTCTTTTGAATTCATACATGAAACTGCCACTAGTGTGTTGAGTGCACCTAAGTTGTAACCACAGAAAACAGAACACAGTAGGTTTGCTCTACTAATTCTTGCAATGTGTAATTTTAGTACCAGCCACTCTTTAAGCCTTTCTCTTAGTATTTTTTCAGATCTTGAGTTCAAGTTCCATTTGTGCCTATCAAATCCAGAATGACATTTCTGGGCAAAACCTACTTAAGCAGTCATTTAGCACTGTCAGCATATATTAGAGAATGAACTTTGTCATCTGGCAAATCTGCTTAGAAAGATAATAACACAATGAATATGGAAAACAATTTATGTTAGATGTCTAAACTCGTTGTGTTTGCACTGGGTGCTTTGTTCCTTTATGGAGTTTTAACTTCCCTATGGATGCAGCCTGTGGCTTGGCAGGTTGTGCATATCAATGTGTAGGACACTTGAATGTCAAAAACAATTAGTAGTGACAATCAGCCAGTCAGCAATCTTGAACACCTTCCAGTTTTGATCCATTTATGGTCACCAGTAAATAAAGCATTATTCTTAAAGCTTTGCTTTAATTTATTTTTTCTGCCAGCTAGTGCCAGGCAACTTAGTGGAGCTTCTCAACATCGCTCCCCTATGGATATGGTTTGAATCAACATTGTCTTTTTTTCTTTCCAGCATAAAATGTTCATTTTCTGTATCATACTCCTTTTGCTTCATGATCAGAACAGCTTCAGAATAAGCAAGGAGAGAGCCTGTAATCACTGCTATAATTTACTTGGCGTTTTTTTATGATGCTTCTTATATAAAAAGGTCCTCCATTCATCTTCAGAAGAAAAGTAATGGTCTCAAGACAAATATTACAGCTGTTGAACACTTAGATCTTGAACTGGGATTTGAGCATAAAAATTTATATAATTGCATATGAATACCTTTTTCTGTGTCTCTTTTATTCTTGTTTTATATCAAGCTTCAGAAAATGCAGAAGATGACTTCTCCCTCCCTTCTTCTTTCCTTTCCAGGTCTTTCAGGAAGAATTACATTTTCCATCTATAAGCATGAATGTTTTTACAAAGAATATTGGCAGGTGTAACCAAAGAAATAACAACAGCAAAGGCAAAACCAACAACAACCCCTAATGACTTAATAGAAAAAGTGCTGGGCTTTGGGAGACAAACCATAGCTCATCGTATAGCATCCCAACTTTCACAGGTGCTTTCACATGTGATTTCAGGCAAATGTCTTGATCTCTTCAGATCTGTATGGGCTCAGAAAATATCTTTTCCTGTACGGGTACATGGCAACTAATATTCTTATCACTGCTGTTCTATTCTGTTACAGTTTAGATAAAATGATCATAGAGTTGAATAGTGTTTAATACAACAAATGTATTAACAAGAAATGGAATGAGAAAGTATATAAGAATTTTCAGCTTATTTGGACAAAGACTTTTATTAGCAGTTTCCTTGGTAACTTTTTGCAAGAAACCTTTAAAGATAACTTTGCATTTGGGAGCAGAGAATCTTGACATAAGACCAAGGCTATTGAGAAGGCTTAATACAAAAGCACAATCTACCCCAAAAAAGCATCCATGATGTACCTTTTATGTCTAAATCTCTGAGGAAAAAAGTATTCTAAAAAGAAAGGCACAGTATGAGAGCAAATATGGTCATATGAATTAACACACAAAGAGAGCAACATCAAAGCACATAAGTCCTGTGGGGTTTTTTTGTTTGTTTGTCTGGGGGTATTTTTGGCTTGGTTTTTGTTTGGGTTTTTTGTTTGGTTGGTTTTGTTTGTTTGTTTGTTTGTTTGTTGTTGGGTTTTTTTGTCCTGAGATGCTATGCAGAGCTCAATAGCACTTCTCCAGTTCGAAGAAGCTGAGGCAAAAGGAAACATTTTCGCTTCATTCACAGGAACATTTCCTAAGTAGATTAGATGTGTCATGAGAGATTAAGGACAATTTGTAGGAGATGATACAGTTAACAACCATGCATAGAAAGCAGAAGCCATCAATAAATATTTCTGTTCCATAATTGGAAACAGGCAAGAATAAGGTACTTTTGCAACATAAAGGTGTTAAAGTATCTTTCAGTCCACATATACTCTACCAAAGACAAAAAACGAGGAATTTGTGGGTTCTAGGTGACTTATACATGAAGGTTCAAACCGATAATGATGAAGACCGAGAAAAACCCAAACAAAGCTCAGAGGAGTAACAACATCCTAAAAAACATCTGAGTATTTTAAGCAAATATTTGGCTAACAATATTTATGCCTTTCTAAGTCACAGGAAAAAGAATTGAACTTGATTAATAAAGATTAAAGGCTTCAAATTTAAACAATACCAATGTACTTTGTGGCTGTGGGGAAAAAAAAAATGTTTTGATCAGACTATAATTTTGGATGCCAAAGGAACCTAAATTATTAAAGTCATTATTAATTGTTACATTACTTAAACTTCTGTAAGGATTTAGAACCTTGTGACAATCTAATTAAAAATATAGCACTATATGTTAACGAGAGGAGCTGAGGAATGGTATAACGTTAAGGATTTGCTATCCATAGAGATTTTTCATTAGATTTTTTTATAATGGGAAAATTTGGTCATGGAAGATGTACCTGACACCATTCAAGATAAAAAATCCATGATCTGACATCATCACTGTCAATAAAATTTGTGGTAAAATAGTAGAGGAATAGAAAAATTGATGAAGTAGTCAGTTACAATGATTAGGAATGCCTGGTGAAGTGGTTTATTGAATCAAGATGTTTTTTCAGTTCAAGTAAATGTGAAGTTTTATCCATGTAAGTCAAAGGAATGTTGGTCATTATTGCAAAAGAAATGGACTCCAGAAGAAGATGTTGTTTAAAAGGTTTAGGGATCATAGTACACCAAAAATCAGTATATATTCCAATGCTTTACTGCATCAAAACCCACTCATGCCAAGTCTTGAGCTGGCCAGTTGAAAAGAACCCTATATCCTACTACAGTGCTGATGGGATGGGTGTTACGATACTACCAATGGTTCTGGAGCTTACAATTTTAAAAGGAACTGAAGAATAAAATAATCATGCAATAGTTTGGGTTAGAAGGGAACTTTAAAGGTATCCTAGTCCAGCCCCCTTCAGTCAACACAGAGATCTTCAAGTAGATCATGTTACTCAGAGTCCTGTCCAACCTGATCTTGACTGTTTCCAGAGACAGCATGTCTATCACCTCTCTTGGCAACCCATTCCAGTGTTTCAGCACCCTTATTGTAAAAGCAAAAATATCTCCTATCTAGTTTGAATCCACCCTTTTTTAGTTTAAAACCCTTAGCCCTTGTCCTATCACAACAGCCCTTACTAAAAACCTATGTCTTTGTATTTCTTAAAAGCCCCCTTTAAATACTGAAAGGCCCCAGTGAGTGTCTCCAGACAGAACAACTCAAACTCTCCCAGCCTGTCCTCATAGCAGAAGTGCTCCAGTCCTCTGATCATTTTTGTGGCCATCCTCTGGACCTGCTCTGACAGATCCATGCCTTTCTTGCGCTGAGGACTTGAGATGCAGTATTTGAGATGAGGACTCACAAGAGTGAAGTAGAGGGACAGAATCACCTGCCTTGACCTACTGGCCCTGCTTCTTGTGATGAAGCTTAGGATACAACTGGCTTTTGGGCTGAGAGTGCACACTGCAAACCCATGTCCAGTTTTCTTCCATCAATATCCCCGACTTCTTTTCTTCTATCAATCTCCTTATTTTCCACCTTGTATCGATACTAGAATTTACACCAACCCAAGTGTCCAGGACCTTTCACTCTTCCTTGTTGTACCCCAGGACATTCACATGGGTCCAGTGATGTTACTTGAGAACTTAAGGAAATTGTGCTGGATTCTTCTTTCTTGGTTTCTTTGTACCAGAGATCTTCTGAGATGATGTATTTTGTTCACAGAAAAAGCTGTTAAGTCCACAAAGGAATAATGGGATGAATCATCAGTATTCATGATACTGTAGCAGTGCCTTCTAAGAAAAATATTGGTTATGTGAAAGGCAGGCCTGGCACTCCTGACAGAAAGCCAACATCTTTGGACCAGATCTTGGCTGTGTCAGCTTTCATTTCAGTTTGAATATCTTTAGGCTTGTGGCAAGACTTAAGTCTGAGCAACAGGGTAATAATACCCACTGGCTTATCATCAACATTAACAAGTGATTTCTATATCAATAAGCATAATATCATAGAGGTAGTAGCAGTTGCGTTCATAGAAAGTTTACATTACAAGTTCCTCCCTCCCTACTCATTCCATTAGGATGAGAGCTGTTGTTAGCAGAGCTTTATAGTTATACAAACAGATGATTTTCTCTGTAGAGAACCTGGATTAAATTCCAGCTATATCAGCCAGCAGAGAAGCTATCACAACAGCAACTTCTGTGTTCGTAACCAGACAATCTTCTTTAAAGCACTCCTGAGTGTATATTTTATGTACTACTGCTAAAAATATCAGCTTAATTCCATCTTTAGTAAACTGTTCCAGAGATCATGCATCAAATTACGCATTGTATTTCACAAATAATTATCTTACAAGGAAATTTAGTTTGGCGTAAAAATAAAATGGCAATCCAATTTTTCTTCTGCAGAAATGTCCTCATGCCAAGACAAAATGAATCCTTCACCATATGTCCGTAAATGAAACAGAAAATATGTGGTCTAATGGTACTATGTTAGCAAACTATTCTAATTGATTTATTTTTCTTAGCAATTACACTGCTAGAACATATTTATGCTTAAATTACCACCAGCTCTGCCTCACGTCTCCTATTTAAACACCAGTCAATAAGTCTGAAGTATTTGTCCTGTTGTCACAGCTGATGACTAGGGTCTTATATTTCTAATATTGCCTGGAAATTATCAATTTCCAAAAAATTATTTTAATTCCAATATGAATATAAATATTTTTTGAGAATGCTTACCAAATCAAAAGACTGAGTTGATAAAGAACAAAAGAAAAATACTGACTTTTAAATTTTTATTTTATTTTTTATTTTCCTAATTTTCTGAGCATATAAATAGAAGTTTGATATTGCAGATATTTGTAGTATTCTTGTTCCAGAGCTGGTTGGATATTTTTTTGCCACACCATGAGTGATTGAAAAGCAGAATATATAGTAAAAATTAAAACAAAAGAAAAGACGAAAAAAGAAGGAAAGAAGTGAAGTCATTAAGCAGAATTTTTTGCTGTCAGATCACTGAGAGAAAAATGAGAGGTAGCCTCCAGCATTTGTACTACAGCTTGTTTTTCTGTTCATTAGAAAAACAGAGAAGGAACTGTATATTTTCTTGCGAGCATCCTTTTTTTGTAAAACCATTGAGGCATAAAATAACAACCAAAATATTAAAAGGATTCATCAGAGAAAGCACTAATTTGGAATGTAATAGGCGGTATAATTTTGTGTTGTCCCAGAAGTTAAGCTTAAAATAACTGTGAACTTGGACATTATTCTGCACCTGGTACTTCTGTGCTTGTGGAAGACACAGTGTGGCATGGCACTACCTCATCACCTCTACCAAGTACTACTGTCTGCTGTTAAAGTGTTCTTATGAACTTTGGACTTGGTGATCCTAGAAGTCTTCTCCAACCTTAAAGGTTCTATGATTCTGTGATTCTATGATCATTCTCCACAGAGCACAGGTACCCACTGAGCTGGAAGGGTAATTAGTCAGTACTGCAAACACTCAGGCAATGCCCCAAGTAACTTATGACACAGCTCTCAGAAAATGTGTCACAAATGTATATTATGGCAAAAATTATCTTTTTGCAGAGTATAGCCACGATCCAATACCTGTTCAAAGTAGTAATGGTTTCCAGGGTCTTTGATCAAGCACTTAAACTCTTCAATTTTTGTTACAGCTGGATTATGTTGTCCTTATTTCCCATTGTGAATTTTGCCTGTTTGAAGGTTATGAAACTCTTGATGGACCCTCCTGCTGGTAAGCTTAGGTCACATATTCCATGTACCTTTTATTAATTAAGTTCTGTGTGGTAAAGACTGGTGGAGAATCACCTGTTGGACAGAGTCTAACGCTAATGGTTGGAAAATCTATGGCCCCATTCAGAAGAGATCTCCTTCCCATTAATTCCCTTTGTGGTATACAGGCAGCTGCATAAGGTGACGACAGACTCCCACTTCTCAGCCAGAATGTATAATTCATTGTTGAAAGCAACCTGTTACAGACATCTGGGAACACTGTTGTTGCTGTAGACAAAGCAACAGGAGGAAACGGATATTTTTAGGAACACATTGAAGTTAGCCACGAAAATAAGTTTAGTAAGTATCAAACAACAAGAACAGGGATTGGTGGTTAGCCAGCTACTGGTTGAGAATTTTCAATATTTAGCCTTTTAGAAGCACTCAGGATAGGAAGGGCTTTGGGAGGACTTCAGTCCAACATTCCACTCAAAGGAGTGATAACTGTGAAGTTAGATCAGGTTGTTCAATCTTAATCAGATGAGTTGGCCTTGTGCCCTACAATCAGCCCCTGAGAAATATCACTCACATCAAATCATTTAGCTAGACAGAGAATGATTGACCAACATCTTTTGAGCCCAGCAGTCTAGTTTTTCCCAAACACTTTGTGATTCACTCACCCAGCCTGAATTTCCTCATTTTTCTTACATGGAGCTTTCTGGGCAATCTCTTTAAAGCCCTACTTGATTGGAGGTGAACAATGTCTACTCATTTTACTCCATTCATAAACATTTAATTAGGGAAGGCATTCAGGATGGATAAACCTAACTATTCTTAGGAAATCCGTGGTAGCAGTTGACAATCACCTTGTTTTCCACATGCTTTCTTACATGAATAATTTTTTTTCAATGCACTGATACTAGGGACTAATTGATTGTCTTCTTTATCTCTGATAATTTTTTTATTCCACTGCAAAATTTTTCAAAATCATCATGAGAAGAATAGCACATTCCACAATATTTCTTCAGACCCTGTAAATATTTTTCCTAATTTTTGCTCTTTACATGGAAATGTTTCAACACATACATGCAGGATAGACTATAGCTATATGTTAAGCTATATGTTAAGCAGGCTGAACTACTAGTCAATGCAAATCATTAATTTGTACTTTGAATTAGTTAAACAATAAAGATGATAATTGGGAATCTAGCTTCAATGCCTTTTAAGCATATTTAAAGTCTCTGTTAAAGTCTTGTCTCTTGAGCATGAAACACTTAAGTCATCCATTTTTTTTCCATTTTTACCAAGACTTGGCAAAATATCATGAGCAATTTTGATTTTTAATCCATCAGACAGATATCAGACTGAGATATGAAAAATTTAGCACCTTGATCCAATGTCACTGTTCAGACAGCAATCTGATTTTCAGGCATTCAGCAGTTCGCTTCCAAAAATGTTGTTTTTAATTTGTCTGCCTCTCAGCCAGTTAATTCCCCCCTGCTTCAGAAGAAGCAGACTGAAACTAACAGTGGTTCTCATATATATAGTCTACTGAACAGCCAGCAGACACTACATACTTCTTGAACACCATGAACAATCCAGGCCAGACATTTTATGTGAAACTTAACAGCGAAAAACTCCATATTTCATTAGTAAACTCCAGCACTACTTGATGTTCCCTGTGCCTTTAGAAAAGTACAAGAAATTAAAAGGATGACATGCAGTGCAGCAGCTAGGAACACTATAAAAGGCAATATCGGGAAAATGAGAAGGGGCAGTGCTCATTTGCTAAATATTTGTATAAAATCTCTTGATGATGAGAGGAATAGAAGCATTCTTTTTTTTTTCTTTTTTTTTTTTCAAATGCCTTCGTGTGTTGCACATTGTAATTGAAAGCTGATCTTGCAGTAACATTTGTGGATACAATTATGGAAATCCTTTGAGCATGACTACATTATACAGTGTCTGGATATAGAAGTCATTTCAATACTTCTGTCTGCAGCAGTCAGTGGCAATGCACGAGGTGGCACCTTCTTGATTAATCTGTTTGGGAAGCTCAGAAAGTGTAGAAGCTGGTGAATTAGCAAGTTTTTCCAGTGGAAAATACTAGCTTTGAAAGTCACTTCTGCATATTCTATTGGATAAATTTGAACAGATATGATGAGAGGTCACTCTTGAAAGGCTGCTCAGAAGCAATGATCAATAAAAATTTCGTTATGCAACAGAGGAAATTATGTATCTTCATATTAATTGGAAGAATTTTTAGAAAATCATTCCTAACTAGTTCTAGGTCTTTTAGTGCCTTTATATATGTAGGGCTTGGATCTTGGTACAGTTGCTTGAGATATTGTTGTTCATCATAAAGAGGCTGCTGTTTTCTTTTGATAGGTAAAGAGTGTTAGAATTTTATCTGTTGTGAACAACTGTGAACAAGTCTCAAAAGGTCCAGACGTTGTTTATAAAAAAACCCTCAAAAACTGAGGAAGAACTTTGTTACCACAGAAGTTTTAACTAATATGTAGATGTGGGAGGTTTTTTTTTGTGTGTGTCTTTTTTTTCTCCTTGCATTTTTATTTTATTTTATTTTGCTCGTAACACTTTTACCTGTGAAGAAATCTAGTTTATTCAGAATGTTAAAATTTAAATAGCTCAAAGGTTTTTCTACAATACTCAAGTTCCTAAAATTTACCAAAAATCTTCAGACTAAATTCTGATTTCCCATAGCACAAATACATTCTAGCTACTTCCTCATTAGTAGAAACATGGATTTTTTAAGGCTATTGTCAGTTTTGTCATCTCCATAACTCAGGGCTAGATTTCACCCACAAAGTGCAACTATCATCCTGACAACTTCCAGTACATTGCAAAGTCATTTACTTCTCATTTGGAGAAAGAATCACTCATAGTTTGAATACTCAGAATGAAGGTGTTTATTCTCTATCTATTAATAAACAGTTCAAATAGTTAAGTATTCTCCTGCTAAAAAAATTGTGTCTCATTTCCAGTTTGAAGCTTTGGCTCTCAGCCACAGGGTCTTGTTACTACAGATGAAAGAGCTCTCTGATATCAGGCACTGCTTCCCGTGGAGGGGGAATGTTCCCCATGTTGTCAATATTAATTTGATTCACTGCTGATACTGCATTATCTTTCATCAGTTTTCTCAACTGTCAGTTTTGAAAATACATGCTAGTTTCAACATGCTGGCTGTTTTCGTGGCTGAATTGCGATGTAGTAGCTGGAGAGGACTTGAAAGAGATCTTAATCTGGATTAATTACTACTGATGGAAAAAAAAATATCTCTACATCTTTGAAGGATGTATATTATACTATAATTTCCTGGCAACTTTTACCATGAAGGACTTATGGTTTGGGTTTTTTTGAATTTTTTACCTAGAAATTTATTCCTCTGTGCTTGGCTCCTAAAACAGAAGCTGAAAGTCCTAAGGCAGGCACCTTGTCTCAAGATTTTCTAGCCTAATTTCTGGCAACATCCCCATGATTCCTGCTAGCTACAAGCCGTGGCTGTGTAGAGAAAGCCAAGAGGAAACCCAAAGCAGAGGGATTGTTGTGGCAGTTTGGAAATTTCCTGCTGCCTGGGAAGTGTTGGCTGCTTCATAGTACTCTCTTCAATACAGGCAGTAACACTCAGAAGTGTCTGTAAGATGGTTTGACCCAGGAGCATGTCTGATATTCTTCCCTTCCTTTGCAGCATAGACAGATGGCTCAGAGCTGATGGGATATGAAAGGCTGGAATCAATATCCATCATGGAGAACTGTCCTCCAAAGAAGTCTACAGAAACTCTTCTGAAGAACTAAGAGGAGTTTTCTGTAGACACCACTTCCACTTTTCTCAAAAATGTCTGAGTAGTTTCATGCATTTGCCAAGAGAGAAAAGGTGAGGTGAGATCCAATCTCATTAGATTCACACGTGCCATGTCCAGAAAGCTCTGCAAGCAATGGGATGTAGGCATGGGGACAAGGTCCTTTTTCTCCAACATGCATTGGAGAAATACATGTCAACAGCATGTCAACAGCATTGACAAATATCCCTAACAGATCTCTGAGATTCAAGTTCATTCCTTTTCCTAAGAAGCCAGAAAATGTACCAGGAAATTTCAGTCACATTCACTTCCCCCTTTTGTGCTATTTTCTTTTAACGTGACTATCTGAGACAGAACAAGTATTTCTTTTTTTATGACTGTTGACTTATTCAAAAAGAGTTTCCTATCAACTGAAAAATTAAAATACAGTATTTCTGTCATACTTGTATTTAAATTTATCAGATACCTGTTATGTCCTTATTTTTGTGTAATAAAATTTTGGCTTTGGGAAGAAGCGTTTCAGAGATTAATGGAGAAAACGGTCAGAGACTGGTGTGTCAGAAACCTTGAAACCTCACAGAAACTTCAGGGAAATTCAGGGAGGGATAAAAAGACAAACCATAAGATCTGAATGCCCTCCAACATTTGGTATTTTATACACATCACTGTTTACAGACTTAGAAACTGCTCACTGAGAGTGAGAAACAGAAAACTTTACAAGCTAAATGATTAAAAGAGTTCAAACTGAAAGAAGGGACCTTTCACTGGCAGGTTGCTGAGGCCCATAAAAAAAAAATTAAAACACAGTCCTCTAAGTAATCTTGAGAACTTAGCTCCTCTTTAGGGATCAAAATAAGTAATATCATTGTTAGGGTGATACAGCATTCAGAATATGGCCACAGACAGCATCATGAGAACTGAGAGGCTTTCTGAGGCTTTTTGAGAATCTGGCTCCAGCTGCGGTTGCTTCACGCTTTGAAATATAGTTCTGAACTCCAACAGCAGACATTTATCAGAACCAAATATTGGATCTGATTTTCTGAATGAATATCCATAGGACTATCATTCTTTTCAGACTGAGACATTTTACTCATAAAGGATACACTAAAGAAATCCTTGGGTATCTCGATTCAGAGTTTGTTTCTGTTGTCCTATTATCACAAAAAAGGGAAGAAAATTATCAGAGCAAAATAAGTGAAAAAAAATCAAACCTTCCTTACTTTATTTGAGCAAATAACTATGCACAGCATTCCTGAAGGAGAAAGGAACAGAGGTGCTATTACATATTGCTTATGCACAGCTTGGAAACTTCACTATAAAAGCTGCAGGGAATAGAAACACACCACATGCAGGCAGAATGTCCTTGCACTGTTCATGACACCACATGCATGAAATACCCAGTGGGTCCTATAAAATGCTTATTATTTACCAGATTCAGTTGTTTGACTTCACCGTGGTTTCTGCAATATTTCCTTTCATTAGAAGTGCTGCTATGTTGTTGGTATAGACTGGAGTGTTGAGCAGCCCATCCTAATATTTTTCAAACTGCTAACAGGTTTTCAGGCCACTGTTATTGTTCCCAGGTCCCCTGGAACTTCTGACCATATCAGAACTTTTCCTCTAACAGCTTGGATTACGGAAGGGTCCACAATTACTAGGTTTGAAACATATATGTTGATGGTAGAAGACTGTTAATATTCTGTGCAAACACGAGAAAGCGCAGTCAAGAACTGTTTTATAAGTTTCCTATCAAGGAGACTTGATGCATTTAAATTTTAAAAGTTATTCTATATATTGCTCTTTTTCCAGCTAGTAATTCTGAGAAAGATATAAAAATAATAATAAACAGGTTCAGTCGAATACCAAAATAAATTAAGGCTATGAACTAATTCAAAGGCTTCTGTATGCCTATGATCCAACAAATTTTAATGTATTTTGTATGCCACCCTTAAGCTGCACCCTAAAATGACACTCAAAACAGGAAGCAATCAAGATCCATCACTCTTTCTGAGAAAGCTGAGCTCAGTTGTATGGGGAGTATGACTCACAGTTGGTGGACTTTCACCTTGTAACTTAAAAAATATTCTTTGTATGTGAAGTAAAATCACATTTTTTAATTGAAAAACTGATGTAACAGGATGTCTCTGTCTTCTCTTAAGTACTACTTTCTAGACCCCAATTCAAATATAGAAAATAAGAGTGCCTGTAGGTGATGTAATTCCTCTATTTAAACCTTAAACATAAAAGAAATTGAAAGCTAGTGTTTAATCCTTAGCTACTTCTTATTCTAAACTGCAGGTGATTCTGTGTAATGTGGATCAATTCTTTAGGTAGAGCAGGGTACATATACCACAATTTCAACATCATTTGCTATTCCATTTCCATGGTTGTGTATCTCATGTCACACATTTAAAATGCATTCATTTACCTGGTCTCTGACATTGATACAGAAGTCCATGGGGATCCCTGGGAACTGCAGGGCAGAATATAACACAGAGTAAACTCAGAATTTTACTAAGCAAAACCAAGTTTTTTCTTATTATTGTTTAAAGGATTTTCAACCTTAACTACTTCAGTGAGGAAAAAAATATTCAAATGGTCAAAGTAGGAAAGGCAAAACAATGACAAAATTTGAACTCTGACAGAAATCAGGAAAGTTTTTGCTTAGGGAATAGACAATTTGAGAATAATTTTCTTTCCTGAGGCTACACTTACAATCAAAAGAGGATCCTAACTCTTGCAGAACAATGAGCATAGAAAACAGAGGCACCCTTGGAGAGTGGACTAGGAGGGAAGAAATTCCTCAATGCACATCAGTAAAATCTTCAAGGACAAAGTCTGTGGCAAGAAGGGCATCCAGGCAATCTCAGTCCTCAGGAAGCTGATGTTCTTGCACAAGCAGGGTTGTTGGAACTAGATGATCTGTAAGGTCCCTTGCAACCCAAACCATTCTGTGATTCTATGGTAAATCATAACCAGCGCAGGAGCTGGAAAGCAGTATTCAAGAGACCTACTGCCATGTCTGCCCCCACCTCTTCTGGTAAATTGTGCTCTCAGTGGCTATAAAGCAACCTGAAGGCTCAGTCAAAAAAAGTTTGGGTTGGAGGATTTTACCTTAGAGTAGCCAGGTCATGAGCTTTTTAGCTTTTAGGATATGTTCAAGAGATTCAATAACATATCTCTGTCCATGGAAGCAGAGCTCAGAGGGAATTTTTGTCCAAAAGAAGTCAGTGATAAGGGGTCGTCCCCTCACTTTTTCTTGGGATAGTAAATATTCTTTCAGAGTAAACAATACATTTGATGAATTTCCACTGACTGATACTTAGCCCTCAGAAAGGACAGGATCATTTTGCCAAAATTGCTTCTGGATTAGGATGCTGAATATCCCATTGCTAAGGACATGGCCCACTAAAGAAAACATGAAAATTTAATGATATTAGTGGATGCAATATTATTTGTGAAATAAAATTGCCTTATTAGGATTTTTAGCATTGTGGGATCTTTAGAGAATCATTAAACAGAGTAATTCCCTGTTACCTCAGTGAAAAGAAACTAATAAAAAATTATCAAAATTATCAGAAAGGTCTAAAAGCAGATGACTATGAGTTAATAATATTTCAGGAATTAAAATGTACAACCCTGCTAACAATCAGAAGAAATAGCTATGCAGAATCAAACTATCATGCAGAGCATCCCACAATGATTTATTCATTAAAGATGAGAAAAATTATTTTTCTGTACTCCAAAGACTAACCTCACAGTGAAAAATAAATTGGCATTTGTAGTGCTTCATGTCTAGCAAGGAGCAGGAAAGTTATCTATGACTTGCAAACAATAGATTTATTATTATTATTATAAAAATAATACTAGTTCAATTTACTTTCCTGAAAAGACTTTTCGAACATTTTCACACAATTATCCATCTGTGTGGTAGCAAAATGATAATCTAATCATTTAGAATTATCTCATATAACTTAATAGAAAACTTTGCAATTATTTCAGAGTTTTGAATAGTCATTCTCAGCTGCATGCTGATTTTCCTTTCCTATTTGATTGAAAGGTCCAGGTAGATAAGTTTGGGTTTAAACCTTCATTTTTGGCAGTGTTTAATAGTCTCAGATAACTACCTGAGCTGAAGGTAAAGTTACGTCCATTTTTTCCTCCAGAAGCTCTTGGAAATACTTGAAAGGATTGCTGCAGAGTTTGATGTCTGTGTATAGGAAGCCTGTGAGACTAATGCATGATGGGGCTGACAAGAATGGAATAATATAAAACTTCCTTCTTCCAGGCTATGGTATATGAAATAGATTTCTTTGGATACCCTACATAACCTCTTTTCAGGTGCCTACACTCAGGCACCTATGAAAGACCAGCACATACAAAATCAGACTTAAAGATCATCAAAACTCTTTTGTTTTCTGTTTGGCTGCAAAGTAAGTACTTTGGGGCAATTAATTTGGAGGTCTGAAAGCCCACCTTTAAATCTTTATGCATGAGGTATGTGTTTAAGCTCCTGTTATAGTTGGAGGAGCTCTAACCAGAACAATCCAAGGAGTCTGCAGAGCCATTTGATCGGCTTGTCACTAGGTCTTTGGTCTCCAGCTTCTACTTCTGTAGGACATGCATTTCCTATATGTTCTTATAACATGTTCCAGCTCAATGTGAGCAAGGTTCAGATGGAATATAAAGAAAATTTTTTCACTAACCAGGATAGTCAACAGTGGGATGAGCTCCTGACAGGTGGTCTCCATTTGTGGAGTTTTTCAATACCCAGTCAGATAAATAAGCCCCAGAATCCTAATCAGAACTCACGGAGTACTGTAAGACCTCATAGATGAACAGAAGGTTGGACTTGTGACCCCTTGACGTCCCTTCACACCTGAATTATTCTACAGTCTTGTGATGCTTGGTTACTACAGAATACCTCAAGCAACTTTAAATGCTGACCTTCTGGCAACTACACTGGTCTCCTCTGACTGTAGCTGAAGTGTATGCATCCAGATCCCATGAAAACATTTATATTAATAATTGGATTTCAGTTCTAATCAGGAGGTGATGAATCCCACTCCTCCCATGACATTTATATGTATGTAAAGAAGGAAGGATTCATCAGATGATGTGTAGCTCTTCCACCTACTTCACATTGTGTTTATGCATGTGAAGTTGTGTGTGACTGTGAAAAGAAGTATGCAGAGATACTAGAGAATACTATGCCTGGATTTCTCTCCTTTTTAAAAAAATACTCTTTGTTGTCTCCCGTGCAATCAGTTTTCTCATATTTGAGTCCCAGAGTGGTTTAGAACATGGTAATCAGGGTTTTGTTTAAAAATCAGAGGGTGAGTAAAATGTTTTGGTGAAAATGTCAAGAGGTGTCTTACAGTGAGGATTTGACCCTCAATTTCTGAATCTCACAGAGGAGAAGATGTGAAAGTTTTGAACAATATTATTATAATAAGGGGGGGGAGGGGAAAATCTCTCATCCTAAAAGAGATTTCCTTCAGAAAAGACATGATTGTTCTTTATATCAAGTTTTTATTTTGGAAAATCAGGAAGAGAGGTAGTGTTAGATTTTCGAAGCTTTCATTTTTAATAATTTCTTCACTATGTAAGAAAAGAATGAGTGCCTTTCAAGAAGTTTGTCTGACTCATAAACCCAAGAGATCTCTATGTGATGTTGAACTCTCAGTACTAGTATCCTTCCAGAGCTCATCTGCAACTTAAAGCAAATTTGGAAATCACATAGCCTGTGCTGTCAAAACTTTCTTTTCATTTGGTTGACCAACTCTGTGACTGAGTTACTGAATAAATGGTAAAAAATTCTGTGAGTAAAATTCTGCCAGCTCTGGGGCATATAAAAGAAGCATGAGAAGAGAAATGCACCTTAGAATCTGTCTTCAAAACACTCCTGGAAGGCAGCCAAGAATTTTCCCTGTTGTACAGATAAAAACCAAAGGTGCAGAGGTTCTCTCTTCTATCAACATTTGAGCTAGTCATCTAAGCTTTGCTTAGATGTTTAAATGCAGTCATGAACTATCGTTTGACATGCCCTCATGTATCCCTTTTTTTTCCAGATTCCAGTCCAGAAAACAAAAACCCTATGTCATATTTCAGTCCTACACAGATGTCTTGTATTCTCCACTGTAATTACCACATCAGCAGACACACCTGTGTACACAAGTGAATAACTGAACATAAAATCTCCCCTTATAGTCAAAAGAAAACAATAAATAACTCCAGAGTGCATTTCATGACCTTGTGGAGACATCTAGACTGTTATGAGGTATTACAGATGTCACATCTGGCATGTCTTCAATAAAGTTATGAAAGACATTAATATTCCTTTCATATTCAGCTTCAGCTATTTTATGTTTATACTAGATCAGATACTGAATTTAAAGGCAGTAAGATATAATGCAGTCACTCAGTTGCTAAGTTATCCTTCCTGCAATATAAGTCCTGCAACACCACAGCTCTGCCACGGGGACATGAAGTTTTTGAGTGTGATCAGATGCAGGCAAAACAGACAAAACAGGGGCTTAGACAAGTATAAAAACTTCTCAAATATTTTTGATGGGTTTTTTTGTTTTGTTTTGTTTTATTGGTTTTGTTTTGTTTTTTTTTTCCCTAAAAGCATTTTAAATTGTAGTCTAATCTCATAGACATCATACTGGGATACTTCTACCAGCAAGGAGGTTGTAGTGAGGTCGATGTGGGTCCCTTCTCCCAAGTAATAAATTATAGGAGGAGAGGAAATGGCTTAAGGTTGCACCAGGGGGGTTTAGATGGGATATTAGGAAATGTGTTCACCGAAGGGATTATTGAGCACTCAAATTGGCTACCCAGGGAAGTCATTGAGTCACTGTCCCTGGAGGTGTTTAAAAGATGTGACGGTGCTTTGGGACATGGCTCAGTAATGGGTGTGGTGGTGCTGAGTTAACAGTTGGGCTTATTGATCTTAAAGGTCTTTTTCAACATAAATAATTCTATTCTGTCTTTAAAGATCTCAAGGCACCCACAGCTCCTGTATTTTCTGAAGGGTATTGTATTTCTGACCATAGGGAGAATACTGAGAGTGCATCGAATGAACCTGCTATAAAAACAAATGGTTTTATCACACATCTTTTATCACACCACAGTATCACACATCTGTGGCAGCTGCAGGAACTAAACCTAAGTCATTTCAATTCTGTGTCTTTATCACATATTCACATAAATAGTATGTGTTTTCAAGGTCAAAATCTTTCCTTCATTACCAGATGTTTCTAAATTCACTCACTGTTCCTTTGGAATGGGATACATGAAAGAGTTTTATTGATTATTTTCTTTATATAGAGTGTTTTGGTGGTAGGCTACCACCTCAAATATTCCAAACTCTATATAGGAAGTGGAAAAATGTTACTAATGGAGAACATGGTCTTTATTATCGAGAGAGTGAAATATCAGCTTTCGTAGATTAATTTTAACCTTTAAATACTGTGAACTACAAGACGGCTAATTTAGAACCTGGTATTCATGAAATATGAGAGGTTTTGAAAGAAATTTCACTGCTCTCAGGTAAAAGGATCACTGAGTTTAACTCTGATCACCTATACCTCTGAGAAAAAAAAAACAAGACTGTGATCTCAGTTTCTCAAACTTACCACTCACTTTTAAAGTTGCTCACTTTCCATAACATCCTTATTATAGTTGTCCAGCTCATGGGAAGATCTGTATAAGTGAAAAGGCTGAATACCTCTGCAACACAGTTTTGTATGACTCCCTTACATTTATTTTTTTCTGGCACTGCTGGTTGAGAAGCAGAAGTGCCCACATCCCAGCCAGATACAAGTTTACTGCATGATGTTCTTTCTATGGCAGAGTTGTCACTTCTACCTACATAAAAACTTCTCAGACACATTAATAGTGTGTTCCTCTTGGGCTAACTGGCTTTAATAGGTGTATAAACTGTCATATAACTACATAGATTTATGCAATGCAGATGAAAAATAACAGACTGTTGCATATCACTCTCCTCTTTCATCCTCTGGACAAGATTGTGACTGTACAACCCACAGATCAATAATCACAGTGTTGCCTAATGTACAGCAATGCACAGGGCTGGAGGTTTTCCCCCCTTGTAATTCTCCAGGAACATGTATGAGCTGCAGCTTCAGGATTGACACTGCAGTAGCCCAGGGAAGCCTTAGCCGTGTCACTGATCAGTTCAGCACAAACATTCAGATATGATCCACCACAATTAAGTCTTCACCAGAGGCCTATTCTAAGGCAGCACAAACCTAGGGTTGGTTTGAGAACTTTTGGGACTTTATGTCTTGCATCCAGTCTAAGAAAATTGTGGAAGATTGTTGTTTGGGAAGAAAATTAATAGAAACCTCAATATTAACATTCAGTGCAATTTACATATATACCCAGAGAACACCAGATCACCTTGGTCTTACTAAAGTGAATCCAGTGGGAAAAAAATTATGGTGGAAAGGAAATGATAGATGCAAAGCAGAATATCTGAGGCTGGTAGGATCCAGCTGCAGCTGTAGGTACAGCTACAATGACTAATACAGAGCAGTCACTCTCTTGCACGGTTTTATATGTTTTAATGATTACTCTCACTAGGAATATTTAGACTGAGAAAAATCAGTTAAATGTTTATCAGCTTCAATATGCATCAAATGCTATTCCCCCTATTCCAAGATCATATTGAATATATGATATAAGCATTTTTTGGTGAAAAAAAAAAAAGACTCTGCACCACAATTAACATCTGTGTTATTAACTGCTGATTTTGAAAAACACAAATATTTTTCCATTTTCCCAAGCACAAAGGAGACAGTAACCTTTGCAAGTCACTGCCCAACCAGACAAGGAAGGAGTTGGCAGCAAAAAAAAGAGCTCTGTACATAGTCTTACAACTGTGATGTTTGTAGAGCATAATTTTTATGAGAGGTTGTTATGATTGTCATTATAGAAGAGCTTGTATTGCACACTTATGCATATCTTTTTATTTTGCTACTCTGCATAGTAAATACCTACCATAATAATAGTAATCATTATGCAGCTTTGGTACTGGCCAACATTTGTCAACATCCAGGCTGTCCTACCCTTCTCACTGTAAACACAGCAGTGTGTTCCTGTCCAAACACTGCAGGAAGGGACAACCTTTGTCCAACTGTGCTCCCATGAGATTCGGTGATTTAGGTCAGATCCCAAACAAACATGCTGCACAAAAATGAGAGAATGCTGATGAATCCTAAAGCCTTTGCAGACTGGAGTTACAGTGCAATATCAGTTCAAAAGCTAGGAATGAAGAAAGTGAATTTTACTATTTAGTTAGTATTAAAATGCATTTTAGTGCAATATATATAAGCCTGTGGGAATACCTACACACATATAGACATGTATCCATATGTGTGTACACTCACACCCCACAAAGAAAACTGTATACATACACAGGCAAAATTTCTTGCATTACAGACATTTTAAATTTTCCATTTAAGACTATTAAGCCTGAATGAACAATGGCAGAATAAATTCTTGTTTCTGAGTGTATCGCATTAACTGCATCTTTCTACTGCAGGCCTCCCCTCTCAAATTATTTTGACACAAATAGGATTACTGCAAACTTGGTGAAGACAAAAACTATTCTCTTTTTCCTATCCTAAGTCTTAGTGTATTCATATATGAAATGGTAGTGATAATTCTGTAGGTAAATATGAATCTGGTGGCTATGCTGTAGCTTCAAAAGTTCAACATCCTGACAGAAGATCCAGTAAAACCATGATGCTAATCTTTATTTCTATAGACAGTTGCTAAGTATAAACACACTCTACCAACTCTGCAGCTCTAATCTAAAGCTGTTTATTGCCACAGCAAAATAGGAATCACACTAGAAAGAGTTTAAAAGCAAACCCAAACTTCACAGGTTATGTCATGATTGGTGACATTTTCATGGTCATGTTACAGGAGGGATCCCTTAACAACTGAGTGACTACATTATGTCTTACTGGTTTTAAATTCAGTATCTGATCTAGTATAAATATAAAATAGCTATAGATGAATATAAATGGAATATTAATCTCTCTTTCAGAGCTTTTTTGAACATATATCTGTCTGAAGTTCTTTGGAAAAAGTTTGAAGCTGTTTGAAAGAAAAAAATATTTCCTTTTCTTCTTCTGTCACATAGTTGTGCAGTTGTGCAGAGTGGACCTTTGCCCATTCAGGTATAAGATCTGGACAGATTAGAGAGCTGGGCAATAACCACCTGAAGTTTAACAAGTCCTGGACTCTCCACCCGGGTCTGAGTAATCCTGGTTATGTGTAAAAATTGGGGGATGAAAGGCTGACCCCCTCAAAAGAGGGGTGGAATTTCAGGTGGGTGGTAAGCTGACACCAGTGCCCTGGCAGCTAAAAGGGCCAACTGTGTCCTGTGGTGCATGAAGCACAGCATAGACAGCCTGTTAAGGGGAGTGATTGTCCCAGTCTATACTGCACTGGTGCAGCTCCACTGCTGCAATTTAGGGTGCTTCAGTATGAGAAAGGCATCAAACTGTTAGATTGTGTCCAGAAGAGGGTGACCGAGATGGTGAAAAGCCTTGAAGGAAAGACTTAAGAGGTGTGGTTCAAATTACTTGGTAAGTTCACCTTGAAGAAAAGAAGGCTGAGGGGTGCCCTTATTGCAGTCTACACCTTCAAGTTGAGCAGAGAAGGGGGAGTTGCTCATCTCCTCTCTCTGGTGACCAGCAAGGGGACACATGCAAGTGGCATGAAGCTGCAGGGAAAGTTCAGACTGGACATCAGGAAAAAGTTCTTCTTTTGAAAGAGTGCTTGGTCACTGGAAGATGCTCCCCAGGGAGCTGGTCATGGCACCAAGCCTGTCAGAGTTCAAGGAACATGTAGATAATATTTTTAGCCACATGGTTTATATTTAAGCCAGTCCTACAAGCAACAGGGATTTGGACTCAGTGATTTTTCTGGGTCCCTCCCATCCTGAGATATACTATGATTCTAAATTTATAAATCAGATGCTAGATTTTTACTGAAGAGGTGGGTTTCACTACTATTCTGCTGATGTTCATTCTTGCTTATACACCCAGCATGGATGTGTTCAGCATCCACTGGGGAGGAAAGCAAAGTTTCTTTCAACTTCAGTGGTAAAAAGCCTTTGGGGCACTGAGACAGATTCAGCTTAGAACTGATTGGGCTGTTTTGATACTTTGTTCCCTAAACACTCACAAGATAAATGCGTGCATGCATGCTAAGTTCCCCATAGAACATGATTTTGGTCTCAGAAATCATGTTTCACATTTTCTTCCTTACTATTTATGTTCTGCTCTGAAAGTAAATGAATACTAAATTGAATCAGCAATTCAGGCTTGCTACATTTCATTGATCTATGACAGATCAGAGCCTGATGCTGAGCTAATGTGGCCCCAGGTACCAACCTTTACCACTAATATGGTTTCAAAATTCTCTACTCAAGTCTATTTATTATGAATGTAATCTGTTTTAGGAAAGCACCTAAATCTCTGCTAATGATTCGCTCAGATGCATGCAGTGTCCTCATTTAAAATGTCCAGGTCAACTCAGCTTTCCCTGATTATTTTAATAGTGCACATTGTTCTGTCTTGACTGATTTCCTCCCAGTCTTACTGTTTCAGGTATTTTTTTCCTGACTCTCACTGATGATAGACTGGGCTGATTTATTTCCTTATGCAGCACTTTGTATTCTATAGTTATTTTTTGCCACAGTAACATTTTGCCAGTAACTCATTCTCTCAGCCACAAGTAAAAATTAGGGAAGAATAATGAAATTCCCTATGATCTAGACAGTCCAAATTTCATCTGGGATTCTAGATCTCAGATGAGATCCCTTTCTAAACTCATAAAGAATTAGCTCTGGTCCTTCATGCTCCTCTGATGATTGTCATCCATCTGTAATAATATGGAAAAGAGTGGACTCTGCCTCCTGATGTCAGCAGACAGAGTCCAGAAACATTTACATTTGTCATCTGGCTTATTAGCTTTGATGAGTCCCCTTTTTCACTCCCTCTGCTTTACTGACTTGATCTTCTAATTCCTTTTCAATTTTTTTCTTACCTTCCTTGCATGTGCTTATTCCTCCCAAGCACAAAATAGAGGAACAATATATTGGTTCTTCATTTCAAACAGGTAACAAAACCCTTCAAAAGCCTGTAGATAGTTTTGTTTTATTTAGTACTTCTCAATTAATTGCACATGATATCTTTTGACTTTATTTTTTTTTCCCCATTGATTTTTCCCTAAAATGTAGGAAATTTTTGAAATCAAAACTCAGAACTTTGGAGCCTAACAAACTATTTCCTTTTAAAATCACTAAATAATATATTTAAATATTTTGAAATGGAACTCTTTGTTGAACAATATTGTCCATACAAGGGCTTAAACTACTTCTAAGAATAACATGAATTCATGAAACTGTGAATTTACTGTCCACAGAGAATTTGTGGACAGCTTCATATATAAACAATAAGTAACTGCATGTTACTCCTATTAGTGTTGCGTGCTTTGGCTTGGATTTCACACATTCTTGTCAAAATAATTTTAAGATACGTTCTGATTTCTGTAAATGTCCCTAGTGCTTCTAATAAATAGTGCATATATGCAATCTATTTTGAAATTTGTTGGCTTTGGGCTTAAAAGGGACATCAAAATTAATTCCGTTTTAGACTTCTGTATGTATCTCACAGAAATACCTTCAGTCTCTTTAAATTTTTATTGAAAAACAATAAATATATATAAATATAAAATCTTGAACACTTGTTACCATCTTGAATAGGTAGAAATAGTTCCAGTAATAGTTCCAAATACTTGATTTCTTGTGGGTTTTTTTCATGACAGATTTCAGGCTAATCTGAAATTTGTCCTTGAACATAAACTTTGTTCTCTGTTTGGATACTCACCGAGGCTTTATTTATCCAGGTACAGTTCTACTAGTACAGTTCATAGATTCAGAGGAGTTAAAAAAGCACCTGGAAAGTCACGTGCATTGCAGTTGTGCATTTCTTCTGGTTGTCATGGAAACCGCCTTAGGATTCCTGGCAACCAACTTCATCCCATCCAGTAATGGAAACACCACAGGTATTAGCCAGTCAGTCACCTCCCACTGGGTGCTATTTTCAGAAAAAGTCAATAGATCAGATTCTTCTTTTCAAGCAGCTCTGAAGCAACGTGAGAGTTTGTCATATGCTTTTGGCTCCATGGGGCTCAGCTCTCCAGGCTGCACATGGACAGTTTCTCTGGGCAGTGAGCTATGTTATAGTTGGGGTTGATAGAAGTGCTTGCATTGGTAAATAAAAGTCTTCAAAGCACTGTTTTAAAGCTGTCTCTGACTTTAAGTTTGGGGTGAGGACTACAAGCTAGCAGGGGTAGACTTTGTTTCAGATGTTTGTGGGTTTTTTTCTCATCTTCACTTACAAATGCTGCACAAATGTGTTTATATTTACAGTCTTAAATAATAATTATTTGTATATTTGTAGTGGGTACGTATGTTTAGTCATTAAATGTCCTGAAAATGTTGTCTGAGATATTCAGTTCTGGGAAGGGTAAGAACACTATGGTGGCAGCTCTGAGCTCTCATGCAACTGGTACTTGCTGGCGCCCAGACTGAGACAGCTGGGGAGACCCCCTGTTACCAACCTTTTTCCAAACTGAGGTAGTCCAGGAAGCATCCAGAAGAGTAAAATGCTTCATTTGAATTAAGAGGAAAGCAGTTATATGTGTGACTGGGTGTTCATAAGAAGTTGGACCTGATGTTATTAAGGGTCTTTCCAACCTAACTGATTCCATAATTCTATGAAATGATAAATCGAGTTAGAAGAAAGTTACTTGTAAGATAAAGGTAGAAAATAGGACAAGATGGGGGGAAGACTGACAGGAGGATGTGAAGGAAAGATATGTTGCATGCCTGAAACAAGTAGGTAAAATTGGGAATTGGAATCCTATAGGGTGAGGATGAAAGAGAGAGAGATGTAACACTGGGGAGAAATTGTTGTACAAGAATTAAAAAGCAAGGATAGAGAATTTACAGTAATGTTAGATGTATCAGGACTGATTTAATGGAAAGAGACTAAATGGAGGAGGAATTGGAAAAAAAAGAGAAAGAAAAATATTTATGGGATGGCAATATCAAAGTCAAGAATCCGGTGGTGTGATATTAGGACTAACCAGATAAAGAAATTGCAAAATGAGTAAAAAATCTGAAAAATGGTGATCCATTTTCACAGTGAAGTCTGTAATAACAATCAGATAATGGTGTGGTGATTGATAGTGGATCCTTTGGGAGGAAAGTCAGGTCTTCATGTGAAGAAGAAAGATAAAAGGAAGATGAGTTTGTCAGGGAAAACTGAAGTAATGTGTGAGAACTGAGACATGATAGGATTGAAGGATGATGACTGGATAACAGGATGAGAGAAAATGCATAGAATTACCTAAGTAATATTAAAAACTGATAGAAATGGGGATGAAATGTATGTTTTCCTGGCTAACTGTAACATGTAGGTATTTATATCTGAACTAGTTGCATAGTCTCCCTTTACAATAATGGAGAATTAGTAAGTTGTTTGCTTGACCAGCCCCAAGTAGCTATTTCAGGGTGAAATTACTGACCTCCAGACTTTAGTGACTGTGTCAGTTACCATTAAGATTGTCTGTTAAGGGGTCCTACAAGACTTCTATAGATGTTGACACCCAGAGGTAGACACAGGAGTCCTATAACAAGAACTTTTGGTCCTCGGTCTAGAACAAACCATTTTCTTTCTGGGAAACTACAGGGGAGTGTCCTAGGTTTCCACTCTTATCATCAAAACCCACTGGGAAGGATATTTTGAGGTTAGCAGATCTCCTTTGAGAAGAACTGAGAACAAATCTGATTCTTACCATAAAGTTTCTGGAGAAAATGTAAACATTTTTTTTCCCCTCTTGCTGATGATCTATTCGCAGATAATTATTCAGTGAAAATCTCTCACAGTGTGTGGATGAGCATGCTCATGGCAGGCTGGAAAAACTTATTACATGGTTTTGAGTTGTACAGCTAATTGTGCAGTAGCTGGCATGATTAATTTAATCACAAGTCAAAACCATGGGATACTGAAAAGCCAGTATAGCCTCATGCTATATCAGTTTGCAGTTTAAAATACTAACATGATGTTCAAGAAGGAACCTATCTATATATTAGGTTGATTGAAAATCTTATTTCTCTAGTTCACTCTCCAAAAGCTTTTCTCTGAGAAGGAGTTCAAACACAGGTTTATTCAGGCTGTAGTGCTGGCCAGGCCTATAGCTGGTCCTCACCCTGGACTATGCTAGGGAAGAGGAACCCAGCTGGAGAGTTGGGAGAATCAGCTCAGTTTTTTCCAATATTTCTCTCCTTGGAAAGCCTGGGCAGCAGACAAATGGTCCCCAGCCTGGGTACCAATAAGGTCTCAGGGAGGCTACTGCAACTCATTCCCAAGGTTTGTGTATGACTCCAAAGGAATTAATTTGTAAACAAACCCTCTTCCCTCCCTCAGGGTCCTAGGAGGCCGAGGAGGGAAGCTGTCTGTAGACATATCCAGAGTAGCATCCGGTGATACTCACACCATGGCTTCTTTGGTCTACCCGCTGTACATTTTGCTCTGCATGCTGGAAAAGCAGAAAAACATGGGAGTGGTGAAGTACTCAAGCCAAAGGTGATAGTAGAAAGAAACACAGTTGATGAGGGAACTGTGATAAGTTGTGATGCTCCAGAACCTGGTCAATTTGATGCTTTGAGGACATAACTTTCTGTAAGAAATACTGAGACAAACAATCATGTTCACCCGAACAACAGTCATTAAAAGATTCACAACCATAATGAACTGAATAAGAGTGAATAATGTCATAACAAAACTGATTTTCTTGGTTACAGAGTAAGTGGAAATGTGGAACATGTATTACATCCCATGCCCCACCTTAACAGTCTTCCACATTAGTTCATAAAAACAGAAGAAGAAAAAAAGAGAGTAATCTAGTGTGCAGTAAATGGAAGTGTGTTTGGAAAATTATACTTAGTATACGTTTTAATGGTTCATTGTTGAAATTTAAAGAATTTAGTGGTGTTCCTGAAGTACCTGTTTTGAGTCTGTTGCTGTTCAGTAATGCCATTAATGAGCTTTGTAATTTTGCAGGTGGAATTGAGTAAAAAGTGCCTGAAGAACATGATGGCAGGAAGCCAAATAACCCTATAAAATTGGGAATGAGAAATGAAAAAAATGTTGACTTCTACATGATTGGGATACAGGTAGTGTGCCCAGGCAAAAGCAGACAGCTGTCCTAATACAGGATAGTGAAGAAATGGCTGGGTGGCAGGTTTATAGAAGAAGTTTATTAAATTTTTGTAACTTACAACTGATCATGAAACACAAAAGGTTTCTGAGGAGAAAACCAAATTCCAACCAACTCAATATAATCTGGAGCGAGCCACACAACGTGATTTGTCTGCTCCAGTCTGAACTGGGGAGACTTCAGCTGGAGAGCTTAGATCAGTTAGTGCAATGAACTGACAACCAAAATAGAAAAAGGAAAATATGGTTCCAACTCAAATATAAGGTACCACAACCACATTGCACAATGTCCAAAGGGTGAAAGGGAAGAGGAAAAACTGAATGCAGCATAGGGCAGAACTGGAAATACTATTGCTTAGATTTGATAGAATTGTCATACAAAAGCTTACAGGGCCTTTTTGCTTGAAATTCAAAATTATATCAGTTCTATTTAAGAATTTTAAAATTGTCATAGTATGAGAGAGAAAGATGTTTCTTTCTTCTGAAACTAGTATTTGGTTTTTTTGGAGTTCTTTGAAATTCAGTACTACATTATCTTGAATGCTTGAATTATCTTGAAGACCTGTTTTCTAACTAACAAAATCTAGAAGATAGTGTCAAAGACACTAAGCTAAATTAGCGTGGAAGAATTTGACTAAGCTGCAGGCATCTTAGGTTTGAGAGACACATAGAGCTTCATAGAATCATAGAATAATTTAGATTGAAGACCTTTAAGATCATTGAGTCCATCACTAGACTATGTTTCCTAACAGCCAATCTAAACCTTCTCTGAGATCAGCTTTAGGTCATTTTCTCTCATCCTATCACTTGTAACTAGGAAAAAGAAAATTACACCTACTTCCCTATAGACACCTCTCTGGTAGTTGTAGAAAGTGATATGGTTTCCCTCAGATGCCTCATACATACCTCTGAAGAAAAATTATATTGAAGCAGTGAGCATGTGTATCTTATGTCAACTTTAATGTTTAAACTTGCTGATTCAAAAGCAAGTAAAATCAAACAAATAAGTCCTGTAAAATAGTGAGAGAAGTAAAAATTGATAGTGACAATAAAGAAAAAAAATACAGGTAGCATAATGACAGAAAACAATACAAGTTTAGAAAGCTTAGTAAAAGGAGGAAAACAATTTCATATATTCAAACAGTACTTTTTGGTAAAAAAATGAAGAACAATAAGTGAACCACTACTATTATCAATGGCATCAGGGAGAACTAGAATACCATGTGTAGAGAAGCCAGTCCTGTATTAATATAACTTCAGAAAAACCTTCCTGTAAATCACTGTCTATTCACCTGTAATTTTGAAATTTTCATATGTATAATCTTCATTTATAAACAAAATAGATTAATTTACACTCTTTTATATATACCCCTACATCAGCTGTTTATTGGCATTTGAAATCTTGAATACCAAGTTTGCTTGTTTCTCCCTGCAGATGTGTGTGTTCAGACCCTCACTTTAAAGACCCCTCACTAATTTTCCTTCCATCCATATTTTCCTACATGTCTTTCTCTAAAGAAGAGAGTTATGGGAATTCTTTCCTGAACAGTACATTTCACACTAGAGATGGAGATTTCTTCTTTTGAAAGCTAAACAGCATTTCATGGTTATTAACATGCTGTTTTTCTCAATTCAACTTCTCTCTGTACTTATTCTAGACAGGGCTGCAGGCATAAGCTTTTATTAAGCTTATTCAAAACTTTCTACTGTAGGACCAGTTTGCTTATAGATTTCAGTAAGCTTTGATTATTTCAGCTCAAATTTGTCAGATGCTGTTTGAAGTGTGGTTTTATTTCTTTTTTTAGGCTTGAAACACTGTGTCAAATATTACACAGACATTGGAATATATATGGTCAAAAAATAGCAGATAGAAAAAAACAGTTTCATGAGTATGACCTTGAGCTGTGTGGGCCAAGAGGGAAAAACAAAAGTGGTTTGAATTTTTTCTAGGGTAGAGGACATTTTTCAATCACTTAACAGGAAAATGACTTTCCAGTGTGGCTCAAGTCAGGGAGCAATGGAATAGAGAATCCTAAGTGTCTTGAGGCTTGGTGTCCTTTGAGAAGCTGGAGAACAGTCTTGAGTCACTGTCAATCAAGAGATGTTAGGGTTCCTGAGACACCTCCAGGCATCCCTCTCAGCTGTGCCACTGGAGACATTTGATTAGACTCAGAAGGGTAGCTTCACATGTCTTTCTCTGGCAGAGAGCTTAAAGACACCAGGCCAAGCATTTAAACTGAATTTTCCATAATTCACTAATAATAGAACTGATGAAAGGAGGAAAGAATAGAGAACACAGAGGACAAACAGAGAGAAGACATATGTTGTATGTCACATGTTGTAAGTCCTAATTTAATGTCATTCAGGAGTTCAGAGATATCTGTGTCTTTACATCTGAACAGATTAATACAAAAACTGGAAACTTTAAATTCTTGGCGATTTAAAACTAAGCTTGTTGAAAAAGAACAGGCTAGATGCAGTCAAAATGATCAAGAGGATAAAATAGAGCACAGCAGGAGTATATTCACCCAGTTAATGTAAGTTAACTGCTTCAATAATACCAAATGAGCCAGATGGCATAAAGACATGTAGGAACTTCTTTATTAAGTTACAAAAGTCTAGACTAATCGGATGTGTCCAGCATGGACAGCATCATTGATATGAGGGGTTTTATGTATTATGGAGTATGTCTGATAAAAGGATGAAGCTTTTAATATTCACAGAAATACCTGATCTTTTTAAAATACTTCTGTGAGACTTAGCTCTGTTATACCTTGTGACAATGACTTTCACAGATTAATTACTTGACTAATAAATGACTTTCTTCTTCTCACTGTAAAATTTGCCTATAAACTGTATGACACATCCCACATTCCCTTCTTCACTATCCATCATGATATCTTTTATTTCCCTTCTACTGAAATGTGAATAGCCATGAATCGAATGGCTTTGCACAATCATTTTTCCATGACTCTAATAATCATAGCTCCCATTTTCTTAGGTTTTTTTTGTTTTGTTTTTGTTTTATTCTTTCATTTCTGCCATCTCCAAGTAGCAACTGTATTTACTTTTATAGAAGAGTAAAATTGAATACAAACAAGTTCCTTAGAATCTCCAATGAAAATTAGTGAATCAATGCATCTATAAAGATCTCCAAACCACAGTCATTTCTACAAATTGTACACTTTGAGCATCTCAAATGTTGCCTTTAGATTTGTTTTTTTACTCTCCTGAGTACTTTAAGTTGTTTTGTCTTCGCTTGAAGTTTGCACACCAATGTAGTGATAGATTTATTTCCAGATCTTGCTTTTCAGTTTTTGGTAGGGATATTGCTTTTTTATCTCCTCCTCTTCCAAGATGCTGAATAATTAAGGCCTGTGTAGCATCTCAATAAGAATAGCCAAGGTTCATGTCGAAACTCAGTTGTAGTTGACTATATCAACAGAAAACTTTTTAGTCTACTAAACTTTTATTTGCTTGAGGAAATTAAGTGTAGAGAAGTAGGAAGGATTTCCTTGATTGTCTGATAGAAAAATACAAAGATTTCTAGTATACATAAATAAATATGCTAAATGCGGAGTAATAAGCAGCATCACTAAGAATTTTATTAGAAATTAAGGTAAAAAAGTAAGAAACTTTGCTGAACAAAGCAATGCCTCTCAAGTTTTCTAATTCTCCTTCATAGTTTACTGCATTAATATAAAGGCAGTATTTTAATACCTCCTTTTCCAATTAGACTTATTGTCCATGAAAAATCTCATAAAGACATTGTGCTCCATTAGCTTCAAGATGCATTGATATAGAGTGTAACGGGATGACACCTGCCCCAAACTTATAGTCTCTTCATGAGTGAGATAGTCCTACCATTTAATTACATTTTATATTAATGTCTTAACTAGTGAACTACTTAAATATGCATTCTTTTTCTACCAGTCAATGTTTTCCAGATTAATAAATTCATTATTATCACCCACTTTTCTTGATGTCTCGTTGGTGATTGATTGATATTGAACAAGTTTTTAAAGTGTTTTCCCCTTCCAATACAAGTAGAATACACCATACAATTGACACAACCTCTCAAGTACTGTTAAGTAGGTTTAACCAGGAATGGCAGCAATCCACCAGAGTAAGGCTAGGTCATAAGTCAGATATATAATATCCTGACCTGAATCTCACCTCCAATAAAGTGACAGCCTAATGTCACTTAGTGGCAGAGTTCTGTTTTACTTAATACCTACCTGAAATATACCTACTTTATTACAAAGTCAGTGGAAGAAGAAGTTAATTTCATTTTCTAAAATAGGTAGCTAGGACAAGTGAAAAAACCCATAGAGTGGGTGATTCTCTCTCTCCATTACACATAGCTGGAACCTGAGTCATGAAGTGTTTGAGGGTACTTAGCTCCAAGAAGATAAAGGAAAGGAGTATGGGCTAAGACCAAAAGCAAAAGGCTGGTAAAAGGTGCTTCATCTACAACAGTCCCACTTAACCCAGCCTTTGCATAAAACTACTTCTTCTTAGACAGCCAAAAGCAGGTTAAAAGCTAACATCATCCAAATCTGTCTGACAAAACTGTCTAGTTTACTAATGGCAAACATGTGCTGGTTTATCTTCTGTGAGTGCCAGACAGGGATCTGAGTTTTTCAGACTATGTACTATTAATTGTCAAAATAAGTCAGATTAGGATATCTGTAAGCATCAGTAAAGCCTGTCAAATTAGGAGGCATTATTCAAAAGTCATGTAAATGAAAATAGTAAGACATGGGGTTTTTCCTGTTCATCTTCATAACTGATGAGGAACTACCATTAGAAACCTAATGTAGGTAGGCTAAGTACAGCTTAAATAGAGGGTTCTTCAGATCTTGGAGGGACTGAATCACACTGTAGCAGTGCTTAGCTTTTCACCTGGACTGCCACACAGAGGGTCTAATGTAAGTAGGCTCCAAATATTAACACCTTAAATTAGGTGGGATGAATCTAGGAGCATTGCCTGGAGTACTGTGCCCAGTAGATTCATTTCCATCCCAAACCATTCTATGATTCTATGATTCCTTAAGAAGTTTTAGTACCAAAACCAAAGAAAATACAGCTATTAAAAAAATGAGGCAGCACTAGCAGGTTTCTCCTGCTTTCTAAGGGTGTAGGTCATTTTACTGACAAGTTTCGAGTACTTCTCTGGATTAATTCTAGAGAAAATTAACTGTGCCCGCCACTGGCTCCAGAGGTTTGGCTCTTAATCTAAAACTATAGCATTTTGCATTTCCTGTTTAATATAGACAGCCATAGGCTGTAACATTATTAGGATTTCTTCACAAAGGGAAAAAAAAGTAGAGCTCATTGTCTCATGCTTCTTTAATTTCACAGCTGAATCATCAGAGACTTACTTAAATAGGGAAGTCTATAAGAAAATTCAGAGATACTGGAAACATATATATGTACATATAAATGTATTCAGCATTTTGGGTGTTATTAGAGTGGATGTAACAACTAATGTATGCTAAAGTTCTGTCTAATGAAGAAAAGGGGTTATGCATTTTTCAAAAGGAAATGACAGAGAGTATTTCATCAGACAAAAAATGTAGTTTTACCTAAGGTAGCTTTCAAATAGGCTAACTTGGCTGGTGGTAAGGGGGAGATCAGAACATACTGAGAAAACTGAGCATTTACCTTTTTTTTCTTAAAGTGGAGTGGGATGTGTTGCAGCCCACAGCGAACTCCCTGTGAGTGACATCTCATCTGAGCCAGCTGAAGCTGCTAAAACTACTTATGACAGAAAGGGCAATGCAGACATATTGAGGATTTGCAGGCCAAGTAAAATTTCAGGTACTTGAAACTTTTGATCCTTTGACCACTGGTCTAAAGCAGTAATTAATTTTTTATTTTTGCGCGTGTGTGTGTGTGTGTGTGTGAGACAGGCAGTGCCTTAGTGGGTGGGGCAGGAAATTTTAAGTATATGAAAGGAAGTAGTGGACAATGTTTCAATGTCTGGGTGCCAGACAGATCATCCAATACTTCTGAAGACACATTAATGACAAAGACAGCATTTAACTTGTTCAAAGTCCTGGAAATTAAAGATGCAATTGATTGTAATGAAAGAAATTTGCTTAAAGCATTAAATTATAGGTTGATTCCTATCTGTGCTATTTTGAAATTCACCACTAATCCGAGATGATTATCTTCTATCAGCTTCAAAGAGTGTATTTGCCATGGTTCCTGAGGATGAGCATTTTTCAGAGATAATTTGTCCATAAATGCTGTGCTGTCTGGTGATGAGAATCACCGTTCAATTAGCACACATTTGGGCTTTTTTCAGTGTAAGAGGCAGGATAACATCCACAGCTATGACACAGTGACGAGACAGGTGGCAGAGGATCTATCTCAAGGGCATTTCACTGTTTATGGCAGCTAAGGAACATGCAGGGCCCTAACTTGACATGCTCTCCTTGTATGTTCATCATTCCTGGGAGGGGGCAGAGCTTTTTTTTGGCAAATGTATCATGTGTAATCACATAGCTGTGGAAATGTGAGAGGTTATACTGAGAGAAAAAAAAAAAAGTTATTAATTTTCTCTCAAGACTGGTTTCTATCATTCTATATACTTCATTGCAATATTTGTGACTGCACTGCAATGATTTTGGATCCAAAATTGTACTTGTGAGTGCCAGACTTCACAATGGTTCCTGCAGAAGAAGGACAGGGTAGGTCTCCATGAGAGAGTTATCCAGGTCCTGAATCACTCATTCCATGCTCCTAAGCTGAGAAACACATTTCAGAATTAGTGTGACCACATCACTGTGGCTTGGGGCCCAGATCAGAACATCAGGCTTACTTGCAGTGCTTGCTACACCCATAGGGCTTCTGTTGGTCTGGCCATGCTGCTTTTCTCCCTGCATTGCTCCCTGCATTACTACCGTGTGACCTACACTTGTGTTCCTGTGTAATGTGTTCAAATCTGATTATGCCTTGGTTCTGCCCCTCCTTCTTACTCTTCAAGTATCATTACTCTTTACCTAAATCTAGATGGCTACAGTTAAAATGTCTCATCCTGTCTCATATTTCACTCAGGGAGTAGCTTTCTATCTGTATCTGGGTCAGTAGTAAGCTTAGCTTCCAGTGTTAATTTCCATGCTAAATATTCTTAATTTGTTCTTCCTTTATAAGCAACTCCTTCATCCAGTAAATCTTCTTGTCCCTTCTACCGTGTCGCTAGTTCTGAATTGTCATGACTCAGTGAATCTGCAGAGACACTATTTTAATTATCCTCTCTTTCTTTCTCTCCTTCACTAGGATGTCCAAGCCTCCTGTGGAGGGAACATTCATATCCTCCTTTAGTTCCCCCGAGGCAATCAGAAATTTTTCATGTCAAGTTATCGTTTTGTCTCCCAAATCACACTGGATCAGCACTTCTCAGTACTGCAAGGTTGATTTCTGCAGGGAAACTTCAGCTGCAGGGGTAGGAAGACACAAGCTCAGGGAACACTGCCAGAGAAAATGATATGTAGCCTCATTTATGTAAGACTTGGCAAAGCAAGAGAGGGTCCTGATCTGCTGCATTGCTTGCGGGACTTCCAGGTGCCACAGATTTTAGCTTGATCCAGTGCAAAGAAGAAAACACAGGTATGCAGAATTTCCAGCTATTTTCTTGGATTCTGAACCTCATCACATTTTTGGGGTGAGTGGTGGGCATGAGGTGGAGTATCCTCAGATCCCAAACATGTAATGAATCCACCCCAAAAAGCACAGCTGTCTTTGCTCAAGTTCCAATATCCCTGAAAACAGGTTTCTGAGCATCCTGAGACCTGGAAAGAAAACAACACAAAGCTTGCAGACCATTAGGATTTTGTTTCATGCTCTTAATAACAAGGAGATTGCTTAGATGGCAGCTTAAGTGTTAGTGCAGTTAGTTGAAATAAAAAAAAAAGACAAAAGCCTGGCTAAAATGCTTCCCTCTTCAGCTCAGCACTGTCAGTCATCCATTCAGGCTTTAGAAGTTCCCCGGTGCTCTTTGTTCAGCAAGAAGATTACTGGAACCACCACATACTGTGTAAAACTACCAGGAAATCCTTTATCAGTACATCCTTTTGAAACTGTCATTGAACTGTATGGACCTAAAGAGTGATAAGTATTAATAACACCATGTTCTTTTTATCCATGTGTCTTTTAGTTTAGTCGCGGTTGGCTTTATCTTGAATTCAATATTTTCAGCTTGAGCTGGTCCGCTGCAGTTCAGCACCCCTCCTTGCCCTTTAAATGTGGTGCTTAACCCACCACACACGGATATGTAGAAGATAGAGCAGAAAAATATTAAGCCAGTTCTTTAATCCAGAGGTTCTATCCTTTTGTTCATAAATTGGACTTCTTTGGGCAAGTGCATGAGCAGCCCATATACCATAGTTCATATACCATAGGCTTGAATAAGCCCCACAAGCAATACAGAAAGACTGCCCAGTTTTCTGTGTTTTGGTTTGGTTTTGTTTGGTTGGTTGTGGGGTTTTTTTGCTTTTTTTTCTTTGTGTTTTGTTTTTTGTTTGTTTTTTTGTTTGTTTCAGGGGGTGTTTTCTAAATTTAAGTTCATAAAGCAGTGGTGAGAAGAAAGTGTATGATCTGTTTCTATATTCATGGATGATTCTGGCCTTAGCATCAGCTATCTGTGAGAGCACAGATACATCCACACAGAGACATCCAAGCAGAACAGGATCCAGAAGGATCTGCTGAACATCCTAGTGTGAAACCTACTGCTCACTGTCCAGCATAGCTTCGTGTCTCAGTAAAATTATCTTCTTTTTTTTTTTTTTTTAAACTAAAGGAATTAAATCAGCATCCAAATATGTTCATGTGGAAAGCATTTTGTAAAGAGAATTGAATCTGCAGACCAAAAGCTTCTCTTTAGATGGTGCAAAGAATCTGGGTGTGTTTCAGCTATATATTCCCTGCCATCCATCGGGAATGATTTTGGGGCAGTTGCCAAGTGATACCAGAGAAAAGGATACATAGATCCTGGTCCTGGAGCTAGTAATAGAAGAGATGGTCTAATCTGAAACAGGAGTGTGGATTTGGCCAGGATATGCTACCCTAGTGAAACCTGCCAAAGATCTTATAATTTTCAGCAAGGTCTCTTGGTTAAATCAGCAAAAGAACACAAGAGTATAACAAGTGGCAACATTAGCCCACTAAATTCCAAATCAGAACTTTTGCTTATCTATCATAGATATACAAAAATAGCTGAAATCTGTAGAGCCTAAAAATGCTCTGAAATTCTGTCGGTACCTTGATACTCTGGAGCAGCTATGCACCCAGTCCACAATAAGTAAAGCCCTAGGTTTTAGGGTACCTCTAGTTGTTCTTCCACTTAACTTACCAATAGTCTTTCTCCTAATATAGATGGTAGAAGATCCTGACAAAAACACAGGCATGACTATGACTATGACTATGACTATGACTACAGAAGTGAAGTGAAGTGAAGTGAAGTGAAGTGAAGTGAGAACAACAGAACAAAATGGTTCCATTTGGAAGACATGACAATCATCCAGTGCAATTGCTTGACCACTTCAGGGCTGACTGAAACATAGAGCATATTATTAAGAGTATTGTCCAAATGCCTTGAATGTTGACAGGCCTGGAGCATTGACCACCATTCTAGGAAGTCAACTTCAGTGTTTGACCCTGTTTGTAGGGAAAAGTTTCCTAATGTCAAGTCTGAACTTCTCATGCAACTTTTACCATTTCCAAGTGTCCTATCACTGGATAATAGAGAGAAGAGTCCAGTACCTCTGCCTACTTCCCCTCATCAGGTAACTATAGAAAGCAATGAAGCTGCCCTTCAGAATTTTTTTCTCCAGACTAGTAATTTCAGCACTTCAGTGTTTTGAACACTCATCTTGACCTACCCATGTCTATCTTGTCAGACTCAAAACTACATCACAAAATGACTGAGCTCACTCTGAGGCCAATTTGGATGGAAGACAGTGCTCTCAATCCTTTGTGCTAGACCAATGGCATCATTAAAGTAATCATTTAGAGACTGAAAGAAAATGCAGCCAAGGTAAAGCCTATGAGTTATGGCACTTGCAGGATAATACCTGGTGTATGGGTCCATGTCCATTAAACGTACCTGATTGATTACAGTAAAGAAATAAACAGTGGCTTAGAATGAGTGAAAAACTAATTGAACAAAAAAATTGTTGGCATAAGGGCCTTGGAACTCTGCAGTGATTTCACTGCTTTATTCTTTCTTTTAGGGACAGATTTTTCAGGAGGTGATATTTAAGAACAGAATGAAAATCCCATGGGTCAGCTGAGGCCAAACTATCTGCCAGCACAGTCAGATAGTCTCCCCCAGCACGTTCTGACATACTTATAGAGGCCAGCATGCCTAAAGGCTTCTTATAATTTATTCTGTCTTTACTATGGTCCCTGAAGCACAAATAATCAGAAAGCTATGAGGTCTTGCTATGCTCCAGCTGTTTTTCTCCCCCATGCTACATTCCCTAGGGTAAGCATAGGAGCAAAGCACAGTAGCATAGAAAGTAATTTCTACTGGCTTATTATTGGAGACCCTTGTCTGTCTCCCTTAAGGATCTTGGATTCTAATCAATAGAAAATGTTCATCAATAATGATGGAATATTTCATCAGGTTCAAAGTATTAGTTGTACAGATTTTCTCTCCCTGACCAAAACCATACATATATATTTAAAGAACAATTATCTGGCAGGGGGGTTGGACTCAATGATCTTTCAAGGTCCCTTCCAATTCCTAACATTCTCCGATTTTGTGATCCTGTGATTTGTAAAGATTTTATCCATCTGGTAAGATTTTACATGTTTAACTAAAAGATTTTAATAAAATATTTCCTTCAGCCATGATCCAGTTTTGGAAAAAGTGAATCTTCAGTTTTAGCTCCAGTAAAGGTGCAGTCCTGTAACAGCACAAATATACATAGCAATATTTCAAAGAGGCCAAGAATCAAACAAATTGGAGGGCCTGTCTTCAACCTACAGTTACAATAATATTGAATCTTCTGTGCATTTCTTAAAAGAAGACATCTGGGTCTTAAAAGTCTTAATTCTGAACAACCCTGATTTCTGGGTCTTGATTTTGAAACAGAAATAATATCCTTGTAGTGCCTATGTCTGACTGTAAAGATTTACTTATACTATAATTAGACAAAGCAATAGTTGCAGCATATTTTGGTATAACGTTGACTTACCACAAGTCTATCACAAAAGAGACACCTTTGGGTCTTCCATTTGGAGAGATGATTGATAACAGTGCATTATCCTCTCCTACACTGCTCAGCACCACAAGACGCTGAGTAGCACCAAGGAGTGGACAGATCTTCATCAGTGAGGAACTCTCTGTGCCCTCCGAGTGAACCACTCCCTCTCCTCAGCCATTCTTCCCTGGCTGACATCCCTGAAAGTCTCACCTAAGTCAGAGAACTCTTCAGTCAGCTGCTGCTACACTTTGCTTGATGGATTTTCTGCCAAGTTACCCTCTCCTTCCCTGTCTGCTCCCACTATTTTTGTCTTGTCCTTCCTTGCTAATCTCACACAATCTTCTCCTCTTGCAAATTTCCACTTATATAGTTTCTGTCCTCCATTCAATTTTCTCCCTTCTATTTCTTTAGTCTTTTTTTTTTGACAGGGAAATCCCAGTTAACCAGATTAATTTCTCACTACCCACCTGCTTATGTTTTCATGCTTAGAGAGGTGGTTCTGATCCTGCCACCTCACTTATCCCTAGTCCAGCTCACCTCTATGTCATTTCCCAGGCAGCTCCAAAAAACAACCATCTTCCACCAAACCTCTGGCACAGTTATTTTGCCTCCCACAGGTCATGCTACTACCCCATGCTGCACAGTCCCCATGCCTACTACCATACCCCTCTTCAGCTGTCCTCTCTCTCTTTGCACTCACATCACTCATTCTGATACATTCAGGGAACCATATTGGTGGATCAAGAGAGAAAAACTTAATGCTCTCAAAACCTGCATGGAAAAACCTGCTTCTGCCTTCCAGCTCTTCCTCTGAATAGACAGAATATAGAGGAACTGTATATGACCCATCAACAGGGATTTGCTGACTAATGCCACTCATTAGCAAGGTGATCATGAGGACATTAAAAGGGCTGATATAATAGCCTACAGCCTTGCCAAGTTTCTTAATTCCTGCTCCACATGGAAAGGACACTGGATTGTCCCAAAGGTTAGGAGACATTTAATATGGATAAAAACAACTTCCCCCCCCTAGTTTCCTTTTTGGAATCAGCTAAATAAAGTTGATTATAGTTATAAAAAGCATCCAAAAGGAGATACCAGCACAGAAAATGTCATCTTAAACAGTCAAATTTTACAACATTTCTATAAGTATCTGAAAACATGGGAAATGTTCTTGCAAGAGAAAGTGTCATCCAAATCTAATTATAGATTATGTTTCCATTCCTGATGTAATATAATTTAAATTCATTATCCATCTGTAGTGAGAGAAAGAATGTGTTTTAACTCATATGTCATATCTAGCATTGCTGAATCCAAAAGCTGTAACAGAGATGGATTAGAGAAGTTGAATGATGCCTCAAGGCAGAGCTAGTGATTATAAATTTGGTGGAAAAAAACACCTTCTAAATCTTCAGAGAACTCCCTTTTGAAGGAAAATCACCAAATAATATAATTAATTTTTGATATAGACCCTGATTTTGTAAATATTCTTTTACTTCCTCAAATTTTGCAAATTGGTAGAATTATGTGTGGTGGCATTATGGCTGTCAAAATCTCATAAATAACAAATAGATCCTTCAAATGCTGCAGGGTGATGTACAGACATATATTTTAAGTGTAAGAAAGGTGACTGTCAGCCAAACTATGTGATTTAGATAACTCAGAGGCTCAGTGGAAGCCTTAAGTGACATTAATTAGATCCCCCTCAGTCTGCTCCTCTCCAGACTAAAATGCCCCAGGTCTTTCAGCCTTTTTTTATAAGGCAGGTGTTTCAGTCCCTTAATCATCCTCCTATCCCTCCATGTAAATCCCTGTCCCTCTTGAACTGGGGACCCCAGAACTGGATGCAATATTCTAGGTGAGGTCTCACTAGGACAGAGTAGAGAAGAACCTCCCTTGATCTTCTGGACACACTCTTCTTAATGCACTTCAGGATACCATTGGCCTTCTTGGCCACAAGGGCACATTGCTGTCCCATGGGTAACTTGTTGTCCACAAGGACTCCAAGGTCCTTCTCCACGGGGCTGCTCTCTAGCAAATCACCTCCTTACCTGTTCTGCACTTTGTGCAGTCCTTCCCAGGTGCACGACTCTGCACTTGTTTTTGTTGAATCTCATTAGGTTCCTCTTGGCTGAGCTCTCCAGTCAGTCCAAATCTTGCTGAATGGTCACACAGCCTTCAGGTGAATCAGCCAGTCCTCTCAGTTTTTCCCTTGGTAAATCCATGCTGACCACTCATGATAAACTTACTCTCTTCCATGTGCTTAGAGATCACCTCCAGAATGAGCTGCTCCATCATTTTTCCAGGGATGGAGGTGAGGCTGACTGGTCTGTGATTGCCTGGATCTTCCTTCTTTCCCTTTTTGAAGACTGGAGTGACATTGGTTTTCCTCCAGTCCTCAGGCACCTCTCCTGTTTGCCATGATCTCTCAAAAGTGAGGGAGTGTCGGAGCTACAGTAACATCAGCCAGCTCTCTCAAGACTCTTCAGTGCATTCCATCAGGAATGCACAACTCTATGAGTTGTGTATATTCAATTTACATAACTGATGCCTAACCCATCAGTGGAGATGTTAGTGGAGAGTCTTTCCTCCTCCAGGCTTTCTCTCTTATATCCAGGGTCTGGAGTTTACAAGAGCTGGTCTTAGGAGTAAAGACTGAAGCAAAGTATTCAGCATCTCTGCCTTCTCTGCATTCTCTCTTATCAGGGCTTCTGCCCCATTTAGCAGTGGGCCCACATTTTCCCTATTCTTCCTTTTACTACTGATACATTTGAAGAAGCTCTTCTTGTTTCCTTTTACTTCCTTTGCCTCTTTTTTTCTAAGAGGGCTTTGACCTTTCTTTTTGCCTTCCAACATACTCTGGTAATGTCCCTATATTTCTTCCAAATGACAAGTCCCTTCTTCCATAAGCTGTACATTTCTTTCTTCCATGAGACTTTCTTCAGAAGGTCCCTGGTGATCCATGCAGGTCTCTTACCACCTCTACCAATTTGTCACTCAAAGGAATGCACTTGGGCTTGAAGGAGGTGGTATTTAAAAATCTACCATCTTTCTTGGGCTCCCTTTCCTTCCAGAGTCTTAGCCAATGGGATTTCTGCAAGTAGATCTGTAAAGAGTGCAGAATTAGCCCTGTGGAAGTCCAGAGTTGTAATCCTACTTATTGCCCTTCTTCTTCATTGTAAAATGCTAAACTCCACCATGTTTTGATCACTGTCACCAAGTCTGTTCCCAGCCTTAATGTTCCCAACCAGACTTTCTTTATTGGTTAATGCAAGGTCCATCAGTGCACTTCTTCTCCTTGGTTCCTCCACAACCTGCATTAGAAAGTTATCATCAATGCAATGCAAGAGCCTTTTGGACTGAATATGCTTGGCTCTGTGGGCTTTCCAACAGATATTTATCTATTTCTGCAAAATAAAGTCTTTGGATCTGAGCCTTCATTTCCAAGTGCAAATAAAAAACTCAGAACTGGTATCTGTCTAGTAAGGATAAGACAGATACAAAGATAAGACAAAAACAGACAATTAGTTTGGCACAGGTTTCCACCAGAAACAATTGTCATGCATCAAATGATACCAGACAAGTAAGGACTTGATAAAATAAAGGGGAAAGGCAGCCAGGCCCTTGTCAATTTAATCAAGTACAAGATGAGGCGAAAGACACAATAAGAGCTAGTTGCTCCTCAATTACTGTTGAAGTTTTGTTAAATGAGTTGACTGCTATCTTATTTACGTAAGAAAATCTCCACGTATGCTTCACTGAGCCTCATCCAGGCCTTAATTGAGAATTTATGGTTGAATTCACAGCAGAGGCAAAGAACTTGAACATTAATTCAAAGTGCAGTGGTTGGCCTGAATTCAGTTCATATTCATGACAATGATGAGCAGTGTCGATGCAAGCAGAATAATTGTAACAAGCCATTACTTGAACTGAAATTAGACAAGGAGTTGCCAAAAGTTTGAAGTCAGGCTTGACTGCACTTGTATTTCCCTGTATGTATGTATAAAACAAAATTATATTTTTTCTGCCTTTTCTCTAGCCCATGGGTGGATACTTATAATATAAAAAAAGTTTCTTCAAAGTCAATCCTTCCTGGAAACAGTCATACAGCTATACTTGCCCAAGCAAAAAAAAGGTTGTTTACTACTGCCTGAAGTGCAACACAGGTTACCCTTCCCTGCTTATGTGTTTTATATATATACAGGGATTTTTTTTTCCAAGGAATAGTAGAAAGAAAACTCCTTTTAAGTCACAGCAGACTGTGATACTGTAAGTTCTGTAATCATGTTGGAGGAAGAATGGGTTGTTTGGGTTCAGTTCTCTGCCATGACAGCCTTTCCTGGGTGGTCTCTGGCAAAATATTTAACACCCAGCATCCCACTGCCCTCTCCAAAGCAGATAACTTAAGAAGACAAGCACAAAAATGGAAATAAAATCTTCAGGTTTTAAATATTTGTAAAAATCTGTTCCCTAAGCAACTCATCGGAGGAATTCAGGTTGAAATTAAGACTTCTAAATATAGTCCTTTATATGCAAGTATCTGCCAGTGGGTCAAGTGGTCATGGGCCCAGCCACCATTATGGCTGAGGGTAACCAGACTGATTTTTGGCTTCCCTGATGTAGGCACATAGCAACTGAGCCTCACTTTCTGGTCTCTGCTGGTGAGGGTCTGGATTCAGTTGACTAAACAGAGGCTACAAGGCCGATGGCTTTTCTGACTGAGTTTTTCTATCACGAGTTTTCAGTGCCTAAGGGTTGCAAAATGATGACCATATATCTGATACCTGAGTCACAGGCATATCACAGAACAGGGTCACACTGTAGAATAAATACTTCAAAGCTCTGGTTGACACTCATCAATTTTTACTCTCTGATCAGATACCCAACACTCATTAGGAGATCAAGGTAAAGAACACATCTGTAAATATGACACAGAGGTCTTTTTTGGAAATTTTTGGAGTAAATGAGATCAAATGGAAGAGCAGAGAAAATAACAGAGTAGTGAATGGATTCCTTCTACTTAGGGTTAAGCTATTGAACTTCCTGAATATTCCAATATTTGCACTCAGATATTCCATTTTGTTAGAAAATTTACCATATCTGCTTATAGATTTTAGTGTTCCTTATCAGCTGAGACTAGGACTAAATCTACAAACTTTTCTTAGTAAGCCTAATGGGTTGTACACTAGAATTTGATTCTTTGATCAGCAGCTTGTTACAGCCCTAAGAAAAACATGTCTTACTCCATCTACTCCCCATATCATCTCACCCCATGCAGCAGTCCATGCCTATGTTAATTATGTGGGCAATCTGTTCTGAGCATACTGGTAAAGATGCCATGGCTCCTCAAAGGCTTTGGTACCACAGGGAAGCTCCAGGCATTTGCTGAGCACAGGTGTTCTCTGTGATGACTATTTGCTTGGAACAATCAAATGGAGCAGAGGAAGGAAGGAACAGTGGACCAAAGTTGCCTTGTATGATTTCAGAAGGTCAGGACTACTTTCCACAATAAATGGCTGACACGTGTCTGGAATAATAATGTCACATGTAGAGAGACATTTAGGTATTGACTTCTAAGAACAATTTAATTAAGATTTTCTATTTATATGGGGCTGTCAATGTGCTGCATTACAGGCAGGGAAGAAATACAGAAACAAATAAGTACTTCCCTCTCCCCAGCAAAATTCTCTTAAATGCATAGGTTGGACCTTAATCATTTGCCCATCATTGGGAATACAACACATTATTTCTGGGGATACCCCAGCCCTGGGATATCTTACCTGTGTATCCACGTTACTCACTGGAGCACTTCTCTTGAGTGAGGAAGCTGCCATCCCAAAGCCATGTTGGCATTGAAAGCTCCAGGTCAAAAAACTTTCTGTACCAATGTAAATTCCTCATGTAGTGGGAAGTGCTCGGAGCCATGCCTTAATTTTTTGCTTGCATATCCTTACTGATTCCTCTGTGCCTAGCTCTCTCTCATTTCCAGAGTTTAATTAGCGCTAGAAAAATCCCTACACTCATACAGAGACAGACAGGATTTCTGTACGAGTGACTTGATCTTGTTTTTTGAGAGAGGCAGTGTCAGAATTGTGGTTCTGACACAGAGCAGCTGGCACAAAGTCCCATCTGGCTGGCTTATGCCACCATATCATACCATATCATGCCACCATATCATGCCACCATACCATATTGGCACTGCTGTGCATGTCACAGAAGCACTGCATTGAGAGCACAGAGCAGAAATCTCTGTCCCACCACAGCCTCTATGGCAAGCTTCGCTTTTTTTTTTTTTTTTTTTTTTTTTTTTTTTTTTTTTTTTTTTTTTTTTTTTTTTTTTTCCCATTGCATCCACGGGGTTGAGATTATGTGCTCGAGTTTTGAAATCATCTCACCCATCTCTGCACTCATGGCACAGATTTCCTTCCAGCAGCTGAATTGCATAGTTTCAGAGCCAGCAGCAGTAGGTCTAATCACAACTGTTTCCTTCAGCAGCACAAAGAATTATGCCTGAACATTGAAGGGGTACCAGACTCAAACCTCTCAGGAAACTGCTGTGTGCCTCCTCTAGAGCTTTCTTTAGAGCTTCATCAGCATCTAATGATGGAAACAGAAATTTCACATTTCAGCTGCAAGATTATAAAAGGCAAGGTACACCTGGGAATTATTTCACAGGATGTGGTATATCAGGAGAAGGACATGCACCAAAATAGTGCTCATTCCTATGCCTTTCTTTTACTTCTAAAATTGGTATTCCTGTAAGACTTAGTTCTGCAATATCAACTCAGCCCTCTCCGAGTTATAGCTTATGCTTACACCACCATACAACAACCAGCACCCTGTCTTCAATCTTTAAAGTGGTGAAAAATGCTAATACTTTGTACCACATTATTTAAAGGCTTCCTAGTGTTCAATATATTAACACTGTTCACTCTATTCAGCAGTGAAATATTTCTTCTTTTAGAAGGTTACATTCAGCTGTGTGGGAGAGAATGGGAGAAATAATCCCAGTCCTGTCAAGCAATTAAAGAAGTATTATTCCTTGCAATTTTAGGTTTTTCTTTACTGTATGAATACATGAATTGTTAAGTCAAATATTTCTGTGGAAAAAATCAGTGAGGCACCACACAATAATGTTAAAAACTTCCATCTCTTATGTATTTTTCAGTATGAGAGCATTATGGCCTGTCATGGAAAAATGCACATCAATATTTAAACTGAAATTTAGACAATGGGTTTAATTGTTCTTACACTTATATATGAATTAAAAATTTAATGAGGGCTATTGTAATTACAGATTTTTTAAAAAATACAGTTAAAATTTATTATCTTGCTCTTATTTACAATTTCCTTATTTTCTACACCTCTATTTCCAGTCAGTTATTTGTAACATTCTGAAAATTGAATTGTGCTCTGGTATTTTCCAGTCTTATTTACAGCTCAGCTGCAGTTCGGGGGGGGACTGAAGATCTAAGTAAAATTGGTTTAGATGCTTATCCTTTCAGAGCAAAATAAATACATTATTCAGCCTAGCTAGCGATCACAAATCTTTCATGGGAATAATTTAAAAATACCTGAATATGTTTTGTTCTAACTTGTTTTAGGATTTCTTGAGTAGGTTTCTTTAAAGACTTAGTAGTTTTATGGTTATAAGAATGAAAACATTTTTTCAGAGATGGGAATAATCTTTCATGGGAATAGTTTAAAAACACCTGAATATATTTTGTTCTAACTTGTTTTAGGATTTCCTGAGTAGGTTTCTTTAAAGACTTAGTAGTTTTATGGCTATAAGAATGAAAACATTTTTGCAGAGATGCACAGTATAGTTTTCTACAAGCATTATATTTAAAAACTGATTTTCGGCTCTGCCTCAAAAATGAGAAGAAGTAAATGCCACTGGTAGTTTCTCATTACACGGTCATACATCAAAAATGCATATTTGCCAAACCAAAGTTTTTGATGAGAACTTATCAATTACAGCAAATTTTATTCTGTCAGACAAGCTTCCCCTTCTGCCAATGAGAGTTTTCAGTTCAGGGGAGACAGACAGACTGTAATTAGCCTAATTAGGCAATATTTTTCTCCAGTGTCTATCTCTGAATGTGTGAGCCTCATCTTTCTCTAGCCAGTAGAGAGAAATGCTTCCCCTAAGGCATGAGTCAGATAATACAAAAAGACATGGGCAAAACCACCAGTTTCTCATCATTAGTTAAAAAAGAGGTCAAGTGCTACTAGCTGAGGCGAAGTTGTTTAAATGGAACGTGTCTGTGTTGGGTTGGATACATCTTCCAAAGATATTTTTTGTCATTGGCTGACAAATTATTTTAAAAACAATGTGGAAAAGGTTCAGGTCCCTGTTTCAATATGCATTGAGTATTAAAAAAAAGAAACAGACTTACAAACCTCAAAAGAACTGGATATTAATAACTCTTATGTGGACTAGGAAAGGGTGAGGTTCAAATGGAAAGTGTGTATGGAGCAATTTTTAATGCTCTGAAGGATGGTGGTCTCTTCTACTTTCCTTGTCCACAAAGAATATTATGTTTGCCTGACGAGTGGTGGAAGTATGCCCTGATCCTTGAAAGAGGGAAGAATGGGATTAATATAATATAAATGGTGAAGTGATACACAGATTATTCCCACTTCTAGTAATGTATTTTAAGACACTGGAAAAGGATTCAGGGATGGCTTTTCAAGTGCTGCCTTCCCTTTGGGAAATTTATGAAGAAATTCTCTGTAACAGGGATGTTTCCTGCTGTGCTTAGCTATTTTGAACACATGGCTATTTCTCTAGAAGGTTAAATGAAGTGTGAATTTTGTGAAAAATTGTTACTTGGTACTCTCACACATGAAGAAGGTAAACCTACAAAATTGACATGAATGACATTTTGACTCTGGTAGACAGGAATATAGTAGAACAGATTGCTAACTAATTACTATATAAGAAACTAGAGTGAATGCAATACTTAAGAATGTCCAGCATGGTTCTATAAAAAGCAAATAATGTCAAACCTGTTGAATTTCCTTCTCTGATGAATGATCTTGGACAGTTGGAGGAGAAGCAGCAAATGTGATGCATTCTGAAAACTTAATACTTTTAAGTGTTCTCAGATATTCTATATGAGCAAACTAAGGAATTAGAGTCACTGCATGTAGATACTGACTGTCTGAAATATGGCACTTAAGAGTTATTTTCAATTCTTTTTCTATCAAAAAGGAGGACATTTTGGGTAGGGCACCATTGACATCTGGCTTTGTCCTAGTTCTGGACAATTTTTTATTTGTGGCTTGGATGAAAGAATGAAGCACATGTACAAAAGCTCTTAGATAACAGGCTGTGAAGGGTCATGTGTACCTAGGAGGAAAGGATCAGAATTCATAACCATCCTAATAAACTGCACAAGGTGTTTGAACCATGAGGTTGAAATTCAATAAAGACAAGTACAGTGAATTGTAATGTCTGTGGAGGAAACCTGAAGTGCACAAACACAAATGGGAGAATAACTGTAGGAAGAGTAGTACAGTAGGATAGGTCCAAGGTCATCATGGCTCAAAAACTGCATATCAGTTGACAGGATAATGTGGTTGCACAAAAGACAAATCTTATTCTGGGCTATATTAACAGTATGACAAGGGAAGTAATTATTCCACTGTAGTAAGCAGCGGTAAGAGCTCAGCTGGTGTACTGTCCCTAGTCTGAGAACAGGCATTAAGATAGATGTAAATGAATTGGACAGCCTCTGAATGACACAAAAAACACGAGGCATAGAAAGCACAGCTTCTTTAAAAGGGGCAGGAGAACTCTATGTATCCAGTAAAATGAGATTATATTAGATATGAAAAACAATTAATTAGCTTAAAGAGGACGATGACTATTTTTTATCCACTTTCTGTGTCTACATTGTGAGAGACGTTGAATAATTCAAAACAAAAGATTTCAGTATAAAATTCTAGGACTTGATTAGGAAAAATGTCTAATTATCAGATTAGGAAGGTCCTGGAACAGATGTTTGGGTAAACCACTCATTCTTCAGTGGCATCCAATAAAAACTATTGGACAATATATCTCAAATATTGTCTAGATTTATGTTTCTGTGCTTTGCAGAGAAGCAACAAGTGATCACTCAACATTTTGTCATTTTTGTGGTTCTCTGAAAATATTACTTAAAACAAAGTTATTACAATATGATATTTCCTAAGCTCAGATGCTTCAATTTACCACTTGAAAAAGAGCATGGAGAAATTGTCATAGCACAAAGAAGATTATTGGAAAACGCAGTAAAATTAGTAATTTAGGCTGTCATAATTGGATTTTTTTTCTTTTTTAGAAAATTTCAGTGAAAACAAATAAACAAAACCTCCACAGAATAAATTGTTGTTTCAAGTAAAAATGTCACACTTCCCAAGCAAAATTTTAAACTTAAACTTTTTAATGAAAAGTGAAGGCTTTCATAATCACAGAATCTTTCCTGAAATACACAGCGGAGCTGACAGTACATTTATGAAATGTTCATTCTGAAACAGTTTTGAACAGCTTTGTTAGTAGTTGTGAAACCATTAGTATTTACTACCATGATCCTTTAGGGGAAATATTACATCCTTTTTCTGACCTTGCTACCTTTGCATGAACTTTTTTTTTTTTCTCTGAATGTTCAAACTCTTTTTCTTAGAATTTTTTAGCTTTTACATCCTACCACTCCTAATAATTTTCTCTCTAAACAGCAAGGGGAAGTTAAAGACCATTTTAAACTTGTAGTTAAAAAGCTATCAGAAAACACTTCTACAACAATGTCTTGGTGGAAGCACTCTGAAATCTGTCCTCCACAAAATGATCCATCACTATGGGCAGAAATGACAACTTTGAGGCAGGATGCCTCATGGCACAATGTATAGGGGAGGCATCATCCCTGTTATCACCATTGTACACTCCTGAAGCATGGCTTAGAAATTATTTTATGTTGAACTTGAATCTTGTTTCCAATGCATATTCTCTCTGGGCTGAATTTATCTGGGATGATTCCAACCTATCTGGGTACAAAATGGGCTCTGTCACTCATTCTCCTTCAGATTCAAACTCCTCACAATCCCTCACAACTCTTCCACTCAGATTATGATATTCTTTCAGGAATTAAGTTATTACATTTAAGGATTAAAGCTGCAGAAAAGCAACAAGAGTCAGTTTAGGAAAGGTGGTTACTAGCCAAAAATCTCAACTCTTTCTATATTTGAGAGTAATTGAGTAACAACAATTTGAGAGTAATTGAGAATTGTTGAGGGTAACAAAACAAACAAAAAAAAACCAATGGAAAGGATCAGAGATGCTTTTCCTTGAGTCACAGAGTATATAGAGCTAGAATACATGAGTTATAGTCTTACTTCCAGTGTTAGGTTAATTAGATAGCTTTTGCATCTTTTACACTACTGCCTTAATAATCAAACAACTTCCCTGTTCCACAGTACTTCTACAGCAAATTATTTGTAGTAAAGACGATTTTGTCCAATATTCTATCACAGTCCCTGCCATAACAGGTCAAGACTCAGCACCTTCTTGTGCTCCTGTAGTATATATAAATATCTTTAAATACATTAATATGTTTTCATGTCCATACAAATATATGAAGAAAACCTTATCCCATAAAAGTTACACTGGCTTGAAGTGGAGTAACACATGAACAACTCAATCAGAGACTTATTGCTGGCTCCTCTTAAGAGTCTCTAATTTGTTCCAGCCCTGTAAGAGGCAGTATTATTATTTCCATTTTTCCTGTGTCTCCTGTTACAACTGGAAAACCAAGGGACAGATAGATACTAAGGAAAATCTCTAGGTTCACCAAAGTTAATCAATGTAGAAAAAGCACTCAACTCTCAATGCTGTTATTGTTTACCCATGAATCCTCTTTTTCTCTGGCATTTCAAAAATGATAGCAGATGTGAATAGAAAAATATTGCCCAAATAGGAAATAAGCAAAAACATACTAGTTCAATTCTTCATCTGGACTCATAACTTGGATACAGTGGGGACTGAGTTTCTTGTGTGTGATCAACCACTAGCACATTATAAGTATATTGAAAAGTAAATAATAATAGTATTATAGAGAAAGGCCTCTTGCAATGGTCAGCAACTTTTATCTGTGGTTCAGCTATTGTCCAACTAGGAAAAAATAATAAAAGTTAACCCAGATGCTGGCAATATTTATATGTGTAATTATATTCCTCTCTGACCATCTCTCAGGACACATGAGGATATGTCCCAGTTGCTCAGCACCTCAAAAGGATTACTTCAGTTTTGATAGTCTACTGTAAAGGACAATTAAATATTTATGCACAGCTACCATTTAGGTTGCATCCAAATATGAAATTTACCCAGGAAACAAACCACTTAAGTCCATTATTATTCAGGTAGACTTTTAAAACTTGTTCTTCACTTTAAATAGGTCATGGAATTATAAAATGATTTAGGTTGGAAGGAACTTTAAAGATCATCTACTTCCAAGGGTAGGGGATACTTTCCACTAGACCAGGTGGCTCAAGGCCCCATCCAGCCTGGTCTTGAACAATTCCAGTAATGAGACATCCACAACAGCCTTGGGCAACCTGTGCCAGTGTCTTACCACCCTCACACTAAAGAATATCTTACTAATGTCTAATCTAAATGTACCCTCTTCCAACTTGAAACTGTTCTCCCTCATCCTGTACTACATGCCCTTACAAAATGTCCCTCTCCAGCTTTCCTGTAGATTCTTTACAGGAAAAGACCACAATAAGTTCTCTTTGGAGCCTTCTTTTCTCTAGGCTGAACAGCCTCAACTGTCTCATCCTATCCTCATAGGAGAGATCCTCCAGTCCTCCATCTTCATGTCCCTTTTCTGTACTCACTCCAACAGTTTGATGTCCTTCATGTGTTTACTATCCCAGAAGAGGACACAGTCCTCCAGGTGGGGCCCAGCAAGAGCAGAGTAGAAGGGGAGAATCACCTCCCTTGACCTGATGGCCACATTTCTTTTGGAAATAGAAATTAGAATAGAATAAAATAGAATATTGCATTTCTATTCTTCCAGATATGCTGCAAGCACACATTACTGGCTCATGGTGAGCTTCTCATCAACCAACACCTTCAACACCCTTTCTTCAAGGCTGTTCTCAATCCATTCTCTGACAAGTCTGTATTTCTTCTTGGGGTTACCCTGACCCATGTGCAAGACCTTGCAATTTGCCTTGATGTCATGAAGTTAGCACAGGTCCATGTTGCTGACAAAGCTGTTTACAGATATATAGACAAACAGGTGCTTACTTCTCATTGATCTCAAAAGAACTTATACAGATACCCAAAGGACACATAGTGCAAAAGGTGAGCTCTTGAACAAAAGGAGCTATTTTGTAAAATGGGCCTGACGCGATTGCTATGTTGAGCCTCTGGAAGCAAAGTTTAGCAACCATCAAATGACTTGTTTTGACCAAAAGGTCTTTTTCATGATTAATTATCTCTCAGCAGATTAAAGTTCTCAGAGAGATGTATTTTTACTTTTGAAAAGATAATTTACCTTTACTTTTTGTGGTAATGTCTTCCTACCAATCTGCACTTACTTTATGTTTATACCATATGCTCCTTTCTATTCACTGTGCTGATTGAGTGATTAGGAATTTTAGAGCATAGCCTCTTTCCATGAAAAATCATTCCTGATCTCTGTTCATTTTGAGAGAAAACAATTCACATTTTAAGCCATGGCTGCTACCTCCTGAGAGCATAGATTCTTGTCATTACTGATTTTAATACATCCCTTAAAACTGAAGCAATATTGCAAAAAAATGATTCAGAATCTAAATCTACTGAAAAACAGAGTTTTATCTATCTGCAAAAGAGCCATTTGATGGCACTTATCCCATTTAAATAACAGTTATTAGCCTTTAAAAAGTTTTGTGCTATAAAGAATGATAAAAACCCTAACAAAGGATTTTTCCTGAACTCATTTTAATACCAGTTAATCATGCGTGATTAAAGTGATAGATGGCACTTATCACCATAGTATCTGGTGGCAGTAGCTCTTACCATATTTTGCATTTGCAATATCAATCAAATACTTTGAAAATATGATGAGATAAATATTGTATCATTATACATATTAAAACTTTAGAAAGGTGCTCAACAATGCTATATTTCTGTCTTTAACACATGACTTATTTGCATGACTCACGTTCAGTATTTTCTGAAAGCCTTAGTTTCTGGAGATTTAGATTCTAAAACATTTTTTATACCAGAAAACAATCAAGCAGCGATGTAATAAAAACCTTGGAAATATTAACTTCATTATAAAAAATCAGAAATAATATATTTATTATGAATGACTACTAATAAAACATATAATTTTCCTACAAATTAAAGTTTTTGTGGCTTTATTAAAGATACCAATATCTTTGATTTTTGCACCAACATGCAAAAAACAAACAAACAAACAAACAAAAGCTACTTATTTATTCATGTCTAGCATCACATTTAGCTTCCAGTGAGCACAGGTTAGTCAATATGTGTATGCTGTAAAGTGATTGAAGACTCATTATTGAGCTAAGTGCATATCTTTCATTTTTTCAATTTTGTCAAGGTCCTGGACAAATGCTGCATTGCAGTACACTTCCAAGGTTTAAAATCTATGAAATGAATAGAATGCATTTGGTATTTCAGTCTGTGCTTCTATTTTGGGGGGGTAAAGATATTAAAATATTTTAGAGACAAAGAACAATGTTTGAAGTGATTGATTTTTGTACCTATATTAAAAACCAAAAGCAACTTCTAGTAACCGCATGAAAGCTGCTAACAGCCACTGTTAGTTTTCTCTCTCAAGTCCACTGGACTTCTCCAGAGTTTAATTGCTGTTATCTGCTTGATTAAGAAAACCCTAATACATGTCTTAGGACTCCCAGCAGAATCCTTGCATTGTTTGTAACTGTTGAGAAAAATCTAAAAAATGGCTATTTATTGTCATATATTTTTACACAAAGCACTACCAGGAATTCTTCTAGAATTGGTTTGGATTGGTACAAGAATATTCCACATCTGGTCTCTGAGGACTGACACAGTAGTATAGACAACTCCATGCCAGTTTTATCTAAGCAGATCTTTCAATAGTAAGCACCACATCCACAGCAGCATAGACATCAAGTGCAGCCAGCAAAAATGCTGCCCAAGGAGTACTGAACATGCTCATGAGGCTGTTTGTTAAGCCTCTGCATGCTGATAAAACTGGCTTGCCAAAGACATAGGTGGGAGCTGATGTCATATGTGGCTTCTGCAGCACAGATATATAAAATCTGGGGCACACACTGGTGCCATGAAGCCTCTGGGTGGGTTATCCTACCACTAGTGTCTGACTGGGGAAACTGAGAAGCAAAGTTTAAAACAACAAAGTTTAGAACAATGAAAACCACCTCAGTTCTTACCCAAGAAGGGAGGCAATGGAGTTGAAGGGTATCTATCAGATAAGCTATGATTAAGCCTGAACAATATTGCAAATTCTTTGGTGAAAGGTTCATAAAACTGTCATGAACTGATAAACTAACAAGTATGTTTCTCTGCAAATAGTATGGCTGTGCTAATGAATGTGGATAAACAAGCTGCCATGGTCAGAACACTGCTGTATCCCTTTCTTCTTCATTGGATACTGTGGAGGAAGGTGAAGGGACACCCAAGCCAGAAAAGAGCATACTAGATCCATGACAAGAAGCCGTGTAGCCACAAAACCATGCCCATGCTAATGAGCTCTGATTAGCATCAGAAGCTGGGGTTCAGGATCATCATTGCCTGACAAACTGTTCTCAAGTCAGACTTGCTCATGTGGAAGAACTAGCTGAGGTAGACACTGGTTTTGAAAGCTTTACAGTTTACTCTGCTGTTTCAATTTATGCTTTCTGACTACATTTCATCAAGTTTTAAGTTGTGCTCTTTCTGTCTCTCTGAGAGGGAAACATAATGATTCTCCCTACCCTGAAATGAGATAGGGACTGCAGATTCTGGGCCCTGTATTGGGCTGCATTTCTCTGGAAAAAAGCTATCAATAGCTTCCATTGATAAGAACTTCTAAGTATATTCAAGAAGATTTTAAACTCGTAAGAACCACTGAAATCCTTGGTTAAGGAAATTGCAGATTCCATTCAGCAGTAATCCCTGGATTCCATGTCTTGGTTTCCCTTTACATAATTTCCATCATCTTAAGAGGTTACCTATGAGAATACTCCTCCAAAATTTACAGGAAATAAATTTCCATTTTTCTGTAATATTTTATAGGAAACAGAAGATACCATTTCTTCCTGCACCCACATATCAGTGGACTCAGAAAAACACATCACAGATTAAACTAAGCCTTGTGGTAGGCAGCTCACTACTTGAGTCTGCTTTATCCTTTTCTGGTACATTTTTACAAGATTATACAGAAGTAATTTAATATTTTAATATATTTTTAATATATATTTTAACATATTCAGCCACTACTTATACAATTCTCAGTACAAGCACACAGAGGATGCAACTTTTACAAGCTGTTACATATGTTCAAGGGTAGTAAAGTACTTTTATTGCTTTTGAGCCTTATGATTCAGCACAGAAATTAATTTGGTTAAACAGGAGACTAGGCAGTGAAGTTTACTGAGGCAGAAGAAGTAACTTGCTGTTTTAGGGTAAGTCAGTTATGTGGAACTTAGTGTGTCAAAGTATTTCTGCTCAGAGCAGGATGACGGCAGAGCTTGTCTGGCTGCCAAGCAGCCCTGGCTGCTAATGGCAACATATGCTCATGGGGACTGTGCTAAAGCCATGGCATATGTGGTCCTGGGAAGAGGCAACTGCCATTAACATTCTGCCCACTCCCTTTCATGGATCAAGGACAAAGCTACACAAATCTAATGGCTATTGTATCTAGTGGGTATTTTCAGCCTCCTTCAAAGACACTTTCACCTTCCATCCCCATTCAGACATATAACATTGGCTTAGCCTCTCTTTCAATTAAGTTTTCTTAGTGTTAATATGAGTGGTAATCAATCCTTTCATTGCATTAGTCATATGAACTCCATTGTTTCTTGTCCAATTATTCCTCAGGACAGTGATTCTTCACCTTTACCAGACCATGGAAATCAACTTCCCTTCTTTCTTTTACTGTATAGCACCAGTAAGTTTTTACAAGTACAAATAATTTGGTGAAACTAGAAAGACTGACTAATGTAGTACCTAGGCTTTCAAGAAAATCAGCATTTCATAACTTGTCTTGCTCTTAGATGACCCTATGAAAGTTTCAACTTTTTAAAAACAGAGGTAGTCATGTCTTAGCTCTAATGCAGATTACAACAAAGTTTCAGTGTTACAAGTTTCAGCATCCGCATCCCCCTTGTGTTTTCAAACTGTATTTCATTTATTCCAAAAAAAGCAATATATCATTTGCCTTTCATGGTAGCCTCCTCTGTTGCCATCATCCTGCCACAAATTCAATTGTCCTTTTGACATCAAAGACTGATTTCACAGTTTCTAGTGTGAAAAACATCCTGGAGGAAACAATAATACCTCCCCCACACATATATCCAAGAAAATATTTCAAGTGCTCTTTCCAAATAACAGACTAGACAAAACCCTGCTTTATTTTCCATTGGGAATTCCCTTTGAAATAAAACCTTGGTGGTTTTGGAGAGACTGGGAAACCTCTTCCTCAGTGCCTGTTCACATCTTACAATTCACTCCAGCTTACCTGAGTACATCACCAGCACATATGTACTGCATACAGTACTAAGTTAGAATTTTTCCAGAGTGCCATAAGGATGACCAGAGAGCACAAATGCCCTGCAGTCACTGCTCTGAATGCAGCTTCTGTAACTACTGTGCTTGAACCTGATCAGCAGCCGGCAGCTGGGAGGTGGCTGTAAAAAACTCCATTAGAACTCCCATGGTTAAGTTGCATCCTCCTGCCATGACAATTTGAATTTCTGCATTGAAAGCCCTCTCTGACATGTTACATGAGCTGCAGTCAAGGAAACACAGAAACTCAGACCAGTGTTGCTGCTGCTTATGTTGTTTGTGGTCTCTTGAGGTCTGTCTTCACCAGGTCTTGTCTTCTGCACAAATAGGATTAAGAACAAAACATCACAGACCAGCTGGGCAAATCACCAGTGGTGTCACCTAGCAGTGAGTTACATGTCAAAGGAGAGCATCATTCCCTGGGAGGAAAAGGTGATGTTCTATAGGATTGTCAGATGAACGTCAAGCATGAAACCTTTCTGGTCTACCAGAGAAGCAAAATATTCACCTTTGTGAAGCACAGTAGATATCCAAGTCAGATGGTGAAAAGGAGGGGAGGTGTGTGTCTAGATCTCCTCTTTAGCAGAGCTTGATGTGTTTTATAAATTGGGAGGAAAAGCTTCTGGAAAAATCTGTCTTGATTTGGCCTCTTTCTTATCCTCTTTCTCCTCTTTTTCTGTCAGTTGCATATGATTGAACAGTTGGGATGGGAATAGAGGGAGGAAAATGGACTGCAAAAATTTCTTTTTTGGGAGGAGAGGAAATGGGTAGGCAGGACTAACAGCCCTGAGTGGAGTATAAATGGAGGTTGGGGTAGACATTCTGGAGAAACCAAAGAGAGGAAACTGGAGCCCAGGTGGGGGGTGAGGACAGCTAATGGTACTGATACTAAGCACTAGAGAAAAGAAGAGTGAGGAAATAAAAAAAAAGTTTGATATTATTTAAAGACAGTATGCATACTTTGCCTCTCTTTCTGTCTTGCACAGTTGTGGGATTGTATTGAGCCAGAGATTCTAAAAGAAAAAGGATTATTTGATCTCCCTTGCTTTGTTTGTGAGTACACCCACACTGACATTTTTTCAACATTTTTGTTAATTTATGCTTTAGTTGAGAGAAAGGAAAAAGTCCTAAAACTAACCATTAAAAAGGTGTACGAGAAGTGATTTTCAGGGGAGACAGAAATCTTCATGGTACCCTGGAGTGCACTATTAGACCTCAGAGAAACCACACTGAATGCAAAGCTTGAAGCAGTGCTTGCAATCAGCCTCACCCGGTTTATTTTGTTCTGCTGCTCTTGGTATTATTTGTTTCCTAGTGGGACAGAGTTCCCAATCTAACTTGTGTTATCAGGGTTTGGTTTCCTTCTTATTACCTGCCCATTCTTTCCCTCCACACAGTAGATCCCTTTTGTTTGACAAGTGATTCCAATTAATCATGTTGTGCTGCTTTTGGATTGAGCTGCTCTGATTACTTTAGGGGCCTGAAATACTGGTTATAGGGTTGAGCTGAAGTATAGTGAGCTGTGCACACAGGCTCTATTATCTTCAACAGCACAAAATGCTTGTACATAATGGCTTTAAAAATTCAAGTATTTCTTTTGTCTGTGATATGCTATGCTTGCTTAAACCTTTCAAAACAATGTTCCTATTATGTGCGATGTTACTTTAGTCTTGCTGAAGACTAAGCATTATTATAATTATTGTTACTTATATAAAAAATAAATTTAAGAATTGTATCATATTCTGGCCTGAGTATGATTTCTTAGTTATAATGCTGTGTCCCCTAACTTACTAGAATATTTCTGTTGTTCCAGTCCCACAAAGATTTTTTCCCCTTTATACAGACTGGCCAGGATAGTGCATAGATATATGAAATCACATGAGTCATCTGACTTGTTTGTCGCTAAAAGCTGACTATGAAAATGAGAGATTTGAGTACTAGTTGGAGTAAGAATTCTGAGTATGTAATTTTTTTACACCTTGACTCAAGAGGGTTTTTTCTAATTCTGCCTATTTAAGTGTGCGTATACACATATATATTTGTGTAAATAGACAGGCAGTAAAATAACATCAGCTACTAGGTTTCTTGAAAGGGATAAGCGTCTGAATGTGGAACTCTGCAGCTTTGTGACTGCTATTCTAGACACTAGTAATAGATAAATCCCCTCTTCCAGTGTCTCAGTTCTCCCAGTTGTACAGGTGACAATAAAAGGGAAAGTTTTCCCTGATAAACATCCATCTCTTCAGGCTCTGATTTCCTTTGGGAAGGAGCACTCTTAAGCTTTTGCTTAGAAATGTCTTTGTGCAGTTTATCCTGGTGCATAATTAGAACTTCTAGGGATTAGTGAAGTGTAAATACTAATGAACCATGAAAAACACACTAGACAGCTTCAAAGATTCAAGAAATCTCTGAGTTTCCCTAAAGGAGTCTTGCTCACCTATGGCAGTATGGAAAGTCTCCTTTACTCTTCAGAATTCATCTCGTGTTTAGCCTTAGCTGCTGTCATGAACATTGTAAGTTTTAAATTAAAACATAAAAATCATCAATTGACATCTTTTTCCCCTGACAAAACTTTGCTCACTCAGGTGAGCAGTTGAGGTCGAGACAAGGTTGTCAGGCTGACTAGGGAGCTATGGGGAATATGGGGTGGCTCTGAGTCTGATAGCAACATAAAAACTTGTGGAATTTTGTTCTCTTGTCAGTTTATTGTACTTTCCTGACAGAAGGTCAGCAGGCTGAGAATTTCTTTGGAGACCATGGGTCTGCTAAAAATCAAAAAGCATCTCCAAAGTCTCATTTTAGTTTTTGAAATACAACATTTTGAAATTACATTTCAGTCTTAAAAAAAAAGCATTAAACAAAAAATCAGAAAATGAGAGACATTTTCTGAATATCTAAAACATTGCTTATTTGCCATAAATAATCTGTGGGACATTTGATTACATTAGGAAATGTCTGGAGTGATTTTGTTGGGTTCAGTTTATTAAAGGGCTTTACTGCTGGATCAAGAATAGGGCACTGAGGAATTTGCAGGGTTGCTATTGCACAATATTAATATAATATTAATCTAAAATATTTAAAAAAAAAAAGTGCTTTACAACAGAGTAAGAGCAAAAAGCAATGGTGTACAGGGAATAATAGGATAAATGTGGGTTGGGAGGAAATTCTGGAGGTCATCTGGTCCAACACTTAGCTCAAAACGACTAATTTTGATCACATTAGAACTGAAGCATAAACGAAACAGAGTTACAAAGCATGTCTCTAGTGAAGTTACAGGAAAAGACTAAGTAGTGATGACAATGCTGTTGCTGTGTGTGTCACTAAGCTCCCTCTCTGTGTGGCCTTGAAGTCATCCTGAGTGACTGACCTATATGCTTCTAGGCAAATTGGACCCATGTCACATATAAGAACTGTAACTGACTTGGTATTTTTCCATGAAATAGTTTTGCTCTTTAAAGTTCCATTTCTTAAGCTGTTTCAGGATAAAATTTCTAGTGGAAAACTGGTTAAATCATCAGTCCATGGCAACAGCACCAGAGGACAAGAGGAACAATGAACAGTTATCATTCCTTGTGTCACTTAAGTAGCTGAAATGAGGAGATAGCAAAAATGTTCAAGGAACAAGATCTGTTGAGTAATAATATTCTGACCTCTTGTAAGTCAAAGGAAATTTTGCTATTGAATTCTCAAGGACTTTGCTTCTCCCTCCATTTGATTAGAATAAATACTCATTTCATCCTTAATAAGACTTTAAATTCAATAGCAAATCTGACAAGAATGCTTAAGGTGCAAAATATAGACTCATCTGTTCTTTATTGATGTTATTTGCTTGCCCAGGAAGCAGAGCTATTTTAAAACTACTCTTTTCCATCTGCAAAGAGATTATTAGGGATCTCTAAAAATACTGAAGGACTGTTCATATTTACTGGTTCAGTGGTGTTAGTTCACTCCTACTTTCATTTAATGTTTGACAAGGTTTCATCTTAAGATAATTTTATCAGTAGCTTATGTTTAATGTGCATATAAGATTACAATTTCCAAGCTATTTGAAAGATTTCAATGTATCAGTCCTGCTTAAGTAGATACAAAATGTACCTCCACACTAATTTGGGTGATTTTGACTATTGTTTTTTTACAAAGCATCTCTAGTTATGACTCTGGTGGAATGAAATAATATGTCTTGTAACATCAGCCTCCATTACACAACAGAGCAGGCTGGTAGCCTGTTCAGTCACATCCTGGGTAGCCCAGTGCAAGCCTCTTCTCTGCTCAATGTTCTCTGAAATGCTGGTGGTATTGTGTCCCCTGGCTGGTTTTATACAGACAGAGGGACACAGACCTCTCAATTCAAGGTACTAGATCTCCAAATCACTCCTTGAAAGTGTGTCCCTTTCTCCTCTCCTTGGACTTTAGCAGTAATTTAGCATGATTACACTCCTAATTCAGGAATCTTACTTAGGAGTCTAAAGGAAGGTAAACCATTGAGACTACCCAGTGAATGGCTCCAGAAGATGGTGATGATTTTTATTTCCTTTACCCAGGTGGAAAAATGCTTGAAGACAGTTCTTCTAAAGGGAAATTGTGTAATCTAAGCAATTAATGAAAATTCAGCTTTTTTTTGGAAAGGTAAAAGAAATGAAATATTTCTCTAAAAGAGTCTTTATGCTGCTTACTGTAGCACTGTGAGAATAACAGACTTTGGCAGGGAAAGAAGCATGTAGAATTTTCATAAACACTGTCAAACAGCCTAAGTGTCAACAGTACAAACAAATAAAGATAAAGAAATATACTGGTTTCTGGTTGTCAGAAAAAAACCAAAACCAAAACCAAAACAAAAAACTCCCAAATGAAATCAACAAAACCCAAGCAGCAAACCCACAGAAATTATTTTAAATATTGCCCTAAGGTGTAGGCACAATTTATCAACAAAATATTGCAAAAGAAGAACCTCAGAAAGGTCATCTCCTATGGAATAAGCCATTTAATTATTGCAGATGAGGGCTTGGGCTCCTGTTTGACTTCTCAAACAAGCATAAACATCTTCTATCAAGAAAATAATACAAAAACCCCAAACAACCCCCAAACAAACAAACAAACCCCTTCCTTTGTGAGGTGAGACCTAGTTATCTTTAAATAATGGATGCTCCTTTTCAGAACATGTATGATAAGCAGCCAAAAATAATTTTTATGGCATTGAAGGGCAGGAATCCAGGCTTAGTAAATGAGCTCAGAGGGACCAGGTGAAGATCAGGTGAAACATACAAAACAGTAAGAAGGAACAGGAATACATGGAAGGAACAGGGATATGTGATCTCAATATAAGAAGCAGACAAGTAAGATCTGATCCTTCTTCACCCGTATCTGAGAGTTCATACAATTTGGGGAGGTAATTCCAATTTGTCCCATGAAGAAGGGAAAGAATTTTAGAAATGAGATGTTCCCTGATGCATATTTAGATATTCAGTGTGATTTTTTCATTCCCCAATTTTTCTGAGGTTTCTGGTTCCTTCCTTGCCTCTGACATATAAATGCTCCAAAGCGGATGATCAGAGCTCAGCTCTGCCATTTACAATCAATCCTCGGGGAGAATCCCTTTGGCTCACACTGTTTAGCTGCTGCTGAAGAACTGGCAGAACTAACCTGTGCTTTAGGCAGTAACGCCTCATCTTTCATTGCAAAAAGGGGACATCTGACTGTTCCTTCTTGTCTGCTGCATAAGTTGCCCTCAATTGACATCTGCCTTTAACCTTGTCTAAAATAAAAACAACTGGATTCCAGTCTCTGATGGCAAATACTTGTGTTACTTAAAGGTAATAACATAAATTGCAAATTATCAAACCGTATGCCAGTTTGACAGAAGGGTGATCTAAATTTCACATTCAGCTCAGCAGATTTGTGTCACTGTTGATGGAGTCAGTCGCCCTTTTCCCCTGGGTCTCAGCCATGCATTCTGTCACCCACTTTCCTGATACCAGGACACATGTTTAGTGAGTCAGGCCAGGAAGCTGGAAGTCTGGATGAAAACAAATCAGCTTTTGTAAGCGTGATTTTTCCACCTTTAGCTTATGGGAAACTTTTGATAAATGTAGCTAAGTATGTGAGAAAAGGAGGAACTACCCCTTTTTCCAAGAGCCTGTCTATAGAGTGAGTTAAACTGGTCATGCAAGTGCATCCCAAAAGTGAAAAATCTATTATAAAGATTAGTTAGTGAGCTTCTGAGAACTTTATATTCAAAGAAGTCATATCCTTAAGCCCTTATGAACTCCCATGGATTTTGATGAGAATTTAATCAAACTATGCATCTTGAATCTCTTATGAAAATTTATTGTATCATTTATCTTTCCCACGAGGCCTGTTCAGATAGAAACGTTTTAATAAGAGAAATTGGCTTTACTATATGGGTAAAACAGATTAAAAAATGCAATGACTATGTTACTTACAGCTCACACAAACAAATCTAAACCAGAGACTATGATGTTTCTACCCTATGGGGCTTGGGATGCACACTTAGTGTTGGTGTCACAATGTTATTTCTCCCTGTGGATCTTCAAGCATTCACTGTAAAAATATAATGGAGTCAAAGATAACCTTAAATTTGGCAGACTATACTCTGCAAGAGCTGCCATGTAACAAAGCAGGCAAACAAATATAAGCTAGTGTTGTTACCTTTTGTTTTGGACTGGAACTTCTCAGCACCTTTAGCTCAGAAGTAACACAGTCACTTCTTGTGACACACAACACTTGAATGTTGAAACACCTTTCAAAAATCAAGATGTAAATTAATCTCTTCTTTCTTCACCTTACATATTGAAAAACTGTTGAAAATTAAAGCTGATAAAATAAAAGTACAATTGCAAGACTCTCATTTGACTTAATTATCAATTCATGACACGAGATATAATTTTAAAATAATTGAAACTGAACAAATACTCCAAGTAATTCATGGATATGTGAATAAGATACAAGTAGAAAGATGTTATTAATTATACTCCTCCAGGTTTGGTCTTGGAAAGAGACCTGCTGAGTATACTCAACAAAGAATATTCTTGTATCTTGGTATAAGAAGTAGGTATGAAATCTATACATGACTATAAATTGGAAGCTATTGGCAATGGACCAGATCATCATATAAAGAAAGTTTTTACCAAAGAAATACAAAGTCAGTACAGTGCAAAGTCCTTGATTTAGAGATTCAGCAAATAACATCTGTAGTGGCTGGGTGTCAACAAAAGAAATCACATGCCTTTAGGACACATCTTGCTCTTGAGACAACTGTTGATTTGCAAGGTAGTGAGGTCAAGAAAAGGAATAATAGAACCATTGCATTTATCAAATTTAGTGGGGTGTTTTTCACTACAAGATTTTAAGATCTCTGCATAAACCTTAAGAAGGCCTGATGTAGAATCATGTGGGTAGATCAAGTATCAATCAGAATCTAAAAAGTCTCAAAATTATTGTGGAAATAGTACACAAATGTTGAGAGTAATCAGCAGAACTTTGTTTAGTCTGATGAGAGGCAAATGAATCAGTTCCTATGAATATATTTTGTCATGCAGAGAAAACATTTAACAGTGGCAAACCCTTAGAAATATTTCTGTTAGTAAATAATTCTGTCAGAAAATAATGTAGACAAACTCATCATTAATATGTTTACACTGGAAATTAACTGACATTACAAGTGTGGAAATAGATTCCCAAATATGACAGATAAGGTAAGAATATTGCATTGTTCCAACATGAATTTTAGTAAGTTTATTGGTAAAAATGTCAGGAAGTGGATGAACCTGGAATGAAAAATTCAAGTGTGTGAGAGGAAGCTATGGATTTTTAATTGATATCCCTTAAATGGAGGCAGGAGGTTATAAAAACAATCATAACTGCTATCTATTGTCATATATTTATATATGATAAATTTAAATTAGTGCTGTTTGCCTCCCAGGGCCAGGAATAAATTTGCTGTCTTCTCAATGACTTAACTGCCTTTATTTTTTCAGTTCCTTCTCTGGAAAAAAATAAGCAACATAACTGAAGAGCAGATATTGAATGATAAGTCTTACTGCTTCTAGTGCTAACAAAATGTCTCATGACTGTGATTAGTTAAATTTGCTCACAGTAAACCAGTCACTTGGTGAAGTTTCCCACAATTAGGCTTTCTTCATTTTTTGTTGCATTTTTTCAATGTGGCGCTAAGTTCACTCTACAAACAGGAGTTGAAAATCCCGGACTTAGCACAATAGGTAAACCAAAAGTCTCACAACAATTTGCTCCTTATAGCACCAATGTGTGCTTAGACAACAAGACATGAAATGTTTCCCTAGCTAAGTTTAGTTTTCTTGTTGCTTTGGGGGTAAGAGAGGTAAGGAGAACTTGGCGTAGATGTCTGAAAGGCCCACTGGGCTTCAGGCCGTTCACATCTCATTGCTCAATACGGGTTAGTGTAAGAAGTCAATAATAAACTTACAGGAGATCAGTTAAAGAAAAATAGTGACACAGGTCACCCTCATGTAAATGTGACTCAGTTGTAAAATTTTCCCTGTATTTTTTTCTATCTGGCTGAAGACACGCTGCATAGAAGAGGTATGATTACAAAACCTTTAAGTCAGAAGCAGATGATGTACATGATAGTAGATCTACACCAGTATAAATAAACTAGCAGCTGTCATAGCTATTATTTTTTCTTCTTTTTTTCTCTAATCTTGAACAGGAATGTGGTTGATTATGTACTCAAAGATTAGTCTTTCCTTAAGACATTGTAGTGCTGTTCATATAGTGAAAATTTAGATTATAGCAAAGTAAGAAATTATTTTGTGATTTTAAAACCACAGGTCTTTATTCCACCTGCCTAGTATCTGTTTCCCCAATGAACCTCAAAGTCCTGACGAAAGGCAAGAATTTATTGTTAACCAACAGTTCACTGTAAAATTGTTTCACTCATTATTATTGCATGCTGAGCATCTGTGACTGGAACAAGTATAATTGAAGTATTGGCCACTTGTCATTCCAAACACAGGACAGATATGGAAGAGCCAGCAAGCTGTAAGAATGGCAAATTATCTAGCTCTGATCTTTGTTTGAAGGTTGGGGGTTTTTTTCCATTGAGGGGGAGCGTGGGATGGGATCTGTGGTTTAACTTGTTTAGTTTTTTTCTCCTCTTATGCATAGTGGTGTTTTCATTGTGAATTAAACAATTTTCAGTGTTGCCCCAGCTTCTTTTCTCTATTATGGCTCTGCAGTGTGATTCAATGAAGTTTTACCAAGAGTAAATCCAACCAGAAAAGGTTTAGCAAACAGATTCTGACCTCAATTGTACCTAGGGAGGTCCATGTTGCACATCAGTTATTAGTTCATTTGAAGTCAGCTCCAGGAGGAGCAGCATATGGCTTTTATGTTGTTGACGTCAGTGAAGTTAGTCTGTGTTTACACTCATGGCAATAAGGTCAGAATTTTTAGTTAGTATTCCAGAAGAGAAAATCCCCAAACATGGTAAATACCATTGCTATACAACCCCCAGGTACCTCAGAATATTTCATCTCAATGAAACACAGAACGAATTTCAAGAAATGTTGGTTAACCGCCTATTATGATTCTATGATTATAAATCCCCTAAAAACCAGTTTAAGCCACAATCAAGCAGTGCTTGATTCCTCAGTGGGAGTTTTTTTACCAAATCAAGTAGGCAGGTTTACCATAAGTCCTGTTAACTGATTTAGTAACAATACAGAGAAAAGAAAATAAATCACAGAGCTCATTGCAGAGGGGAAAGACTAGAGGATCTTTAGAGGTCCCTCCCAGCCCAAACCATTCTATGATTCTGTGATTCTATGAGTCTATGTGTCAGAGGTGTCTTTGTACATTGTGTACTGTCATAAGGTAACTCACCTTGCTTAGACTGAGCTCCTACCTTTAAGATGGATAAATTAAAGAAAGTGATTCTCAACATGAATGGCATCTTTTTATGCCTTTGTACATTTGTCACTTCACTTGTCTAGAGAGAGACTAGAGATATTTTTTATTCGTTTGTTTGTTTGTTTGTTTTGTGGTTTTTTTATTTTGTTTGGTTTTGGGGTTGGGGTTTTTTTAAGAGTTGAGCTGGTGTTATAACTGCAGCTGATAAGGACATCTAAACTTGCATGCAAAACAGTTCTGTGAAAAAAGAAGTATTCCTAGGTCCTTGGTTTCTCTAATTTAAATTACCCTCAGGTTGAGGCATTTTTCACTTCATTGTTTCCAATTCTGCTTCTGATAATAAATAACATTGTTTTTTATACTGGAGGCTGAGCTGAGGCTAACAGGTGACAAATTCTAGGTGACATTCTAGTGTGACCAGCTGGGCAGGTTGTTGCATCTTAGGCATGGGATCCCGCAGGAGAGTAAGTTCCTAGGATGCAAAGTTTACTGGTGAGCCTTTGGTATAGCAACCATGGAAGACTAAGCAGTTGTCTACCTTGCCTGACCTCTAGGAAGATTATTCTGTTGTGGAGTTGCTGCATGTTGAAGGACAGAAATTGCTGATTGCTGCCATGATGGTGCCCCAGTGGTTGTACAGCACCAAACAAGACTTCCTTGTCAGAGAATTCATTTTATGACAACTGTAATAGCAGATCAGATATCCCTTAACTCTCCTTCTGAGGCTAATGTCACACTTCAACCTCCCAAGTATTCTTCACATGTATACATTAATGTTTTTAAAGCATTCTGATATGATAGTGGTGAATGGTTATTTTATAAAAAAGAGAGGGAAAGAGAAACAGAGACAATGTATTTGAATGGTATAACTGAAGTTTCACTCCAGAAAAAACAAGAGGCTTGTGGTTTTGACCTCTGTAGATCTGAGACCTCAACAGTTTTGCCCAAGCATTCAGTTGCTACTAATACTTTGCCTAAATGCATAAGACTGTTCAGAGACCTTGTTCTGTGCTTGAAAGCCTTTTTTTTTTTTTTTCCAAAGCAGGTAAACAGATTATTGCCGACCAATTAAAATTTGGCAAGACAAGAAGAAATATCTGATGCCTTGACTAAGTTTTTAAAATCTCCTTTTCCTTAAGTTTAGTGTGTATTTTCTTTGTGTTCTTCCCATGTGTATGGTGATACCATCTAGAGGAAGCATTTACACATTGCTGTCAATTGCAGTCACAGAATGTCTTCATAAATATATGTGCCCTGTGTATGTGTGGCATAGAGTAGCTTATTACCATTAATTATAGATGACAGACTGAGAAATAGAAATGCTAAATCTTTCTTTCAGATGAATTATCAACACTACAGAGAAAGAAACTCATGTCTTTCAAACACTCCAGTTAGTTCATATTCCTTCTCTTTGCATTGCATCCTATCTTTTTACAGGATTGTTATAGCCCTGTTGAACTGGTTTAGGTATTAATCTCTAAATCAGTTTTCACCTAAGTTTACAGGCACAAGTGCCAGAAGATGATAGATGTTGTATATTTAATAGCAGGAGCTGAAAAGCTAAGCATTTGGTGCACAGAAACTTAAAAGATGTATTTGAGAGATATGAAGGTTCCAGGTTTGGATTCACATCTACCAGTACTCTTAAACATTGATTTGGGGAAAACAAGATATGAATTTTCTGACCAACCTTACAAAATTGCTAGCTTATGAGCTTCTTATGGTGCCTTTCAACCATATGTTTCTATGAATCTGCTGACAGGTCTGCAATGCTGTTGGCTCTGTTCTGGAATTCCTCTGACCATGCTCTGAGATGACTGAAATTGAGCTCATTCTTGTCTTTATCTGCATTTAATGAATTTAGCTGCATTATCATATCCATGTCATATGGAAAACTTATTCTCTGCCTGTGGCAGTAAGAATGAAATCACTGTGCCTGCAAAGGAAACCAAGGATACAAATTGTTCTTACACAAGGAATTACATCACTGACTTTCCTCCATTTGTCTGTTTATGCTATTGGTGAATATTCTCTGCCTTTCATTTTATACTTTTTTTTCCCCTAGTAGTCTGAATTCAAGATAGTCTGTTCTGAAGATTTGATGGGTTTCTGCTTTTTTTTTTTTTTTAACGTGTTGCCTGTGGCATTCCCCATTGCAGGCACAGATGAAGGCTAATACATCACAATCAGCATACTGAATGAAGAGGCTGTCTTGTGGAATTGTCCAAGTGATAAACCTGCTTATTTGCATCATAATAAGGCGTGATGACAAAAATCCTCCAGGTCACTTTGTCTGAGTCTTTTCAGAATGTTAATATGGCTGCAATGGATTACAGCTTGCACGTTACAAATGCACCACTTGGATGCAAACCCCTCAATTACTTTAGCAAACCTGTAGAAGCCAAATAACATCCATGTCCTTTTAGAAGATTCCAGTGGCTTCACCAAGCTTTGGATCAGAGAGATACAATCAGATTTTATACTGTTTTCAGCAGTGCCAAAATTTTAGGACTGTTAATTCAACACCTTGTAATTAATACCAATAAAATAAATAAAGCTGGAAATTAACATGACACTGAGAAATGTAGTGTTGAGATTAATCTCTCTTAACTTCAGACACATGGGTTGTCCACAGACACACCTGAGAGAGTTGTCTGGTCTCCCTTTTTTGTCAACTAAAGAAGCATCACTCTTCTCCTCTTCTCTTGTCAGCTAAAATATGTCCAACAAATTACACTTCGGAAGTGTCTATTTGTGTCCACTGATTGTAAAGGAGCTCTGATTTAGACATATTCACTGAAAACTTGTGGAGTGAGGTGAGATGTATCCCACTCCAACAACTTTTGAAAGCACAATGAGACTGACACTGACATTTTTTTGCACTATTGCTGTGTATTACTCTGAGGTTCCAGTCAGCAGACTTATCTTTGCCTCAAATGGCAATTGGCAAGTGGTATGTTTGACACAGACTCCCGATAAGCACAGTGACTGAAGAAGTCAGGTGAGGGGTCTTGCCCAGATAAACTGGCTAACTGGCAAGGGCTAGTCCAGACAATAGTTCCAGTCCTTATATTGGGGTGAGAAAAGCAACATTCCCAAAGTCTGAATCAGCCACAGGAAACTCTGGGGCTGAGTGAATGCTGGTGCATTCATTCATCACCACCCAGGACAGGACTGCTCCTCTGCCTAGGGCTGGGCTGCCACCCCTGGAAGAAAAATAATTGGGAACATCATGGGATACGTGGGTGGCGATACTCTTATCTCTCTCTTTCTCACTCACTCTTTCTCTCTCTCTCTCTCTCTCTCTCTCTTTCCACAGACTTGTCAAATCATTACCAGGTCACTTCATATTGCTCTCCACCAAATAAAACTTTCTATTTGCACCCACCCCTTCGTGGTTGGACTTTGTTCTCACAGGATCCAAATATTAAGTTACAATGGCCAAAGGGAAGATTATAACAATAACCCAGACCATTCACTCTCTATAATTGGATGGGACACATTTCAACTAACTTTAGCATCATCCTAGGCTCCAGTTATCATTTGGGTAGACAGTTAAGACCCTTGCACGACACATATTTGTACGCAGTCAAATTAATCCTACCCATTTGCCTTTTCTTCCATCTGCTGAGGTTAGGCATCCTGGAGAACAGAAGGCTCACGGACAAGTAGTTGCAGCTATTTTTCATAACTTAAACAAAGCTCTTTGAGGAGATGGAGCCATGCACTGCAGTGCATGATGAAAGACTGAGAGACTGTTGTTAAAGGTGGCAACAAGCAGAATCCTAGCTGTAAGGAAAAGGCTCTTCATTGGTGACACTTATTCTAGTCTGCAAGGTTCACAGAAAAACATTTGTCTCTGGTGGTCAAATGATAAAAAAAATTGTCCAGAGTCTGAGACTGTCAAAGCCCTACTTTGACTAGGAAGTGGGACTACCAACCTGACTTGTCCAGTAACTTTAAAGTATAACCCACTATGAAAAGGGAATGAAGGAGGGAATACTGACCAGAGAGATCCTTTGGTACCTGAGACATCTCCCCATGAAATAATCCTTTGAAACCTGCCAGATCTTGAGGACAGCTTCCACCTAGACTTCTTTTGCCCACTTTTTGTCACAGAGCTGATCTCACTTTTTGTGGGATCATTCTGAGTAATGGGCAATAAAATTAGAAAGCCTCTCTGCAGTCAGTGAATACAGTAATGACTCCACAGTATGGACTCTCTTTTCCTTAAGCAGATATCTGTGCCAGGTTATATGGATGCACCTCTGATGCACTTTCTCAGTCTTCTGAGATAAATAAAGCTGATCACAGAGTTTGAATTCTCCCTGGAAACATGCAGAGGCTCCAGGAGAGGCAATTGTGTTGTGCCTCAGTGTCTTACTGTGGTATCAATGATGCTCTGTGTTGTTGTTGCTTGAATTGGCCTAGAGTTGATGGCATGAAAATGGGGTGCTCTAAAGCACATTTTTTCCCATTTCATCCAGTGCTTGTTAGATTTGTTTTCTGTTTGCACTCTGCAGCTGAAACTGGAGCTGTCTGCTGATGGTTTCTGTCCTGGGCAGTTCCCAGGAGTACAAAGGGTTACACAAAATGGGATCTCAGGCATAAGGTTGCCCTTTACTTTAAGGGCCACATGAACCTTCAGCCACTAAGGTTCAAAGCAGCATGAACTACTTGCAGCACCAAGAGCTGCCAGCAAGGTAAGTGGAGGGTTGTGTACAGCACAGGGCTTTATTTTTATGACTTCCAGAGACAATTATTTATCAGTCTAGCAGGCAGCTACCTCTGCTTTGTCTTCTGTTCTTGGATGTTGCAGGGGAAAAAAATAGGGACTGGATTTCCCTGGTGCAGATAATTAGATTTGGTTTTTAAGAGATATGAGAAATTTAAACTCTTCTTTGTACTATTCATCTAAACAAACTCGTGTGTAAAGGAGTTAACTACCAAATTTTTAGACTGTATTTTCTGTCTCCTTTCACTAAATATATAATGACCTTTTAAAATCAGATGATATATTATTAAGGATTACGTCTATAATCAGCTGACAAATAATACTATCCCTAGATCAATCACACACAAAAAACACAATTAGGTGGGACCTATTCATGAAGCAAATACTGTTGTGGAGATATGTAGGAAAGCAAAAGTAGAATGGATTGGGAGGCTACGATGCAGGAATTGAAAAAATCTGGAATTTCTTTTAAATTTCAAAATAGTATTTTATTCATAGAGGGTCCATGACATTTTGGTGGAGAGTGACAGCCTGTTATCCTCCTTGGCAGTAATTCCCAGCCCAACTCTGACCCACCGATGATGAGAAGTCAAGATTTTTGTTCCCCTGACTCATTTGTTTGAAACTCTAGAGCCTGGGGGAGGAAAACTTTTGCCCTGCTCAGCACTACATGAAATCCTTGTAGAAAGCAGTGAGCAACCTATTGTTTTTCACAGATGCCTCCCTCCTACATAAACCCCTCAATAATTAACCAGCAGCATCTTCAAAGCAGTAATGTGTGAGATAGATCAGAAGGAGCAAGAATGACACAGTGATAATACCCGTGTGTTTTGATGCAGTAGTGACAAGGTGGTAGTCTCAGAACAGATCATAATCCTTTGTAATCTTTCTGGAATTTATGCCAGTCTTCAAATTTCACAGAAGGTACATTCCTACACACATTCACTACATCTTGCTGTTCCCACCATCACCTTCTTGTCCCCTGCTACCAGAATTCACCTGAGGGCACAAAGAGAGGGTAGAATCCTATTTTAATTTTCCTGGCACCCCAATGGAAGACAAACAAAATTCTCTTATTGCCTAGTTTGTCTTCCAACTGCACCATTGAAATTAACAATATATGCAAGGAAACTGGCTCTCAGAATACATTCTTCCTCCAAATCCTTTTGTAAGTGCCACTTTTTAAGTTTTATAGAACAGAAGGAGGTAATATCCAGATATTTGTGCTCAGTGCACAAACCCCACTGATTCTGAAACTGTGTTTTACATCAGAAAACATTTGTTAAAATGTTCTAAGAGGGTGGACCATGAACAGCTCCTATCAGAGAGCAGAGCAATAAAATACATGAATGCTGCTTAAAATTAATGTGTTTCTTGTGTCTGTTCCTTTTTACTTATATTTCTCCAAAAAGAACATACAAGCATAAGTGGGTCCATATAAAATATATTTATGAACTATATACACACTCAAAAAAATTAGTTACATTGACCACTTTTTGATAGTTTCTAGATTAGAAGGGGATCCAGCTCAGAAGGAATGGGACTCACTGAGTCTTCAAAGGCTTGTTATCTTACTTTAATATGCACCAGTTTTTATAGGTTTTGTCCTCCAAATTTAGCCCATTTTTTCTGAACCCCTTATCATTGAAAACCATCAAACATTTGTATCCACACATCACTGAAATTTCTGTCTCTTACTGAGTTTACAGATTGGTTTGTATTTCTCATCTACAGCTCTCAGATGGAGAGTTAGAAGTAAAATCTGTCCTGTACCACTTTACAGGAGAGGGTAGAACCATCAGTAGTTATCTGTGGTAACTTCTTGGCAGAAAAAAACATAGACATTCACAAAATTATTATTTTATTAACCCGTGTTCCCCTGCAAACTTGTAGAGGGTCTGCTCAGTCACATTTCTCCTTTATTTTATTTCAAAAATTCAGAATAAATTGCAAGGACTAAAAACAACTACCTCAATGCACCTCAAGAAGTTAAAAAATCGAGATTTATGTTACCCAAAATCACACGACTGCCTTAAAAAGACTGTTATTTGCATTTTAGATCAAGAGGATTTTGTGTCTGTGTGTGTGTGTTTGTCCTGTTTTGATGTTTTGAAAGCTTTAGTGTTTGCGTATGTCACCTTCAGAAGTTTTTCACCAAACCCAACAGAATTAGAAAATATTAATTGCTGGCCTAAAACCACACATTAAATCTACACTTTGTCATATGTACAAAGAGTATATGACTCTTCCTTCTCTCCAGCACACTCCTCATCCTCTCCTCTGTCTCTTGGAAAATGTTTTCTCCCAGATATATGTGCTTCTGCTTTGTCCTTCTGCTTATGCATTCTCACTTTGGAAGACAAGGTAAAAAAAATGTTCTCATAAAGAAATGCAGCTTCTTGCCTTTTGCCATCCCCACTTGCCAGCTTTCATTATTGCTGTGCCTATTCTTTGCCTGGAGCAATACTATTTTAGTGTTCTGTTAAAAAAAACAACAAACTAACCCTGATGTCCTTTAGGAAAATAAAGACTCTGAAAGACAACAAAATGCATGTTTTGAGCATGTGGAGCTTTCTTGGCAGCCTCTCCACCTCTTGCTTGAGGCCTAATCATACCAACATTATTTTCCCTTTAAGCAAATAAAATGCTTTGAAGTAGTATCTCCCTTGACACCATGAGCCATTGAAAAGCTGTCAAGACCAGGCAATTGAGAAAAAATAATCATGTCACATTTGAGGGAGCTGGGACAGTGATGTGCCATGCATTTGGCTACTAACTGGAACTCACAAAGACCATCATATACATATATAGATGTATGTGAGGAAGACATTGGTGTAGTGTTGCTGGGAAGCATTGGAATACCATTGATTGTATAAAAGGACACTGAGTTTATTCTTGGAGAAGGTGGATGGGAAGCAATAATAAATTCTTCATGTTACACTGGTTAATAACTCATGGTTTCTATCTGGTGTATGCAAAGATTAAGTTGATACACAGAGAAAACAGGGACAGAGACAAGGACAGGATGCTTCACCTATAGGACAAGGAAGATGAGACAGAGAGAACATAAAGAAGCCTGTATGGCCTATCTTGCTGCTCCTGGTTAAAGTGTTTGGAGCTGTTGTGCATATTGATGGAAATGGCTGTGAGGAGCAACCAACCCATTGACCTTTACCTCTCCTTTGGCACTAGCAGTTGGACAAGTCTAGCTATCCAGAGGTTCGGATAGCAACTGGGCCCATGACTATTTTACTGCCCTTTTTGGTCTGTTTTCCTTGGTAACTGCCTACATTCCTTATGCCCAGGGCCAGCCTGAGCTTGAAGGTGAATTGGAAAGGATCATCTGAATCTCACAATAACACCCTGTAGCAGAAAATAAGAACAAAATGTGTCATAACCAACAAAAGTGCTAAAGTTTTCCTGCAGAGAGGCTGTCAGAAGGAGCCTCGCTCATGCTTTTCCCTGGAAACAGGAACCAGTGAGAGGACATCAGCCTCTGGATCCCAGAAAATGGCCACAGCTGTCTAAAGATTATGCTTTCTCTGCCTGAGGTTAATTCCCCTGTACTGCAGCACCCAGTCTGCTTTAGCAGCTTAAACAACTGCTCAAGATGTATTTAGGCCTACAAGGCTGTGCTGAGGCATGAAAACATTCCCAGGCTGTGACTTCTGCCTTAATTACCAGTAAGAGGACAGGCAGATAATGAGTGGTAGTAAGGTCCTAAGCTCTTGCAGATGTTTTCTTCCAAGGAGATGGGTCAAAGCCCTTACTGTACGCCACTAACTGAGCAGTCATTACACAAGCAGCTTTTGCAGTGTTGCAGCCTGCCTGTAAATGTTTTTCTTTCTTTATGGAGTGTCTGTTATACCCTGTTCATATTTCCCCATTTTTCTATTGTAGCATTGCAATGAATAAACCTATCCGCAGGTATTAACATAAAAATATATCCATGCTGAATTCATCTGTGTAAAACACAGATGCTGTACTAACATATTGCAGTCCCTTGTGTCACACAATCTCCTTAGTAAGTAGTTTTTGACAAACATTAGTGTAATGAAAGAAATGAAAACTTCCTAGCCACACTGCAAAAATCTTTGATTTTGACTGGAAGAGGTTCTACGTTGTATATTATAATATGCAAAGCTTATGGTGGTGTACCATAGAATATGTGAAAGAACAGGTACAAAGCTTTATGGCAATGGTGATTTTGGGTAGGAATGATGAATGTTTGGCTACTCCATTTTCAACCCCTGTCCCAGACTGTTGGGAAAATACATACCATGACCTAAAGGTAAAACAACTGCTTTCCAGTAAACAGCCAAGGGATGTCAGACAGAACATGATAAAAACCAAGAAAACACAATTTTTTTCATCCTTTCTCTGTAGCTCAGGCACAAGAATTTTCAGCATCCATGTCAGCTTGATGTCTCATCAACCTGAAGGCTCAACATCCAGCCTTCATTTTAGTCTGCAAAAGACATGAGCCTGCAGGTTGGATCCCCACCACCCGAGTCCAAAACTTTCACACGTCTCAGCCTCCGTAGTCTGAAAGGTAAATGTTGGTCTTGGAGCTGAAATTCACAGTCAATATTGTAAGGGCTATGAATAGGGAATTAAGCACAGAAGTCTGAGATATAGAAAAAGCCAGAAAGCAGAAAACTGAAAAAAGGAAAGGACAGATATGGTGAAATAACAGTCATTATTTTCTCTTAAAAGGTATCTGGTGGAGGAGCTGGTGGTTTTTCTCTATTTCATAGTTTTGTTGTGACTGGAAAGCTTCCTCAGAAAGTGGGAAACCTGGATTTTGGGTCAACAATGATATGGAAGGAAATCACACTCAAAAAAGATAATTTATTCCTTTGCTATCTATCTTGAATAGACATTGATGCATTTTCACTGTCTCATCTGAAATATTTAAAACTGTTTTCCAGTGGTTTCTGTCAGATAAGGAAGTTTGAAACCACCCAGCCATGCAATTAGAAGGCAGCCCCTCATGACAAGCAATGGGGCAAAGTTGCACCATCCCCAATCATTTCTTCTATAGAAGCTGAGTTACTGCATCAAATCAAAGATTTCCAGGGCAAAAGGAAGAGTGAGGATAAGAGAACCTTACTCTGCAGTCCCATTAGGCTTATGACTGCATGAAAAGAAAAATAAAATGTATAACATCAGATTTCCTCTCTGAATACTCCTAGCACCACCTCTGCCGTTTCCCTGGGCTCAGGGAGGTAAACGGACAGAGAAGAAACTAATCCTGCCAGCCCACAGGCATTCAGCAGTTTAGAAGTGTCACAGCTTTGAGGTTTACTGCATATGTAGCGACAGAAATGTAGACACCAGAGACATTTTCACATAGTCACTGAGGTCCTTTGGGTTTCTTACTGATGATTTTCAGGTTCTAAATTTTGTACTTTCACAGCCACAGTGACAAGTAGGCATCAAAGCCACCTCTGAGACATTTGTGTTTGTGCACTCATTACTTGTCAGCAGCACTTTCTTCATCTAGTTACAGAAGATGATAGGAGCTTTGTGCCAGGGATGGTCCAGATGATGTGTATGTCTAACTCTTCACACAGAGAGGCATGGAAGTTCAGTTAGTACAATGAGAACAGCAGACTTCTTTGGTTTTTTAGGTAAATTTCAATCACTTACATGTGCATTGGTTTCCTCCTAACAAGATAAATCCAATTAAAAAAAAAATCCTGTTGCATCTTTTTTTTTCCAAGAGGAATCCATAAATGGGCATTTGCTGTTATCAGATGCGTGAAGCAACATTACTGTATATTTTCACACCCAGTTGGTTACTTAACCATCTGTTCTTTCTGACAACATGGGATACAAGAGTGGAGGAAGGGAGGTGAAGAGAAATAAATGGAAACATTTCTGTAATTTTTTCTGAAACCATCTCCTAATTTTTCATTTGAATCATAAATCCTGGGGCAATTTTTCTTTCAGTGGTATGTGTGCTGAAACATGTCCTATGTATAAAACAAACCTCTTACAACTGCTCTTCCTTTTTTTTCCCATTTCAGAATAATGGCAATGTATCACAACATTCTTCATATCCTCTCTGAATAACTATAAAATGAAGGTGGAGGGAGGATAATTTTGTAGGTAGAACATTATGTATCTTTGATAAAAATCAGTTACTTAGTATCTCATATTCTAAAATATTTACATTGAATTTCTCTCTCTTCATTCTCTGGGAGGATTGCAGGTGTGTTAATCTTTTGTGTTGATAAAATCAGTTATCTAGATGTGCAGTTTGGAAATTGACTTCATATTTTCAGTTACCTTTGTTCTAATGTGACTTTTTTGACTTAAATTTTACTTTTCAGGCACCATTTGAAAATAAGGGCCTGGATATATTTAATTAAAATATATAGGGTCCAATCATACATTTAAAACTAGATATTGCAATTATTAAAAAATCCAAACCAACAATATCTTTCAGTATTTTGCCTTTAACATTTTCATTTAAACACAAAACTAAATCTCCTTCATTTTTATAGCACTGCCAAGAACAAGTGTTTTGCAATCACCTACTATTTTGTTTATCCATTATACATATTGACTCAGGTGACATGTAGAATTTTGGAATAATCAGATGGCATGTAGAATTTTGAAATTGAAAAAAAAAAATCAAGATAAGAAATCTAGCAAAGACACAAAGGTCTCTGTAAAGACAGAATCCCACTGACCACTCAATACACAGGTGATACAGGTTTTGAAACAGTCATTTTGTAACTTTGTGGTCACTGCCAACATCACACTTGGCCATTAGTGACCATTCAAACCAAAAGCAGAAGTTTGTTTATCGTGTTTGGCAAGTTAAAGTAATAAATTTGTGTGCATGTGGGATGTACTGAAGAAAACACAGAAGCAATCTTTTACTCAGAAAAAGGCATTTTTGGAACCCCTCCCCTAGAAGGAAAAAACTTGTTCTACATTAAAAGAATGACAAAAAGCTTGGAACTGCTGAGGTTAAACCAACTTCTAATGAACCTTCTGTGGTCTACAGTGATCCTTACCTAGGTGATAAGATGGATGACTTCTTCAGCTTTGGCACAGTAGATCACCATCAGTCAAAGTCAGGGAACAGCACATGTAGGTAAAGCACCTGGTGCTGTTTCTGACTTGAGGGACTGAGCAAGATGGAACAGAAAGAAGTTCCCTGGGATCTGCAAGTGTATTTGGGGTAAATTCTGTGGGTGTTCAGAAACATCAAAGGTTTAATGTGGCAGAAAGTGCTTAGTTTGATACTTTTTTCTTCAAATTTGTATTTTATTCATGTAAGAAGATCACTTCGGTGGGAGGTTTCTTTTTATCCTACAGATACTGAGCAAATGAGGGGAAAAAAATCCATGGAGGCTTTGGGTGTGACTGCAGAGGCAGGATAAGTGGGAATCACAGAGGGGAGCTGAAAAATACAGGAGCTTGCTGAGGACAAGAAACAATCATGTAGAGTTAATTACAACCCAGGAAGTCATTGCACTAACTGCAACCCATCCTGAAATCAAAGATATGTCTTGAGGGATATAGGTGGGTGGAGAAAGTTGTGTTTAAACCCTGTTAGAATAGATTCATAGACAAGACTAGACTAGACTAGAATGTCAGGTTGGAAGGGACCTCAAGGATCATCTGTTAGTTTCTCATCTTTCTGCTTTAAGCACTTTGAGGCTTATCTGCAGAACAAGTGAAGTATTCTAGTTCTTATTAGGCAAAATTTGGTGTTTCAGGTTTCTATGAGCTTTTCATAGACTTTCAATGAGATGGACAAACAAGGCTGTCTACTGGTCTGAGCAGAAGAGTAAGTATTAGAGGAGGAAAGCAGCTGTGGCAGAAAATTTGCAGGACCAGGTTCTTAATGTCTAGGAGTGTTTGATGGGGCTCTCTGCTCACCTGCCCACAGAGCACATGATGAGTCTAAAGGAAGGCACTTGTCTCCAGCTCAAGTTATTAACCTGTGTATTCTGTATGTTTTGAAATGAAAGCCCAGTTTTAATTGCAGCTTTCTTTTTTAGTAGAGGAGTTTGGTTATTGAGCTTACCTGTCACCCAAGTGTGAAGATGCCTGAGCTTAACTTGCATTTCTTCAGGTGGCAAATCTTCTTTAAGAATGGCTGGGTCACTCTTTCTAGAAAAGCCCAGCCACAAGTCTGTGGTTTAAAGCTAGAAGTTAGATTTCTAGTCCATCATATTTCAGCTCAATACACTACAGAGAGCTGACACAGATCCTGCACAAAGATGGATTGCACTTTCAAGGGAATTTTGTGCCATTTAAAAATGGAATTAATCAAGATGAAAATGCTAAAAATGAGTGAAAGATAAAGTTTAAATCACTAGTGAGAAACCTGATGTGTCATTCTGCTTATTAAAAGAAAACAAATTGCCACAAAATAAATGCTCCCTGCTAATGAGCCAATAATTAATCAGCATAATGATTAAAAAAACACAAAAATTATGTTGATCACTTTTTATTAGTGGATCTTTAAAAAAGAAGATGGAAAAATCAAACACTCGAGGTAACATACTCTTTTAAAAATTATCTCTACTGGACTTTTTTGCACTCTGCAAATGGGGCTGCTCACTGAATATGGGCAGGATGCATCTGCTGAATCCCATGAGATGTTAGCATGCTTGGGAAAGGCAGAGTTACCTGGTTTGCATCTTTGGGCCATACTCCACCACTGGACTTGTGCAGGTGGGAGCTTGACAAAGGGAGCATAAAACACATATTGATGAGAAGAACATCCTGCCAAAGACATAAATAAAGAATAATAAAAATGGAGAAGGATGTAGGCTGAATTTTGATAAATGACCTTGCTTTTCTGCACCTAGCCTTTTCCCACCTTTTCAAGTTTAAAAACAATATATTTTTCGAATTAACTTCTCGATAGCCAGAAAAATTCTAATTTCCTATTTCCAGCTGTGACTGATGTATGAAACAATATTTCAAACTGTGCAAAAAATCACCTCCTGGATAAAATTTACCTGACACCACTCCTTCTACAGCAGATTCTTTTTTTTTGAGCAAGCTAAAAATTTAATGCTGCTTTCCTCACTCTTGTAGCTTTTGTTCCTTCAATCGTATTTCATCAAGGATGTAAGGCCTCTGGTTTGTTATTTAACCGTTTAATAATTTTCTGGAGACTAAATTAAAAATATTTTTTCCCAATGACTTCTAAACCACTGTTGTCATTTACTGCATGGAGCCAGAGAGATAGTGGTCTGCACAGGAAAGATACAGATCCTCAGCATGTATTCTTGCCTCAATAAACTCAACAAACTTCATCATTCTGGATGCTGCCTTTGGGCTGAAAAATGCTTATGACAGTACATACGTTTGCTTCCTGCTGCTTTTGTATCTCCTCCCTCTTGCTAGGTAGGCTCCCCTCTTCTAATCACAGCAAGCCTTTTGAGTTTATATTTCTTCAAACTAGCACCTGGCTTACTTTTGGACTGGTGTTTTTCCACTCTTCTGTGAACTACTGAGGTTTATGGCATTTTCTGGCTCAAGCCAGCTTCCTTTTAAAACAAATTATTTGATCCAGATCACAGTTCTTAAGTTTAATGATTTCCCATTGCATCTAGTCAAGGAGAGAGATTACATTTTGCCTTGTCAGAAAATGCTGAATTCAACACACTCAGAAAGGGGTCTGGTGATACAGCAGTTTTCATGGCAATGTCTTCTTATTAGCATTTAGATTTATTTCTTTTTATCTAGAAAAATTCCTGAAACTCTTACACCAGTCAAAGATAAAAAGAGGTTATAGGGCCAGAAGGTACAGTGCAACATATTTGTATTTGGTGGGAAGTTGGGTCTGTATTCCTTCCCTTCTCTAGCAGAATATCTACACTTTTTAGTATAAGAGGGGGTCACTAGGCTTAGCTGTGTTGAGGTGATAGTGAGTAACTAGTGAGGATCAAAGGTATGATGGAAACTGTTCCCTTCAGTCTTGGTTTTGATGCTTTCAAACTGGGCCAAGTGGAACATCCTGAACAGAGAAGAAAAGTCTTGTTTTGGGGAATGTATTGAGATTTTTTTATTATGGAGGAGGTGCAAGGATTGAAAGAAGTAGTAGTCACTTGACTTGCCTTAAGAGAGCCTACCTGGCCTCCAACTATTGCTCTAGGCCTCCTAGGTATCTGTTACATCTGTTGGCTCTGACAATGTCTTGTGTGCTTTCATGTGTCTAAAATAGTGATAGCTGGATGCTTCTGCTTGCATAACTGAAGCCTGTCTTATGTGTCTTCTTTCATGATATTAAATGTTCCCTATACCCTGGTTAGATTACAGTAACTAGATTTCCATTAATTGTATTGAGCTTAGATACTTGGAGCTCATATCCTGACAGATACTTATAGACCCTTAAATTATGTGTCTAACATTGTGTCAAATCCAACCCCAAATTAGTAATCACTAGCATAAAAGCAAGAAGTCAGCTATGGTCTGGGGAAAGCTGTGCAAAAACTCTTTTTTTTTTTTTTTTTTTTTCTCAATTTGGGAAGTTAATTGTCAGAGAATCACAGAATGTTAGGAGTTGGAAGATCATTGAAAGATCATTGAGTCCAACCCCTCTGACAGGGAAGGATCACCTAGGGTAAGTCACACAGGAACACATCCAGGGAGGCTTTGAATGTCTTCAGAGAAGGAGACTCCACAACCTCACTGGGCAGCCTGGTCCAGTGTTCTCTCACTCTCGCAGTGAAAAAGCTTTTTATTATATTTACATGGAACCCCCCATGCTCCAGCTTGAACTCATTACCCCTTGTCTTATTATTGGGCATCACTGAGAAGATCCTGACTCCATCCTCCTGGCACTTGTCCTTTACATATTTATAAACATTAACGAGGTTGTCCCCCAGTCTTCTCCAAGCTAAAGAGACCCGGCTGCCTCAGCCTTTCCTCATAAGGGAGATTTTCCACTCCCTTAATCATTTTGGAGCCTCTGCCCTGGACTCTCTCAAGCAGTTCCCTGTCCTTGAACTGAGGGGCCCAGAACTGGATACAATATTCCAGATGCGACCTCACTAGGGCAGAGTAGACGGGGAGGAGAACCTCTCTCAACTTACTAACCCATCCCTTCTAACACATCCCAGGACACCATTGGCCTTATTGACCAGAGGGGCACATTGCTGGCTCCTGGTCTTACTGTTGTCCACTAGAACCCCCAAGTCCGTTTCCTCTTGCTGCTCTCTAACAGGTCAATCCCAACTGATACTGGTACTATTACTATACTATCCTACTATACTATATTAAACCTATGCTATCCTAGCTTTTAAGATAACAAAGCCTGGATTTTATAAAATTTCAAAACTTTTCAATCTTTCTTGAGGGGTTTCCCATAGAAGACTGTCTAGATCATTGACCTCAAAGGCTCAGGACAGTCCTGTGACAAGACATGAGATCTAAAGCATGGTGCATGTGGACCTATGGACCTATGATTCTTGTGTTCTCAGCTCACAGAAATCTGACTTCCAGTAACACATCAGGGGTGGATGCCATTTCAAAGTGAACAGGCTGGGATCAAGGCACTTAATGCACACAGAAAACATTTTGGGAGCAAGGGGGATTTTGGCCCTTCAACCTGACATTGTCTCATCCCACTAGACTGAGTTACAGCTACCTATATTTATGCCGGTTCTTTCTGAAGCTGTTATCTCCTGCAGCAGTGGGTCTGAGTAAATTCATAGATATTTTGGTAAGCAGTCTTCACACTAGTCACCTGATATTATCTAGACAAAAATATTCTTGCAGCATTTAGGTTTTCATATGGACCTGGACATTGTATCCCTTTTCTTCCTTTCTCTTCTGCTGTCTACTTACTGAGAGTAGCTGTGTAATCATAATTGTAATTTTGTAATTTTTAAATTTTATTTTTCAAGTCTGCTTTTTTTTTTTTTTAATTCTTAAGAGGCTGCCTTGTTGCCAGCTCTCTGCCCTTCTCACAGATGATTATAATCTTCAATATGCCATAGTGATTCATAATCTGTATTATCTCTTAAATGCATGTCAGTTCAACAAGATTCATTGCTAAAGAGGGTACGACTCAGAGCAGGTTGTGGGGTTAGAACAGGACTCAAATGCAATTACTACAAAGATTAAAAAAAAAGGTGTCAGATAAGATTAAAGACCACCTGGAACAAAACTGGGCAACCTATCTAAATGAAATGTACCCACTACTTCCCAAAATGGCATAGTTAAATCTGCCCTACTTACATGCTGTTATTGTCCATGCCTGTATTACCCCATGTTGTGATGACTACAACCAAAGAAAGCAGACACAGGTTGTCCTAGTCAATATGTCACCTTCATTCTGACTGGAGTAGGAACTTATTGAATTCCACCCTATACAAGTGAGAAAGAGGAGGAGTGAGCATATAGTATTCCTCCCAGCTGGCAGTGCCCCATAAAGGTACTTACAGCCACAGGTATGCTCAAGTAAGAACTCAGAGGATTAATCTCAGCACTTGTGTTGATGTCAGAGATCAATAACTCCTGGGCATTTATTTATGATGTGTTTACTGAAAAGCATTTTGGCTCAGCCTGTGTTGTACTGATTTCTGTTCTCTTATCTTTGTGAACTTCAGTATAGAAGGACATATATACATATATGTTCTAGAAAGGTGAGGTACCTTGAGAGCTCTGGATATTCAGAGACTGATTCTGAGCACTGATGTCCTGCTGTTTTTTCCTATAAAATTTTCTTATTGCATTAGATCTACGGGGAACTTATCTGTACTACCAGTAAGCTACAAAAATGTGCAGGCATGTGTACAAAAAACCAACCAACCAACCAACCAACCAACAACAACAAATAAACCCTGTTACATAAATACATATATATATGCAACATTTTGCAGCCAATTCTCTGATATCGCTGAAGAGGTGAAAGACATGCCCAGACATAATTGTTATGGTGGATGTAAAAAGAAATTTCTTTAGAAAATTCTTCTGCCACCATTTTTGTGTTGTAAACAGATGATTGCAGAAATTCTTTATTCAGGCACAATGTTTAATCTGACAGATATCTAAAAGATTTTTTATAAGTACAATATAGATTCAAAGGCACTGCATTATAAGTTTGCTAACTGGCTAGACCTTGCACATATGGATTGGACATACACATACACTAGCCAGTATCTGTACTGTTTATATGGCATTTTTTCTATGTTTGGATCTATTCTGACTTGTGAATTACTTTCTGCACTAGATATTATAGGGATTCTGTCCTTAAATTCAGTATGGGAGAGCTGACTTGCAAGCTCCTTGTTTTTTTTAATCTGATGTTAGGCTTGTTCTACAGATTTTTTTAGTGTTACTCATTTAAAGACAAATCTTCTGGAGTAACTGATGAGTCCCCAGTTAGTTACTACAAATAGTTTCTATGATTTCATGTTGTGTGTAGCTGTGCCCTATATAATGAAGAAAGAAGGCAAGCAGTATTTGCTGAATACGGAATGTGCCCTAAAGCCATTTAGAAAAAAAATACTGGATACTATCTAAACATATTTGGCGTAATAGAGAAGGCTGCTGACAGAGGCTGTAGCAATCCTATTCAACACTTACATAAGATTTATATTTTGCAGAAGCTGCATGATAAGCTCTTGAGTCTGCAAAGTGCCGTGTATGAACAGCTCCCTGGGCTCAAGCGATAGGCACTTATCACCACCATTAGATGATTTCCAGCTACTGTAATTAAGTTGTCTGCAAAGGAATGCTTAAAAAGCCATGTTGATAAACATGACAGAGGTTTACAGCTGACATTCTTTTGAATATCAGTGCAAAGTGGACTTCTGCTAAGTATCTCCTACTTCTGGGAAGCAAGATTTTTTACTCATTTAATCAAAAACAAAAGTAAAATCCAGGCTGCATGAACAGATAGAACAATCTTCTCACTGATTACAATGGAATACGCTTTTAGTTGCAGGTGGGTGTCTAGCTACAAGGTTTAGACAAGCCAGCCGTTGAGGTATTATTGCAGTACACACTGGATGTGAAGTTGGTTGCTCTGGTAACTCATTATTAAATGTTTGAATGGTGATATAAATAGGAACACAGCAAATGTTAGTTGCCATGCATTAGCATGATAAGAGATGTCACCCACTTCAGATTTGAGATTTCTGCACAATACTCTCATATTTTTCTATGTGCTAGAGAGAGAGAAAAGGCTCAAAGTCCCTGTTTTATGATATAACCCCAAAGTAAAGGACAAATAGAAATATGATTCAATTCAGAGACAATGTAGAAATGTTAACAGGAGAAGTATATTTTGTACAGGTCAATGACACATTAAAAAAAAGAAAGTCACACCAACAACTGCTCTTCAAGACAATCAGTCTTTCCAGGAAAACAAGTAGTTTGAAAGTCTCATTTAAAAAATAACCAAAGAGTAAACCAGATAAGTAGTAGAAATGAGAACCTGAGTTTAGTTTAGTGCAGAACTGGGTACAAAAACAAGGAACAGAAAGGGTAACTATAATAATCAGAGATGTTATGCTCACTTAACAAGATGAGTATGTGCATAAGTAGTTTCAATAGGATACCTACAGGTTGTCTTTGTCAGTAAATCTGTTCTTTCCAAACAAATCACTGACCACTGAACTGAGCTTCCAAGCCTTCTCTGAGGGTCCAAGTAACCTGATCTGAACACATGCATGGAGAGGCTGGTCTAGTACTGGGGTTATTAGAGTTTGACATCAGAAAATCTGCAGTCAAGACATTAAGAAAAAGTATACAAAATGTAAGGAAGAACTGGCTAGATTAAAATACCCTAAATACATTCTTTGTGTAAGTGTTTTGAAAATAATATTGCCACTTAGTGGGGAGTTAGCACAGTTAGTGATTACCTGCTGAGCTGTAGGTACTTACTGTACAGTACAACCATTGAATAATGTTGAACAATGTTGAAAGGTAGTAATAGAAGACAACTGAAGGTGTAAGGACTTCACAGTCAATCTCTTTGTATAACTGATGGTGATCAGGGTGGGTGATGTATCTGAGGTAGCTTTTCAGAACTCAGGTACTGAGATCAGCCTGGAGCCCAATGACAGCCATTTGGTCTTGGAATTAATGAGCTCACCAGGTGTGTTTGGTAAGGTGTGCTGAGATTTTTGGTATCATAATTAGAAAGACTGTTCTCAAAATCAATTAATTTTAAATTACTTTGACCTACATGTGAGAGTCTGATCTCACTGATTTGAAATTGTCTCAAAAGAGCAATTTTAAAGTGAACAGCCCTGGCTAGGGTGGAGGACCTGGCCTGGCCAGAACTTAGCAGGGGGTGACACCTGGAAAGAGATAAGAACTAAGAACTAACTGGCTGGGTGGAGACTACTCCCCTTTTCTGAGAGCCTTCTTGAAGAAACTCGCTGGACAGCTGGGCCCCTGGTTGTGACTCTCTCATTCTTCTCACTTTCTTACCCTTTTTCTCCACTTTTCTGTCTCTCTCTTTCATATCTTTTCCTCTCTCTCTCTTTTGCCTGGCTCTATAATTTTGCCTGTGTCACTTGTCAAATAAAGTCTGCTTGCACCTGACCCTTCTATGGTTGGACTTTGTTTCGTGGATCCAGAACAAAAATGAATTTTAATATTACCTTGGACCATGACAAGGCATAAGGTCTTGTAACATAAATAATGGCAGTGTAACCGTTTATGGTTTTAATCTTTCCAGTTGGGCTGTATCCATAGATTTGGAATGTCCAACTTCTCTGTGCCTCCTTCTGGGGGAAAAAATAGGGTTAAAAATGCTTAAGTTCACTCTTCTTATTTGTTTTGTGTGTATTAAAAGTCATAACAAATGTAGACAGGTCAGCTTATTCTTTCATCTGCAAGGTAAGGAATAACTTGGTTTTGCAAATATACTCCTTCCCATTGTCTTTTGGGAACTACATTCAAATTAGTAAAGACAGAGAATTTAATGGGTGTGGTGTTCCTTTTTGACTTTTGATACGCAGCAAATCTTTCCTGTAAGTTCTCTCATGATAATTCAATGTGAAGGAAAGACAGCACAAAGATAATTCACTTAATTAGAGCTGCTTTATTTCCTCTTTTAGTGAGTGAAAACCTAGAAAATCAGCACCATGTTTTCAAATATCAGGAAGAAAAGGCAACTTAGTTAGTCAGTTGCAGTTCTATATTTGCTTTCCCTCTCTCAAGTACAGGAAAACCAAAAGGAGGAAAACACAGAAAAAGAAATGAGATCTGTGGGCAGCTGACTTCCAAGCCATATTCCAAGACAGAAAGTTGGAAGGAGACTGAGATGAAAAGTTGTAGACAGGAAAGGGAGCATACTCAAAGGGACTCAGAGCTTCATGCAAAGTCTGTCCCCTTGAGCAACTCAGTGATGTCAGTCAGTTTGGGCTGAACTCTCAGTTGTACAAAACCCCACCACACTGCTCTAAAAAGAGTATTCATATAATTAATTTCTAGATTCAGTAGTAATGACAAACTTCTACAGTACTGCTCATGCTATCCTCATTCAGTCCTTAGAGGACAGATTGTATTGCTGTTTGAACACATCATTCAACATATGAATGGTTATTTTTGAAAACATACAAAGACTTTGCTTGTTAAAGCAATTGTCTTACTCATTTCACATATTAACTTGTATATCCATTAAGAGGTAAGATGTTCCTTGGGAAAATGTTGTAATTGCATATATTTAAAAGGTATATCATTTACCTTTATTATAATTCTTGTTGCAGCTGCAGCCTCAAAAATTATCCCATCATGCTGATATAATTAGGAGAACCTGATTCTTTTTCTTTCTGAGCCTTCTCTGGATAAGAAATAGGAACACAGGTAGAGTGGTGGAAGCATTGTATTGTATTATAACCCTGGAAGCTAACCCAGCCCCATGACAGTTCACAGAGAAGTAAATCGGTCTTAAAGAATACTTTGGAAAGAGAAACCTACTTTGAGTGTTTGTGGTAAATATAAGACATTATGCATGGGCATTTCAGTCACAAATCCTGTTATATGTTAATAGGATTTATGCACATAGCTCCCAAACATCATTATCAGAGTTAACCCCTGTGTATCTCTTATATTTAAAATTAAACTGAAGATATGCTGTTTGCAGTTTCAAAATTTTGTATCTGTACCGCACAGAAGTATTTAATTCTGACTTAGATATACTGTTCTATAACATACTTTTTCAGTTTGAATAATGATTGACATCCTTCTTTAACCAGGTATATCTTGAATTCAAATGAATTACATTAATTGCATTTTCATTTTAGAGTATGAGTTTTAATGCAGATATTTGTCAGTCAGGGAGTGAATGATGCCTTAGGAGACACTTGTACCAAACTAACAGCTAGCAACAACACAACCTTTATTCTAGAGTTAATTCCTAGGGAGTAGACATAAGACACCCAAGGCAACCAAGGAAATTAGTAAATCACAAGCTGATTGGGGCCATACTATCTTGGGGAACTAGTACATCCAGAGCCATTGAGAAGAGGGCCTGGAAAAGTACCACCCAGTTAGGGATGAAGAAGCTGTAAGAATTGCTGTTTCTCCAGAAATACATAGAGGCTGTACATCAAGCAGCAACATTAGCTACTCTTTCTGTAGGCTCAGAAGGAACAGTCTGATAAATCTGAGTATTATTTGCACCCTTATGACAGTTGAGCCTCTATGGATTAGACTGACCTGCAGGAAAATTTAATATGGAAGAAAACTGGATGATAAGAAACTGTGGGATATACCAAGACTAAGCCAGAAGAGCAGCTCTTCAGGGTTACAGATTACTTTCACAGAGCAGAATAAAACTGTAATCCACTATAGAGAAACTTCTGAAAATCAAATTAAGAGCTTCTAGCCTTTCACTCTGTCAGATGATACTAATAAATATAGAAGGAAAAAAGCAAAGAAAGAACATCAGAAGGCCACAGGGAAAGATCTGATTTCTGATGAGGATTTCCAAACCACTGGAAGGCTCTTAAAAGGGACACCAAAACCAGTCACCAAGATTTTACTCAGACTTCAACCCAGAAATGTAAAAGCTAAGTCTCTTACTTCAGCCTATTGGCATGGTGTTAAGATGCTTCTGGTTTTAACTGAGTTCTTGTTTTCCACTAAGACAGTTGACACTGATGAGTAGCAAATTATTTGCATCTGTGTAGTGTAGAGAGGTCTTAAGAGATACCAGAGATCAATTTCCCTTCCCAAGAAAAGGGCTTTGATTACTCAAAGTGAAAGACATTCTTCAGGCCATGTCCTCCATGGTTTCTCAGCTGTTGGTCACTGGTGAAAGAGAAAGAGAACTGGAAGATCATTGACCCAGTCAATCTCATTGTTGTGGGCTGGCCCTCGCTGGATGCCAGGTACCCAGTAAGCTGCTCCATCACTCCCCTTGTCAGCTGGACAGGGGAGAGAAAATATGACAAAACGCTTGTGGGTCAAGATAAGGACAGGGACAGATCACTCAACAGTTACCATCACAGGCAAAATTTGACTCAACTTTGGGAAACTAGCTTAGTTTCTTAACAATGAAAGCAGAGTAGGATAGTGAGAAAATAAAACTAGACCTTAAAACACCTTCCCCCCACCCCTCTCTTCTTCCTGGTATTCATTTTACTGCCAAATTCTTGACCTCCTCCCTACTAACAGCTCAGGGAATGAGGAATGGAGATTGTGATCAGTTCATGACTTGTTTTCTGACACTGCTTCCTCCTCAGTGAGCAGACCCCTTACCCCCTTCCTCTACTCCAGTGTGGCATCCTTCCCATGGAATACAGATCTCGATGAACTTCTCCAACATGAGTCCTTCTCATGGGCTATAGTTCTTCACAAACTGCTCCAGCATGGGTCCCTTCCATGGTGTACAGTCCTTCAGGATCAGACTGCTCCAACATGGGCTTCTCACAGGGTCACAGCCTCCTTTGGGCATCCACCTGTTCTGGCATGGAGTCCTCCATGGGCTGCAGGTGGATACCTGCTCCACCATGAACCTCTATGGGCTACAGCTGAAAGCCTCACCATGGTCTTCACCATGGTCTGCAGGGGAATCTCTGTTCTGGAACCTGAAAAAACTCTTACCCCTCCTTCTTTGCTGGCTTTGCTTTCTGCAGCATTGTTGCTCTCACATATTCTCATTCTTCTCTCTAACTTAATTTTCTGTTGTGTTGGGTTTTGTTTCCCCTTCTTAAGTATGACTCCCCAGAGACACTACCACAGTCACTGATGGACCTTGGCCTGCAATTTCTCCTTTCTGGAGCTGTCTGACTTTGGCTCTGTTGGATATATTGGAAGCTTTTAGCAGCTTCTCACAGAATCCACCCCTGCAGCCACACTCCTCTGCTACCAAAACCTTGCCTTACAAACCAAATATACTCATGCAATAACAAAAAGAGAGAGGGAGATGAATATTTCTAGTATTCACAAAGAAGGAGAATAAATGACTGCAGAAGAATACTGAGGAAATGGAAGGGAGATGCTGGAGAGCTCAGGGCTTCCAAAACCCATGGCTCTGGTTATGTTGAACTGCAAATGATGAGGTGTATAGGGTGTAAAACAAAGGCTGAGCCTTTCACAGAAAGTTTCAAAATAATCAGTTATGTGTTGGGTTTTTTTTCCTACTACAAATGCAGAATAGAGCAAATAAAAAGGAGACATACTTCACACAGCAGAGTTACCTTTCTCCAAATTGTACTTCAGCACCACATCCTAACGAAATGTAAGGTCCCAGCAAGTAGGTACTATATTAATAGGTTTTAGATTAAAAAGTTTATCAGAAACAACTTGAACCTAGTGAGCTTCTGATGAAACAAAACCCAAGACAATCCACTTTGCAGGCTGCAAATGAATCCAAACTTGGGAGTAGGAGCTCTATCTTACAAGTACTCAGTCTTCAGGGTTTGGAGAAACAAATATTTCAGGTCTGTTGCTGCAGAGCTGCAGTGAGGGCAGCTGTGCCAGCAGCCTCAGCCTGGAGTCTGCAGAAGTCTAAAGATCTCTTTAAAAGTTTGCAAAATATAAGGATCACTTGCCATTCATCTTCCAGCCATACAGGGGTAGTTTGGAGACCTGAAAGACTACAGTGGAATTAGCCCAGACTCAGCTTCTGAGTTATTTGGCTCTTAATTGGAGCTGAATCTTCCAGGACTAATCCAGATGCCAAGACTGAGCTGAAAAATTGTGAGTTTGACTTCCTAGACTAAAACTACATTCTTTCCCATCCTTTGGTAAATTAGTGGACACTTTAGAGGGAGAGTCATCCTGAAGGAAGACCTGGATAGACTGGAAGAGTAGGCTGACAAGAACCTTATGAAGTGCAACAAGGATAAGTGTATGTTCTTGCACCTGGGAAAGCATAACCCAGAAGGCAGCACAGTCTGGGATATACCAGGCTGGAGAGTACCTCTGTGGAAAAGGACCTTGTAGTCCTGGTGGACAACTAGGCTTAACATGAGTAAATGGTGTGCTGCAGCACCAAAGAAAGCCAACAGGATGCTGGGTTGCCTCAATAAGGACATTGGCAGCAGAGATCAAGGATACATTATCCCACAGTACTCAGTGGTTTTCAGAACACACCTGGAATACTGTGTTCAGTTTTGTTTCACTTTATGAAAAAAAAAAAAAAAAAAAAAAAATTATCCCAGAGAAGGGCCACAAAGATGATCAAAGGACTGGGAAGCCTGAAATATGAGGGAAGGCTGAGAGAACTGGGTTTGTTCAGCTTCAAGAAAAGAAGGCTTAGGGAAGACACCTCACCATCATTTTCCAGTGCTTAACTGGTGGCTGCAAACAAGGACACTCTTTACAAGGAGTCATTCAGAAAAGACAGAGAGTAATGGATACCAGTTACTCCTTGGAGATTCCAATTGGACACAAGAGGAAAATTTTTCACAAGGAGAACAATCAGATATTGAAATAATATTCCCAGACACATTGTATATTCCCTGGCATTGGACACTTTTAAGATTCGGCTGAGCATGGTGCCGAGCTATCTTTTCAAGCCTTTGCTTTTACCAAGAGAGGTTGGACAAGATGATCCTTGAGGTCCCTTCCAACATGGTATTCTATGATTCTATGTAAATTTGAAATTCCTGTTTTCTTCTTGTTTTGTTTCCTTCCCCACATCTCCCTAATCAGAAGTTTTCCTATTTAGAATTCCCTATGAGATAGCATTTAAACAGATCTACACTTGACAAATGAAATCCTTATACACCTCTCCATTTATATTTTGCCCTCCTTGATTTGGTTTTGTAGTTGGTTTGGTTTGATTTCTTTCTTTCATTCTCAGTCACATAAATGGATGAGACAAAAGCAGTAGTCACAGTCTGCTGCTTTCTTCTGACTTCTTTTTTCATGCCTGTCAGTGAAGTGTTTCCATGGTATAGAACACTATTCAGCTTTCACATTTGCTTCTGTATTGGATACACTCTGAGGTATCTGGGACATTCACCCTCTGCAGCAGCAACTGGACACCACCTGAGAGGCTACTGTAAAGTTTCTAAAATGAAGCTCCATATTGAGGTCTGGACAACTAAATTCTGAACCAGCTGATCTTGCTGGAAAATCAGATGGCTCTGACACAAAGAGATGCCATAATCTTCTCAGTTCAACTCCTTCCTGAGCCTTCTGGTGTTTTATATATATTAAATATATTTTATATTCTGGTGATATATTTCACTGTCTATGCTTGTGGTACCTGAATAATGCTGGTTTTGGCCATTGTCACTTTTAGATCTCAGAATTGATCAAAACAGCACCCTGTAAATCCTTTGGATCCTTTTGTCCTGCAGGCAATAAGAGATTTGCTGCTCACTGCAGCAGAAGCATTTTTGGGTGCTGCATTTAATTAACTCATAATTCAGAGTGTCTAATAGGATTGATGCGTATCTGAATTAAAACAGCAAATAAAATGGTTGTAAAGGATGGAAACAGAGAATTCCCTTTAAATCACATTTCAGGACTTGGGTATGAATGGCAAAAAATACCATGGGCTTCACAGACAGGGAAGAACTTGGCATGAGATAAAAGGCTTTAGCCAGGATTCATACAACTTCCAGTCTTAGTCAAAGGATAAAAGCATGTGAGATTTGTATATTCACAGACCGACTTGCCCACTATGCATGTGGTGAGCCTGTATGCAAGGCTTTGGGTACCTCTGGAGATTGGTTTTTAGAAGACATGAAAACAACTGACACAAGATGTTGTTAGGTGAGCAGTCTCCAGGGAACTTCTGGCCAGTCCATTGGGCTTCTGAGCAGCCAGTGCGGGAAAGAACACCAAACATACAATATTTAAGATATTATGAAAAATGACAAACATCATGCTGCTGCAAGAAGCAGCTGTCTCTTCTTTAGGACTGAGAATAGTTGGGAGCCACATTGCCTCTTGCAGAGGTAAGGTCCTGATGCTGGGAGAAAATAATTCTGCCACAAAGAGGGAGACAGCAGAAATTATCTCTCATGGGTTAATGACCTGGGCAAGGAGCAGGAGCTCCCAGATGGGACCCAAGAGCTGGGATCAACTCAGCCATGGTGTCTTGCCCCTGCTTAAGTCCAAAATGCCCAGGAGATTCAAATTCACATTCCCACTTTGCTCCCCATCACTTTGATCTCTACTCATGTCTTTTTCATTTATGCTGGTATAGGACCTCCACCTTCTCTGTAGCAGGACTTAACTATGTCATCTGGAAGACTGCAAATTTTCTGGCCCTAGGGACTGAAATTTTCAGTACACACATAGAAAAAGCAGTAAGTGTTTCCTCCTGTGTGTCACAGGGTACTGTTGTGTTGAGGGAATGGATTTCTTATATTGTATCCCTGATATCTTGATTACTCAGTGGGGTTATCTAGGCCGTCAGTCAATGGTAAGCAGAGAGGCATTAGTATCTAAGCAATAGTTAGACTGAACTAGAGCAAGAACTGTTATGTATATTATTAAGAGGCTATTAACTACTGACAGCCTTGCCAGCAGTCAGATTTGATTCAGTATGACACAATATAGATTTATTTTAGAAAAACTGTTCAGTGAAAATTAATGCCTTTAATCTTCATGTTAAAAATCTTATGTGAATAAGTCTCAGTCCTATCTTTCTTCCTTCCTCCTTTTTTCCCCATTTTCTACCCTTCCTTCCTTCCTCCATTTTTCCCCATTTTCTACCCTTCCTTCCTTCCTTCCCTCCATCCTTCCTCCTTTAATACAGTACATGTCAAGCAGTTTAAACATCAGACAACTGGCAGTCCTCTAAACAAATGAACAAATGGCAAATTAATGCTGAACTAAACAGGTTAGTTGCTGTGGGACTGCACAGAGATGAGCTACTGAATATGTACCACTTTGGGTAATTATAACTTTTCAGGACATAAATGCAGTCTCCTTGCTAATAAATTTGGTGTTAATATCAAGGTCAGGAAAGCAGGAAGAAGTAAGGTGATGGTCACAGACAAGGAATGATCTAGATCACCTGTTAAACAGGGCTTAAATGCATTAGCAACTATCTGCCCTTCTACGGGGCTCTGGGTGTTAAACATGCAAATTGGAGCCCTAGGGTCCTCTGTGATGAGGGGAGAGCTGTGCACACCTCCAAAGAGTGGTTTGTGTCATCCTGAGAGGATGATGGTGGTAATAACTATTGTCTCCTCATTGGTCAGAAAAGAAATGTTTATCTTGGAAGTACAGCAATGACCACTATCAAAGGAATTAAAGCTCTGAGAGATGATAAAACATAGAACTACATGCACTACAGTTCAGCCTTAGTTCATTATAGGCTTAGGGAGACTTTTTCCTTATCCTTAAAGAGAAGTTATGACTGGTAATTATATACATGTATTTTCATATTGAAAGCAAGGCACTAATTTTTCACACTATTTATTTCTCAGAAACCTTAAAGACACTTGTTTTAGATCTTGTGTAAACCTTATGTTTATCCTAACCAAGACTAATCTTCATTAAAACTATGATCTTGCTAAAAGAAAGAAATTCATTGAAACTCATGATCTGCAATCAATGATCTGGTCCAGCCAGATGTTCACAGCCCGTATTGCTTGCTTTGCTAGTAACTAGTTGTATGCATTCATTTCTCCCTTTAAACATTAACAGTGTAATGAGGAGCACACAAGTATGGCCAAGGGAGCAGTACTGGGGATGATTGCCACAGCAAGACAAAGTTGAATTGTTTGTTAGGATTTTGCTTCACATCATGAAACCAGCTGTGATTTTTGATCAATTAGGCAAAATTGGATTTTTAAAAACAGTTATTTTGCATGTAAATATTTTCACCTTATTTTCACAAATGGCCATCTTCTGTTAGACAAAACTAATGAAGTACACCCACCTTTCCTTCAGGCACAATAATTAATGAAGATATACAAATTGAGTCTAATACCAGTCCCAGGGGAACACCAACCATTCCCGTCTCTAGTCCTTTTATTTCACCCTGTTTACCCTTCCCTTTTAGTCAGCCTCCAAATCTCTTCCCACTCATAAGTTTTCCTTATGAAGTAGTTATCTCCTGTCAGGTACGAATACTGCCAAAATGATCCAAACCTGCATTTTTTATATGTCGTATAAAGCCCACAGATTTCCAGCAAATGCATCCCTAGGAGGGTGCAGACAGTGATACAAGTAGTCAGGGAAGCCCATGGCACTCTGCTGTCTCCCATCAGTCTTCAGTGAGCTTACTTCTGTTTTTACTACTCTACCATGGGCACCAGATTTGAGCACTTCTCATTTTCAGGCAAACCTAGAGTTGTAACACAAGCTTGATTTTTTCAGGGAGGATCTGCTTGAGCTAACTCCAGCTCCTTGCCCAGGAATACTGTTCCAGTAGAGATGAGTTTTCTTTTATAGGAAAGTGATTTGCTTCAAAGACAGAAGAAAATTACTTCAGCTTCTACTAATAATCTCTGTTTGTAAGAACTCACAAATTAAAATAACTAATTTATTATGTACAGATATTTATCAGCCAGTACCAAACAAACAAACAAAAATCAAATAAATAAGTTTTACTCTTCAATTTACATCTGAAAACAAATTAATTCATAAGTAACATTTAAGTGCTGCTGATTACATTACATTGGTGAGTGCAAAGAGTACTCAAAAGAAGAAATCACTGCATGTAGACAAACATACAGCTTCCATTTCAAAAAGGCTGGGTTAGGGTAAAAGCTCCTTAGAATTAATTATTCCTGTAGATGAATCAGATGAGATTTTCAGAACTGTTGGTCTTTTTTTTCAGATGTTTTAATTTTTTCCTCTGTGAAGTTGTGCCCAAACTGAGCTGGGCAGAACTCCAGAAGACACTGGTTGTAATCTTATCCCTGCCAGTGTCTAGCCTGACTCCTTTGAATCTGTCACTCGACTCTGAGCCTCCGTTTTTCTATCTGCAAAATGGAATCATGATGCTGGTCTCCCTCATAACATATTTAAAATGTGATAATAACAGGTTTGAGCCTGAAACAATAAGTGAGGGTAGCATCTATATCTCTTGATATCGGTGCGACATCTGTGCTGCTCTCATAGGATGAGTTTCATGTTACCACAGAGAGACTCTGCATTTGAAGTAGTCCCCTGAAGTCCTTTTAAAATCAGTGGCAAGAAATAACCAATCCTAAATCAAATACAATCTCATTTGGATTAGACATCTACCTTCAGATAGACTTAAAAAAGAAAACGAGATTCCTACAGTACAGAGATCTAAAGCCAGGAGATGATGACAATGCCCAAAGTGATTTAGCAATCAGAGTTTATGGCTTCCCAAGATTTACATTCCTTTACCTATTTCTTATTAAAAATTTTTGTCTGGATAATATTGCTTCAACATACATGGTCAGAAGACAATAATAAAAAAACTGAGACCTTCAAGTGCCCTGATGTCATGTCACTTAAACAATTTAAATGTTGATTTTCTCCCTTTGGCTATGATATAACTAAAGAACAAAGCTTTCATGAATTCTCATTTGCAAATCATAATTACTTCAAAAATTGAAATATTTAATATTAATTTTTGATATATTAAAAAAAAGAGAGAGAAAAAGCGCAGTTAGAGAAAAAGTGAATACTGCCCACTCCCAGAACCCAATAACAAGTAGACCTCATAGTATCAAGTAGAAAGGTTGTATAGCATACATTTTTTAGATTCCTGCTTGATGCCCAACAAAAAATTCTGCAAAGAAGATACTATTAAAATACAACTTTTAATAACAATGTAGCTGAAATCCATGCATATTATATTGTTTATAATAAGATGTACTGGCTGTGATTGCCATGCACTTTTTATCCTGCTAAGAACTACATGAAGCATAAGGATTTACTAACCGCTGAATTTTAAGTGTGTATCAGACTAGGACTATACAAAACAAGGCAGTGTGTTTTTATGGGGCTCATCTAAGAGCTTCCTCCTGCTTGGCATCAAACCAGATGTTCTTCATGCCTCAAGTTCCTCAGAAGCCCAAATCTCATGGCAAAACTCAAGGTCAGAGCCAGGGCCACATCCTGATCCCTCTAAAAACCTGCATTTTACCCACAAAGTTCAGAACTTCAGGGTAGGAATAACATATTGGAAAACTGTCTAGTCTCGTATGGAAAGGGCAAAGGGATTTACTTTATCTCACTGGAGTCATTTGAAAGTTGCATGTTTAATTTAGCCAAACTAAGCTCTTTTGAAGTCAAAGGAGGGACAGAGATATTTCTGAAAAGGCAACTCATCCCATGATAATGAGATTTCTGCACCTATGTTTCTAAGATAAGCAGGACAAATCATGCTTTGGAGATACCAGTCTTTGTCAGTTGATTAAAATGGAAGGCTAGACAATTAGTTTAGGCTTATCAGTTTTTAAATGGCTCTAGTTAGGTGAGACAAAGGAGATCCTAAGGCTGAAATCTAATGAAGTGTGCACTCCAAAATTGTACTTAGGGCAGATGCTTAACTTTTACTTACAGAGGAACAGAAACTTGAAATTTTATCTCATTTGCAAACAAAACTGTGAACAAAGAGCTAGGATTTTCTTTTGTGAGTATTGTTATCACACTTGGTAGAAAGAAAGCTTTGTACTCGGTTTAATTTTCCCCTTGTAACAATTTCATTGAATTTCTACTGAAATAATGCATGAGGAAGAGATTTTAAAGTTAAATATTTTCATCTACTGGTACTTTCAATATCATATGCAAAAGAAAGTTTTCAGTTTGTTTCCCTCATCTATTTTCTAAGTGATATGTATTAAAATGTACTGTATTTTAAGTAAAATTTGAGAGACAATATTCAGTTTTTCAACAGGATGATTTAGATGAGTTAAGCAATGGAACCTTTAAAATGGGCTAATGGGAAACGATGACATTTTAAAGGTTCATTTATATTGCCAAATAAAAACATAGAAATGTCAATATATATAATAAAAGAAAACCTTAGTTTTGACCGTAGAATTTAAATTAGTCTAGTGTATCTTCATAACTGATACATGGATATGGTGAAAAATATTTTTCTTGTAAAGTTTGAAAATTAAAGGCTTAAAAAGGAAGTCATTCCCATTCTATCTGACCATAAGATTATTGAGTAAAGTATCAATATCATCCCTGTACTTTTCCTCTTTTTTCTTTTTCTGATCTATATCAGTGATTCAGTAGTCCTCAGTAAAAGAGAGGACACAAATTTACCATTCTCATCAAGTGACTTGAAAAGAGACAGAGACATCATTAATGGTGGAAGCAGGAGAAATCCTAGACTTGGACAGGTGGATAGGATAAATTGCAGAAACACGTGGAAATAATAGCAGTTATAATTCCTTTGAAACTGAAACTCTGTTGACTTGAGAATAAATTCTTCATTTAGAGTGGGGCTCAGTATAGCCAATATTTGATTTTGCCTCATCATTGATGGAGGAAACGTGAAGGCCCTTTAAACACAGCATGAAGTTGAAACAGAGTTAAAAATGACCTAGCACTGAAAACTAAAGCTCCAGCCCATCAAAAGTCAAGCTATAGACAAAGCAGCATAAAAAATTTATCCACTTCAATTTCTTGGGTAATTATTTACAAATAGGTACAAACCTCCCATATTAACTCAGTTTGCAGGACTGAATTTTTCAGACACATAAAGAAAATAAGGAAATAAAGAACATAAGGAAATATGTTCTAACTGTCAACTTACTTGAAATCAGGTACACTCTGTGGGGTGCTCAGGAATATAACAACCTACGTGTAGGGTAGCTTGGTTGTGAAACGAGACACCATTTACTTGTAATTCCCAATGCAGGATGAAGCTTAGCTTGGTCTCCTTGTGGATTTTGGTTTTATGCTAGCCACTAAAACTCCTAAAAACACATATTCTTTTGATGTGCTAGAAATACTAAAAGATGAAATAAAGTCAGTAGTGGAAATTTTTATATAGAAACTAAGATGATAATAACTTCTATCAGATTGCTTTTAAAACATTTGAATTTCTGTTATATGCCATTCTGGCAGAAAAGTCCTGTCTCTGTCTCAGCTAGAACATAATTTTTGAATCTCATTGGACAACTGTAACACCTACTGCAAAAAACACATTTATTTGATGTAAATAAACAGAGTAATATATATATTTTTCCAAGTAAATAAACTTCAAAAGGTTTCTACATTTTCTTTGTTGTGATTTTCTTCTTTTTTTTCTCTCTCCCTTTTTCTCCCGTCTAATGGCACAATGGCCTTTGAAAATAAGTTCTGTTCTTTTTATTATCATATGTCTACATGAAGAAAACATTTTCTTCTGAACAAACATTTGAGAAAAAGAAATTGATAGAATACTGCAAAATATTTTGAATAAAGAATTACTTCTTTTTATTTCATTTTGATCCTACTGTATACACAGAGAAAAGAAACAGCAAACACCCCAGTCCTAGTATAGATTTGATCCCATGTGACACATCACAGACTGAGAAACATGTGGCATAATTTCTAATATAAACAGAAACATAACAGTTTAGTCATAGACATTTTGAATAAATGCATTTCCTCCTTCAGATCTCTAGATATGATTCAAAACTTGCTGCATTCAATGGATGTTGAATCATAGGGGCTTTTATTCATCACTGTAATTCAGAATTTTGCTTACAAATTCTAGTGGAATAACAACACTTTTTGGTAAATAAATAACAACAGTTACTTAACAAAATGGCATTTTATTAAACAGTTTTTTCTCTGAAGAACTTTAGTTATCCAATTAATATGTATTCAAAATCAAAATTATTGAAATTGAGGAAAAGCTCAGGAGAAGAACAATATCTTGAATACATTCTCTAATCACTTTAATAGCAAAAGCTCAGAATGTTTCTATAAGTTTGGTAGGAAAATTTCTTAGTTATTGTTCCTGCTTAATAAGATTTTTGCTGTTATGTGCGTTTTTACATCTCTGGGACGTTACTGTTGAAAAAAAATTGTGAAATGGAAAGATAAAGACAATAAAGAGGACAAGGGAAGAGACAAATGTCATCTCTCGGGACTTCTGTAAGGCATTTGACACAGTCCCCTATAATACACTTCTCTCTAAATTAGAGATATGTGGATTTGATGGTTTGAATATTCAGCTGGTAAGGAATTTGTTTAATAGTCACATTCAAAGATCAATGGCTCAATATGCAGGCAGAGATCAGTGACAAATGGTGTCCTCCAGGTGTCCGTATTTGGACCAGTGCTGTGTAATATCTTCAGCCATGACTTAAGACAGTGCACCCTTGGAATGTTTGCAGATGATATCAAGCTGAATGGTACAACTGACCACTCCTGAGGAATAAGATGCCATCCAGAGGGACCTGGACTTTAGCTTTAGAAGTCGGGTCAAGCAAACCCCACTCGTGAAGTTTAACAAGGCCAAGTGCAAGATCCTGCTCTTGGGTTGTCACCCCAGTCTCGATACAGTCTGATGGGTGAAAGAATTGGAAGCAGCCCTGCAGAAGACTTAGGGTTACTGGTGGATGAAATGCTGGACATGATCTCACAGCCCAGAAAGCAAATCATATCCTTGACTGCATCAAAAGAAGCAGTGGCTTTTCAGTTGTTAGAGGGGGCCTGTAAGAAAGAGATGGACAAACTTTTTGGTAGCGGCTGTAGTGACAGGAGAAGAGGTAATGGCTTAAACCTAAAAGATTCAGACTAGATATAAGGAAGAAATTTTTCACAATGGGAGTTGGTGAAACACTAGAACATGTTGCTCAGAGAGCTGTTAGAAGCACCACCCCTGGAAACGTTCTAAGTTAGCCTGGATGGGACTCTGAGCAACCTGATTTAGTTGAAGATGTCCCTGCTCATTACAAGGAGATTGGACTAGATAAACCTTAAATGCCCCTTCCCACCCAAACCATTCTATGATTCTGATTCTCTGACTCAGGAAAAAAGATATAATTTGGTTTAAGGATTCAGTTTTGGATTCTGTTTATCTATAGAATATAGGTCATTAATTTGGATCCATGATATGCATTCAGAACTTCAGATAGTGAGAAACTATTTTTTCAAAGTGCATAAATCTCTGGTAACTGGTATAGAAACCTCTTCATCACATCATCTTGAAGTAAAGCCTCTGGAAACACAACTTGTGTAAGACCACATAAAAATGTTTTTGTACTTGGTTATGTCTCATGCATGATTTAGTGCACCCTCGACTCACACTGATTTCATTGGGGGTTGAAAGTTCTCAGCACTCTGTAGTGCAGCTCTCCTGCCCTGGAGGGCCAAGCAGAGAAGAAACTGCAGTGATCACATCATGTGCTCTTCACAGACCACATACCAGAGATTTGCAGATTTTCAGAGTATTCTTTCCAGATGTTTAGCTTCCAGTTCACACAGACATTTTGGAGGCCAGCCCAGGGGATGTAGCTGCAATCTCCGCTCATTTAGGAGGTTCCAAACCTCTCTGTGGATTTATGTTTTTCATGTCACCAGGTGGAGAATACTTAAACAAATTTTCATTTCTCCAGAAGCTCTCCCTTGAAGTTTCACTGAACAGCCTGCCTGAGGGTGCTTACATGATTATATGAGGGAAGAAGGGCCAGGAATCCAACTGGGGTCAGGGAAGGAAGAACTTGGGCCACGCTGTCTTTTGGTATAAATGAACATGTTTCTTTCGACTTCTAGAGTAGGTGTCTACATGGTGAGGTTTTCAACAGTAAAATATACATAGCCGATGTGTGCACACTTTCATTGGAGCTTTCATTAAATCTCTTTGATGTTTCTTTTTGTTTGGTTGGTTTGGTTTTTGTTTGGGTTTGGGGTTTTTTTGGTTGGTTGTTTTTTTCTCATATCCCGCTACAGCCCTTCCTAAAAACTAATGACCCAGACACACTCCTTCTGAGCTACAATAAATGAAAAGGAACAAATAAACAGAAAATCTCTGCATCTCCCTTAGAGCCTGTACATCCTGCAGATATCTCCCAGTGGCTGTCATTAGCCCTAATGGAAAGCAGCTGAGCCCCAGCACAGCTACTTTGGTCTTCACTGAGCAGGTACTTGTGCGTGAAAGAGGATGGATTTGCAAATATTCCTTCTGTGTTACGAGTGTAAGATATTAAACCATGTCATCTGATGTTGGTGACATTGGGATAAGCTAAGCCCAAATTTCATTCCAGAAGGTAAAATTGTCGCTTCATGAGGAATTTCTCCTTTTCTCTAAAAAATGCGTGCATAATGTTTGAGATGCTGACAGGCAAATTTATTTACATTTGGCACTTATATAAGCTAGTTATGTAGAATATGTTTATACACGTTTTACTTATCTAGTTTCTATAAGACTGATGTAAAATCAATCTGAGATCACTGTGCACAAAACATGTACTGAATTCCAATTCATAGAAGGCCTCTGCCTTTTTTTTTGGACTATTTTTAGTCTTTCTGTGCAGACTGCAAATAATATCAGGCCCTCATTCTTTACTCATTTTTTCAGGGATACGATCCCCATGCAAATAAGAACAGAGACATCCTGATGGCAAAATGTGAGGGTGCAGCTCTGAAGGCTTCTTCCTATTGGGAACATAAGAAGACAAGTATAGTCACATTGGATCAGACTGACAGCCCATCTTGTGTTCAAACTGGCTAAGGGGAGATACCTTCTAGATGAGCATGAGAACTGGGCAAGCAGTACTGTCAACTGCTACATTACCCAAGGCCAAATAATTTTAGCTTAGGCACTTTAAGAGCTGGGGTTTATTTCCAAATATCTTTTAGGCCTTGCTGGAGGCCAAAGTTTAACTTTGAGCTGGATCTCCATTGAAAGTCTATTCCATCTGAGCAAGATAAAAATAAATATGTGTTCATTTCTTGTGAGCAACAGAAAGTACCTGGATGCACAGGTTACCTCATGGCTCTTTATGTGTCAGAAGGGAGCCTATGACAGGGAAACAGGAACACATTAACTGTGTTAACCTGATGGATAGCTTATCTGAATATGATCAGGTCAGGATTCTAGAGGACCAGGCAGACCCAAACTTTCTGCAATATTTTATCTCTATCACATAGTGCTTTAAAGCTCAGAAAGTCATTAAACTGCACACTAACCCAGAAAATGCCTGGAGGGATTAACCTTCAAAAACTAATTACCAAAGAGACAACAAAAGGCAGCCTGCATTATTACTGTTGTGACAGCATACCAGTGGAGTGAGTAATGTCAGAAAATGTTGATTAAAAGAATCAAATGCACTGGAGAACCTTTTCCTGTGTAGATACAGGTTTTCTAAATGTTTACCCTAGAAAGATCAGTGAAAAAAAAAATTTAATTGTATATAGAGGCCTGGGTACAATTGCTATAAGAATTATTCTATCATTTTTCCAATAGTTTCTAGAAAAGGTTTTGAATGAGGCATTGCACTAACATCTAGCATAGGTCCCACCTTGAAAAAAACAGGTTGAGGTTATCTTACCTTACCTTTTTTCAGACACGCAGCTGAGCAAATCAGTCGAAGTTCCAGGGATGATCAGTTAAGAGATACAGACATTACGACTGTTTGATTTGTCTGAGTCATCTCAGTAAGACAAATAGCACCTTCAAAATGCACGCTGGTTCTGTTTGTTTTGGGGTTTTTTTGTTGTGTTTTGTGGGGTTTTTTTTGTTTGGTTTATGTTTTGGGTTTTTTTGTGTGTGCTTTTTTTGATTGTTTTTTTGTTTGTTTGTGGTTTTGTTTTTTTGTTTTTGTTTGTTTGTTTGTTTGTTTTGGGGTTTTTTGTTTTCCTTTTTTTTCCTGTTGAATGATGGCTGCCTTGAATATACAATATGTGTTTTAAAGGTAGTGAGATGAATACCAGCTGTGTGCCTAACCAGTAATGCAGATAAATACTGACCTTACCAAAGGGTCAGTACTCACCAGCTGTCAACACCAAAACCATACAGACTGCTGTCACTTGTGAAATCTGTTAATAACTCCTCAGATTTCATGTCCCTTGGATGAATTTGATCTCAAGTGATGTGATAAAGAAGACAGACATCAGATTATGTTATACATATATACATGTGTTTATAAACACACACATATGTAGGCTGTGTGTGCACCCATTATAATGTGACAGTATATTATAATAAGTATTTAATATTATATACTTTTTAGATACATATATGCCATTATACCACCACAAACTTACTTCAGTTTCTGAACACACAACATTTAGTCTGATTTAAGCTTGACCCCTTAAAATAAAATTCTATTTCTGTGAAGAAACAGAGCAGGCTGGTTTTCTCAAAATACTACAAATGCTACTGGGCTAGCAGCCCCTCTTAAATACCAAAGGTACTGAAGTGCAGCCTAAAGAAAACAAATTGGGAAGCAGAAACACCAAAGTTCATATCAGCAAAAGTAAAGAATCCCAGTAAGCTTGGAACCCTGCAAAATCTTACAGGCTGAATATGCCTAGTTGATGTAATTATCAGAATTCTTGGAACACATGTTGGTTATACAATTATTGTTCAATCGATCCAATGATAAGACTAGGACAGACCAGGACCTGACTTTAAGAGATTGTCAGGGAGGTCTCAAAAGAAATTAGTGCATTTAATTACCTTTTTGAAGTTCCCAAATAAAATAAATGTTTATTGAATTTCCCCCCCTCAGTTTAAGACTCTTCACGAATGCTATTACATTTTAATTAAAGTGAACTTGTTTTTCCATTTAGTGGTTATTCTAGCTTGCTTTTTTTTTAATTATTATTCTTACAATTGAATGAAGATGCTAACTGGGGATAAGTTTGTAATAACAGCTGACAGGCCCCGAGGATCCATTCTGCAAACTAAGAGTCTGTGGATGCAGAACAATCCATAAGGCAGCATGAGAGAACAAGCCTGTTACAAGAAGTCATAATCTTCATTCACAACTATACACTATACACTGCAATGAGTTTTGTTCTGGTGAGATACCGATTAAGAACCTATCTGCTGCTTTTCAGATCTGTCTCTTTTGCTTTGGCCTAGGGAGGATATGGAAAACTTGCCATTTACATGATAGATTGTCATGTTTTGGGCCGTGCTGGCAAAAAAGAACCACACAGCTGCTCACTCACTGCTCCTCCAGTGTGGGATGGGCAGGAGAAAATATAGAATGGGTTGACAGAAGGACAGGGAGGATTCACTCACCAGTTATGGTCAGGGGAACAACTTGAGTTAAGTAAAAAAAAAATTGATTTAATTTACCAAGACGAAGAGAAAACAAAACCATATCTTTAAAAAAAATTCCTTCCCCCACCCCTTCCCTTTATCCTGAGCCCAAATTTCTTTGGTCCCAATTTCTCTACCTCCTCCCCACCAGCGATGCAGGGGAACAAGGAATGGGGTTTACAGTCAGTTTGTCACATTGTTTATTCTGCTCCTTCCCCTTCAGGAGGGGGACTCCTCACACTCTTCCTCTGTTCAGACACGGGGTCCCTCCCACAGAAGAGAATCCATCATGAACCCGTTCAATCTAAGTCCCTCCCATGAAGTGCAGACCCTCAGGAAGAGACTGGTCCAGCACAGGCTGTCCGGAGATTCAATGACCTCTTTGCTCTCACGTCCTCCTCTCCTCTGTCCTACAGGCCTTATGACAGTTGCCTTTTCCTCTTCTTAATATGCTAACTGCATAGGTGCTGTCACTGTCAGTGATGGGCTTGATCTTGGCCAGAGGTGGGAGCTGGGGGATCTCCCAGCAGCTTCTCACAGGATCTGCCTGTGTGGGACCTCCCCTACTACCAAAGTCCACACACACAGACCCAACACATATATTTACTTGACAGACACACATAGCTCATGATCTGGGCTGTCTGGAGATGAATCAGGTTTAGTACAGGAGTACAGCAGCTGATTGAACATTGACAACGTTCAAAATGTTCATCAGGACATGGTACTATGCTAACACAGCTGCACAGTGTCTGGATTAGAGTAAAGGGACTTTTGTCTTTCAGATTATTCACCTAGGTATTCCTAACATTAACAAGGCTATATTCATTGGTCTCTGTCTATTAATTTACAATAAATCCTTCAATAATTAATAATTGATTACAGACTGTGAAAGGGAATCTTAAATCCTGTCAGAATGTGAAGTTACTAAAACTACTGAAGATAAGGTAATTCAGGGTGCAGAAGACCAAGTAAGTCTCTTCTGCCTCCAAAACAAGAAGAAGACCTTTAGGTATTACACTGATTCACAATTTTAATTGGTATTGTACTAAAGGGATGCAAGCACACTCCAGGTTTGAATATAAATAGAGGTTCTATTTTATTCATTATATATATGTATTCCAATCATTGCATACATTATTTGTTTTAAATGTTTGTTATAATTTCCTGGCTGGAGGAAGGAGCATGATTTCAGAAAACCTTTGACTTAAATTCACTTATATCTTTACCATGTAGCCTTGCTGGAAGTTATGAAGCAGAACAGTATCTCCAAGAATTCTAAAAAAATAAATGATTTTTGGTTATATTTAAGAAAAAAAGGAATCTTTGAACAGAGATATGTTTATAGCTTGAGCTGACTGAAATTCTAATGTATTATAAGCTTACCTACAAACTTAGAATACAAAATATGTGTGTACCAGTTGCCTGTTTGTGGGGATTCATTTTCACTCTTATGAAGATGTTGTAGTCTCGATGTGACAGAGGTCTCTGAAGTTTAAATGAGCATAGTTTTCCTTAGGCTTTAATCAAATCCAGTGACAACAGAACTCTTTCTATAGTGTTACCCGTATTTTACAAAAGATTTATTCCAGTAGAGTGGGAGTGGTTACTAAACTTGTTCTCTCTTCCAAACTCTGTCCCTAAAAGTTTCAAAAATTTTACAAATTACAAGGAACTGACAGGATAAGATATAAACATTCTGCATCTATAACAGATAATGTACCGAGATAGCTATTGAGAGGAAGAAAACAAGAAAAAACAGAGCAAGAAATCTGTCATTCTTTAATCTTTTTCTTGCTCTAAGCTTTTGAGCAAGATATCTTTTGGTGATAATGAATTTGAGTTAGTTTATACTCTATTAAGCTTGTAATGGGGGATTTGTTAGGCTGACTTTTAAGAAAGATTCAGTGTCAGTGGTACAATGTAATGAGTTTATGGAATTCTTATCCCTCGGAAGTTTGAACATAGAATATTCAGCAAAGTTGGGGGTTTTTTTTGGTTGGTTGGTGGGGTTTTTGTTGGTTTTTGTTTGGTTGGTTGTTTTTTTAAACATAATAAACCCTTGATTGCTAACCCACTAAGGAAATACCAAGAAAAAGTAGTGAACTAGATTAAAATACTTTTATATACAAGTCAGCACCTTATTCTTAAATTTTCCCATTAATTTCAGCTCCACTGCAACAACATTTGAATCAGAGTAGGGAGCCTGTCTGACACAGTTTAAATAATTTAAGTATGCAACCTGGTGGTATCTGCTACACCACAAACCATTGATAACATGTACCTGCCTAATTTGGGTTTACAAGCCTCCTTACAACTCAGCTTCTCAGGCAGTCTCTTCCAGTGTTTGTCTATTTTTGCCCCAGCTAAGCAAAGCTTGCTGAGACCATAAAGCATAGGACTTTATAACTCAGAAGTGCATCAGTGCTTATATACTTCTGAGATGCTCACACTTCCACTTGCAGCAAAGGCCCAGACTGGAGAAAATGTTCCCAGTCTGTTGCTGGTCCTGAGCTCAGCCTGGGTGACTGCTATGGCATGGGTGGTGGAGAGGCTGGTGAATCATTCAGTCTGCCTACCATCCAGCAGAGCTGTGAGCTCTATTTCTGCACTCAGCCAAGGGACAGGAGAATTCACAAAAGCTAAATTTGGCAATCATTACTGGAAGTCTCAATACAGCCTTTAGTCAACTAAGCAACCCAGTCTTATGAACAAGAATGACAAAGGGCCATTAGCTTGTGAGAGCCAAAGAAAGTCAACTTCTTAACCCCAGTGGCACAACAACTCTATATGGGTTTCAAAATTGGTTTGTCTGAAGTACATAATCAAGAAAAGCAAGAGGTGATTTTCTGGGGAGTTTAAAATAGAACAGGTTTGCCATCAACAATAGCTTTACTCTCCAGAGCATATTGTACCCAAGACAAAGTTTGCATAATAGAGGAGCGTTCACTTCCACATGATTACTCTTAGAGAGTCCCCAGGGGATGGGAGGCAAGAGAGAGCAATGAGAAGAGGTTTTTCATCATCATTTATAAAGACTTTAGAGGTATATTTAAAGCTGTGAAATGCTACTTACCTCCATTGTATAAATCTTTGAGGTACAGAGCTTTGATGAATACACCATTTAGCTGTTTGGGATTACTGCTGGTTATAGGCTTTTCATTTTGTGACTTGCTCCATTTCGAAACCCTTCACATTTTCCCATTACCATGCTAACTGCAACATTTTTTTTTTAAATTTCTAACTTCTCCTAATTAAAGTAGCAAAAAGCCACGAATGCAAACATAATTAAAATCAAAGAACACTTTACAAGTAATTTTGAAACGTACAATGCCAGTTCCTCTATTTAAACAGTAAATTAAAAATGAATATTTATGTAGACTAAATCAATTAATCAAATCATAGGGAAAAAAGCTAATTAAGTGGACGTGTCAAAGAAGAATGAGAGCTAAATACAGGAACCCTTCAGCCTGGAGGGTAAATCTTGACTTGTATAATTAGTTACTCTGTTGTACGTGGGGAAAGGTATCAAACCTAGAAATTACTGCTTGATCTTGTAAGTCAGACTAAAAATATGTACTTTTGCAGCTCTATGAAAGATGTAGAAATGCATATATATGTATCTCTAGAATCTGATAGGACCCAAAATTAACATTATATATGCTATTCATTGAATGAAGTTTTATGGTTATTTAAATATGACATTACTTGTTTCTGGCACGAACACATTGAATTTCAACATGGATAATGTATTATTTTGTCCATTGCTTTCTCATTATATTTTTGCTTCAGATATACCAGCTGTACTAAAAAGAGTTGCTGAATGCACTCTCTGAATTGGGTGCTGTTCTTTGAGAGACCATTGACTGTTACAAGGAATTCAGAAACACGTATCACATTCCAGTTTAAGTCACTGACCTTAAGACAGTCTGTGAGTAATTGTACTGTTGAAGTCCATTTGGACTAGAGGAAACACATGAGAAACAGGGAAAAGACCAAAAAGACCAATTATCTTCTCTAGGTAAATTGTAGGGAGTCCACATCCAGTGCATGAATTTTTCCTCCCACTTCCTTGAAATACAGTAATCAACACGTAGGGGTAACAATTACATACTGGGGTTGGAAATAGATGATCTTTTAGGTCCCTTCCAATGCAAACTATTGCATGATTCTATGATTTAAAATAATCCTCCTTTCAAATGATTTATTTTTCTTGGAAGGGCAATTCTGTTCTAGGTTTATTTACTAGTATTCACACTCTTGAGTTCTATCTTGTCTCTCTTGATAGGAGGAGATACAAGTTTGCTGGCACTTTAATTGTCTTCTAGCGCCTCTGTAGACTTCAAGGGGCCTATGTTCACTAATGTTCTCCCTGTGTACGACAGGATACTTGACAGATTCACAATATAAAGCACTTCAGGTGTCTTTCTAATTATACATACAGAGCTGGGTGCAACTACTTTAAGAACCTTTAACCTGAAGTAATTTTCTCATCTCTTTTTTTAGACACAGATCCTCTACAGCCATCTTAAGAGGATGTTTCATGCTATATTAAGTAGCTAAGCCAGCTATAAATGGTTTTTTAGAGGCTAGTCATACTTAATTTTTGTTCATGGGCTCCATAAGAAGCCTTAAAAATTAACTTACATTTGTATATTTGGGGCACTTGAAGCAAGACAAAATGAATGTGAAATTTTATGTCACTGAATGGAAGTTATTTCCTGTCTCACAAGATTAGCAATTTAGCTAAACCTGTATCTTGGACATAATTAAGCATTCTTGGTAAAAAATTGTAACCCATTTTCTTCAGTATTTTCTCATAATAGTATGGAAATTTACCCCTCCTGAGTATTTTACTTTAAATGTTGTTCTCTGCTAGAAAGTGTGGCTTGTGTGTTTACATGTGTGTATATATAACACTCTGTGTATTAACATGTATGCATTATTTCTTACAATAATATATATATACAATATATTCTTACATATATTAATGTAAGAAAAAAGGAGCACTCCATACATATTGTTGTGTGTTGGTACTTAAGTTCCATATATTTTTTATGTGTTTATAATACAAATATAAAATCTAAAATATTTTTACATCATTGATCTTTTTTTTAAAAAAAATTTTGCCTATTTTAACTTTGCCTAGTAAAGTATTTTCTTTTTGGTAGGAAGGATGGGGATAGCAGGGCTTTTTAAAGGGGAAGATTTTTCCCACTGAAATTTCTTAATGAATTTCTTAAGTTTCAGATGGTCAAAAAGTGTGGGAGAAAAACCCATGCTGAATGAAAAAGAAACCATATTATTTATACTTAGGATCCACAATATTCTTTGATCACTTAATGAATAAAAGAGGTGGCCCTTTGTGCTGTCAGATGTTCACTAATGGACACGCTCTCTTCACCTTTTCACTCATTCACCAATTTCTCAATACCTTCTTGTTAATTTCTGAATAATTATCAGTCTTCTAATTGTTCCTGGGTACCTCTCACCTTATGCACCTGCAACTACTTTTCCTTTCTATTAATAAATGCTTTAATATGCTCTCACTTGATGTCTTAGTACAAACTGGTTAACTCTGAGTACTGATTCCTCTGTGGTGGGAAGACCACACTACCTCAGAATTTGTAACATTGAAATAAACAACATAGTACTCTTAGGGGGATTATAAACGTGAAATATATAGACCACTGCAAGACTACTGTGTACAAGGAAAAATTCAGATAAATCTACTGTAACAGAGATGCAATTTGAAAGTAGGGATTTGGCATGAGAAGAACCAAGGTCATCTTTGCTCATTTATAACATTGGCATAGAAGGAATGTAAGGTGTAATTCAAGTTCATTAAATTTGTACTAGTGCATTACCAGGTCACCTAGCAGTAAACATCTGATCTGAAACAGGAACAATTGCACATTTTCATTTCTGCCAAAAATTCATAGACAGAAGTATATGGCTCCCATGAGGTCTTCTAGCCTTTATACTGACTATGACAGCACAAGAAAACTGATTCTTGTTTTAAGTCCATCAGTACAAGTTAACCATGGTAAACTCAACAATCATATAGCAGGAGCTTTTGAAAATCTTATCATATATTCCAAAACTGAATGAGTCTTCTTATGAAACCAAAGGCTCAACTCTTCTCCATATATAAATTTAATTAATAAAACTTCAATTAAACTTATTTCTCCAAGTCAGCTTACAACAACACAGTTTGTACTTAAACTTAGTGCAACCTATTGCAACTTTGAAATTGGTCCATCTCTGAGAAGGGGTTGGACCAGATAATCTCCAGATGTCCCTTCCCTCTATACTTTTTGTATGAATCTATAATCCAAGATCTTAAAAACCAGAACATTGAGTTTAACCAAATCACGTTTCTCACGCCAGTTTAAGAAAGATCTGCCATAACTTAAAGAAAATTGAAAATGCCTCACACTGTGTTCATATCAGCACATCTATTTTTGAAGAAGAAAGAGAAGGAAAAAAACAATGTGCAACCCAAGTTTAATTCAGTGCTTCCCTGTTAATTTCTTGCTTGTGTGAACTTAAATACCTCTCTCTGTGTTTCAGATATAAAATAGTAGAAATTACTACTTTTCCCCAGTGTTTATATAAGGGAAAAATATAAAAACTCAGATACCTTAGTTGTGGAAACAATGTATTTATGCCATAGATAAAAGCAAAGATACGCTAGGATATCTCTATCTCTCTTCACAAACACAAATCTTTACTTCCAGTGCTGTCAACTTTTTTGTCCATGGTTGAAAGCTGGGAAGGGATTGCTTTCCCACAGTGGACATAAATGTAATAGTAGCACTTTGGAACAAAATTTTCCATGCTAGAGAATGCAGCATTACTCTCCAAAAATTACACAGACCTGTGAAACAATGGGTTTATAAAAGTGGAAAAAGGTGCCTCGGATTGGCTCCACTTTGTGCCCAAATTGCAATGCAATTCTCACCTGGCACACTGAAATGAACATCTTTCAAAAAGTACAATATATTTTTTGACACAGCTCTGCCTCCGAAAATATGAAAGGGTAATATGAAAGTCTGAGGCAGAACACATTCTACACACAGAAAAAGGGCTGAGTCAGACTGTGTAAGAGACAATTTTGCTCTAAGAAATCAGATCAGCTGAAAAAATTGGCTCAAATAGTTTTTTTAGCACTTCTGGTTTCAAGGCAAAAATTAACTAAAAGGTTTATTGGTGTTATAAATACAGATCTTTACTAGCTGGCAAAAAAATTTGAAACTCCCAGACTCAAATGGAAGGGAAGTATAGTACTGCCATAAAACAACATACCAGGTAAAGTTCCATAAAGTTCTATCTCCCATTGAAGAGCATCTGAATAGTAGATGCAAAACAGCCTTAAAAAAGACATATGTGTCAATTTCCACCTAAGGTCCTACTACCTGCATTAGGAGCTCACTATATATGCATAAAAGTTTCTGTTTCAAATTAATTTTTTATTTTTAAAAGCTGTGAGACCACAGCTCTCATTAACATTGGTAGGAGGTGTTGCTGCTATGCATCTCTGAAAATGGGGCCACTTATTTTAGGCACCTAAATATACTGGCCAAGGCTTCCTTGTGCTACTCTATAGATGCAAAGCAGCCATATACCTATCTTAGTTGGTCAATTAATGCTGAGATACTGGCTTGAAGTTAAAACAACCCTTGTGAAATTAACCTTCTGTATCTTTTTTTTTTTTTTTTTTCCCACTGTGCTATAAAATGCTCGCATTTATCACCGAAATATCTGGAATTGGGGAAATGATCCAAGGATCTTAAAGCTTTTGACTGAGATAAGTATCCTGTCACAACAGATTTAACAAGTGATCATGCAAACTGTAGGAAAAATACTTAGTCTTGCTGCTGAAAAAGGATGTCCTATTTACAGGAATGCTGTGTGACTTGCTTTTGGTAGAATTCAGAATGTTCAGCGCCATTGGGGCCCATTAAGCAAGGACTTTAAGTATATCTACATTGACAGCTCTCACTGTGTTACCTATTTTGTAAGGATATTTGTTGTTTTGTAGATGTACATGGGTACATTTGAGCACCTCTTTCTCTTTTGCAGAAAAAATGCAGCCTGCTCTGAAAGAAAATTTGAAACGGTGGCCAAAGGCAAATATATTTGGTCCAAAATATGTGTGCATATACATATGCATATACATAAACACATTAATATCCGGAGAAACATAATTCAGGATGGAAGAATCATTAAGAAGTTTGTTTAACCAGAATAGTTTCACTGAATTCAGTCTGAGCAGCCCCCCTCCTGCAACTGGCAGGCCCTACCTGCCAGCTTAGACACTTCAACTTCCATTTCATAAGACAACAAAACCAGGGTGTTTTTTAAATTTGGGGTTTTTTTGGGGGTTGAAGGGAGTAATGGGGGAAGGCTGCAACATTTCTGTCTTGTAATGAGCACAAATGTTTTTTTAGAGAAGGTAGATTTGGGGGTATTCTTCTAGGGAACATTTTTCCCGACAATTTTTTTGAAACCAGGATCATGGATTAGTAGAAAAGATTTGATTTGGCCACAATGTGAGTATCCATAGTAGGACATCCGTTTCACTAGAAATAGACATGAGTGAATGAAGTGACAGTCTACATTACAGAAGATGTAAATTTGGGGGGGGTGAAATGCATTTAATCTGGCTACAGATTACACAAATTATATAATTACATCTCCTCTTATTTCAGTTATAGTCACTGAGGGACTTTTCCATTTGCCTTTGTTATATCAGAAATTTGAAAACCTTGGCATAAAATAACATCATACATGAGATAATTGAAAGAATTTAAAGGCTACTCATCATAAATGCCTCTGGAATTTTGTTGTAGATGAAAAGCACAGTTCAGCACTATCAACAGTACTACCTACTGACAGAGTCCTAGCCAGTCATTACAGCTATTAATATGCTGTGTGTTGTTTCTATGGAAACTTCTCAACAAAGCTCTCTTATTCTGGGATCATCAAATATATTGTTTAAATAATGCTTTTATAATATGAAGCTATTAAGTAATAATGAAGCAATAAAAAGCTTCTTGTTATAAGCTGCACTAAGGAAAGCAGAAATCAAAAGGCAGGCTGCTGTTCACACCAAAACTATTTGTCTAACATTTGGTCTGCAAAATGTTAGAATGTAGGTTTATGATGCCAATTCAGCTGTTAAGACAATATGCAGACAGGATTTAAAAAAAATGGTCACTCCAAAATACCTGTCTTCTCACTAAGGTGTTTTGTTCTTAAGGAAGCTCAAGAAAATTGCATTATTAGTACTGATAACAGACAGAAGTTGTTCTCTAAAAGGAAGAATTGGAAAAGAAGAGCATTCTCAAAAGACATTCTTCCCTTCTATGATGCTAACAAATGCCTCTGGTCCACCAGGCCATGGGATGGCTCCATCTGTGACAGCTGCATTATCCATGGATCACAAGCTATTATCTGCCCCTCTCTATTCGGTCATTGTCAGGGACATTCTGAACTGACATTTTATGCCTTTGTATGTTCTCTTTTTTTTGTAAAAAAACTTGCTTTGCTTGTTCAAAAGGTGTTTTTCAGGCTTAAAGTCAATGCAAGTGAAGGAAACAGCCTGCTTTTAAGAGAAATATTAAATTCAAAATAAAGTAGTGCTGCAAATCAACACTGGTAGTGACTGTAACTCAAGACAAGGTTGTGAACTCAAGGAAGGAATGAGTTTCTAGCAGTGCTGTACCTATAACTTCAGGTGTATCGTATCAACATGTACCTTCTAAAGGAATAGTTCCCCAGCAAAAAAAAATATTAAGTGTATCTCTGGAAAAAAATGGGCATTGGTCTGGTAACAAATATGAGAAGAAATTAATTTCTTTCATCATACCCATGATACCACTAGCAGGAGCTAAACATGCCTATACTTCCCAGAGAAGAAAAAATGTAGCCTTTTTTTTTTTTTTCCCTGCAATAGCTAAAGTGTCTGCAAATATGGAAATATCTTCAAAATATTTGATCATTGGACATTGCATCATCAAAATGTCTTTAGATTTGAAGACCAGAACAAAAAAAAAGCAGGGCTTTGAGCTTGTCTAAGATGGTAGCATCAAAATACAAAAAATGTACAGGCTCCAGAAGATTCATAGGAAAATTAGCAGGAAAGAATGATAAAATGCAAGTACTCCTCTGGCTAGGGTGTGTAGAAATCAGGTAAGAGTCTATACCTACAGAGAGAGTCCAGGGGTATTCCAGCTCTTAGGCTACATTTTCATAGTATGAAATTGATTTCGTTGTGTCTTCTAATGAGATGTCACTGAATCATTTATATTTGTAAAATTCTTCGTCTACAGTAAATACTTTTGGAAATGTAAGAACTTACTAAACAAATATTAGTTTTTATTTTTTTAAATGATTATGCTCCATATTCTCATGGTGTGTTAATGTGCAATATGGATTTTTAAATTGCATTATATTTGTGCTTAATTTTATTAAAATTCTAATACCTTTGCTATTCAAGACATTGGAGATTATTATTAAATTTCTAAATGATGATACTAGAGGATAATGTAATATTAAAGAGTGTCAAGATGGATCATAAATTAGTTAAGAAGGCAGATGGCCAACTGCAGCAAACTCATGAAGTTTTATAATTAATATGCAGTTCTACAAACTATCTTCCATCAGACTGGAAACACCTAAGGAAGTTTTAACTTCTGAGTATTGTAGCAAAGGCAAATTCTCTTTATTCTTTACCTTTTTTTTCAATCTAGAGTGACACTTTTATTTTGCATGTGTCTAAACTATGAATGCAAGTGAACAAGAGGCCATGCAACCCTTAACTCTTTTTAGTCTTTTTTTCACTGAGGTTGGTATAGAAGAGTTTATTGTTCTTAATTATTTCTATAGGTTGGTGGGGGTTCGGGGGTTGGGTTTTTTGGGGGTTTTTTTGGTTGGTTGGTTTGGGGTTTGTTTTTGTTTTTGTTTTTTGGGGGGGGGGTTGGTTTTTGGGGGTTTGTTTCTTTTGGGGGGGAGACGAGGGTGTTTGCTAGTGTTATTACCTTAGGATCTATTTTCTAATATTTAAACCTGAGAGACTTCATTTCTAGAATCACCCATTGCTCTTAATTATGAAGGTACAGTATGGACAGGTTAGCCACTTTTGTAGTAGAGATGGGCTATGCCTTGTCAATAAATCGTGCATTAATGACTGTAACTGGTGCCTGTGGAATTTCAGTCTGAGCATTACCTCCGAAAAGTCCTCTCCACATTTCATATGAGTCTGGACAGAGTATTTTGTTTCTTTCTCTTTGGATGAAATAAATTTAAAATAAAACTGGCATTCTCTGCAGATTGACAACTTTGTGGACATTCATTCACCATCCAACTCTTTCCTAAACTTTATTTAGTTAGGAAATTACATGTTAATGGCTGTAAAATTAATACTGATGATTCATAGGAAGGGAGAAGTTGAGCTGTGTTTGCTGATTTTGTTTCTGGCAATAACACAGCATCAGCTTGAGCTCATGGAACTGGGCAAAGGATGAAACATTGTCCAGCCAGGATCAGATCAGATCAGATCATGTCAGATCAGATCAGGCCTTTCCTCTCTATTGAGTGCATTGAAAGCCCTTTTAGCACGATTCATGCATCAGTATATTTTCATTTTTCACCCTTAGAGGACACTCCTTGGATGCACTTATACTTTTGATGCTTATGTTGGGATGAGATAGTTTCAGAGAGATGTCCAATTTCCTACAACAATCTGTGTCCTTACTAAAAAGGCTTTTAAGAACAACCTTGGATGAATGTCTTCATTTTATAGATATGTAAAATGAGGTAAGAGGCCTCTTTGCTTGCATCAGTTTAACCACATGTGCTGACCACCAGAAAAAAATATTTAAAATGAATGTTGTTTAGGGAAGCAAAAAATTTCCCCCTAACAAATTGCAGGAAGAATACAAACAACAAACAGGATATCCACAGCAACTTGATTAGCTAAACACAATTCCTTTTTTCATTTTTAATTGCTCCTCCTCCCTCACCATCAACCCCTAGTTAAAGAAGTATAAATGAGAAGTTAAAAGCTTTCATGTTTCTTTATTTTAAAGAGAGTCAATAATACACCCTCTCCCTTGAATGAAAATTTGCAGACTGACTCAGGTTTACCTCCAAGAGATGTGGACTTTGTCATTACCATAACATGATTATTATGGTGAGTGAAAATCTTGTTTATTTGTTTTGATTATTCTGTTCTGATCAATGGAAAAATAATAATAAACAATAAACAACAACATCAAAACAAAACAAAACAAGAATGTGTTGATCTGTGGTTTACTGAATGTTATTTTAAAGAATATTATGAAAAAAAAAATCAATAGCATAATTTAATTAGCACTCATATCCCACGCAAACAAGGATGGGAATGTTTAACCAAGTATGTATTTGGCAAAAATTTTCTCTATCCCAGAGCATTCACACCCATGAATGATACTTTAACATGACCTTTGGTAAAAAGCTGGGCTTTAAATAATCTGTGCACATCCAAAAAGACTACAGAGTCATTGAATACTAAATGATCAACCATTTAATAGAATGGATCTTTTATGAAAAAGGAAAAAATCTTGCACGCAAAAATTCAGCACGTGGAAGAGAATTTCTGGCTAAGTCCAGGAGAGCAGTAATAACATCACAAAATGAGTTAATGGAGAGTCTGGCAACGACACAATCTAAGAGCTATCCTTACAGCTAACTGAGCAGGTCCCGGTTGACTGGAGATTGGCAAACGTGGAGCCCCTCTACAAGATGGGCCAGAAGGATGATCTGGGGAACTACAGGACTGTTTGATCTTGGTGCTGGGGAAGGTTATGGACCAGATCATTCTGAGTGCCATTATGCAGCAGAGGCAGGACAACCAGGTAACTGGGCCCAGTCATCATGGTTTCATGAAAGGCAGGTCCTGCTTGACAAACCCTATCCACTTCTGTGACAAACTGACCCGCTTAGTGGGAAGGCTGTGGGTGTTGTTTACCTGGACCTTAGTAAAGCCATCGAGACAGTTTTCCACAGCATTCTTCTGGAGCAACTGGCTATAAATAGACTAGACCAGTGTACTCTTTGCTGGGTAAGAAAACCTGGCTGATTAGCCTGGCCCAGAGTTTTGGTGAACAGAGTTAAATCCAACTGATGGTGAGACACAAGTGATGTTCCCCAAGATCCAGTGTTGGAGTTAGTATCTTCATTAATGATCTGGATGAGGGAATTGGGTAAGTCTGTAGATGATACTAATCTGGAGGAGAATATTGATCTGCCTGGGGGTAGGAAGGCTCTGCAGACATACTCGGATTGTCAGGATTGATGGCTGAAACCAATTTAATGAGGTTCAATGAGGCCAAGTATCAGATCCTGCACTTGGGTCACAAGAACCCTGTGCCAGGTTACAGGCTTAGGGAAGAGAGGCTGCAAATTTGCCTAGCATAGAAAGACCTGGGGGTGTTGATGGACACCTGGCTGAATATGAGCCAGCATGTGCCCAGGTGGCCAAGAAAGCCAACAGGACTCTGGGTGGTATCAGAAGTAGTGTTGCCAGCAGGACTAGGGACAGAATTGTGACCCTGTACTCAGCAACAGTGAGGCTGCATCTTGAATCCTGGGTTTAGTTTTAGGCCCCTTACAACAAGGACATCGAGGTGCAATGAAGCTGGTGAAAGGTCTAGAAAACAAGTCTTCACCTGAGAGAGCTGGGGTTGCTTAGTCTGGGGAAAAGGATGAGGGAGACCTTATCTCTACAGTAACCTAGAAGGAGTTTGTAGCAAGGTGAGAATCTTCTCTGCCAAGTAACAAGTAATAGAATGAAAGAAAATGGCTTCAAGTTTCACCAGGAAAAATTTAGATTAGATATTAGAGGAAATGAAAGGGTTAGTCTTCAATGAAAGGGTTGTCAGTCACTGAACAGGCTGCACAGAAAGGTGGCTCAGTCACCATCCCTGGAGGTATTTAAAAGATGTGTAGATGTGGTGCTCAAGGACACGGTTTAGCACACCAAACAGTACTATGACTCTATGAAAGCTTTTGAGTTTAGATATGAAAAAGCTCTGATCACAGAAATCTCACTGAGGTTTGGGAAAAGTCTGACTGGGTAAGTCTGGCACCATGCTGAGTTACTGGATGTTAGGTGGTCAGTCCAGAAGACCCCTTATAAGTACAGGAAAGGAGTATCATGGCCTCTCTCCCACTATCCCAGGAAAAGGAATCACCTGACTGAGAGCTTCTTTGATCATGTCACCCCACACATTCTCTTTTCTTAAAACAACTGAGATACTGATCAAAACAGAATGATAACAGAACCAATATTACCTTAGGGTTCATCTCTTAAGCACAAATCCATGCTAACTTTTTGTATCCATGTTCTAAATTCCCATGGATTTGCAGAACAGCTGTTCTTTCCTGATGTACCCTATTGAATCATATAGGGCCATGGCTTTCAATATGCTCTGTAGACAAATGAAACTAAACATCATGGTTTAGACCATCAGCAGGTCTAAACGGATACATCTCCTGTTTCCTGTTGCCAAATAATTCATTGTTACCAGTGGTGAGTTTTGACAGACAATCTGTACCAGGAAGTAAAAGCTTTTTAATCCTTCCATAGAATAATTCCTCTTTTACAATAGAAGGCTCTGGACCTGACAGTCAATTTAATGTCTGGAATAATAATGCTTGATGAAGTGTTTTCTCATCTTAAGAGTAGGCGGTTACCTGCATAAGTCTCTCATGTAGAGATAAGAAGTAGATATATACCCAAATGGACTTTTCTTGTGAAAGGTCAGCTTTTGAAAGGATTTCTGTAGTCCCCTAGAGCCTCAGCAAAAGATAACATTTCAGAACTTGTCTTCTGTTTTCTATTCTATTTAATTAAAGTGTGCTGCTCACTTTGATGAAAATATGTTCCCTTGTGATTAAAAAGCTCTTTTGATTTAATCTTGTTGCTTAGACAAGTGGTGTGTAGTAATAATAATAAATTAGAATATTTCTGAAACAACTTTCTCGTGTGTTAATAAAATGTGATTCAATTCTACGTGGTAGTTAACTGGTACCCAGAGTACCTCCCACACCAGTTGAATGTATGACTATCACTGGTCAATCTGGAACTTGATCAAGATGGTCTACAATATTTCTCTTGTTCTGTAGAGAAAGAAGGTGGGTAAATACCAATTTGAATGAATGTTTAGAGACCCTAAATCTCTCGCCTAATCTTATTTTGATCTTAGTGTTTTTGAAAGCCACAATATATATAGGTGTATATATATATATAAGTATAAATATATATAAGTGGCAGGATTTTATACTTATGAGGCTTATCCGAAGTCACCAGTCACTGTGACCTGTGAGGGATAAGGGTCAGGTCCTTTGGATGTATCAGATAATGAAATACTGTGCTGTTGCATCAGCTGACTTCTCTATTCAGCAGCCCCAGTTAAGGGTTGGATGAAAAACTTCAGGTTTTAGATAGAAACTCAATCCATGCATTTTCCTGATCACTTCTGATGTGCAAGAAAATGCAGTTCAAAAAGTGCTGAACTAGTTTGGTGGAAGTAATCTCAACTTCAGAACTCAATAGTAGCATAAATAGAGTGTTAATCCTGAAATAATAAATCTTGCTGTATGATTTCTAACAATCTCAGATCCCTTTTGTACTTCTTTTCTCGTTTGTGTTCAACTGAGATGACAATGAGCACAGTGAACTTAGGTCTCTATTCAGATGTTACAGACATTTTCCAAGGTACAGACATGTTTGGTCTGCTTAATGATACAAGAGAAGATTGTAGAAAAACTGGAAATAAAGAATGGCTTTTTCTAATTTGATCAGAATCTCCTTTTTTCTTTATTACTTATTAGGAAGAAAAGAGAATAAGTATGTAATAAAAATATAAGCAGGTTCAATCTGCACTAGACTAGAGATATGGATGATCAGGCAGCTGGGTTGCTTGTATCATGAAGGTCATTAGGGACGGAAATATTTTCTTTTTTATCCAAGTTTAGATTAGATTAAAAAAGGGTTCCATGAGAAAAGAGAAATTGCACCCCCTTCCTTCTGCAGGATCAGAGAGAAGGCTATAAAAGGCCAGAAAAGTATCACTTGGATGACTAAATAATAAAATCTTTGGCCTCAAAACACATACTTTGTTTGGGTTTATATAAATGGCCATTGATATTTCTGAAGATAACCACAATTTATTACTTTTGTTTGGTTAGTAAATGGATTGTGGTGAGGAGCTCATTTGCTGTATTAAACCAAAAGTCAGGCTTAGAGATCTCACCCCGTCTGGAAATTAATGCCTTCCATAAGCTTCTTTGATCCTGGTGGTTTTGAAGCAAAGGCCACAATATATATAAGTGTCAGGATTTTATACTTATGGCTTATCTGAAGTCACCAAAACTGTGACTTGTGAGGGATAAGAGTCAGGTCCTCTGGATGTATCAGTTAATGAAATACCGTGCTGTTGCATCAGCTGACTTCTCTGTTCAGCAGCCCCAGTTAAAGGTTGGATGAAAAACCTCAGGTTTCAGATGGACACTCAATCCATGCGTTTTCCTGATCACTTCGAATATGGAAATAAACAAAGTAAATATTTGGGTGCAAATAGTTATTTAATTGTTAACTATTACAATCTTTCTTTTTCATATTAGGCATCAATTAATTGCAGAATATATACTTACTATGTACATACTCTTTATATCTAACTGTAAGAGGATAATATATCAAAAATTCTGAGCAAGATCGTATTTATAAACTCTCTTTTAGGCACTCATGGCACTGAAAAATTATGATTTCGTCAAGATCCTCAAGTCACAAATGAAAGTGACACAAATCAGAAAGACTCTGATCTGAGAAAAGCATGACAAAGGAGTTTTAAATTACATCTATTTAGTAGGAGAAAATTCTCTCTGAACTGGTCCTGAAAACTCAGTCTTAAACACAGCACTGAGCTACCTCAGTGTATCTCATGCCAAAACTAGTGAAAACTGAGAAACCTCATAGTAAGTGAGGTGCTCTCTTGAGACTGAGGGGAGTAAGGTTTTCACCTTGGATCTGCCACTAATCTGCTTTAAGAAAGAAAGCAGAATGGTGCAGAAAAGTGCACCCACCTCTTCTGGTTCTAAATGACAGGTTTGCCAGGGGCTGGCTGAGATAGTCACACAAGGGATCTGATTACACTTCTCAGGACACTGAAGCTCCTAGGTGAACCTGACACAATTGCCTACGCTCACCCTGTCAGAGAAGGCTTCTGGGATTCAGGGAGGTCCAGGCTCAGCAAATTGTGCTTACACATGATGATGCTTACACATGATGCTCATTGTACATATATGCTGGGTTTGTACTACTAGAAGCCGGTTAACTGTACATGAATCTGACATTTCACATCTTTCACATGGAGAGGAATATCCTGGAGGCTAAATATAGTGAGAGACCAATAACTCTAAAATTGACTGCATATTATAGAGGATCTAGTTGATTTTGCATGTGTAATTAATAAAATACTTGTCTTATGTTTCTTCTTATATATTTCTGTATATTGTTTTCTGCCACACAGATCTAATATAATTTTGTAACAACATGGGTTAAAATGTACACTGTCAAAGAGGTAAGAGTATTCTCTGCTTGTAAGGTCTGAAGAGTCCTCATAAACACATACATAGTTCATTAAATTTACTAATTTTCTTGCCCTATGCAAAAGCAAAGCTTAGCTGTTAACTTAAGTAACTGTATGTGCACAAAAGTGCTCTGAGTCAATACATTTCCAACTCTTCTTCAGCCTTTTCCTGGTTTTGCTTGTCACAACAGGGAACTAAAGTATTCTCTTTTCCTGTGTAAGTAAAAATAGATGTTGATTAGTATACTGATGTATGACTAAGAAAATTTCATTTTCCATTCTACTGTATGAAAAATGTGTTGTTTGGAAAAACAGCATTAGAGACTAAAGAATGTTTTGGTGCAGCAACAAAATCACCCACAAATTCTCAAGTCAGAGGAATCGCTTAGATTTGTCTTGCCTGCTTGGAAAGAGTTAAGACTCGTCTACAATGCAGAAGAACTTTGTGGTCAGATAAGTAAGTTAGTAAGTAATTTCCATGAAAATTGTACCATGTCAGAGATTGGCTTTTCCTTCTCAAAATATATGCACTACAGAGAAAAAATATATCTTCTATAACTGTAACAACACATAATATGCCTGTTAACAAAAAAGATATTTAAGATAACTCAGGTATTCTTTTGTTTTCTCATTCTTTTCACTAAGAAACTTATTAAAAAAAATCAATAATACTTTGAGATAGGAAATTTCAATAGTCTCTCAAGAAAGATGCAGAATACGTTTCTGGATATGTTAATATTATGGAATTCTACTTCAGGAAATCATTGATTACAGGGGAGTATGAGGTGAGTAAGAAAACTAACTTGCAATGTTCCCTTCTTTCCAACTCTGCCTCCTGGAACAATAAGATTCTGATTTTAATGACACTCAAGCTTGTCCAAAATAAAAGAAAGCATTGTCAAAAAAATAAAACCTAGACATTATCTAGTATGACTTACTAGAACACAGTGATTCTGAGTACCTAAGAAACCTATAAATAGCAAGAGATATAGAAGTGTTGCAATGTTAGCCTGTCAAATATTTCAGTACTAAAGTTCTTGTTAGAGACTGATCAATAGGGGAGTTCTCCCTCGGCGGAACTGTTTATGATTTTCTGACTAACTTCTTTATCTATGGAAGTGTTCGCAAATTTTTCAGTTTTTCACCTAAATAATTATGCTTTCTTACAAAACTACTTTTTGCTAAACTGTTTCCTGTTAATGTGGAAGGTTTTAACCATATTAAATATATATATTTGTGTAACTATTTGAATCTATAAAATGTCACAATCATTTCATAGAAGGGAAAGTACAATTGCATATATCTTAGTACAGTGAAAAAAATGGTGAATATATATTTGTTTGTGGGCATCTTGTATGCTGAAACTAATTTGCAAAACAAATTTTGTTGACATATGCAAAACAAAAAATGCCTTTATATCATGATGAGAATTAAAAACAGGCTAGGAGAAGAACAGTTATTCACAGCATATCAAGAGATGGTTTGAAGATAATTTCCTTCTTTTGCAAACATATCTCATATTCTGTTCAATAAGGAAAAAACCCAGTCTTGTAGAGAGATCATCTGGAAAGGAGTCAAAGCTAATGGCTGAGAAACTACACTCCTTAGGAGTTGGAAGGACTCATTATAAGGATAAGTTTGTTGAAAAGTATATTAAAAGATGTATCTGGAAGCCTTTTCCCAAAATAGAAGGAATCTAGGGAAAAATATGATACTTAAAGCAAACATCTCATTTCAGAGACATAGTCTGTGGAAGCTATCTAACTACTGAATTTTTAGAAGTTTCCATTTTCTCTTTCTTATAACTCAGAGTCGCTTCTTTGAGAAAAAATTGACAAAAAGTTACATAATAGCTGCTTTTATTTCCACAGTTCATTGGTGACCAAGACTTTCACAAATGTTGTACAACTATCTGCCGCACCTCATTTGCTTTGTTCTTCCTTTTTTATCTGAACTCTTCTGTGATTCCTTTCATTTGGATGACTTGTTTTTTTTTTTCTTTAACCATAAAACATTTCTGTAAGAACAATCCAGCAAGGTGTGAGATTAAATTGTTTCTAATGCCACAAGTTCTGAGGAACACAGTTCTTGTGCAGCTCTGAGGACTGCATGTGTTAGAGCAGTCCTGTGACATTCAAAGCTTGTTAAGCAACCTACAATCATTAACTTCAGAAGGACCTTAAGAGCTGAGTGTTATGAAATGGGTGGTTGACAGACTTGCTTGACTTCAGCAAGACAGAGGTGTTCAGCAGCAGAGAAAAGCATTTACCACAGATTTTGGGAGGACTGATAAACAAGAAAATAACCCCTTTCTTTTCATACAGATGGGTGGAAAAGAGAGGCAATATGTATGGAAGGCATTGGATGTTATCCACTATTGTGGGCTGCTGTACTGCTGTGTATAAGCAGCTATGAGACCAGATTTTAGGCTAAATGAGATACTGCCTCTAGTCATGTTACTGCCACAGGACTCCCAGGGATGACTGAACGATGGTGCTGGCAAGCTGAGAGTAGTTAGTTAGCAAGGCTCTAAGGCTCACTTGTCATCTTGGTTCATGAGCCTTGACAGACAAAGCAAAGTTGGCTTATCTAATTATAAACATTTATATTATAAATATCTGTGGGGGAGTTATTTATTCAGAACATTTTGTAGACAATGGAGAGAAAAAGACATTTCTAAAGAATGACGCATCTAATGGTTTTTGACACCTGCCTTGAAGCAAGGGGTAATCTATTTCTCTCCACTAGCTGTGAAGAATCTAGACAACTAGCTTGTGTTTTGTACTGCTAGATTTCATCTGATGAATACTTACCTAGATGACTACTTCAGATGGGATACCTAACCTTCAGACTGTTGGGTGTCTGAATTCCACCCTCTGTGTGTAGTCTGTCAGTTCCTTTTTGGAGGTTGCATGATTGTCCAGGCTCATTCCAAGGCAGGCTGTGATATTCAGGATACATAAGAAGGGTGTATTTGGACTAAATTAAAACTGGAAACAAGGTATTGGGTTTGAAGAAGATAGTCCTGACAATGGCCATTTTTCTATTGAAGATAGAACTGGAGTGCTAGAGCAAACCTCAAAAATAATTTGAAGAACAAAGTGCATAGCTGATTTGCACAGAAAGCAGACAAGAGTCTGAAAATTTTAAACTACTTTCAAGCTTTCTGTGTTTTAGTATTATTCATAGTCAGAAAAAAGCTGTTTTAATCCTAGAATAATTGCATGATTAATGTGGGAATGGATATTTCAAGAACATCTATTCAAACCTCCTCTGCTTGAAGCAGATCAGCTAGAACAGATAGCCCAGAGGCATCTGGGTTTTGAATATCTCCAGGAGATGATGACATATCTGAGGTCAGACTAGATGATCTTCAGAAGTCTCTATTAACACCCACAATTCTGTCATTCTGTGATATCTGGGAATCCTGTTCTAGTGTTTGACCACCATCATAATAATAAAAAAAAGGAGGGATGTGTTTAGATGGAATTTTCTTGGCCACACTCATAATAATAAAAGGGGGATGTGTTTAAATGGAATTTCTGTATTTCAGTTCATTGCCATTTTTTCTTGTCCTATCATTGTGTGCTCAGTTTGGGTTCCCCTTTCCTCCCCCTCAAGTGGTATTTATTTATTCATATTGCTAAAGTTCCCCCTGAGCCATCTGTTTTCTGAACAACCCCAAGTCTCTCTAACCTGTTCTCATATGACAGATGTTCCAGTCCCTTAATCATTTTTGTGGTCTTTTGCTGCACTTGCTACAGTATGTCCATATCTGATGTTTGCTGTGGAGCCCAGTACTGGACCCAGAACCCCAGATGTGTCTCATGAGTGCTGAGCAATGCTCCTGGTAATGCTTGTTTTGATGTAGTCCAGGGTGCAGTTTGGTATCTGGGCTGTCAGCCTGAATTGTTGGCTCATGTCCAGCTTTTCATCCACCAGTACCCCCAAGTCCCTTTCCACAGGGCTGCTATCTAAGTTAAAATAATACTCTGGCAATAAGTTACAAATAGGGGCTGCATTAGTCAGTGTTGCTAACTTGTCAAAGTAGCTGATCCCTCCGCTCTACTCTGCTCTGGTGAAACCCTATTCCTGGAGTACCGTGTCCAGTTCCGAGTGGACAGTGTCTGAGCCCTCATCACAAGAAGAACAGGGACCTCTCTGAGTGGGCACAGAGAAGGGCCAAAAAATTACCAGAGGGATGGAGCAACTCTCCTACAAAGACAGGCTGAGAGAGTTGAAGTTGTTCATCCTGGAGACGAGAAAACTCTAGTGAGAACTTACATCAGCCTTCTGGTATCTGAGGGGACTGCAAGAAAGCTGGGGAAGAACTGTTTACAAGGACATGTAGTGATAGTATGAGGGGCAGTGGTCTTAAACTAGAGGAGGATAGATTTAGATTCAATATTAGAAAGAAGTTATTTGCCACGAGTGTGGTGAAACACTGGAATGTGTTGCTCAGAGAGGTGGTGGAGATCCAATCCCTGGAGACATAGGCAGGGGTCTGAGAGACCTGATCTGGTTAAAGATGTCCCTGCTCACTGCAGGGGAGTTGCACTAAATGACCACTAAAGGTCCACGTTCTGTTGGGTCCACAATCCAACACATTCTATGATACTATGATTTTTTCCCCTTTGCTCCTACAAGAATATCTCCATTTACTGGCCCAGCAGATTCCCTGCCTTAGGATTTCCCAAGTCAAAAGTGAGAATGTGTTTCTTCATTCATGAAGCTGGGTGGACAGGAATGACTAGTGGAACAAGCACAATATGAGTTGACACAACACAGAAAACTCAAAATCCAGCTCAAAGACAGGAAGGACATTGTGTATCATCTGTAACGCTAAGGACTGCTGCTCTGAGAGGATGCTCATATCTTGCAATTTTCTTTTCCCAAAGTCTCTGATGAACATTAAAATAGCTCTCCTCCAGCTAAAATTGCATGTGTTAATCCAAGGGCTAACATCTCTAGCAGCTATATTGTGGTTTTTTTCCATGGCTTTGTTAGATTGCTCTACTGAACTTCCGCAGTTGTGCTTAGATAAACTGAGTGAAAAAATGATCCCAACTCAGAAGGACAGTTCCCTGTGACCTACCTAACTTATTAGCCTAAAAGCAGAAGGAGAAATTTCTCCAAAGAGTAAAAATAACCTAATAGACACATCAGAACAGTCCAAGGGCAGGCAGCATTCACAGTTTTTAAAGGGGAGAAGGGTGTTAACATCAGTTTAAACTTGAGACAAAAAAAAATTCCCAGTATTTTGCATTTTAGACATTTAACTTTTATTTAAAGAGGTATATAAGAACTGCAGAATGTGAAAAAAAAACACACTGTAGATGTGGTTCTGTCTGGGATGTTGGGCCAAAGCTTCTACAAAAAACCCAAAGTTTTGGTTCTGATGATGGGGGCCTGAATAAAGAACAGTGTAACAGTTGAACATTGTACAAGAGCTCACAAAGCCAATAGACAGAAAAGAAAAAAATCAATTGTGTTTGCACTAATTTTGGTAACTTTTTCAAGTTATTTGTCTCAGAGTTTTTGAGTTTGTACAAGGAGGTCTTCAGTTTTGCTGAAGGGAGCTGAGATTCTCCCTGCAACTGAAGTTCAGATTTAAGATGAATATCTGTAAAACAGATTGACAGGATCTCAGCCTTTTTTCAAAGCTGGTATAGGTCAAATGCTGTTGTAACACTGAAAGAAATACCCAGACCTCTAACTTCTCAAGACCTGACCACAGAAGAGTGCCAGTGATCTCACAGTGGGAGCTGAGGCAAGAACTGAAAGTGAAGGAGATCCAACTTACTGTGTATGTCTTTTTTTATTATTTTTTTCCAAGCTGGAAAAAAAAAAAAAAAAAGCTTCAGTCCTCAGGCATCTTCTCTAGTCGGAGCAATTTTTCCACCTGTCCATTTCAGCAGATCATTGTTCCTATTTACAGCACGGAGTGTGATCAATCAAGCATCAGAAGTAATTTGTGTCTCTTACCCATGCTCTGAAAAAAACAAGACAGTTTATCATACTTTCTAGTCATGTTTTCTGCTTTTCCATTGTAGGCTTTTATTTTGGGGTGCTACAGTGCCAGCAGGAATATGTAAAAAGAGAAAGCTTGTACTGGCTGTGTATTATTGGTTGGTACAAAAAAAGATCCTTCCTCAGAGGGACTTTATGTGTAATTTCTACCACACCCTCCCCAAACCTCTCCTCTGAAAACTGTCATTGTCTGGCAGCAGTGACTTGCCTAGAGCCAAGGTGAAACTGAATCCTGTGCCAGCTACCTACTAACAAAGCAGATGAGCAGCAAGAGACCAAGCATTTTCCAGGTACCATTTTTCAAGGAATTATTCCCAGCAGAGAGCACTGGCAAGCTTGTCCGTCCTGTGCTTATTGACCTGTGGCTGAGAGCAGTTGGCAGCACTGATTCATCTCCAAAATGGATTAACTTTCACAGCTTCCACATATCACTAGCATGGGATGGATTGAATGAGGAACGCTGTGAAAGATCAAACACATCAAAGAGGTTTAAAAATGGAGCATTTACTCCTCACTTTATTCATTCCAGGGGACTGAGCAGACTTTAGCACTCAGAGTAATTTTCAGCTTTCTACTCAGGCTCTGGTCTAAGTGTTCAGGAAGGAAACACAAGATCAGCCAGTAGACATAAGGGATGTTGTGTGTAACCTTATCAAAGGAATTGAAATGCTGACACCCAGGGAGGCAGTGAGTGCTAAACAGGCCCATTGATAGTTGGCTTTGATCTTTTCCAGCCTTAATAATTCTATAATTCAAACTGGACAAGCACCCAGAAAAATCAAATTCTATTATGTCACATTCACTTCAGTATGCAAAGTAAATTTTTGGTTTTGGTTTTGGTTTTTGTGTTTGTTTGCTTGTTTGTTTGGGGGTTTTTGTTTTGTTTTGGGGATTTATTTTTTTTTAAAACAAAAAAAACCAAAAAAGAACATCATATTGGAACAGATCTTGATTAATTGTGTTTCAGGCTACTTATATTAATATTATCTGGTTTGTACCTGCTGAAGTTCTGGTGATGTTTTATTATAACATGTAAAACCACTGCTCTCCTGCATCCAGTCCAAGAGCATTAGATCTTTTTCCTGGTGCATTTCCATTAGTGCTTCAGTACATCTCAGCAGAGTGCTTCTTAAGTGTATCTCCTTATCAACACCACAGAGTACATGGATTCATATTGTAGACAGGGCTCCTAAAACACAAACCATAGTCTTTTAAAATAATAGCATAATTTAGATTGAAAAAGACCCTTAAGATAATTGGGTCTAACCATTATCCTAACACTGCCAAGTCCACCACTTAAAAATGTCCCTAACCACCTCATCTACACGTCTTATAAATACCTCTAAGGATGGTGACTCAACCACCTCTCTGGTCAGACTGTTCTAGTGTTTGATAATCCTTTCAGTGAAGCAGTTTTTCCTAACATCCAATCTAAATCTGCACTAGCAAAACTTCAGTTGATTTCTTCTTATCCGTCACTTGTTACCTGGTAGAAGACACTGGCTTCCCAGTTACTACAACCTTCCTTCAGGTAGCTGCAGAGCAACAAGGTGTTCCATCAGCCTACTTTTCTCCAGATTAAGTGACACCCATTTCCTCAGCTGCTCCTTGTAAGATTTGTGCTCTAAATCCTTCATCAATTTTGTTGTCCTCTCTGGATGTGATCCAGCACCTCAGTGTCCTGCACATAGTAAAGGGTTGTCTTGGGTTAGCACAGTGGTGTTTTGGAAGTGGGGAGCCACAGGGGTGGCTCCTGTGAGGAGCTGCTGGAAGTTCTTCTTGTTCCAGTACCCTGCCTCACCTCTGCCCAAGGCCAAGCAGATATGGGAAGCTGGATGAGCCTCTGAGTAACATATCCAAGAAAGGGAAATGAAACTGCAAAAACATAGGAAAAGGACCCACAAAGCAAAGTAGAGGATGAAGTGAGAGAGATATCAAAGAAAAGACACCAAAGTCAGTGAAGAGGAAGGGGAAAACTGCCTGAGCAGACATTTCCCTGCAGCTCGTGGTGAGATGGCAGCTGTCCTGCATCCTATGGGGGAGCACAGTGGAGCAGTCCCTGGAGAAGCGTTGTGGAGCAGTCTTTGAGGGATCACAGTGGGGTAAATGTGGATGCAAAGAAGAAGCCTGTGCAAGATTGCAGAGAGGGTCAGATGTGGATCTTTAGCCACGGAGGACCCCATGCCAGAGGTGGTGACTCCTCCCAAAGCAGCCATGAATCTGTGGGCAGCCTGGGCTGGAGCAATTCCTGAGGGACTGCACATCCTGGGAGGGACTCATGCCAGAGGGGTTCCTGAAGGACTCCCTTCCGTGAGACGGACGCCATGTTGAAGCAGGGGAAGGCTTTCAGGAGTCTTCCCCCTGAAGAGGAAGGAGCAGCAGAAACACCATAGGGTGAACTGACCCTAAACCTCCCCTGCCCGTCCCCTGTGCCCTGAGGGGGGGGGCAGCAGTGAAGCAATTCAGGCCTGTAAAGATGGGAGTGATGGGGGGGGAAGGTATTAAGATCTGGTCAAGTTTTCTCCTTCTCCTTGTAGATTAAACTGTTTGGTTCCTTCCTGAGTTGAACCTGTCTTCTTTTTGCCTGTTACCATAATTGGGGAATGAAAACTCCCTATACTTATCTCAGTTAACAAACCTTAAGGTGTATTTTCTCATCCACATCCTACAGTGGGGTTGGGAGGGTAAGCAAGCAGAGGTCTTGTTGGTACCAGCTGGGCCTAAATCGTGACAGAGGCCCAGAACTGAACACAGTATTCCAGATGAGGTCTCACAAGTGCCAAGTACAGGGAGAAAATACACTGTTCTCAGTTCTCGAATCTGTTCTTAAAGCCTACAATAGCTTCAGTAATACCAATGCAAAAGAACTGGAGCCAACGGAGAAACAAATGGTTATTCAATGGTTTGTTCTGCATTCAAGGTGCAACCTCACCAGTGCTGAGTGCAGGGCAACAATCACTTTCCTGGTCCTGCTGACCACACTGGTGCTTCTGGCCATCTTGGCCACCCAGGCAGAGAGCAGATATTACACCAGAATATTATACCATTGCCTAATTTGTGCTAATTGTTACCTGGCATTCAATCCACTGCCCTGGAGACAGCCTGAAGCTGAGCTGCATGTTTAACTCAGATGTCAAGTGCATAGCATCACTTTGCTTCCATATTGGGCCTCACAGCTTGCTAACAGAGCCCCAGACACTTTTTCTAAAATGAAAATTTCTTCAAAATCTTGTTTCAGCAGCTTTCTTCCCACCTCCATGGCAGTATCTTGCATGCCGTGCATGCTACATTAATAATTTCTTCGCACTTACCTAAACTCTTGTCATCAAGAGGAGCCAAAATGAAATCAAGTTAATAATAATAGAAAGGTACTGCCAAACTATTCCATACAATAAGTAAACAGCAAGTAAGAAAATCAACAGGAATGCATAACAGGCTGTGACGAAGCTGAAAGACACAGGGACCAAGCTTCCAGGGACTTGGAAGCTGCTAAGAGAGCAGTTTTACGCTCCAGCCCCAGAGCAAGTACTGTAAAATTCCATTTGAATTTTTTTTTAGCTGGAAGCTCAAACACTGCCACATGCTGATAGTGATAAATCCAAAGAGGCACAACCTTTGCAAAGCAATTTTTATCAACACTAAAAGGCTGCTGCCTCAGCAGCCTGGAAAAGCAGAAAATGTTGAGCTTCCTGTAACACATATGGTAATTTTTGCTAAATTTTTGATAGAGTGGTGAATTTAGTTCTGTGTTATGGAGTTTTACAGATGCCTATTTTCATTACTAATTAAGGAGTGATATTAAAAAGGCAAAAATTGTTGATAATTTTTAGCCCTTGGGCAGGGTGTTACATTTCTAAAAGGCTTTTCACGTGAGTCTTACACAGTTAAGGCTTTGCCATGCAAAATCACTTTTATCAGCTGAGGGAATGACATTGGCAAAGGTCAGCTTGCTGTAATGCAATGAAGCAAATATTTTAAACTTCAGTACTGTCTGTTAGACACTTATCTCCATTATTAGGTATCTCAAAAGGCAGTTCTTCAAGAGATACTGATCAGTTCCTAATGAAGTCAGTGGAAACTGTGGCTTGACCCAGCTCTAAAAACGAGACTGGTTTTTATCTACATTTAGTTCTGGATTTGGTTTCCAGCTCCAAAGGTCAGACACCACAGTTCTGTGAACTGTTGCAGCTATTAATATTTTTAATAGAAGGTAATGACAAACATCAAGAAGCTATTCATTTTGTAAGATAAAATAATACTTATAATAAAAAGTATCACTTTCTGTTGCCTCAGCTGATATGTTGGGCTACAATGTGGTGAGATTCAACCTAAGTATCAGGTGATGCTTTAAGACTACATTAAGCTCAAGTTGAGAGCAACCTAGAGTTCTGCTTCCATATTTATCTCAAGGGATTCTGGCTAATTAAGTCTGAAATCTGGGGGTCTAATTCTGTGTTTGACTGAGATTCAGAAGTTAGGGTCCCTCTGTTCCTTTCTCTGATTCTCCATCTGTCAAGAGCACACCTTGCTTCTACCTACAGGGCATTTCCTACAGAAAATGTGATGTCATAGGTAGTGTTGAGAGAGTGTCACTCTCTTTACCCACTATCCTTCTAATTGAAACACTTTGCAGGTTGTTTACATTTACATTTACATTTAAACTCCCTTCTACCAAAAGTATTCATAAAGGGCCCTGCGCCCTTCACAAAATCCTATTCCTCAGAATAAGGTCGAAATTTGCTGGCTCCATTATTCATACACACCCACACCTTTCCACATGCTGGAGTCCCAAGTTTTCTTACTTTCTTCTCCATGTCTTGCTGCTCTTTTAACACAACCCTTCACTAGAAAGTGAAATAGATCCTGTCTACCATAAAACTTCTCCCACTTCCCAAATCTTTAAGTCAGGTTCTGAAATCTATGTTCTCCTTTTTATGCCTCTCTCTTATTATCCACCCTCCCACATGCAGAATAAAACCTCAGTCCTATAACCCCTGTTATCTTCTATATTGCTGCTGTCCAACCACCTTTGTGAGTTCCCCAACATACTTATCTGCCTCCTTAGTGACAAGTTCAAGTCCCCAGGTGGCAAAGCTGCTACAGAGTGAGCACCAATTAGTTTGAATTTCAGCGCTCATTAACTATTATTGATGGGCTTTCTGTTTGGTTGGTTTGGGGTTTGTTGGTTGGTTTGTTTGCTTGTTTGTTTTTGGTTTTGGTTTTTTCCTGATGGAGACAGAGAGGTCAAGGATAAATCATCTGCTTATTTGGAATATCTTTACCAAGTATCTTAAACACCTAACTTCTGCCAGATGGTGTATCCTTCTGTATTTTCTTTCTTTTACTTTTCAGTCTCCCTCTTAAAGTTACAACAAGATGGCAATATGAAAATATTTTTAATATAGTTTTGGAGTTAAAAAAGAGATGAGGAGAGTATGATTACAGTTTTGAGGGAGAAAACTTACAAACTCAAAAAAATTTCCATTGAAGATAATGCTGATGCATTAAGGTCACTGCCATATTGTCATCATGGACATGGTATCATCTTATGAGGATGCTGGAGATGTAGACAATTGACATTCTGGCAGAGTCATCTCTACGTGGCACTGAAGCTCATAGAAACTAAGTGCTGGTGAAAATGAGGAGCTCAACAAGAAGGAAAATACATTTCAAGCATGCTTCAGGAAAGAAAGAATATCTATGAACACAGTAATTTTGGGAGTTATACTGAATAGCTGCTGGTGAATAAGAGTACCACTTCTTAAAAAGACCTTTTCTCAGTTACAATCTGTTTTTTGCCTCATCCACCATGGGCAGTGACATCTGTGTCAGTGTGTTGTGCTCTTGACTTCCAACAAGTACTGTGCTCTACTTTCCATGTGATTTAGTTAGACATGACTGATACCTTGACACTCTACTTCTGTGCTTTGTGATAAAGTGGATTAATTTAACATTAATCCTGATGATCATTGCTGTAAGAGTGGAGCCTGACAAAAACTACAGGGCAACCATTAGCCACAACCTTGGAGGCACTCCCTTTAGATAACACCAACTGAATGTTAGAACATTCTCAGGAGGATGGTGGACCTGAAAAGGCATTTCATGTATTTCATTTATGTGATTTAGAGATTAAAGGCAAATTAAATGTTTCATCAAGTCCATTCAGGTCTGCCCCCTTTACCTTCAAGGGAGTGCCTAGATCCTTTTCAGAGGCAGCAAATAAGAATTGTTGCCGCCAATGTGCATTTTTTTATACTTATGCTAAACCTATGTTGGAATTAAATAATTTCAGAAATCTTACTCAACCTCAACCTCCCTGTGATGTTGGGCCGTGGTAGATGACTATGAAAATGGCAGCTCTATATATGTAGCTGTGTAAATTCTGTGTTCCTGAGTTAGGGTAGATGAATCATTTGAGAAGTAACTTTTACTTTAGAAACAGGTTATGGACTTCCCATCATAAGTACCAATACTTGGTTATTTTAAAATACTGATGCAGCAGATCAATGTATTGTTATATATTCAAATCCCACCCCATCATTCTATGCACTGCTTTTTTCAAGCTTTTACAATGTTTTGAAGAGTCAAAATGCAGAAGTGATGGGGATATGAGTCAATCCAAGCCATCATTCTTCCTTGATGCATTTTTTATTACCATGAAGTCAGGCTGTATTTGATGACCTTTCTGCACAGAACTTTTGTCTCAGCAGTATTCAAGAAGAATGTTTATAAGGGCAGAGAATATTGCTGCCAGTAAGGTGATCAACCCCAGGACCAGAGAGAAGGGAAGCAAAGATCAGACCACTGAAGGGATGTAAGGAACAGGGAGGGTTGTTCCACCACTGGACTAGTGGGCTGAGGTGGGGAGTGGCCCTCAGTCCTAACTTTCCACTGATCCCAGAGGCCCATCTTCCATCACTCACAATCCATGACGGCTCATTGACTTCATCTGGGTGGTGAAGCCCATACTTGTTTATGCTTCAGCTCTTGTTTCTCACAATACGTTTTCATTCCAGCTGTCCCTATATGAATTCATTCTCATTTTGTTCCCTTGTTTGAGAACAAATTAAAGCAGAACCATGAGCTCAATAAAAAGAGTAAAGGTTCTCCTCTTGCTGGCAGCACATCTGATAAGGACCTTAATTTGTTATTTTCTCAGTATTAAAAGACTGCTGTAATTTCCCTCAATTTGTGAGTCCTGCCTGAGCAACGAACAGCTTGGACTTTGCTGAACTTACATTTATTATTATTAAATAGATCTTTTCAGTGGTTGAAAGATAATGCTGACACTGAGACAGGTTTGTGATTTTATTTACCTGCTTGATTCTTATTTATGAAGGCTTGGCTTGGTAGTGAAGCTTCTTGGTTCTGAAATAAAGATTCATTAGAATCAAATAAGGAAGCAAAGTGAAATAAAGGTGATGTGAATGCTGCTTGCTCGCTTATTCATTTAAATTGATTTTTCCTTTCTGTCTGAGAGCATCTATCAAAAGAATAAAGCTAAAAGGAAAAGAGAAAAGTTGAGTTTGGACGTTTATTTTGTGCAAGCGATCAAGAGTTATGTGATCTACAATATCATTGTTTCCGTCAATGGTAAAGGCAATTTTTTTTCCCAGAGATTTTATCAGGAGAGAAGAGAATGACAATTATGAGAAATCAGACCAATAAAACAAATGTCAGCAGTCATAATTACCACTTGCCAATTCTCATAATTTCATCAAAGTATAAGAATCACTCATATGCTTAAAGCTCCTGGAATCCCATAATTATAAACATTTTATTTTAAAAATATGTATACACTGCATGACTACAGAAGAAAGCCTCTATCTATGAATTCCAGTGGCTAAAGAAATAAAGCAAGCACACAGTTCTGAAATATGTCAGTATTAGACTGATCCCTTTAAGACATGGCAGAATGTGTCAAGTGACAGCTATATCCGTGCCCTGCTTGGTAAGTGATTTTTAAGACACACTACCCTGACTGTTTATAACAGTGCAAAGATACTTGCAGCTTGTTTCCCTTTGATTAGGCTTCTGTCACGTACTTGATTTTGCTTTTAAATTTTCTTTTATTATTTTTTTACACACGGATTGCGACTCACTACTGTGACACCCACTGGGTGTAACTTCTCCCTCAGATTGCCATAAGTAATACATTGTGTTTTAATTTTGGAAGACACTAGCTGAATGTTTCCTACATAAATCTGCCATTACTTCTAGCTGAGACAAAGTCTCTTACACAGAAGAAGTGGAAGTATTACTAAATTAAAGTCAAAACACAGATTATATTTGATCTTCTTTTTCCCATTTCACCTGCTCTCCTCCAACAAAATGTCCCTGTTGGGACAGAATTTGCTCTCCTCTTTTCATGAGTGACAATTACCAACAGATCCATTTTTATTTGGTTTTGTCCTTCAGTTCTTGTCCATCAATAGGCCCTGTGACAGGAATTGACTGACTTCTCCTTTTAGCAATCTTCAGTGCTAAAATGGTTTTTAGACTACTGAAGTGGCTTTCCCTCTGTGGCTTGGAGACCTGTCAGAATGTCTCACTGTGTCTGTTTTTTATTCCCACTTGAAGGAAACTTCAGCTACAGAAAAAGTGATACACACATTTAAGCATACAAAGACTTGCTAAAATATTTGCAGATTCGCAGATGCAACATACAGATCTCAACTTTATTGTGTTTAATGGGCTTGCATATTTGTAGAGTTTAAAAGCTGCTTATAATATCAGGACAATAAATAGTGCCTAGGTACTAGCTACTGAAAAAAAGAGTCCAATTAAACTCGCATATAAAGTCATGGGTTTACTGGTTTCATAGTGCAACTATATTTCAGTAATCACACAAACCATGTTATGCTTTTTAGAATATACTTCTGGAGTTGCCATTATGTCTGTAGCCCAGGAACGACACCAACTTTCTGTTTTTCTTGCTTCTGTCAGATTATTCTCATAAACATCACTTATAAATCTATAAAAAGGAGAGTGCTGCTCCATAGACAGTTATAGAGCTTGGGAAGTGACAAACAAAGTAACATTTGATAAAGAGCAGACTGTCAAGATGAAGTGAAAGACAAGACCAATTAGAATATGCAAATAAGCTAACATTCACTATGTAATTTTATTTTTTTTTAAAAAAGCTGCATATGTCAAAAATACTGCTAGTCAGGACTGATTCTGTAGCTGGATGAACCCCATGGAATTTTAGGCTTTATGAGCCTCTGAATCACTGTTTTTTTAGAATGGTAAAAAGTATTTAATTCATCTCAATTTTTCCTGCGGGTTAACATTTTACTTTTCCCTGTTTCTCCACAGAAAAAATATTGAGTGTTGTTAAAAATGGATAGTTTATTGCAAATTTTGGGTCTAGAGTGGTCCATCTCTATATTATACTCTATTATGCTCTATTATACTCTGTTATACTCTACTATCCTGTCACAGAGAACTACAGAAGCTTCAGAGAAGACACAAGTAACCCTGAAACGTGGTGCTTTGCTTCAAATGTTTTCCTGCAGTTCTGAAGTGGAGTCTTCGGATGAAGTCAAAGGCAATGTCCCAGATGACTTAACATGGCTGTAGCTTTGTCTCCTACCTTCAAAATGTTGACCTGGGTTTAATGAATATAATTATAGCATTGTTTTGGTGACAACATGTGAATACATGTTGAAATACACTAGCAACTAATGTGCATTCATCTGCGTTTGATTCAGAGTAGTCATTTCAGCCACAGTCATCTTCATTTATTTGGCAGTGGTGAGTATCTGCATGACTGATGTCCACCTACAGTATGTTTGTTCTGCATTACTCTTCACTATATTCAAGTGAATCCAAATTAATTCTTAGGGCAATTAAGGGCTTGCTTATGTGTAGAAGTTATTAGGAAATAAATGCGATGATGATTCTGAACTTTAGTAACTATTTGACACTGTTTCTGATATAAAGGGTTATTGAGTTACTTGTCACAGCACTGGGTATTATTTTGGAATTTCTTTAGATGCATCTACATGGGGATGATGTCACATTCCTACCATCTCCTTTAGCCAGATCAGAGAATTGCCCTCCAGAAAACTAACCCAATGATTTCCCTTCAGCTAGGTCCATAATCTTAATTAAGTTGCTATGTGAGTGTGTGAGCAGTGGGACTCACCCAAAGAAAAGAGAAGAGAGGGGAGTGGATGTCCAGAGGTGTTAGTGAGGTGGGACAACTGATTTTTGTGGCACTGCCTTCAGTTGAAAATGGCTGTGGAAGCCAAACGCAGTGTAGAAGGGGAGTGTTGTGAAGAGGAATGAAGAAGTTATTCATGCCATCTGCTCTGGACATACAACTTTAGGTGTGCAACCTGGAAGTCAATTAACATTGGAAAATTCCTCCACAGGAGTGTGCAAAGCATTTGCATTGGCTTGAGCTCTGAATGTCCCCTTAGAAAAGCTCACATCCTCCTGTTGATAGTAAAGAGTCTCATCAGATGATACTAAAGTAGGTCTGGTCACCTACTTTAGAAAAGCTGTTTTTTTAGTGGCGTGTCTTCACACAGTGTCCTAGTAGTTCCTGTTTAAAAGTTTCCTTTGCCAGTTTGACTACAAACCAGGACACATGGAAATTACCATTTATTATGGCAGTCGAGGGTAAATCGCAGTTTCTTTAAACCCTGTGGAACTGAAGATAATTAATGACCCAAAGTGCTTATGGACTTAAAAAAATCAGTGAATAGTTTTCCCAAAGAGAAGACACATTTCTAGGAATAACATCCACTTCAAGAATTCTTGTGCAGAAAGTGCTAAGGTATTCACCTTTTCCTCACAATCTCCAGCATTTTCCCAAGCTTTTTTGCCTCCAGAGCATAGTTATTAAAGTTGTACATCCTTGTTTACAAAGCTGCTGTCAGTGCTTTACTAGCAGTGCCCCAGCTGAGCATATATCACAATATGGGATGGCTGTGTTTAGTAAAAGCAATCAGGCTGACAGCTTGCATGATGGAAGCCCTAATCTGTGCAGTGTCATGCACTATGCATCACCAAGAGGGAATTTCTAGTGACTCATTATTAATAAGAGGGAAGCATTGACATTATTGTTATTATTTATGACTTATCCTGTTCCACAGTTGTACGAGGCACCTTTAAAAAAAAATAAAAAAAAAAAAATGCAGAGCAGCAAGTCACAGCTGGCATCCTCATGATCCCTGCCACAAAGTGTCTAATGAAAGTGGAATGGGTAGCAGAAAGGACAGCACCATCTTCCAGTGCTGTTGAAGACATCAGGGTAAATGGAGAGGAGTCATCCCTGTAGCCTTCTGAATAGACATAGTTCGGTTGAACAGTCAGACGACAGAATAACGTCCCCAGGGAAGAGGTGGATTTCCCAACACTGGACAAATTTAAGACAGCTTGACAAAGTTCTGGCCCATCTCATCTAAACTATGTTCTTTCCTGGTTTGGGCCAGGATAGAGTTATTTTTTTATCTTGTAATTTTGCTTTCAGTTGAGTCTCTTCGAGGTAGCTGTACTTGCTGAAAATAGCAGCAATTTTCTTAGTCAGTGTCTCCTTCTAGAACTGATAATGCTCAATGGTTATAGTTACAGCTAGAGAATGGTCTGCAGAACCAAGTCCACTGCTCAGTTCTGAGGGACAACTTATGCTCTGGAAACAGAAAGGGAGTAAAGAGATCACACCTTCAATGCTCCTTTAGGGAAAAGCGGACAAGACAGGTAATGAAAAATAACAGAGTATTCCATCCCATAAGCATCATACTCCGTATAAATTTGTGGCATCACGAGGGTCAAGCCCCTTCTTTGCTTCTTCCTGCCTTCTTCAGCATCCTGGGAGAATTCTGTCTGTTCATCTGCCTGTGGCCCATATCCATGCCATCTTGGCCCTGTGTGTTCCTGTCTCCAGCTCCCATCTGCGGCTGACTCCAGAAGTCCAGTCTGGACTTGCCCACGGCTGTCCTGCAGCCTGGGTGGTGACATGAGCATTACTGGGGGGGAAAGAGGGAGGAACATTTTATTGTTTTTCTGTATATTTGTATATCTTTAATTATTTTTCCCTTTTTATCATTACTGTTTCAATAAAGCTGTGTAGTTTAGTTTCCAACCCCTAAGTCTCTCCCTTATTTTCTTTCCTTTCTTTCAGGGAGGGGAGGGGGGTTAATAAAGATATCTGTCATTCCTTAAACCATGACACATTCCTACTTAGAACAATTGGGCCAGGTGATCCTTGAGGTCCCTTCTAACCTTGCATTCTGTGATTTTATGATTCTAATTCTCCTTACTATTTCCATGACACAGTGTGCTAGATCCTCCTTCTCCTCTCTTGGTTTAGGGTTTCATGCAAAAACGGTATGAAGAATTAACTTCCAGGGTAACTTTTCCCACTGATATAGACTGTGAGACAACTGTGTTTTTTCTCTACAACATGGACCATGGGAATGCGAAGGAAGTTTTGACTTTGTCTTGCTCTATTTACTTACTTGCCACCACATATGCTAAGGAAAAAGAGCACAGCATATACAATGACAATGGAGGGATGAAAAAAACATGGAGTGATTACTGATACACAGATACTATTCTAATAACTAAGAGTGAAAGAAAGAATAATTGTTATTAATAAAAAGCATCACCTGATTTTTTTTATACCATATTTTCTTCCTTTATAGCTCTACAGTGTCTAAGGCCCTGTTCTGGGTCAGAGGAAGTGACAGTGTGACATGAAGTATGTGCATGGGAGAGAAGGCTTTCACTTGGAGTTTCTTTAAAAAAAGTTTGTTTCTTTAAAAAATATAATTAATAGTAATCTAGTCAGCACGCTCTAATTGTTGATCTCTAAAATTACAGGTGATTTTTTACACTTTCCTTTCTGCTTAGTCACCTACTTAAATTGTCAGCTTCCCAGGTCTGCAGCTAGCAGTAAACAGCTTCACTATTTCAAAGCAGTATGAGCTCTACAGCAAAATCTATTAAGGCTGAAATGCTGGGTCTCAAAGTAAAAAGAGTCTTTGAAACTGCAACCAAGAGTTGCATACACATGGTACATATTTTCATCTCCCTCAAGACCAACACCTGTTTATTTCCATCTGAATAATGTACTAGTTTTAGACTGAATGAACATGCAACCTCCAGCACCACTAACAGAAAGGGCTCAAAGAAATTCATGGGGACATACAAAGAAAATGAATGAAACCTTCAAAAAGATCAAGAGGATCATTATGGGTACTGTCTGGGTACTGCCATATGGTATGTCATATGGCATATCCCATATGAGATGCCTTACCATGGATCCATCTTTGGGGTCATTGGCTTTCCAAGAAAGATCTTGGGATAGAAGAAAACTTTCACCACAAAATGGGGTCCTCAAATTCTAAACTTCCTCATTTGGTTCAACAGGGGGAAAAGTTTTCTGTTTGTTCATGTTGTGATGCAAAATATATGGATTTATTCAGTTACATCTTAGCTGAATGTTCTGCTTGATCTTTAAAAACCCCTCAAATTTGGCTTGGCTCCACTTGGTTTCCAAGAAGACCTTGATTTCTTCACATTATTGTAAATTTCGTAAAGCTAACATGCTTCGATACCAATTTTAGCTTCATATAATATGTATTGCTGTGGTTCTGTCTTTACTTCATTACTTTTTATGTGACATTACAGAACAGCTTGAAAAACATCTGTCAGTAAATGGCTTATATTTTGAGGCTGCCATTTTGCATTAAGAACTTTCAGAGACATTAGTAAGTATTGGATAAATGTCATTGTCAGAGTATAGCCCTTCAGATATTTTTTACAGAAAGATCACAGAAATTTCTTCCTGAAACCAAAATCTTGTAAAAGTTGTGGGTATTTTTTCCCTGCCATCATAAATGGTGATTTTAACAGGAAGAATTGGTTCTAATTTTGCCATAGCTCTAATCTTGCATATATTTGTTCTGCTTATGGACTACTATTCTCAGGATCCTACTATTAAGGATTCTATTCTCAGCACCCCATACCCACTAAAAGCATCAAATCAAATGGTCCAAGGGAGTAAAGTTTTACTGAGCTTGGTGAAGCTACACTGATCTATGACTGCAGTGTAACAACCACTTCCAGGCAATGTAATAAAATTGAATAGAGTTAAACCATACTGCAGGAAGTGAACACAGTGTAACTTTCATAAAACCCATGAAAAAATGTGATTGCTAAGAATGCTCTGATGCTACAGCGGAAGGCCAGAATTTTTGGGGTCAGGAAGAAATATGGGCATTACTTTCATGACAATATTAAAGAAAAATATGTGGAGAAGGTATTTGAATTAAAATGATGGACCAGAAAATTTGCAGTTATACAATATGTTTAAGTAATAAATGAAACAGAACTCCTCATAAATCTTTGCATATTATAGGCTAACTGATGCTAAAAGAAATATTATTTGGACACAACTAGCTTTCCAATCCTATTCATAGTCAGAATTATTCCCTCTTCAAATAGGTGAGACAAAACAGCATTTACTTGATGTATTCAAGCCTCAGTGATAGGAAATGACATTCCAATCTGTCTAGACCTTGTATCTCAAATATGGGTTCTATGGCAAATTATAAGGTAAATTCTTTATCTTTCCTCACAATTAACACATAACAACACAAATTAAATTGAGTCAAAGACAGAGGATCAAAGTCACTGGACTCATGACTGATAACTCAGTCCTAGAAAGGTTAGTGAGCAGCACAAACATGACAGATCAAGTACAAGAAGTCATCATCTCATCCAATGTACAACCAGAGGGTTTAAGTTTACAAGTAAATAAGCCTACGATATGATAGAAGCAAGCTGTGTTTTGTTTAGTCTCTCCCTTTTACTTCTTTTTCAGTGTTACTGTAAGATATGCTAAATGCAGGATGAGATGAAAAATCTTCAAATAGGAAGGGCACAGAATAAGAAAAGAAAGAGTCTTTTGAGCTCAATGATATATTTTTTTAATGCTCCTTTTTCTCTTTTGGTCAGCCCTCGGCTGGGGCTTTGATCTATATTTCAGTCACCAAAGTCCCTTATCAGAGAAAATGGAAGAAAAGAATAGTGAGAAATACAGACAGAAAGAGAAATAGTGACCCTTAGTCATTGCAAAGGAACTTTTCTGCTCTTCAGGATAAATTCTATCTAGAAACCATATCTGCAATGGGAATGTACAGGAGAAGGAAAGAAAGCTTTGCCCTGAGGTCTTGAACGAGCTCCTGCTGATTGCAAGAAGCTCTCTTTGATGTGTAGAAGACTGCTCTGTTGACAATTCAAAATAACAAAACAATAACACACAACATCTGATTGCTCCTTTTTCTGTTGCACTCCTTTACACTGTAGGTGGCATCTCTGTCCCTCCAAATGTCACTTTTCAAGTGTGCATAGAGCTCTCTGGCTTCTAGGAATGATTTTTCCTGCACAGTGTAATGGCCAGAAAGCCGTGTTTGTCTTTTTTTTCATATATTTTACAGGGCAGGGACTTCCTGAAATAGAGGTGGTAGCTCAATATCTAGTGAGTTTCAATGGATCCTCATTCTAGGATGGTGGAGGCACCTTTACTACAATGGTAATTTTTCATATCAGTAGCTTCCTCCAGCAATATGTATCACACATGTATAAGGAATTAGTTCAGTTTGCTTGTTTTGAACTGAATGTGAGACAGAATCCCTCCGTGAGTTTTAGGTCATGTGCTATAATTTCATCCCTCTTCACCTCCTGCTTGTTACTCTTACTCTGTGCCACGTCTTTTCCAGCCTGAAGCATCCTGGTCTGTTTCATTGCTTCTTGCACAGATGGAATCCACACTTTCAATCAGCAATTCTTCCCTTGTCTGTACCTTTTCCAGTTCTACTCTATATGAAACAGAAAGACCAAATATGTGCAAGGCATGGAAAATGCAAACAAAGCACAGATTTATACATTGGTGTAGTAACATTGTCTGTTTGTTCTCTATTCATTTCTTGATAATTTCTAATATTTGATTTGCTTTTTGACTTCTACTGCATACTGAGATGGTGGTTTTATAGAACTATCTATTACATCATCATAAATCTCTCTTGAATAATAATAGTCAGCCCAGAGCCCATCGTTTTGTAACTCGAGCTTATTGCTTTTACCTGTGTGCATTACTTTATGTTTATCTACATTGAATTTAATTTTCCATTTTATAGCTCAGCCACTTATCCTTGTACAGTTTTTGCAAATTTTTGCAGTCAGCTCTCATTTTTACTAACCCAAGCTAGTTCATACCAGCAACAAAGTTTGTGTCCTCAGCTCTTTCCTTAGAGACTAGCACATCTTCCAGACATTTTCAGGCAGCTGATTCAGGGTATAGTACTAAACAAGGTGAGACAAACTAGTCCACTCAGACTTCCGACTAGAATTATTTGTCCTTCATGCTTTCATTTTCATCCTTAGCTATGCATTGCTGGCTATGGGTCATCATATCCCCTCTATTTTTATCTCTTTTTTCAATCCTTTTTTCATATGAGTTCTTCTTACAGAGCAACTGCATTATTCATCCCTTTGAACACGTGCAGCATTTTGAGATGGAGTTTGGAATAGATCTATTTCATATCAACAACAAAGCTTTCTCCAAAATAATGTTCAGCTTGAGGGAAAATAAGAAACTTATATAGCGTTACATTTATAGAACACCGAAGTGGCACTGTAAGTTTAGCTGCCACATTGGATAGGGACGGTTAAGTCACATGAGTTGTTCTGTCTAGTAGTACACACTGCATTATGTAACCAGGAATATCAATCCACTTGGTTAACATCTAATGCCCAGGTACACACTTCCATCTGAGTCCATAGTAGCTGGTTTCAAAAGAAAGTATAGAATGAAACTCTTGCTCTTGCTTCAGGATTCATAACAAAAGAAACCTTACTTGCATCTCATGACAAGATTTAATTTAGTTACAATAATGTTTTTTTACTTGGAAATATGATTCTTTGGGCTTTTTTTTTTAGTTTTTGTTTTGTTTTGTTTTGTTTTCCCTGCAGCCACACGCCTAATCTAGAGTCTCAAGGGTGACTGCATTTGGGCTACTGTCCCAAAGAAAACTGGCAGGTAGAAAATATGAAAAAAAAAGTTCAGCTATGCCATTGATGGAATGATTTAGTGAGTTGTACAGCCCTGCACTTACAAGATTGAAAAAGGTTATTTTAATGTCCTTCATAGTTGTCTCAGTTCTTAACTAGACCCACTTAATTTGCACATTCAAATAACATGGTTAAATTACTGAGCTGTTACCCTTTCAGACTGTCTATAAATATGCCATCATGTCCTCTAAACCTTATTTAAACTTCCTGATGCCACAGTAACAACAAACTTCCCACCATAGTTAGCAGCAGATTTCAATGGAGTTGCTCATGAGTATGGACTCTGTGATTTGGCATAGACAAAAAACTCTGGTGTGTAAGTTACTGCACTACTAACCTCTTTCTACAGTAAGAATAGACCATTATTCCTTTTCCTTTTTCCCTATCTCTCAGAGAGGTTTTAATCCATGTGAAGTTTTACCTCTCACTCCATGGTTACCAAGTTTCCCTAAGAGTTTCTTGTAAGGGTCTTTATCAAAAGTCTTTTGAAAGCCTGAATTAATTTTATCCACCATTTCTCCCTTATTCACTATTTTATTCACTCTGAATGGATGTCAACAGCTTGGAGAGGTACTGTGTTGCCTTGAGAAGCCTGGGTCTTTAGTTCTACTAAGTTGTATACATCAATATAATCTATTACTCTAGCTGTCATGATTTTCTTGAATATTTTTGCTGCTATTTAGGCATGTCTTGTGTATCTATAAAAGACAATAGCCTCTGGCACTTTATGAGAGAATTTTAAGCAGTCTTGGCTAGAACCCAGTTGGCTGTGGTAGCAAGTTTTCATTTCAGATTTTTAACAATAAATTGTATATATTTGAACAGCAATTCAGCTGCTTCACTATTCCATCCTCAGAGCTCCTAGACAGCTAAGATGCAATACTGATAGTAAATTACTATGTAATGTGTTTTGTTACTCCAATACCTTTCTTCATTTTGATTTTGGGTTCTCAGAGAACATCTAACCCTTACTTCATGTTGAGAATAACACCTATTTAAGCTATTTTGGAAAACAAAGTTTATGCTCAATCACATCTGTCTATGACCTTTTACTTGGTCACTTCTTGGTGGTGTGGTGAAGAATAAAAGCAACTGAATCATCACTTGAAAAGGAGCTGAGTGGCCAACCTGAGATACAAGTAAAAAGAGAGGCACAAATTATAGTCAGCACTCTGCATTGAGTAGAGAGTGTTTGTGAGAAGCTTGAATTATTGAGGTTCAATATAAGCTTTCCTACTGCCTTGCAACTGATCCTTAGGCAAGTCTTAACCTCTTCAACATGATTTCCCAGCTATAATACATGGGTGATAACATATTCCAACCTCCTGGGCATGTTGAGAGGAATAACTAGGTAATTTTTTAAAATTGTTCTAATTATGTTAATTGCAGAGTATGAAATCATGTTCTCTCCCCCCAGGAGAAGTAGGTAGAGGGAAAAAAATGAAGAAAAATAAATACTTCATGCTACCAGAGAGGGTAAATTATTCTCTTTGAGCCTGGGCCAAATAATGCCCTGATAAGTGAGCATAAATTGTATTTACCTAGAATCTGATCTACATTTAAAGAAAATTGGTGTAATCTCACTAAGACCAATGAAAAAGTCATTTACACCAGTCAGAGCTCAGCTCATTTATTTCAGTGAAGTTATCCTGAAGTTACGTGGGTATAAACCAGAATAGCATTTAGTTTCAAGTTAATAACTTCCCCATTGTTATTCTTGTGATGGTTAGTAGCAAAAATATTCTGTGGGAACTCTGTGGGAAAGAAGAGGAGAGGAGAGGAGAGGAGAGGAGAAAGAAAGCTCTCCATATGCTGAGAAAAATAGCTTTTGTTGTTTATTTCTGCAATAGATAGAGATTTGAACTTATAATTGTGCCAGGCAGCATAACAAGTTAACTGGATAGGGAGCTGTTGAAGTAATGCCATATTTAGGGTTTTTTGCACTCACCTAAACTGCTCACTGAACTGCGAGGCAGAGAACTGGGGCTCCTGGGTTTGTCTGGCTGGGAAGTAACATATTCCAGCCGAATTCCTTGTACTCCTTTCAGTGTGTCTCTCCTTTCTCTGTGCCAAATACAGCTGAATGCAGCACCAAGATAAAGGGAGGGACAATATGCTGCTCAAAGAGTTCCCAGAAGAAGTAGACAACTTCCAATGAGGAAATGGAGGAGAGGCTGTCAACCTGAGCTCTCAGGCCAGACCAGAAATGGAAAGGGAACCATCAGTTCCTGAGATTCATATGCCTTTTACATGATGTTTTTTAAGGCAAAAGACAACACATAATGGCTTTCTTTGTTGGGTGCTGGAATTCTTAAATACTGGTACCCAAGGATTAATTGCAGCCTTTAGAAACGCTTTGTGTTTTCTCTCTGTTATGACCGCTGATGATTTGTTCCTACTTTGCAGGTTTGGGTTGGTTTATTTGAAATTTTAAAAGGGTGAAAGAGTTTCATGGCTGTAAAGATGAAGAATCATTACTCTGTGTTAACGGAAGAGTTATCACCAGTAGGTATTAAAGCAAGAGGAAGGATTATCACTAGAAAAAGCTCAGGAGGATTACTTGGAATTCAGCAATGTGCAGTAAACAATCTTTATCTCTCGCAGAATGTCAGTGCATATTTTACAATATAGTTGACTTTACTGCTCCATGAAAAAAAAATCTGCTTCAATTTGAGTTTAATCATTCTGAATCGGAATGAAATTAATATTCACTTGTCATGAAACCAGTGGAAAAATGCTGCTTATGAGAGGAACAAGAAAAAGCACTGTTATTTCATTTCAGTCTAATTCCAAATTTAAATCTTTTTATCAACATCCTTTCGGTAAGTTATCAGTAGATCCATAAGAGTCAGTGGAGTGATTTGAGCATGCAGATAATCTAAGTTAAATCACCAACAAAGTAGTTTATAAAGTTTCTGGTTTAAGTTAAACCCTTTTTAAAAAAGTAAACAATATATGCATGACTTTCTTCATCCACAGACATAAATATCAAATGTTTAAATGATGTTCTTATCTAACAAAAATAGAGAACCTTCAAATACACTTAGAAGTATATGCAGAGGCACAACCTCACTGCAGAGATTTAAGTCAGCAGAGCTAGCATTAAAAAAAGAGTAGCAAAGGAAGTGTAAGTGGAATCTGTGTGAGGATTTATTTATGTAAGAAAAAGGAAAACAGCTGTCAAAAGGGTACATGTAAGAAGAAACATTTAACGTTCTTCTGGAAATTACTTGTATACCATGATTATAGGCAGCATATGGCACAGTGAAAAAATTTAGAAGACCAGGTGAAGACACTGCACCTGTCTGGAACATGACAGAGCTACCTGAACTCATATTAGTTTTACCCTTGTAAATTTATACTCCCATTTGTTCTCATAATTCTAAAATGAGATTTATAAATCAACAATATCCTACGATGAATTCTGCATCAATTCTTCTCTTGTTACTTATTGATGGCAGGTTGCAAATCAGCCTCTTGTGGAACTTAGGACTGAAAGTGATGCTATGTTTTCTTTTGCACATTTTCTTAGCTTTAAACAGTAACTGAATAGAGTCAAAGCATATAGATATGTATATTATGACTGTATTGATACTTATATCTCTCATCCTTCTAAGATTTAAACAACATGCCTCTTCTACTGGACAGAAATCTTGGTTACTAGAGAAACAAAAAAGACCCTCTAAACAAAATAACATGCTAGTTATACATTCCTCTGGGCCTCCAAGGTAAGAGAACACAAGTACAATGAATTTGTGTTGATGTCACTGTTTTACTATACACTTATGGTAGTGGAAATTAGAACTGGAAAATTGTGAAACGCAATAATTAGGGATGCTCTGTATCCTTAAATAGGGTAATTAACACTGTTTTGCAAAACTGATGGAAAGTTCATGCAAATTACATCTTTTTTTTAATCAACTTGCTATGCATGTATACATACTGATTTTGAAGGATGAGTTTCTAATTTTTAGGGAATAAACTAAGTTGGAAAATTCATGGTCTTCTATTGATGTATTTACTATGTTTTGAAAAAATACATTCTCCTCTTTGAGGTATAGATAATTATGGAAAAAGCTACCTTTCTCAAACACATCCAGCAATATATCTCAGATTTGACCTGGAGGATTACCTCAAGGATATAGTCACAGAGGCAAATCAGTCATAGGGCTGTTGAACCTTCAAAGGCAGCTGAGTTAACATGACCAGTTTATCGTGATTACAAAAATATTTTTGAATGAGGTGAGGGCAGTACTAGTAAACAGGAATAGTTACTGATATAATCTTGGAATGAGAAAGATCTAATTGTTCCCTCTCATTTTACGACAATAGCAAAAAATATTGTTAATTAACATGGCAATGGAATATTCCATACAAGTGGAACCCACAGTGTACAAACACGTTTACTCCAGTGGGTTCATGTGAAAATGTTTCTTTTTAAAAAAGACAACTATATCAACATGTGTCATCAGTCCCAAACACAAGGTCATGTGTATATTTTTCAATGGCAATACATTGTCATACTCTACCTCCATTTACAGGTGGCCCAACATTACTTTTCTGAACAGTAGAAAAATTGCTTTGCATGGAAGTTGCATTTCACATGACAAGCCACCTTCTTATTTTCTTCTTTTAATGAGTGTCTCAGAATGAGCAAAGCTCTTCCATCTTTCACACAGTATTTTTCTAGTTTTCAAAGCAAACCTCTGAGAAGAGTCCACATCTCATGTGGCTTTTTGTGTGGCTTCAGCATGCACTACTGAAAAAGGAACCCTAAGTGAGGCACAGCAGGAAGAATGAGATCACTCACAACCTAAGGTGTTGCCTGATACAGACCGTGTTAGCAAGCACATATTTCTCCTTTCTGCTTTAAACTTTATTGAAAGCAACCTCTGGAAAATGTTTTGGCTTTAAGAGTACATAATTTTCCAATACAGTTCCATCTCATTGAAATTGTACCAATTGTTCTTCAGTGGCTGGAAGGAGTCCATCTTCCAACAGTTTCTAAACCTCCACTCTGGTGACAATTGCAATCTATTTCCAGCTTACTATTCTTTAAATTTGTCTTACCATGTTTTTGTCTTACTCTTTTCTTTGACCTTGTAGTCAACTAGGCTCATATGTCATGACCAAACCATGTGACACACTTGACTTTACTTAGCCCAGAATTTCCAAGGTAATGGGATCAACTCTGGTGTCAAATGACCTCTCTGACAACCTTAGTCTGTGAGTCACTGTTAGGTCTGCTTAATGGTGTGAAGATAGAATAGTGGTAACAGTAGTACTGTCTAATCTCTATTGAACTAAGGCGTTCTGCAACACTTTTGACCCCTGCACACTTAACTAGCTTTTCCTGGCTCCTGAAATATTTTGAAAAGGGTTGGTTGTTGCTGCAGTGTCCTTGATGTGCACTTCTGGAGGCTGTGCCAGCAGATGCTGCAGTGCTTGACAATCTTTGAATGCTTCAGTCCTCCTGATATATTTTGCAGACTTCCTTCTTTTTGAAACAGTTTTGAAAATGGGAAGCTTTACCTAACAGCAGATCTCAGACACTTAATGTCCACTGCTTCCCACCATGTTGCCAGCATCTGTTTGCCCAATGACAAACACAGCCTGGGTCAAAGCTTGGCTCTGCTTGACAAATCTGGACAGAGCTGAACAAAGCTGTTTTTTCTCCTTCTCATAAAGCTGCCTTCGTCATTCCTGTGGAAAGAAATAGTGTTATTCCAGGACTTAGCTTTGTCTTGTCAAGGTGTTTTCACTGATTACATCAAGATGTTTGAGATCCACTTACTGTTTGGCCTCCATCTTTCTCAAAGAGTCTTCCTAGCATAAGAAGTTCTCTCTCACCTCTTCAGTGTCTGCTTTAATCTTCTAAACAAAATGACCCATGCTTTCTGATATTTAGCTGGACAAATGAAGCATTCTTAATGATCATTTCTGTTTCCACACATCTCAGGATCTTTAGTTGCACTGTCACAGAATATTTCTTCAGCAACTTGGCTTCCATAGATATCTATAGATATCTATGTCACTTATAGATACCTTTATCTTTTTGATGTAGTATCTAAGAACAGTAGATTTGTGGCATAAAGAAATAATCAGTAGCTGTAGATGAAAAGGTTATTTTGGAGCTCTGTAGGGTGTTCTTATTTCATTCCCCAAATATTTGCTGCCCGTAGAAATCTGTATTATGCCTTTATTAAGAAATAGTTTCTGTATTGATTGGTCATTGCAAAGAAGAAATTATAAGCCTATGCTAATACCAGGCAAATGTAACTAGGCTGTGGTCTCTATACAAAGTAATCACCACTATGTTTTGTACCCTTATTACTTGATTTTAAAGTGGAATCTGTGACTTTGTACTATTATTTTGAATGTTCTTACATGTGAGGGCACTTGAACCAGAGACCTATTCTGCTAGAGTCTGTATACATAAAGAGTCTGGTTTGCAATGTAAGTTTTATATAGTCCTCTGTGATGGAAAGTAATAAAGCAGTGCAAGATAGAATATGCAATACAAATATATACATGTAGGATACAAAAATAAAAAATTTATATCATTCATATCACAAATAAACTATGTCATATTAAATACAGTGTATTTCATGTCTGAGTTGGTGATTCATAAGTACTGCCATGATGATTCTGTGTAGATGTATATAGAGTAAGCACTTATCTTTCTCCACTGACTACACATAGTAGCATTATCAAATCATAGTCTTTGACACATTAATTTCAATAAGTGCCACTGCTAACATTAATTCCAGCAGATGATGTAAAGCATCCAGTGTTAAAAATATTCATTTTATTTTAATGGAATAGTATAAAAAGACAAACATGGTTAATTATTTCAACTCAAATAATAAACATTAACTTTTTAAGTCAGTAACTTATCTCTTAGACATTTACTTCCTGTATATTTTCATACCTTTACTTTCCATATTTGCATTAATTTTTTAGCAGAAACCGTCAATATTTCTTTTGCTTTTGATATTAATTCTCTCTTAATTAGCAGTTTGAAATATTCAAAATTCATTAAAAATGTTCAAAGGATAGTGCTATAACTTAAAAAATAGTTGAATTTGTAGGAAGAAGTGTTTGCCATTTTAAAATACAGTGCCACTGAAACCACTGAATTTATCAGTAATACTTACTTTTAACTATGAAATGATGGTGTGGAAAATTTAAAGAAATACTCCTTTCCAATATTATCTATATATCTATGTTATCTACATCTTGTGTACTACATTTTTTGTATCGTCATTCAATATAATTGAAATGAGAACAAAATTGCACTTTTGAAATGATAGTTTGAAATTACAATATTCTTTCTCATTTGAAAATATAAAAATATTAAACATTATATAAAATTATATATAATATATAATATATAATATATATATTTTAAAATATTTTAAAATTTTATCATGCCCCACCTGATAAAGCAGCAATTTTACTAGCAGATCATGTACAAAATTTCTCAAAGAAACAGTTATATAATCATATAACGTAGCAGTTCCCAGCCTGTGAGTAATGCTAACCTTAAAGGGAAGGCACAGCAAGTCAATAAGCCTCACTGGAAGATCACAGTGCAAGCAAAACACAACTTCATGGGCTTGAAAAGGCCACACTGAGGTTGCAGAGGTTCAGCTCTACCAGTCTGTGAGAGTTTATTGGGGGTATGGGGGGACGAAGGTCTAAGGCACCAGGAGGAGTGTGGGTCAGGAATAGGCAGCTGCTGGTAGAGTGGAGGGGAAGCAAAATAAACTGCAGCACTCAGATCTGGTTCAGAGCAGATTGAGGGCTGTTGCTCACAGAAAAGTAAATCAACTGACAGTTAAGGTCATATCTGCTGGTTTCGGATATATATTTAAAAAAAAAAAATAGCGGAGATCGTAGATGCTTATGTAGTAATGCCTGTGTTGCAGCCCGAGGTAACATTAAAATTTATTTTTGTTTTGGATACGCGAAACAAAGTCCAACCGTAGAAAAGGGTCGGGTGCAAGCAGATTTTATTTGACAACTGACGCAGGAAAAAATATAGAGCAAGGTAAAAGAGGGAGAGAGGAAAAGAAGGTATAAGAAAGAGAGAGAAAATGGTAAGGAAGTGGTAAGAAAGAATGAGAGAGAAAAGTGTAGGAAAGGGTAAGAAAGTGGGAAGAATGAGAGAGACAGAGTCACCACCAGGGGTCCAGCTGTCTAGCGAGGTTCTTCAGGACGGCGTGCTGATCCTGGACAGGGTCCGTTGCAGAAATGGAGGTGGGTCAAGAGACAACAAAACCCAAGCATGGACAGCCAAATTTGTACCCCTGAACCCCTTTTGTTCCGAAGGGGCAGCTGTCAGCCAGACAGGTTCATTGGAAGACAGGCTGCCTGGAGGGGAGCAGAAGGGTGCAGTCCTCCACCCAGTCATCAATTCTTACCTTCTTCCAGATGCCATTCCTCCTTTGTTCCGGCCACTTTAGCCAGGGACATAATCCTGCCTCCAGCTTGGCCCTCAGGAAAGAGGAGTAGTCTCCTCCCAGTAATCAGGTCTTATCTTCTTCCTGGTGCCACCCTTACTCTGTTCTGGCCACCCTAGCCAGGTACTTTGCGAGTACAATCAAGGTGGCTCAGTCATGCCTGGAGGCACCACCTGGCATTGCAGGCTGGTGTTCAGAGGAGGTGTCTCCACCCAGAAGGTCTTATCACATCCCAAGGTGTCACTCCCTGTGCTCAACTCTGGCCAGCCAAGGCCTCCACCCTAGCTAGGGCTATTAATTTTAAAATTGTTCCTTTGAGACAATTTCAAACCAGTGAGGTCAGAACCACACAGCCTGGACATGAAGAACTTCTGCTATACTGTAACAAACAGATAATGACCATGTTTCACCTTTCAAAACTATTTATCTTCTGTTTAGTGTTGTCTGCTATCAACATTCTATGCTGTTTCCAAGTTTGCAATGAGCCACATATTGTCTTAAAACCCACACAATCAAACAGATATTTTCCTGCTAGTGCACCTTTAATTTAGAAAGAATGTTTCTGTCTGTCAGTAATCCTTTTAGTCACAGCTGTTTAGCCTGGTGAAATGAAATAGCTCCCAATATGCTGAAAGTCTGCCTATTATTAAATGTAATCATTTTTTAATTAACTGGAATTTTCAATATCTTGCAAGCACTCTTTATGAAGTTTTATTCAAATGAGGATATGGATTATTTTACTTCTGAAAGTTTGAAGCTCAGAGAAAAGATGACAGAAGAGATGGGACAGATAAAACAAAGCTTAGCAGAAAAAGGACAATATATGCATAAAATCTGCTTAAAGGATGAGCAGGGTGTATACTCAGAAATGGACCTTGAGGAAGAGCTTAACTGTGTATGAATCTGATGTATACAGTTGTACAAATGTTAATAGTTATCATTATCTTAACTTTTATGTTATTATTATTAATTATGATGGCTAATACTGTAATTAGGTGACTCTAGTAAAGCTTCGACCCATTAAAGCAGTGGTGCAGAGGGCCATGTGTGATATCTCCCAGGTGGACTACGTGTCCTCTCCCAGAACGTACTGTAGAAGCTGCACTTCATCAACACACTAAAGAAATCTCCAAAGCATTGTGAGCCAAATAAAAGCTTTCAAATCCATGTGAAGCAAAAAGCTGCAGTTTACCTTCCTGGATCAATGGACAGAGGAACAGAAGATCACTCTAAACCAGAGTAAAAAGCCTATTATAATTTCTCTCAAAAGCAGCAAAGCTGAATGTTTTCCATTCAAAAATATGTATGATCGTTTCTTTGCAGTAATGGCTATTAATTCTATTCTGACAATGACTGGGCAGACATTTAAAATTCCAAACCTCTCACCATTTACTCTGATGTGAATGCTTAATATATTGTAGAACCAAATGGAGCAGGAAGGTTTCAGTCTAATTCTAGATACAGAGGAGACAGATGTATTTGAAAGGTTGGAAACACATCAGTCTGAAGGAGAAGTCTCTGCGGTCCTTTTTTTTTTTTTTTTTGACTTAGATCAAAAGAAAAGCTCCTCAGTTTTGAAATCAGGATCACGTGATCCTTTCAATGCTCTGTTCCTGATCTGTGTGAGCTGGATGTCTGCCCCCCAGGAACAGGGTAGATGTTTTGTCAGGCAACAGCAACTTTATCTGTCCTGAAGAGTATGGGTAGAAGGAGGGAAATTGTCCTTTCTGCTGCTTTTCCTGACTCACCCTCCCTGACTTAAGTGATGATGTCCTCTGAGAGAAAGTGTCTCTCTGTACCCAGTGAAGTGAAGGCAGGAATCATGGTGAGGAAGAAGCTCTTTATGTCCTTCCCACCAAGGGCTAGCAACACAAGGTATTCTGTTAGCAGCAGGAGACTATATGGTGGTCACCAAATGGGACTGTGAGCAGAGAGCATCCGGCTGCAGGAGCTGGGAAGAGGCAGCATTGGAACAAGTAAAAAGCAAAGGAGTTTCCTTCCTTAGGAAGAGAAGCAAATAATTGGCTTGATTTTAAAAGCTCTAGCTTCTGAGCTCTAATTAAATCTTCAAGTGAAGGGGAAGGGAAGGATGCAGGGAGTGTAATTGTATAACTTTCTTCTACAAAAACTGCTCAGTCTGGGGGTCCCATTCATCTCCAGGCAGACATTCAGCCCTCAGCTGTTACAAAACCAGCCCAGCCTGGCACCAGCCTGTGCAACCCCCGGCTGCTCATTAAAACCAGGCACAAGCACTGCAAGAACGTGTGAGCCGGATGAGAGGTGCATTTGGCAGAGCTGCCTGGGGAAGTGGCTGTCACTCATGGCTGTACCAGCACAGGGCTTTCAGGAACAGCAAAGCTGTTTCTCATCTCTCGGATGCTCCCTGCAGCCTTGTTCCTGAGATTGCTGTTCACACACTCTTCACTGAAGTCAAGGAGTGGGTTTCCTTCCGAAGAAGAGGATAGGTGGGGAAACTGCAAGACTGAGTCTAGCTTCAAAATGTGCAAGGGATCTTCTTCTTAGTATAGACATTGCCAAAAAGCCCTAGCAGCCTGTGTCTTGGAGTGTGCACAAGATCTGAATGCACATCTGCTTAGCCTGGCTGGAGGAAATGTTTTTTTACTATGGATGAATATGTAGAGAAAATACTACCAAAAGGATGTAAAATTCACAGGGAGTATAGGTTAATGAAGAGGAACCCCAAATGCACACAGGATATACATTTCCATTTAACCCATATTAATCTTTTGCTTCCCACTGGGCCCTGAAGCCATAAGCAGAAACTCACCTCCAGTCACATTGTCTCCAAAACGCATTTCTATATGGAAAGACTTTTTTCCATACTGCTTGTAATAACAGTATGAAAGTCAGAAAAAGTTAGCTGAATCCCTGCTACCTGTTAACCATATGTGAGCCTGCCTCCCTTTTGGGTGAAAGCACCCTCTTGCAGGCAACATGGGCAAAAAAATGTTTGGGTGAGAGCAAGAGCTCAGGTCTGAAACGATCTGGCAGCACAGACATAGTCTGAATTTCTTTTCCTCAGAGAAGCTATGCCTTTGTTTTCCTTAATATATTGGTACTCTTCCTGTATACATCTCCCCATGGCCAATAAGAGTATCTATATCTCAATAGTGTTCTATATTTTAAATGACTACATTATTATGTACTGTCATAGCTCTGGTAACACAATTTTCTCTATTAACACACGTTTTTGAAAAGTTTTTATGTTATTAAAAAAAAAACAACAAAATGCCTTGAAACATGTTTCTTTCTACCTCAAAATATTTCAGATAATAATAATTATAGCTGAACAGAGAGATCTGGTTGCAGATCAGGGGGAAAAGGAGAGTTTATGGCCTTTGGAAAAAGGGGTATGCCACTCAGGAGAACTACAAAAATGTTTGAGGCTATACAGGGAGAAAATTAAAAGGGCCAAAGCCCAACTTGAAATTCATCTGGCTTCAGCTGTTAAAGATAACAAGAAATGTTTCTACAAATATATTATCAACAAAAGGAAAACTAAGAAGAATCTCTGCCCTTTATTGAATGCAGGGGGAAATCTAGTGGCTAAGAATGAGGAAAAAGCTGAAGAACTTAAGATTTTCTTTGCCTTAGTCTTCAGTAGTAGAAAAAGTTATTTGTTGGGTACCCAGCTCCCTGGGTTGGCAGACAGATGTGGGGAACAGATTGAAGCTCCATGATCCAAGAGATGATGGTTAGTGACCAGCTCTACCACTTAGGTATACACAGGTCTATGGGCCCAGATGCCATACACTCAGGGGTATTGAGGCACCTGGCAGAGGTGCTCTCCTAGCCACTTGCAGTCATTAACAAGAAGTCTTGGATAACCAAGGAGGTCACAGTTGCCTGGAGATTGGCAAATGTGAAATCCATCTACAAAATGGGCCAGAAGGAGGATCTGGGAAACTAAAGGCCTGTTTGTCTGACCGTGGTGCTGGGGAAGGTTATGGAGCAGATCATCTTGAGTACCATTATGCAGCATAGGCAGAACAACCAGGCCCAGACAACATGGGTTGACAAGAGGCAAGTCCTGCTTGATGAACATGATCTCCTTCTATGAAAAACTGACCTGCTTAGTGGATGAGGGAAAGGCTCAGGGATGAGGGAAAGTGGGTGAGGGAAAGGATGAGGGAAAGCTGGACCTTAGTAAAGCCTACAAGACAGTTTCCCACAGCATTCTCCTGGAGACTCTGGCTACATATGGCCTACACCACTGTACTCTTCACTGGGCAAAAAAAAGGGCTGACTAGCCTCGTCCAGAGAGTCTTGGTGAATGGATTTAAATCCATCTGGTGGCAGGACACCAGGGGTGTTCACCAGGGCTCAGTTCTGGGGCTAGTTCTGTTTAGCATCTTTATTGGTGACCTGGACAAGGACACCAAGTGCACCCTCAATAAGTTAGCAGACGACACTAAGTTGGGAGGGAGTGTTGATCTGCCTGAGGGTTGGAAGGCTCTGCAGAAGGACCTGGACAGGCTGAGCAATGGGCTGAGGCCAATCATCTGAGCTTCAACAAAGCCAAGTGACAGATCTTGCACTTGAGTCACAACAACCCTGCTTCAATGCTGCAGCGTTGGTGAAGAGTGGCTTCAAAACAGCCCAACATAGAAAGATCTGGGAGTTGTTGATTGTTTAGCCTGGAGAAAAGGAGGCTGAGGGGAGACCTTGCTGCTCTTTACAACTACTGAAAAGAGGTTGTAGTGTGGTGGGAGTTGGTCTCTTCTCCCAAGTAAAAACTGATAGGACGACAGGAAATGACCTCAAGTTGTGTCAGTGTAGGTTTAGATTGGATGTTAGGAAAAATGGCTTAACTGAAAGGTTTATCAAACACTGGGGTGGGCTGCCCAAGGAGGTGGTTAAATCACCATCCCTGGAGGTGTTTAAAAGATGTGTAGATGTGGTGACAGGGGACACATTTTCTCACTGCACTTGGTAGAGCTAAGTTAATGGCTGGACTTGATGACCGTAAAGGTATTTTCCAACGAGAACTATTTTGTGATTTGGTGATAATTATGATGATGACAACAACAACAAAACCAACATAACACTCAGTAATAATATAAGAAGTAGTCTTGCATTTTCTAAAGCGGCTATTGAAAGCAGTCCTGGAAGAGTTTTATTTTCTTTTTAATACTGTCCTGCTAAGGTTGCATATCTAGTGGAAGAGACTCCCTATGGGGAAAAGGAGGAGAGAAAAGAGCACAGCCTCTAAGGCATAGTATTTTAAGACAGAATCCAAATGAGTGCTACAGCCTTTGTTTGGGTAATAAAGGAACAAGTGATGTAGTGATAATATACTTTAAAATAGCTGATGTCCAAGTACAATAATGCCCCCATTGCTATAGGGATTTTTCTGTAGTTTTTTTGTTGCATAATTCATGTGTGTGCATATATATATGTATTTATAAAAATAAAACCAAGCTCCATGTCAAATCTCCAAGCCAGTTTTAGAGCCTTTAGCAAGGAAAACATCAAATACAGAAAGTTTATCTACAGAGAAATAACAAAAAATTGATAATAAAAAAGTCCTTTCAGAAGCTTAGGCTACCCAGAAAATGCATCTTCTATCTGCAGAAAAAAACCCATACCTTAAGACACAACCTGTTCTGACTAGCTCACAATAAATCTAGAATCATAGAAATGTCAGGCTTTGAGGGGTTCTCTTGTTCAGCCACCTTCACTGAAGCAGCATCAAAAAGACATGAGATACCCTGTACATTAGCTGTTCTTAAAAACCTGAAGTGAAAGAGCTCCTCAAGCATGCCTAAGAAGATTGTCCCATTATTTCATACTTATTGGGAGAGTTATTTTATACTATTGAACTTAAGTTGTCACATGTTCCATAGAACTTCTGATTCTATCCCAAGACCTGTGAAAAATAACTAATCACTCTTTTTTTTAGTACAATTTATATGTATTGGAAAACTGCTAACTGCATTTGTCAGTCTTGTTTTTTCCAGATTGAACCCAGCTCATTCAGCTTAGTCTTGGTACTCTTGTCAGGCTCCCTGTTTGTCTTAAACCAACACTGAAGCTGACATACAGTCTAGATAAAGCCTTGGGAAGGACAAGCAGTATTGAGTAATGAAGAATAAAAAACTAAAAAAGACTTGTTCTGGCAACCTCCTCATACATACCACTTACTAGTAGTTGATTTGTCTTTCTGTTGATCAACTATTTTTACACTGGCCAGGCCAGTTCTTTGCCTCCACAGGGTATTAGCATCACTGAGTGCACAGGCACTGCTGCCATCATTTGCACAATGTGAGAACCCACCACACAAATTTTTTGTTGTTTTAAATTTTTCTTCTTCTGAAGAGGGAGTATTATATGTATCGCAGTAATTAAACTCTGCATACTCTAAGATACTCCCTACATCTTTCAGCTAAGTATTTTCATTTTTAATAACACTTGATTTTCTTTTTTTTTTTTCCTTTTGCTGCTGCAGAGTGCAGCAACTTTAGATTCAGTGGTGTTAGAAGTGGAGAGACTATGTAAACCAAATCAATAATGCTTAAAATTTAATTGAGCAGTTGCATCTGAAGAGTTGACTCCAAAGAGTACATGTGATCCATCATGATACAGCCAGTGCTATTTCAACTACAGTAATATAGAAGTGCCAGTCTTCTCACTGTAAACCTTTGGCAACATGATATTCTTCTGTGGAGAGACAGAAGGAAAGAACAAAATCTGGCCAGGAACTCTCTGCAGTTTATTTTGAAGTGTTCACCATGCTTTGACCTTCATACCTAAGCATCCTTTTGATCCCTGTGATGCATGCCTGGGTTTTTGATCCTCAGATGTTTGATTTTTCCCAAGGTGTTTGGCTGCCCTTGCAGGGAATTATCATTGGAAGGGAGAGAAGAAAGGAAATGTTTGTGGGAGGGATAACTGTTGTAATTCATTGGTAAAAAGAGAATAAATAATCTAGTCTATAGCAGACCTTTAAACCCTGAACAGAGGTGACTTCATGAGAGCTTACAAACACCTCTAATTCTCTGGAAGGGTGGTTGGAAGTAGGAGGACACCAGGACTCCCCTGGCACTTCATATAACACTCATACTGCATCAGTGGGCTTTGCAAACAGATATTTCACACATACATCAACCTAGAAACTGTAAGAAAGCAGCCCTAGCATTTGAAAATATTCAGTTATTTTATTTATAAGTATTTCTTAAATCCCCCCATGGTTGAAAATATTGCCTATCTGGATTTTTATACTGAAGAAATTCCATGGCTCTTATTCCAGTTAAGAATAAAAAAGAAAAAAAAAACATTTTTGTACATAATGCATGAGCAGAACTTTTATATGATTGTAAAATATTAAAATGGAAGTTTTATAAATTCTGTAATGATTGTAATAAATGGGTAATTTCCTAGAAAGGTAGTTGAAAAGAACTCAGAACCTGCCTTTGTCATCAGTCTTTCAATGCTGTATTTTTTTGTGCTCCCAAATTATTCTTTTTAACAGGTTTTGCAATTCTCCACACCGTGCTTACTCTGTCTCAGCCTGCTTTAACACTGTATGAGTGCTGGAGAAGAAGAGACAGCTGTTTATGGTATAGTCTGCTGGTGATGTTAAAAAGCTCCTTGATGCACTAAAAAGCTAGGGAGAAGTGGGTCGTGTTGTAAACATTAATGTTAATTCTTGCCAGAGGCTGATGGAATATGTAGGTCACATCACAAGGTGTTTATGCAAAAAAATCCTACAGCAGTAATAACACCTTCTCTTGGGCATGACGCCCATTTCTTGCAAAGAATGATGACAAACCTCCCACCTACCACCTCCCAGTCACTCAGTGGTACAGAAACAAGGAATGTCACAGTGCCATGTTTATGAAATTATCAGAATAAGCATATTTTATCTTGAGCTTTTAAAAAAAATAAAGAAAAAATCAGAAATTATTACAGATGTTCTCAGCAATAAATCCACATTTTCAGGAGTTGCCATAGTGCCTTAAATGCTGGATGAGAGCCTTAACAAATCTGTTACTAAGAAAGTATTGACTAGTTTCAAGCAAAGTCAGCATTTTTCATTTTATAGATGCATACATTTAATAAACAGACTTGTACTCCAAAAGTATCTTTACTTTTGGTCTGGTTTTCCAATATTAATTGTTTTCAGTAGAGTTGATCAGGATTTTTTTGTCATATTTTCAAGATATAAACATTTGTCTAGCTCACAGAGCATAAAAACTACCACTGCTTCCAAAATTGCTCATAAACTCACATTTTTAGAAAATACATGTTATGATGCTGCTATAGAAGGTTATTTTTCTTCTATTTTTAAAGCATTTTTCCACTGCCTCTTAACAAGATAAAATTTCTATGTGAGTGATTTGAAATGAAAAATATATACTTTGGGAGTTTTTGTAAGATGCTCTGTGAAAGGCTATATTTTGTAGGATTAAGGACTTTTAGTGAAGGGTAGAAAAAATCCCAGAAGACTTCCCTACTAACACTTCTGAAATAATTTTATTTGTAGGGTATATTTGTTGAAGATGTTGAAGATGTTGCAGAATGGGTATAGGAGAGTGAAATATTTGCATCTTTATTTTGAACTATGCTTTATATACTCCACTTTCCAGCAATTTCTCTGCATAAAAGGCCCTGATCAGACATTGTCTACATGCCAAAAATTTTGCATAGAAATGCTTATTCTACAAATACTTAGCAGAGTCTTTCCTGACTGTGAGCAGTGAACTTGAGCTCTAACAGAGCTCAGAATGTTTTAAACACCAAGGAAGTTGAATTTCTGTCTCTATGTATCTAGTCAAAACCCCTATAGAAATATTCCATAAAAGGCTTACTTTGCATCAACTAATTTTCATTGTCTTGATTCAAATTTCTTAGAAAAATGTTCTCAGGGTAACTTTTTTACTGTCTGGTGTAATAAAAAACCAGGCATTGTCTATTTCTATTTCTACCGTGCAGCAGAGGACAGATTAGTTATTATCAGTCCTCCTACCTCTATCATAGTGCTGATGTAAAGGTATGAAAATATACTAGATGTCCTATTAAATGTTCTGATAAATTGATATAAATGACCATATTATCTGAGAATATAACCAGTATATAGATGGGTAATACATAGATGTGGAACTGGTCGTAAAAGCTTTGTACCATTTGGTCCGAGCTAAAATTTCTCATTCAGCGACGGTCAAGGTGGTTGCTGTTCCAACATCTTGGCAGTTCTAACACCAGATGTACCAAAGGGTTACTCTGATGACTGATACAACCTCAGTCTAATGTTTCAAAACCACCCTCTAGGAGCTTCCTGTGGACATTTCTCTTAAACTGGTAGAAAGGAGGAATGGTATTATTTAGGATTAAAATATACTGATCAAAAGGATAGGAAGGAATAGAGTCATAGTTCTGGTTCCTGTCTACACCAATTGGACCCTTGGCAGCCACTAACATACTGATATAACGTGTTTTTCCTTTGTGAAAGTAACATAATTAAAGAACTAGCACTTGCTTGAGAGAGAAATTTGACTGCGGTTTCCAAGATTTGTGGCCTTTGGAATAACTAATTCAGTATTTTTTTCCTCAATACATAGCTTACCTCAATACATTTGAAAAATTACCAGTGTTTTCTGATATTTTTTTTTACAGGCCATTTCACAAATCTGCATAATCACCTCAGGTTATATGGCTGTATGTACAAGTAATTTGGACAAGTATTTCGATTCTTCTACTTCATATAATATCCGTCAAGCTTAGACCTGGACTCTTGATGATTTTTTTTTCCCAGAGGTTTTTTCAGCCTTATTTTATGGACCCCTTCCTTTTCCTAGTCACTCATTTCCACTCTCTTTTCTGTCTCTAGCTGACACATAAGCAATGAACTGTTTGCTATTCCTACAAAGCCACAAAACTGCAGCTTTTCAGGTCTTTCAGGATGCCAGATTCAGTGAATACAACACAGTGCTTTGTCTCTCTCCCACTGGCTCTTCTCAATTCACTTTCCAAAGGGTCTTCATCCACTATCTGCCTTATTAGGCTGAGGGACAGAGCCTACACTGTTGGCCTCTTTGGAAAGCACAGCACTTACTGATCCCGAGCAATGCCTAAACACACCCATTATAATTAGCTAAAGGCAAGTGATGACTGCTGGATACCAGTTCCAATCTTTCCTTATCTTAACCCTTACAGAACAGTTCCAGCCCTAGTATCTTCAAATTTTCAATGAGCATGCCAAGAGTGACTTTAAAATTTTTATATTTTTCCCCTATAAGTAGTGCCTATGGCTACATGCTTGAGTCATATGTTTAGGTTATACCCTAACTATTGCCATTATGTTACCCTAAGAAGACTGTCCTTTACAGTCTTCTGACAGGTCTTATATTTGAAACTGGGGACCCAACAAATGCTGATTTGGCTCCTGTGGAGCGATGTGATCTTGTTCCTGTCAGTGGTTAATTTTACAAGGAAGATCTCACAGAAGGGTTGAAGAAGATGATGAAGAAGATGATACTCTTCTCCCAGAGGCAGAGCTGTGATCATTGGTGTAGAGATCTGAAAAGAGTGGATCATGCATATGTTGTATAAAAAATGAGAGATGTGGGAAAATGTGGAAATACAAAATCACAGAATCACAGAATCACGGAATAATTTCTTTGGAAGGGATATAAATTTGTTCCAAAACTCTGCTAAGATCAAGACTAACTTCAAAATTTGGTCAGTTCCTCAGCAGAGTCTAAAGTATCTCCAAGGTCAGAGGTTCCACTGTGAGGATCCTGCTCTAGGAGGAGATCCTCTTTTCTTCACTTGACTTCTCTCTTGGTGAAAACGTTTTCCCATGTCAGAAAGGAATGTCATCTGTCAAAATAAAATTCCTCTTGTCCTTTTGTTGTCCATCACCAAGAGTGTCTTTGTCTCCTCTACATCTGCCTACTAGCCACATAAGAAAGCAACCTCTCTCTCCTTAGCTTTGTCTATCATGTGTTCCATGTGTTCCATGTCATAGTTTGTTTATCTGTATGGCTGGCTCATCTGCCAGGTATAATACCACAGTATCTTTATTATTTGGTCTAGTAGCATTATAGACTACAGAAGCATTGCCAGTAAAGACTATAAAGAGTCCTGAACATAGGAAGAGAAACTGTCTCTTTGTCCACATAGATAATCAATGCAACAGGCAGCTGGAGTTAGATTAAAGTTCTTTGTTAGGTGTGCTTAGGAGTTCCTTTTTAGTGCTGAAAGGCAAAAAAAAAAGTTTGGAATTACAACAAGGCATTACCTTGGGAACATATGGTTAATTTATTCCCAAGGAAAACCTTGAGCATGAGATGTGACAATCAAGGACTCAAGTTCTAACAGTCAGGCATCTAAGTTGCTTGATAGCATACATGTGCTTGCTGCTTTTCTGGAGCCAGTCTTATCAAGCAGATTTTAACTGATATTTCAATCTATTTCTTCATTATCAGTCAATAGTCTACAGCTTTGATAAAGAAAGGTTCTTACTAGGTGCTAGAAATCACCTGCAGTATATTTTCTTCTATGTATCTATCTTCTATATATCTATCTATATGGATATATTGACACTTACTCTCAACCTTCAATGAGGAAATCAAAATTCAACAGAAAGTTTGTAAATAGAAAAATGCATTTTTCTATATTACAAATAAAAGCATTGGACCTGAGTTCAGTGTTCCTGATGACACAAACATAAACAATCAAAATATTCCCTGGAAATTAATACATCCCAGAAATTCATGAAAAGTGTAGCCTGGAATGTTCGAGAGAGTGGTGGAAGTCAACGTACAATTCTTTAGAAGATTTTGGTGCTGGAGTCAAGCAGTTTAAAAATAAAGAGAAGGTATCCTTTTCTTAGAGGTCTGCTTTTATAAAAAGGCAATACTAAGGAAAAGAGAAAATCAATGTCTTAGAAGTTTTATTTGGGATTGGTGAGGAGGGATTGGGATTTCTTTAAAGCAATAAAACAGACAATATAGGATGTGATGGGTCACACCTCCTTCTGTTTAGTTAAAGTCTATAAATATTATTTGCCTTAGAAGCTGAAAAAAAATTTTCTGTCTCATGTTTTATTTTGTGACTATTTATGCTGGAGAATGAAAGGATATAGTCAATTCTTTATATATTACAGAACACCTGACAGGTGATGCAAACTAATATTCTGTCTCTATTGAGAATGCAGCCTGGAAAGATTACCCTTATGACATATTGACATCAACCAAAGTACTTTTATATTCAGAAAAATAATAACAAAAAGATATATAATAACCAAAACTTGATCTTGTTTGGAACTTCTTATCTAATTATTCTACCTTAATCTCATCAAGTGCATAATATCAGGTCCTCCGTCAAAGCCTGCTGAAATCCATTAGGTGAGCATATTTTAGAGGCTCCCAATATGTTGTTGATCACAGACAATATGATTTCTTACAGCTCCTGGATACACAATTTTGCATCTTTGGCTAAAGTTGCTGAAGCTCACACTTTCAGCTCTGGAAGTTTCTTATTTGTATCTAGTGCACAAGTCAAAATTTTTATTTCTCTACTTCCATTTCCAATTTCAAATTCTTTCCAAAGTACCATATGAAAAAATAAAAAACAGGCTTTTGGGGCAAAATAAGAAGCTTGATTTTAAGCAAGACATTACTATTCAAAGAAGTTACTTATCTAGAAGTAGTAGTCTTCAAGAATTTCAGTTATTAAGATTCACAATTCTTGCAGAGTACCTTGACATTCGCATGCAGTTTTGCACCCATAGCCACTTACCCTTGTGCATAACTGAAACTTTGGGACAAATTTACTGCCAGCAGAAGCAGATACAAACCATTAAAGCAACAAGAAATGTGCTTACTTGAGGTGACTGATTCCATTCAGTGTAGTACTGCTGTCTGCCTTCTACAGACGTGGAAATAAATGGACATTACAAACATAACCAAAACTTCGTACCCACTTTGTTCACTTAATTATTAAGCACAACTGCTAAAAAAATTATTAGTGAAAATTATTTGCTGGACCCATACACCTGGAATAGTGTCATAAAATTACTCTAAGGTTCTTTGTGTTTGCAGTCCACTGACCTTTAGGTCACAGCAGTATTTATGCAGCATAACAAAGCCTCCCCATATGCAACCTGCACCTTCAAAGAATTCAAGAGACAGATATACAAGTGTCATTGTAGGAAACAGGTGCCAGCAATCCACCAATTGCCAGGCAGTGAGCACGAGCTTGTGCTCAGCCCACCTGTGCCCAGTCAGGGCTGGCCCCAGCTGCAAGTAAGCAGCATTAGGGGGCCAATAAAAGGTGGTGCTTGGGTCTGGTTCAGAGCACCAGGACTGACCGAGATCAACCACTGCTCTACCTCGACTTCTCTCAGAGCTCTGCGCTCTTCAAAAAGTTCGTCCAGCTACATGTCATCCTGAATTTATAGCTCTGTTCAGTACTTAATCATTGCCCTAGCTAATCTTGAACTCTACAAAATCCAAGACAAAGTTACTACAGACTTAACCCAAAACTGATTTTTGCTCTCTGTGTTTGGAAGACTGAGCCTGAGCAGATTTTCCTTTCTTCAAACAAATAGGCTAACAAACAAAACCAAAGCAAATCAAACCAAAAACCAAACCAAACAAAACCAAACAAAAATCACAAGTAGATAAAATCCTCAGAAATACTTCCCATTCTTTTAAAGACATTATGTGGTGGATGAGAGTTGAAAACAGACCTATTCCGGCATGTTACCAGGATAAATTCTGAGGACTTCCTACAGGAAAAGCAAAAGAGCCATGTAACCTGGTACTGCTAGAATAGTCTGCTTGCAAACCACATATTTGATTAATCCAGTGACATTTCATGAAGAATTTTATTCTCCTATCATATCATCTGCAAGGAAAAAAGTGAAACAATCACAAAAAGGTTAAAACTGAGTATTTTTTTGTTTTTCCAAACAAAAAAACTTTCCAGGTACTAGGCCTGCCTGTTTATTAATAATGACCTTGAGAAAGTGATGTAAACGCAGCTTCAGATGAAAAACAGAATAAGGTTTTAGAATCACAAGACAGCCATTTTAGGGACATACCTTGGATAGAAGGATACATGAGAAACAAAATAATTAAATATAAATTTCATATATGTTGGTTTATGTCCGTGACACCAGAGATGAGGCTGTATGAAACTATGTTGGTGGGGTAGAAATCTCATTTAAATATATTTGAATAACTTATTTCCTGAAGCCTGGATAAAAATAGGGCAGAATGTGTGTGGGCTGTATTAGTGAGATAGGTTCCCATTCCAAACAGACATATTTCATAATTTTTTTTCTTTCAATAATCCAATTGTCAGTTTTATAGCCCATAAAAAAATGTGCAGCAGTGATAGGAAATGACTTTCATACATATCCTGGCTGCTGAGTTCCTCTGTTTCATTACATCGCCCTGTAGATGACTGACAGCTCTGTAATCAACTTCAGGCTGAATTTAGTGGTTCCACAGCTTTTTCTCTCATTAATTATTGAAGGCATTTTTCTCTGTTGAGAACGACTGCTGTGCACTGGGTCTCTGTATTCACTGCACTTCTATTTGCGTCCCTTGAACAGCAGCTGAGTTGTGTGTTGAGCTGGGAGTCAGTCACCACATGCACACACACAGGAGAAGATGAAGAGGAAGAAAAGCAACATGAAAGAACAGATCTGTTTGCAAGAAGCCCGGAGCAGCTCTGCTGTTACCTGTGAGGCTTCGGCACACTGCGTTCAGAAGTCAACCAATCATTTTCAGGAGAGGTTCTTGTTTTGCAAAAGCTTTTGGTTTTATTCTAAAAAGGGAATTATTTTTTCTTTTTTACTGTTAACTGTGATATTTGCCCTTTTGTTCCTGTCTGCTTAATTGGAGAGTGCAGAAGAAATGGAAATATCCCCTAAGAGATCCCTGCATGTACAAATAGCATAACAGTAAAATGAATGACCTCTAAATGCTATATATACTTCAGATTAAATTTTTCTGAAATATTCAGTGAATGCTAAAGAATGCCATGGTCAATGATCTTCCTTGGAAGACCTGGTGACTGACAGGTCAAATATACATGTTATCTCTTCCACCCCTTCCCTGAGGCAGCTCTGGGTTGGTGTCCCGAAACCTGGTGTCAGCCAAGATATAGCTGTCTTTGGCCTAGTTCACATTATTGTAACACTGCACCTATACAGTTATTTTTCATAAACTGAAAATCATACATCTACTTATAATTAGTTTTGTAGTGTGGGCTAAATGACCTACTCACCAGCCTCCCAATTCCTAATCCCAAGAATTTCAACTGTACCCTTCCTAAATATCCATCTGCCTGCATCAACACATTGATATTTTCTCTGTGCACCAATAGCCTGACTAAAATATGGAAAAAACATATTCACATACTGAAGTGTTTTGTAGATACTGCAGAATTTGGTCTATGATTGAATCAGCTGAATAAGATGAAAAACAGTTTCTAGTATTTGGACACAGTAAATGGTGCCGTTAGGAAGGCACTAGGCTAGTGGGACTAAACTTGTGAAGTTTAGTCAAAGTAAGAAGGATTTTTAAAAATGTTCTTCCTTACAGTGAAAAAGCTTTTCCTTGTCTATGTGGAACCCCTTATTGTCCCACTTGCACCCATTGCCCCTTGTTCTATCATTGGGCATCACTGAGAAGATCTTGGCTCCATCTGCCCGACACTTGCCCTTTACATATCTATAAACATTAATGAGATCTCCCCAATCTCCTCTTCTCCAAGCTAAAGAGACCCAGCTTCCCCAGCCTTTCCTCATAAGGAAGACGCTCCACTCCCCTAATCATATTTGTGTCTCTTCTCAAGCAGTCCCCTGTACTTCTTGAACTGAGATGTCTGTAATTGGACACAAAATTCCAGATGTGGCCTCACCGGGGCAGAGTAGGGGGGGAGGAACACCTCTCTTGATCTACTGACCACCCCCATTCCAATGCACCCCAGGATGCCATTGGCCTTCTTGGCCACAAGGGCACATTGCTGGCTCATGGTCATCCTTTTCTCTACTAGGATCCCCAGATCCTTTTCCTAAGCTGCTCTCCAATTTAACTCATATATAATCACAGGACAACAGAAAATGAGCATAATAAACAAGAAAGCTTTGTTAATCTTAGTCTTCCTGAGAGTCTAATGGTCACATTACAAAAAAAAAAAAAAAACCAAACAAAAAAAAAGCACCTAAAATGTTCTTGGTTACATTTGTTTGGCCTTAAGTTAATTAGCATATGTGATATCTTCAAGCCCCAAAATCATATTCCCTTCTTAAATCTTTACAAATTACTTTCTTAATGGATTTCATAAGCACAGAAAATATAGCCTGTAGACAAAGGAAAATGGATTCCAATTGAACAGCTCCATGAGGAGAATCATGAGGGCACAGCTGATGTTAGGAAATATGGTTGGAAGATGTGGATTTTAACAACAGGGGAAAGGAAAACATGGTGCTTTGTTACAGAACAGTGTCCAGTAGCAGTCATTATTTTTTGTAGATTATCTGGTCACTAATAGGAACTTGGAGATTTTCATTGGAGATTTTCATTGGAGATTTCTGTGAAAGTAGGGGAATTCAGAGATGCTCTCTGGTATTGCATGTGTTCCCTTCAATATGAAAAATTCCTTCAATGTGAGAGAAAAAAATATTATCATCACATTCCCCTTACTTGCATTGCTGATAAGCAATGACCTTCCCTATTTAAATCTATTCACGCTGCCAGTACTTTGTATTAATATTGAGAAATCCATAATTATAGTACTAATATTTTTTCTAATTTCCTGTTTAAATATAATTAAGATCAGATTATATATAACAGCACCTGTGCTAATATCATATTTTTTATTTAAATAATCTTTTTTCTTCCCCTAGAACTGTGCAGCACATTCTCATTGAATGCTCTCTAGGAAGCTGGAATTACCTCATCTGAGATGTCTCAGGATTACATCTGTCACAGTTAAAGATGTATCACACTGGTGGTCCGTAGTCATCCTGTTTCCAGCTGATCCACTGATTACTTTCACCCTCACTGTTATTTCTAGCTCATAAACACACAGCTGAAATCAGTTTTTTGTAAGCTTAAATGTGCAACTTGCACTTTGTTCCTTTGCAGCTCATCCCATTCCCACTGTTCAGCTTTCAGTGTAATTTCATTCTCCTTGCATGATATTCTAGCAGCTGACTGGTGCAAAGACAATCAAAATGCCCCTAAGAATGTCATACTAAAGATTAATTTTTATAGATGAGTCACATAATAAAATCTTAAGGACTGATTTTCCCCTCTTCGACTATGCAGGGTAGTAGAGGGTCTACAAGCAGGAGACTCGTGAAACTCTGGGTAGAAAAGTAGGGTACAGGCCTCTTTTTCTCCTTCAAAAAGAAAGCTTAGGGAGACCAGACTGAACTTATGACTATACTGTTTTCCACACAGATTTACAAAATACGTTTATGCATGAAGTATACGTTCACAAACTCTTCTGTTCTTTCTGGGAAGCTAGCAGTAGCCTGCACATCCATAGTTCAGGTGTCAACAAATTTGACATGCATGTGTTTAAGCCCCATCTTTCATTTCTGGGTTTCTAAATATAAACAAGAGCCACTTATAGGTGGGTGGAAGGTCATGCAATATTTTTGGTTTGGAAATAAATGCTTGTTTTGTCTCTCTTATTCTAATCCAAACCTCAGTTCCATAAAACTGGTAGTCCTACAAGTTACAGAGACAGGAAGGGTCATCGTCCCTTTTCAAAGAAATGTTTATGAGTAAAGGTCATACTGACATAGTGTACTAACATAGGTATAAGCACAGGATTCAATAATGTCCTGATTTTCTATCTTTATGAATAGAGCTTTTAAGAAAATTACCTATGGCAAGAAGTTGACAATCTATTTTATCAGCTGGCAATGGCAGTTTTTAAGGTTGATTATAGCTTAAACTCTTTTCAGAATCTTTTCAGGCAATACTGAAAAAGAAATGTAACTTTGAATTCACATAACAAGATACAGTTGAATAATTTAATTCTCTGGTGGATAGGATATGAGACTGGGAATATATCAACAACAGACACTTAAATACTGGCACCTATTTATTTTAGGTAGTTTTCTAGTTATAAGGATGAACTGTGGAAAGGAGATCAGAAATAGGAATGAAACAGTCACCGTCTGGAAACTGAAATGGGTGCAAGAACTGTAGATGAAAAAATGTGAAATTTGCATGACATAATAATACATAGGCATAAATATATTTTCATCTGCCTGTTCAATCAGTAGCATTCTCTTAACCTGTTTGTATGCAGAATGATTCCTACCTGAAAACATCAATTTTCTTCCAAAATAATATTATCACGGTTATTACTGTGATTTTCTGTATATGGCAACTGAGGTAGAAAGACCTGTAATAAACTATGGACATCAGTGCTTTCTGTTGATTGTCTTTTTTCATACTGAAGGTTAAAAATGAAGGATGAAAAGTTTCTCCATTAGGAGTATATCTGGAACAGTGATAAATCAGCAATGAAAGTCTGTTCTGTGGTCAGCTCTTCTGTTGGCTTCTGAAGGACAACAGGTGTACAGTGGGTACCGACCTGAGGTGGTAGGTAGGATCTAGACTTTTCTTATAGTCCTTAAGCACTGTATATATATGATTTTTAAGCACATTCATGTGTGGTGACTCCACTACTTCCCTGGGCAACCTGTTCCAGTCTAAATAACCCTTTCTGTAAGGAATTTTTTCCTAACATCCAATCTAAACCCCCACCCCCAGCACAACTTGAAGCCATTTTCTCTCATTCTATCACTAGTGAGGAGAGACCAACCCTGCCTCTATATAACCTCCTTTCAGGTAGTGGGAGTGAATGATAAGGTCTCCCCTCAGCCTCCTTTTCACCAGGCTAAACAACCCCAGTGCTTTTAGCTGATCCTCAAGATGTTTGCTTCCCAGACTCTTCACCAGCTTTGTTGCCCTTCTCTCAACAATGCATTATTTCACGTATTTCCTTCTATGGACTACAAAAGGTGACTGGGCTGATGAGCTCAGATATAAACACCAGATTTACTACAGGCAGAATTTAGTGAACTGCAACACACCTGTGAAGACTAACCTACACTCAAGCTTCTAGAAACTCCCTACTTAAAACAATCCAAAACCAAATCAGTGTTTATTTCTACTCTAGATTTACATTTACAGTCATTTCAGTATTCTTTAAGCATTAAAAAATACATACCATTAATATAAATTAATGTATTGATTACCCATGGACTAGTGAGTTCAAATTTCTTTTTAAACTTTCAAGTCTTCTCACTCTTACCACCCATACAATTTTTCTAGCTATTTTCGAATACCATTGATTCAATCATCAAATATCAAAAACCCCATGAAAACATAAATCTTGACAGGATCTCAAGAAGACATGTTTTAATCTGTCCCCTAGATATGAAATAAGAAGGGTATATCTTAACCTTTTCTGTCAGATGCTTTTCAGAAAGCATTTTCTTAAAAATTTCCAGTGAGGTGGATTTTACAGCTTCCTTGGATGACTTGTTCCAATGTTTCACTCCCTTGTAATTTAAAAGTTTTTCTTATTAGGTTTTTGCAAGTTAAACTAATTTCTTTTTCCCTTATCCCCTGTGGATGTAGAAAGCAATTAATCATCACCTTTTCTATAACACCATTTTACATACTGAAGATAACCATCATGTCTCTGTCTTCCCTTGTGTAGACAAAAGGAATCCAATTTTTTCAACCCCTCCCTGTTACTCATGTCTTATAAACTTTTTTCTCTTGCTGTTTCTACTTTAAACTTTCGTGGCTACACATATCTTCTACTATGGTGCTTAAAATTATGCAGTATCTCACTGGAACAGTAGTAGGTGAAGTTTAATCATTATTTCCTGTATCTTACCTCTCACGTGGCCTTAATGAATCACAGAATGAGATTAACCAGTTTTGATTTATCTCTCTGTTGACTTTCATTCTTCTCAGAATGTACGATCATGCTAGGGGCTCTTTTGGCATATTACTGCCTCATGAACCATTCCTCTTTTTGTAGTTACACATATGTCGTCGTCTTCTGGGGCACAGTGCCTTTTACTTCTCATCACTGAAATTCATTCTGTTGGATTTCCTTTTATTTCCCCAGTTTCTAAAGATCATTTTGAGTTTTAATACTGCTTTGTGGGTTGCTTGTGACCTCCCTTCTGGCCCTGCTTGAATTCATCAGTGCTTCACAGATCAGGAAAGAAGCTGGTAATATTACTGAGCTAATCAGTGTGTGTGTGAAATGAAAAGTTTAAAGCAATGGCAGAGAGTGAAAAACATTGCAAGAATTAGTTGGGAATAAATACTTTGTGGGTAGCTGTCAACTAGGATATAAGAAACACTTATATGGTGTTCCTCCAGTTGCCTTAGAAGGCCACTTGGGATGTCAAGTGAAGAAAGTGATGTGTGTAGGTCTCAGCACCAAAGGCAAAAGCAGTAGCATACAGTCTAAGGCAAAGCTGTACAGATTCAAGTATTTTAGCAATGTAAGTGTTATAGAAATTGATAAAATTGGTGATAAGTACATAGGCAATATAAAAATATCTGGAGCTCAGCACAGAATTATGGAACTTCTATACAAGATCCCTGTCATATTATACAGGATTATACACAGACTGAAAAATTTCCCAACCACTGCATTTTAAAACACGGAACTTCAATCACAGAGCAGCTAGGGGTAAAGTTTCCCTGGAAATTTAAGATCATAAAAAAAAAAAAAAAAAAAAAAAAAAAGTGTTTGGAAATTTTATTCTGGATTGGCAATAGTGGGTCAGGGATTCTGGAGCTTCTGAGAGCCAGTAGTCAGAAGTCTGGGGTGAGAGAGCAGTTATCAACAGACAGGAGACAAAGATTCTAGAACAAGAATCTAACAATTTAAAAATTTGATGATGATAATAATTATAATAACAATAATAATGTGTTTTCTATTCTAACTGATCAGAAACCACTTTACAAGTGTACAGGACACTATCTGATAAATCTTTAGAGTTAGCAATGAATTATAAACTGTGGTCTGAGGATATTTTTGATTCAACTGATAGTGAATCTGTCTCATCCTTCCACACCAAATATTCAAGCACTTCTTCTCTATCTGTCAGAATTAAATCTAGAATTCCAGTTCTATGACTTCTTCTAATGTCTCTCACATGATAATATACAATTCTGATGATGGTCCAAGATTTTTAATTTACAAATTCACTCCTTTTCTCAGGATATTCCTACATAGATACCTGAACCACTCATCAGGCTTTTGTCATTTACTTACAGAAATTTTTAGCCAACTTACATGTTTTTAGCACCTGCTTCAAATGTTATGAAACAATTTCTACCAGGTTGCTTAATGATGAATGATGTTCTTTGGTGCTTCTCCCTGGCTTTGTCAGCTGGTCATCCAAGGTTCCTTGTGGGCCTTCCTCAATGAACACTGCCAAGGAAGCTGAGTTCCAGAAACTTATCTGTAATGCAATGACTTCATAAGACAATCGTCAACAAATAACTCTAAAAGTTTATTATCTGCCTGTATATGCCTATCCCATTACATTGCTTTGGGAGAATAAGTAATAGCACCTATTAGTCTGATGTCTTCAACTTTGCTCTCAGAATTTCAAAGTTCTTTTTAATTGGATTCGGGTCATTGAAACCAGTATGGGTAAGCAGCTTAGAGTATCATTGATGTTTTCAAGGTCTTTGCAAGACACTGAAGGTCATAAAATTCAGACACCTGGGTTTGTCACAGCAGATTCTATTTGCAATTAAAAGAGTAAGAATAACAAGGAGATTAATTGCTTTCAGTTGAGTTATTATAGATTCATATCAATGTAATTGAGCTCATAATCTGGCCCATTGACAGATGAGTTCATTTATGAGGAGTAGTTTCATTATTGCTCTTCTTGCAGCAGTATTCTTTAAAAAAAACCCCAAGTCTTCAATGTATTTTTCTTGCATTTCAAATCCATTAAAGATATGCATTAAAATATAATTCCTGCCAAAAAATATTTACTGTATTTCTTTTAATCTCAACTAAAAATATTGCTTCTATCTCCTTCATCTTTAGATGAAGGACTAAAAGATGGAAATAAGTGTTCTTACAGATGTCAGTACTGACATTTGTAAAGTATGGATGAGTGTCTTCCAACAGAGTGAGGGAACCTGGACAAACTGCTGTTTGGCTGTGCTCCAGCCCTCTGATCATCTTTTTGGACCTCCTCTGGGCTCACTCTGAGAGCTCCATGTCCTTCCCTTCCAGAATCGGACACAAGACTTCAGGTGGGGTCTCACAAGACAGGGTTACAGAATGATAGAATCAGCCAATTTGGAAAGGACCTCTTAGATCATCAAGTCCAACCCTTAATCCACTACCACTGTGGTTACCAGACCATGGCACTGCGTACCACATCCAGTCTCTTCCTAAAAATGTCCAGGGATGGAGAATCCACCACCTCCCTGGGGAGCCCATTCCAATGCCTGATTACCATCTTTGTAAAGAATTTTTCCCTAATATCTAACCTAAACCTCCCCTGGCAGAGCCTAAGACCATGCCCTCTCATCCTACTGATGGCTGCCTGGGAGAAGAGACCAACCCCCACCTGACTCCATCCTCCTTTAAGGGAATTGCACCAAGTGATGAGGTCTCCCCTGAGCCTCCTCTTCTCCAGACTGAACACCCCCAGCTCCCTCAGCCCTTCCTCACAGGACTTGTGCTGTAGTCCCTTCACAGCCTCCTTGCTCTTCTCTGGACCTGCTCCAGCACCTCGATCTCCTTCCTGAACTGAGGGGCCCAGAACTGGACACAGTACTTGAGGTGTGGCCTCACCAGCGCTGAGTACAGGGGAAGAATCACTTCCCTGGACCCTCTGGCCACGCTGTTCCTGATCCAGGCCAGGATGCCATTGGCCTTCTTGGCCACCTGGGCACACTGCTGGCTCATGTTCAGCTCCTTGTCGATCCAAACTCCCAGGTCCCTTTCTGCCTGGCTGCTCTCCAGCCACTCTGTGCCCAGCCTGGAGCTCCCCATGGGGTTTTTGTGGACAAAATGCAGGATCCAGCACTTGTCCTTGTTGAATCTCATCCCACTGGAATCAGCCCAACTGTCCAATCTGATCAGAGGAGGAGAATCACCTCCCTTGACCTGCTGGATCCATTTCTTTTGATGGAGTCTAGGATTGGTTGGCTTTCTGGCTTGTTAGCACATGTTGTCAGCTGATGCTGAGCTTCTCATCAACCAACACCTCTTTTCCTCAAGGCTATTCTCAAACCATTCTCTTCCCAGACTGAATGTGTGCTTGGGATTGCCCCAATCCATGTGTAGGACCTTGCACTTGACCTTATTGAATTTCATGAGCTTGGCATGGGCCTATCTCTCAAGCTTATCAAGATCTCTCTGAATGATTTCACTTCCTTCACATGTGTTGATCACACCACCCAGCTTGGTACTATCAGCAAACTTTCTGAGTGTGCACTAAATTCCTATGTCCATTTTGCTGACAAAGACATTAAACAACACCAGACCCAGAACCAACACTTGAGGAAAGACACTTGGCACTGGTCTCAATGAAACAGCAAATATCTTTAGAACAGTGATTCTGAGCAGAACTGGTATTCTTTTGGTCTTTTGTACTTGAGAAGTTCATCTTTCAGTTTCTTGTTTTCTTGATTTGTCAAAACATTCCTTTAGTCACTGTATTGGGAAAAATTCCAAACAAGGATGAACAAATGTACCTTTTATTTTATCCTTGTAGCAAATTAGCTTTATGCCATGTGTTCTGATTTTCTGCTCAAGTCTTCAGGAAAAATCCAAGTTGGAATGATTTTATCAAGATTCAAATTTTAAGATAATATGTGAGAAGGCAGAAGCTTTAGTCCTATAAATTACCCCAGGAAACTGTAGATATGTACAAGCAATTGCAACAATAAAATGCAGAGTGGTAAGCTCTATGTGGCCAAATTTCTCACTTGTATTTGTGTCACCACTCCATATGATCTTAATGCGAGCGCTCCTAGGCTTCCGTGCAATCACAATACTTGTAGAGTATCCTTTGGAAAATATACTTTCTTCTTTCAAATATTTTTTTGTAGATCTGCGTAGTCTCTCACTCCCCAGACCTAATCAATTTCTTGAAAACCTAGCTACTAACTGAATGCTTGCATAACAATTTAGGAGGACAGAAAAAGATTAGAAGCAGAGATAGTAATTGGATCTGATTGTCTATACTATTGATATGCTGTTTCAAATGGCAAACATAGATACTTTTTGACATTTGAGGCATCTTACTTAGAATATGCCCCACAGCTGCTGCTACAGAAATATGTGGTCTTCCATAGATCACTGTAAATTTTCAAAGTCTGTGAAGATATCTTGGATACCATGAGGAGTCTAAGTTTGCAGAGGACAGATTAAAAGTCAAGGATATTAAGAGAACTACTCAGTTTTCTCTAAACTAGATATATTTTGCCAGTTAGTTTTCATTACAGGCTTCACTGATCTTACCAAGAGATATATAATCAGATCCTAAGCATTTAAATGACATTTGGACAAATACAAGAGACACTTAAATGTGGGTGGCTTAATCTGAGACCTACTCTGCATGTCAGATGTTGAGTTCAGTCAAATTTTTGATACTTTCTCCCGCTAGTCTCAAAAGGAAGTTGATAAAATTTGATCTACTTGAAAATACTGTAATTCAGTTTGGGACCAGAAAAAATTACAGTATTAATTATGATAGTCAACTATGTTTAAAAATGAGGCTTATCGTATGTCCATTACTAAAGTGTTTTTAGAAACAGGCTAGGAACAGAATTGCCAGAAATGCCATATAAGCATTGTAGATGTGACAGGCTTATAACGTAACAGGACATGGTTTTCTAGGGAGAGGTCACATCTGTCCCTAGACCTAAATATCTTTCATGGTTAGAAAAATGGAAGCCCTAGAAAGACCTTTTAAAATGTGTTTCTATATGAAAATCATTGTGACATTATTGTGCAGGATGGTGTGGTTTGGGTTTTTACTGTTTTATGTTTTTTTTAACCAAGTTGTGACTAGACAACTAACTGTGGTGCTTCTAAGGGCCATTTTTTCAGGATTTATGTAATAAATATAGAGATCTTGCTGCCTAGGAAAGATGTTTTGTTTGTTTTATCAGCAAACTGTGCTTTTTCAGATCATTTGAGATAATTTAATAATGAATAATTTAAGAAGAAAATTTCTGCTTAGGCTTCATTGAAACCATGTAAATACTATTTTGGAATCTGTTTTTAGCTCATTATGCATTTTAATAGAAATTTGCAATAGAAAAGAATTTGTTTTTTCTTATTTAGGCTTATAGAATTTCAGTCTGATTTAAACCTATCTTAAACTGGACAAAGGACTCAAGTGACGTAAACTAATGGTTCAGTTCACTGTATAAATGCTGTACTCAGATGAAGTACCCAGAGAAATTCTACTCGAGGAAAGAGTAGCTCCCAGAGATGAAGAAATGGAAAAGCTGAGCTAGAGAAGCTTTAATGTATTTCTATTTATAAGTGCCAGTCACATTATTATGGAGTCAGCTTTTTGCACTTTTGCACTGTGGTTTGATAAACTGCAAAGACAGGACCTGGCCTCAGACCCATATCCCAGAACTTTACCCTTTTCTGCAGTGTGGCTAAAGAAACTTCAGCCTTTCTCACCCCTAACCTCAACCCTCTCAACAGAGCATCAGATATTCATTTCTTTTGTGTTCTCTCTTCAGAGCAAGCTATTCTTCTGCTTACAACAGCTGCCTGCACAGCAGCTAAAGGAGGTGGCAGCTCTCTATATGTCCCAGCATCTTCTCCCCCGTAACAGCAGAGACTCTTCCCCTTCTCCCTTTCCTGAAACCATCTTGCTCATAAATCTTCCCATTATTCTCCTGTATCAAGAGCAATACTTCCTACCTTAAAATGCAAGCAAGGCTATACAGCCACATCAATCAAATATGCCTGGGTCTACCAAGGGAAGCCAAGCTTCTGCCATACAGAAGATGAGCAAAAAGGAAACAGAGGATAGCAGAGGTGACAGCCAGGTAGGAGTGACAGCAGCAGTTACTACAGCTGGTGAGAGTCCCCGCTTACCAGCAGAAGATATCATCTGCCATTCTCACACCAGCAACAATAATAGTCTGGTGGTTTCTGGCCAGATGAAACAGGTATGGGAAGCAGAAATCATCTATTTGAGCAGAGATTGTTGCTGCAATAGTCACTGTCCCATGCCTATGAAGGAAAAAACTTTGTGATCTTCACAAGTGTTTTGTGGGCCAAACCAAAGTACAGAGTGCTATCTGGATTGCACTAATTTTCAATATTATTCACCCCAGAGAGCAGTAGAGTCCTTGTCCTCATTCCCTGTCTTGATTCTTACATGCAAAGAAAACAGATCTGTACAGACAGAGCTGGCAGTGTTTGGGCTGAGTGGCAACCACTCTCTGACTTCATGATACTTTAGAAGGGATAGATCTGAGTATTGTATGAAGGTTGACAAAAGCACGAGAACTGACTGGTGCTTGGTAAAGAAGTAGTCAGTCAATAACTTAGGGAAGTAAGAAAAGTATTATTTTATTTCTTTTCCTTCAAGAAGGTGTTCACTGTCAGCACACACCCCAGGTGTTCTTGTTACACTTAGATGGACTTAATGTTAAGTGTCAAGGTGTAAAAGAGTGGGACACATTCAGAGAAGGAGTGTATTGTGCTCTTTGTCCTGCTCTCTTCCTAGTGCCACCAAACTCATTCTGACTGCATAGTTATTTATGGTTTACTGACTCTTTTTCCTGATTGGAAATAATAAATTCCTGGCTAATGCCTGTGGCAGAGCTGGTAGAGAGATGCATGTCCTGACTCTCAGCTGTAGCAATCTCTTCCTTTTATTAAGTGTTGAAGTGATCCAGGACTGTTTGCTCTGATGCACACTGTCTAGTTGACACCAGGAATTACCATTATACACAGAAGCAAGAGATTGGTATTGATCAAACAAGGCTTTTGTGCCTTAAGTTGTAAAACCTGATTTATCACCTTGGTCTTGACAATATCTTACTTAAAATCCCTTGCAAGTTTGACATTTAATATCCTTCAAATGAAAGAGCATTTAACCTGAATAAGATGCATTGAACCGTGAATCTTCAGAAGAGCCCAATCTGGAAATTTCAAGATGTGGGCTTGCTGCCCACTTTCTTACCAGTGCCTGAGAAATAAGTCCCACATGTAAATATTGCTGCTTTTTTTCTTTCTGTTTGAGGTAACAGCTATATAGGAGCCCAAAGGGCGTGATAAATAGCAATTAACTTCCTGTCCTTTTTTTTTTTTAAAGGACTGATTCTGGGGCAACCCAACTTCTGTGTAAGAAGTCATGTGCATGTCTTCTCCCTTCAGTGATATGTGTGTACTCATCTTCATATTTCTCCTGTTATCCTACCCATTCTGGGACATCAGGCAGAAAAGGCTGTCCCTAGAGGGTTTCTTCCAATTCATGAATGCTCACAAACTGTACAGTGTTTTGTGATAACACTTACCTAGTTTCTTGTATGGGGTTACAATATCTGTGAGGTCTTCCAAAGTATTGGAAGCATTGATCTGGGTGTAGTGTGATTGCAAATTTATACCATTTAAAGCATTTTTTCTTGTTTTGTGTATCAGTTCTTTCTTAGAGTTCTGCTCTTACTCTTCTTGCTCTTAGGGCCTACAGCCCTAGCAAACAAGAAATAGTCCCATAGGAGATAAGTTATTTCTAAAACATACACAACGCAAGCCATGTAACTTCTACTAATGAAAACTAAGAGAAGCCAATGTTCAGGCTGCTTAGTCTGGGTTTAGCTTGCTGGAAGATCTAGAAAAAAGTAATTATAATAGGAAAAGGTGAAAGGCATCTGAACCATCCTATTCTGGGAGAAAGAATGGAATATGAGAGTGAAAAATTGAGTGAAGCCTTTAATGGGACGGGGTGGTTGTATGGGGAATGTTGTCATTGTCTGTATTTCTATACCTCATTAAATGGGGCCATCTATTGAAAGTACCAGCTAGCAGATTTGAAAAATACATTAACTAGATCCACAACAGGTGAGGTGCCACATTTAGTTCCAGACTTTGCCAGTGAATTTCACTGACACAAGACCTTACTACATTTGCACTAGTTTTAAATCTTTTTCCTTAACTTTGTGAAATTATTCACTCCAAAAAACAAATACTAGGTTAGGGAATACTTAATTAGGGAATGCTTTCATCTGTTTTCCAAAAGGCATAGAATAATGCAAAATTAAATATGAAAGATATATGAGAGGAGTCAAGGGAATCCTTAAGTAATAAAATCAGGAAATTAACAGACAGCTAAAGATAACAAAATGAACACATAGGTGTTTGAATATTAAGCCGCAGAGGGGTTTAAAGACTCACCAAAGACCACAAACAATATCTTCAGGAATGCCAATTTTATCAAATGCTATTTTTCTACTTTAAATGCAGGTTCATCCCATTTCCAAATTTTGTCCTATTATTATCCTCTACTGCCATTCAAGAAGCAGAAAACCTCAAAATATAGGCAGCAAAAACATAAATTTTCAAGGCATGTTTATGTATTTTTCTCCAGTGAACAACAGGTCCATGAAAATCATTGTCAAAAATCTCAGGGTTCAAACAAGGAATGGATGTCCACATAAAAGCCAGGCACTAAGAGAAAATCTTAGCAATGAATTTTCCTTGTGGGCTTTCTTTTTTTCTTTTTTTCACTTTGTAACACCTGAAATGTGCTACTGGCTGAGAAAAAATATTCACCTGACCCAGTATGACAGTTCTAAGTTTGTAGCCATCATGAAACCAGTACTTCAACAGAGTTTTATTGACTCAATGTGTGGCTTATTTTTCAAGGCCTCCCCTTGCTTTTATTGTCCCTAACAATGTAGCTATTTTTTTTCCATAAAAGCCAAGTGAAAGATGAGAAATTCACACATCTGACATGCTCTTCGCACTCTCTCAACTTGATAGCTTCGTCTTTTCTGAAGAACGTCCGTATGAGCATCTTTAGGTGGAAGCTTTTCAATGCATGTTTGGATTTCAGTCACTAAGCAGAGGATACAGGAACTGTACATATCTGGAGATGAACATGACTATAATTAATGGAAGAACAACATGATATTTAAACCTAGGTCTCTTTTTCTCATACTTTCTCTCTGTTCTGTCAGCTCAAAACCATCACTCTTTTGCTTTTCATCCCTTATTTCTGACAGGCTAATTTAGATTTATGTCCATGCTGAGTGTTTTATTTTAATTCTTGAATTTTTTGGTTTATATTTGTACCTTTTTAAATTTTGCTTATATGACAGTAGCAGTGGTCAAACACACATTCTGCACATAGAGTTTAAGAGGACACAGTACAGCTGCTTTCATTCTGTCTTTTCCATGCAGTTGTCCTTGTGGAGACAATTTATAAGAATTGGCTTTATGTTAGTCATCTGTTAGGGCACTTTGGGCTGACCTCCTTTCATGAGGTTAAATGTGTTCTGCAAGGAATCATTAATTGTGTGTTGAGCACATCACAGCTTTCTTGCTTAAGCCCTTATTCCTTATTGGATATAATTAAATTCCTTGAAAGCTGGCAAATTCAAATAAAATTATAAGTAGTTCAAAATAGGTAAGTCTTCTGTGCTATTGCAGATGCAATGCACCAGCTGATGCTTTGCTCAGATAGAAGGAAAGAAGAGTCTCCAGTTCACACAGAGACAGCAGACAAAATAAATGAGAAACAAGAACACAGTCTGAGAGGTTGGCACATATATTCTCTTAAGCCAGCAAACTGTTTTGGATTCTGGAAATGTTTAGTCTATCTCATGTATATATTAAAAAAGTACAAGCTGAACTCAAATTCTCATGCATCATTGGCTTCCAACAGAGACATGAGTATGTATTTCCACTCTGTGATAAGTAGATGGGGAATCAACATAAGGTGATGTCAGTATGTGTTTAATAGTCAGACTGAGGGCAGAGACTGCCATCTGTTACAAATCAGGGTCCTTCTGTAGACAGTAGTTTTGTCAGAAAGGTAATTGCTAAAAATTATTAATGAATAATTGCTGAGTTTTATCCATTTATGATGCAGATTCTGCTTCATGGACACAAAAACAAAATTCAGAGGAAAGTATAATATATCTTCTTTGCTGTGCTACATCTGCCCAGCCCTTATAATGACAAATATTCATTCAAATTTATAGATTGATTTTTAGTGAAATGTAAAAATGCAGTAAAGGTCTTTTCCCTTAGCTTTCTAATCTCAATGATTTATTGCTAAAACCTCTTCCCTTTTGCAGAGGACTTTAATGGTTTTCTTTCTGATACAGACTTGAAAGGGTATTTTAAAAAAAATCTTAAAACTTTCAAAAAGCTTTCTCTTCTCTTTCAAATAACAAAATAAAATTAAGACGTACAGAGCCTAAAGAAAAGGAACAAAAATATAAAAGATGGTGTTATGCAGCACAGTTGGTGATTTCCTGGAGATGGGAAAAAATCTTTTGCCTTGCAATCATAATTTTTGAGTTATCATCTGACTGCATTCCTGTTGTGGGCCAGATTTGTGACTGGGTGAATTCATGTCTACACATGAGACAATGAAATGTGATTGCCTTAAATATGGACATATTCAGGTCCTGTAGAAGGTCTTTGACTCAGTGGTGTGAAGGCTTTGCATGAAAGATGTGGTTTATATCTACTTGTGCTTGTCTTGGTGAAACATGAAATGTCATGGCTAAAGCTGTGCACAGGCGTGCTGTCATGTGCTTTTGGTATTGATCAGTGGATAACAGAAAACCATATCATGATCCAAAGAGGAAAAATTATACGGGTGTTTCACATTTAAGAAGTACATGAAGTTCCGGGCTTTTCTTGGATGGTAGAAACTTTGCTCTATAGTAGGTTTTCCATTACAGACATAATTTGGCACATACTAGCACAGACAGAATCTGTGCAATGTAAAATAGTGCTTCTGGGAGTTTTCTGTTATTTTTTACTTTTTGATTTGTTTTGTTTCATTGTACTGGGAATGCATCTGCAGCAGTAACATTTTTCCTATATTAGTGCCTTTTTTTGGCTGTCAATTCTTTCTTATTAATTGTGATAATTTTGTTAGCAAGGGCTCCTTGTGTTCATATTTCTATATGCAGCCCTGTCCTAACCACCTGCCATGTTATTCACTTCATTTCTTTGTCTTGACAGAAAAGAACTTATAAACAATCCAAGCTGTTCCTCAAAACTCAGAGTAATTATATTGTTGTGTCCTTGGATAACAGGGCCCATTTAACAAACATATGGACTGTGGATGTTAGCAACTAACCAGTGAGCTTTAAGGAACATAGTACAAATGATGTTGAAAACCTTATTAAAATTATATCCTTCAAAAAACCCCTGGGCCCTTTCATGATTATGATTATTAAATTTTATATTAACTCATAAACTACTGAAAAAGAAATACCTCAATATTCTTTGCTGATGGTGGCCCTCAAAGAGTTGATCTTGCTTAGAAAGCACATTGACGAAACTCATTCTGGAGTTCAGCACCTTCATATTTCATGTTGATACAGCTTTAAAACAATAAATGCCACACACCATCTGCTTTAGGAATACAGAAGTGAAGCATAAAAGAAATTCAGCTTTTAGCATCCAGGGTGTAGGCAACTACCTCTCTACCTGCTCTTTTCAGATGTTCATGCTCATACCATTTTTTCATATTACTTCAAATTCTATTTTTGGTGATGTTGGTGTTTCAAACTCCAATGTGCAAATGGGTGCAATTCCACTATGTAAAGTATGTAAACCATATAAACCATGTAAAACATGGAAATGTGATTGACTTCTTGTCCAAACTCAGACACAGAAAGGAAAAACCATTGTATTTATGGTGGAAGCAAGAATAAAGTTTGGAGACCTAAAGACCAAATCAAATTGAATTTGGCCAGGGATATCAAAGGCAACAAGAAAGGTTTCTGTAAGTGACATCAGGAAAGCTAGGAAAAATGTGAGATGAGGGACCTGGTTACATAGGACATGGAAAAGACTGAAGTACTGAATGCTGCCTTTGCCTGTCTTTACTAGCAAGACAAGGCTCAGGAACCCTGGGTTCCAGAGACAAGAGAGAAAGGTTAGAGCAAGCAAAATGCCCACTTGGTGAAAGAGGATCAGATCAAGGAATACTTAAGTAAACTGAACAAACCTCAGTCCATAGGGCCTGACAGGATGCACCCACAACTGCTGAGGGAGCTGCCTGATGTCATTGCAAAGACACTCTCAGTAATCTTACATCAATCATGGCAAGAGGGAGAAGTGCTGAAAGAATGAAGAAAAATAAATGTCACTCCTGCCTTCAAGAAAGGCAGAAGAAAATCCTGGGAATTACAGGCCACTCAGTCAACCTCATCTTAATCCCTGGGAAGGTGATGGAGCACCTAATCCTGGAAACTATTTCCAGGCACAATAAACATAAGAAAATCACCAGGGGCAGTCAGCATATCTTCACCTAGTGGAATTCACCAGCTGGGTAAGTTTTATGATTAAGAGACTGGACTGGTAAATGAGGGAAGAGTAATAAATGTTTTCTACCTGGGTTCCTGTGTCTTCAAGGACACAACAGAGGTGGTGTGTCAGTTTTACTCTGACATAAATTAGCCCTTTGCCTTTTCTTTGAATTTATTTTTCTTTTTTTTTTTTTTTAAAGAAAAGGCTACTCACAGTGGGCTAGATGAGAATCCTGTATTTTCACTCTGCCATAATTTGATAAAATTCAAGCTTCATAGAGTGATGTTTATTGTATATGAACAAGAAAAAGCCCTAGTGATTCATGATTTCTGCTATTTCAGATTTAAGCCTCTGTGGCAATCTTCTTGTTGTACATCTGAGATTTCTGACATCACTGAAATCATCAGAACTTTGGCTTATGTTCCATGGAATTAATATGTGTCCCCTAAATACTCCAATTTGAAGCCTATTTGAGTCAATGGACAGCCTCCTATTGGTTTCTGAGCACCCATAACAAATTTGCAGGCAAGTAGTTGTGCTTATACACAAATAATTTAATCATAGAAACATGGGAACTTCTCTAGGTGACCTGAAAGAAAAATCTCCTTCAATAAAAAACAGTTTTAACAATCTCTTCAGCTTCTTCTGCTTGAGAATTTTATGAGGGAAAAATATCTCTCTTTCTGACATATTACAAATGGTCCTAGAGATATGGATTACAATAAAGTTTCATTTATGAGTCAAATTTCTGCAGTTCTATAAACCAAGCTCTGCATAGGAATTTGTTACAACATAGTGATTTAGGTGCAATGCCTTCTTAACTGAATAGCCTTTAATTATATCTGCTGTATACCTTGGAGAAATGCACAGGGGACTGATAAGGAATCCTGTTTCTAAAGTCAGAGGAGGATAAGCAAAAAAACATTTGGTTAGTATCAAGGGAAGAGCTCTGCAGAATGCAATTAATTGGTAGATAAGAAACCCATGGCTGCTTCCTTCTTAAGTTAAATATTATCAGTTTTTAAAGTTTTTGTGTGTATGTATGAATAATCATTTCAATCACATTGCTAGCTAACTGTATCCTTTATTAATTTCCGTGACTGTGTCAATACCCACAAATATTTCTCGTTTTCTTGTTATCTCTGACTACAATGTGGACTTGATTTCAGTGATACTGAAACATTTTCCTCATTATTCTATCAATAAAATGTTTCAGAGATACTGATAAAAGCCCTTTTTGTTTTGTTATGGAGTGCCTTGCTTCTGTTTCCAGGTGCAGAATCTACTGTTATTTCTCACCTTTCAAGTTACTTTTGTTTGTAAGTAATGAATCTTATCAATTGCACAAGCCTCCTAAGTGGAATTGTTCTCCTTTCTCACGTATTTTCTGATCTGTTTCTCCTGTGGGTTTTTGTTGTGTTTTTTTTGTTGTGTTGTTTTTTGGGTTTTTGTGGGGGTTTTTTGTGGGTTTTTTTGTTGTTGTTGTTGTGGGCTTTTGTGGTTGGGTTTTTTTGTTTGTTTGGGTTTTTTTGCTTTTTGTTTTTTCTTTTCCCCTCAGAACTTTGTGCAGCTTAGCTTCAACTATCCTTTCAGACTGATGCCAATGATCATCTATATTCTGTTTCATTTCAAGAGATAAATGGAGGTCTCTGTTCCTGCTTGGTTGCTTCTGATCCACCTTTTCTCTGCCCGGTATGGATGCATGTAGTGTTGGCTTTTATCTTTCAGATCTTTCAGTCAGTTTCTGCTTCTTGTGGACACCTGCCAGAATCTATTCCTTTCAAACGTAATGCTGTGGGGAAAATGCTTTATTCTCTCTTCTTGTTTGCTTTTATCCCATGTCACTGTTTGGGACTGGAGAGTGCTTTTTATCAAATCACAAACAATGGGCTGGACTACTGAAAGTAAGAAAAGTTTAATTCAAAATACGTGTTCCTATGAAATACATTGATATTTACGCTAGGTGTAAGAAAAGATTTGTTATACACCTGAAAAAAAAACAGGAGATGGCATGGAGGTAAATAGCTGAAGAAAATTTTGCAGTGCTGATTCCTTTAAACAATTTCACAACTTAAGTTGTTTCTTCTGCTTTTAAAAGACTGTGGAAATAAGGAAGGACCACAAGACCCATAAGAAAAATTTACAGAACATTTACAAAGTCTGGCAAGTATTTGCTTGTCTTTTCTTCCCTTTTAGAGGCATTCCTTTGATACTAGCTTGCAAAGTAGGGAAATCTGGGGTCAGCCAGGAATCATAAAGGTATTTTCACACTGTAATGTCCCCAGAGAGACACAGAATCTTCCTCTGGCCCTGCCATTGCCTCGGAAGCTATTAAAAATGGTTGGGAAAATTCAAGTGTACTTAATTTGTCTCATGAGTTTTCTGGCTTAAGTATTTTGTCACATTCCATTAGCATTTCACCAATGACATTTCCCTGGGATAGAGGAACAGAAGATGATGTGAACATTTCAACTTAATATTTACGTGCATTCTCAGTGTGCATCAAATGACATTTCAGAGACAGTTATTATATTGTCAGGAAATATATTTCAGCTCAGAATTTCACTCCCAAGGGTCTGTGCTTTTGTACTCAGATGAACAAAAGGAAAGTACCTTAGAAAACTTGACCTTTCCTATTGGTGCCTGAACACACCAAATAAAAAGAGCCCAGGTCTGAAGGAGACTCACCATAGTTTGTATGTGAGCATCATGGCTTGCTGAATCATTTGAGCTGCCCTTCAGCATTCTTCATGGCCTTCAGCAATGATCGACAATGGTGGGAGCCTTGTGTTCTACCTGCTTAGAGTAACAAACTTTCAATTGGGCAGGTACATCAAAAAGTATCCTGAAGTAATTCATGGTGTCTAATGGATAATGATTTGCTCTTGTTTGATTTTTCTATCTACTTACCTGGCACATTTATCCCTGGGATTTATGATGATTAAGTGTTTCGTTACAGGGGAATGAAAAGTCCCCTCTTTAATGTGAATTTTAATTTTTTAAAAAATGTTCTGATAGAATATTACAACGGGAGTAGGCAGCATTGTTTATTATTTTATTATTTATTATTAATAATTATTATTATTTATTTTATTTGTTTAAACAAATTTTCAAGGAAATTTTCAACAATTTGAAAATTGAAGGAAGAAATCACTAACCCAACCAATCCAGCCAGTACCAAGCTCTGCCTAAGACCCCTGACGCTAGCAGGGCTGGGGCAGAGGCAGAGTGGTGTCGGTGTGAGGTGACAGAGGACCTGCTCAGTGTGTCACCTGCTCAGTGTGTCACCTGCTCTGCAGAGGAGTCCCGGGAAGCCCCGGGTGCCCGGGGGCTCGGGGCGACCGCGCAGCCCTGCGGAGTCCCCGGGGGCTCAGCCCGGGCTCCCCGGGATAGCAAGAAGCAACAGTACCACCTGGTGGCTGCAGAAACCCGGCTGCTCTGCAGAAAAAAAATGCAGCACACACATCGGGTTTTGCTATGATTTGTGGGGAAAATGGTGTTTCGTTCAAGCGCTGCCCATACCATCTGTCCCAGCGTTTTTTATCCTTCCGAAATGCCTTGTGTGCAGGTAGATGATCTGAAGCTCTCAGATATATTTCTTTTTATTTCCAGGATGCGAACTCTTTCTGTTCATCGTTGTGGTACCTAGATGATCAACAAAGCAGAATCCCATTTCTGGGTGCTGTATATAAGGGCACAAAGACAGCTATCCCACGGCCCCCTGAGCCTGAAATTTCCATCAGCAAGCAAGGCTGAACATGGCAACACAGATGGTGAGTTAGCTTTGAACAAATCAGTTTTAGGGTCCTAAGTTGTGTAATACAGCAATGTGGAACTCAGTGTGGGCTGCCCACTCTGCGTTTACTCAGTATTTTTTAGAGTGGTTGCTACTGCTGTGGGATTGTAAAACAATCGAAAGAACAACAACAACCAAAAAAAAAGAGTGAAGAAGCACTATTATTGTGTAGGGGAGAGGCTGTAGAAAAGAAAACTAAAAGAATTTGGCCAAAATCACAAGAGAGATCTGTTCTAACAGCAGGAACTGAACAACTGTATTAGTTGAATTTAGTGCTGTAAACACAGAATTGTTCATCCTTTACTGACATTAGTCCTCTGGACTTCAGTCTGCTCTGGATTTAGTAAACTGGAGCTGAGAACAGGACTTGCTTGATAGCCACTTAATACTTCCATTCTTCACTTCCCTGAGAATTACCATCAATCATTTTTTCAGGGATATTGTCAGAGAGGGGACTGAAGAGCAAGCGTATCTCCACCTTTTCTGTTGTCTGACTTCTAGCACAACAGAGGCGAACAAGTGTTTGATCTGCCATCCATAATAAAATATGCCAGGGTCACTGACTGGTAGCTTTTCTCTGGGAAGAATGGTAGGAATAAATGTCTCAAGAGATAAATTCTGTTCTTGATGGATTTGTCTGGAAATTTATACCTGATTACATCTTTCCAAATAATATAACGCATGAACACCTTCAGTTTTGAACAAGATTCTTGTTTGGTTTTGGTATAATACAATTATGAGTTCTTACTCTTTGCATTTAAACCTGATCTTAATACCAAATTTATGTCCAGGTGGATTCAAGTTTTGATATTATTGAAAATCCAGAGTCAATTAAAAAATGTTACTTTCCAATTAATCAAGACTTTTGAACCCAAAAAATTTAATCCATGTCATTTTTTTTTTTAATAGAAAAGCAAAGTAAAGGAAAATAAATTGCTCTGTGGACTGGTCCAATAGAGAGAATGTGGGAAGTAATATATTAGTGTCAAAATGAAATTAGACAGGATTTTTTAACACTGAGTAAATTGGGATATATTAAGTACTTTGAGTAAAGTTAATATGACAGCAAAAGCCATAATAATTTCACCCTCAGTTAAAGGTGCAATTGCAAGAAAATTGAAAAATGTAGAGAAATTCTCTTCAGTGCTTGGAGAATCGATGTGGGCCATATGTGGCTGTACAAAGCTGATGTGGAGAAGATAGAACTGACTGATCTTTTCGGTTCAGTCTCTCATGTGTGAAAGTCATTCTGAAGTTAAACTGAAGCTAGCTTCTGACAGAAGACTTTTGTTTTAACTTTTCTGAAGCAAATGAATGAAATCTTTAGTTTTCAACATGCAAAAGACTCGGGAATTTGTAGATAAAGATGAGCTTATTGAAATTCTCACTGTCAATTGTGGGGAAAGTAACAATGCAAAGTAATATTTCAAGCTGTTATAGTTTTTATTTCATTGTTATCAGGATGCAAGAAACGACTTTCCTTATGACTAACTGAAGCTGGAAATTCTAATATGACTTCTGTCATCATGCCTACCAAAACAGTGTTTAAAATTTACTTAATTTGACTTAACACCTAATCGTTATGGCCAGTGTTCAGATCAGTTACTGTCATCTCTGCTGCTTTGCGGTCTGCCTCAGCCTGTGCACTTAGAGCACAAGGTCTTCTGCTCATGGATCTCCCTTTCATGATGCCTATGTATAATGCTTTTCATGTGGACATATAAACAGAGTATGCTAATGAAGAAGTAGTAGTAAAAAGTAATCTGTTATAGCACCCCTAAAATCTCAGTGTTACCTGTGTCATTCATTAATCTTGATGCATATTGTTGTTCCCACCAAATTTCCATGGAGTTGTGCAGTGAGCAGCTGTGTTTATCAGAGACTGAAATCCTGACTGGAAGTCAGTGACTGAATTGGATTTGTCTGCTGGGAAACCATCCTTAAGCATCCCAGTTTCCTAATCTGTGAGCAGGGACAATGCTATTGATCTCCACTGGTATCTGCTCTGAGATCTGCAGTTAGAAAATGTCCAGCATATATGGCCATTATACTATTTCAAAAGAATCAGACCTGAGGAGGACTCTGTTTTCATACTCTCATTCATCATTCTCATGACAACCAATTTGCATTCCCAGCCTATACACTAACATAGATTTGTTTTGTTCTGCCCTATAATTGACATGTACTGCTGACTTGAAGGCTGGGATATAAACATAAAGTTAATAATAAGCTCATGAGAGGAGTATAATTCTAGGACTAACATGGTTATATGTAGTTCCTTTACAGTTTTTTCAAGGGAAGAGATCAATTAATTTTATAAATACGTATCTTTGTCTTAATGACTGTGTGTGTTGTGCTGTGGAATGGAGTGATATTCTAAGCTAACAGTTTCAGAGTTAATAAGTGACTAGTCTAAAAGTTACTATTATATTGTATTATAAATTAAACTTTTCCCTAATATGAAATGCATTTTTATGAATTCAATGGTACTTTGATCTTATTTTTTTAACAGCACTGACCTACATTTGAGACATCTTTAAAGAGTATAGACATTTTAAAAACACAGTTTCGTAATGTTCAATCTGGACTCTACTGAAACGTGTTTTTCACCAAGAAATACAGCTGTTAACAAAATGTCACCTTATCTATTCAGGGATTATAGAAATTGAAGCATTTTATGAATTAATTCTTAAAGGTTATCTGAGGCTTCAAAAGACATAGTGAGCAAAGAAGAGTGACATAACAGTAATCACAGACTTAGCCTGTCTTGAACTGCTGAAAGACACTGAGGAGGCTCTGATTGGACAGAAGTGCTTAAAGTTATATGGTGGATTCAATAAATAGGAGCAGTGCAACTTCAAAAAAAGAACATAGACATGCTTCTTTGGTTAGATATTAATGGTTAAAGAGATTGTTATTAAGGTAAACATGCTCATATGTTTCAAGACATAGCTTCATAAATATAGTTACATATATAAATACACATATATATATATACATGCATGCACAGACATAGGTACAAACTCAGAACACCATCAAAATGCTCCAGATATGCTTTCTTACTCTAATGACAAGAAAAGGAATAGTAATGGTGTTTTCAGTTCTTACACCTTCGATTTCCCTAAAGAGTTTTGTTGTCTACATTGTTCAACTCAGTCTTGCCTACTGGTATTTTAGGATGTTGTGGCTCCTTGTGATTTGAGGACTTGCAAGCACAGTTCATCTTGTATTTCTTCCTGCTGTCAGTAGTACTCTGCATTCATACAGTACTTAAATCCTAAGAGCAACCTCAGAACTAGCTACGGGATCCATGTTTTACTGTTAAACTCTGCTTTTTGGCCTCAAAGTCTTGCTGTATAATTCCTTGTCATGGTGTGTTTTCTGTTCCATTAAATATACTTACAGGCATTTGACATAGTTATTGAACAACATTTTAGGAGTTTAGCAATTCCAAAGTTGGCAGTTTTCAAAGCTGCTACACCAGTGTCATTAGTCCCACCATGCCCAGATCAGAACACTCAGAGAAGCCAAGAGCAGTTTGCTAGCTAATGTGGAAGCACCTGTTGGCATTAAAGATACCTGATTCTCTTAGCTGACTGCTGCTGCTTATCCATAGTGCATAGCTGGACCTGTTGATTCTGCTGTATCTGCCAGCCCTGCAGAAACATCTGGGAAGGCCTAGTTACACTTAAATGGTCTTCACTGCTAATCAGCAGGCACATGAAATGAGTGCTTAGACGCAGTTCACACATGTTCACCCCTCAGCAGGTAACTATGTTGAGGTGTCTGTAACCCAGGCTTCTACCTAGTGCTAGAAGGTAGCATCAACTCACATTATGAGCAACAGAAAATAGCAAAGGGAACCAACAAACCTCACTGTGATTCTGCCCTCTGTCACTCAAAAAAAGAAAACCAAAAAACAAAACCAAAATGGATGTCCCATAGCTCTGGTGTTACATCTGCCAGCCAGACATAAAAAGGTATTCCATCCTTTCAGGTGGTGTTAGATCTCTCTGCCTGAGCAGCCAAATCAATTAAGTAATGTCAGAGAGATCTGTTGATTTTTGTTCTGAGTATTCAAAGTACAAATAGTCTTTCCGTGGTTCAATGTGAATTTTACCAGTGTTTCACATGATCAGCTTTTCTTTTCATATACTCAACTATATCTTCAGCTATTGAAATACCTTGTACATATTTTAAGCTTATAATTAAAAAGAGCATCCCTGATGTTTCAGGACATTGTTCACTCACAGTGTGTAGCTGTTCTTTCACAAATTCCACCAGGAAATAATTGCATAAAGTAGCAGTGTTGCAGTGCTTTGTTGAATAAGGAGTCTTCTCATTCTATAAAAACCCATGTACTGTCCTTCGGTTTCTGCTATCTTCTGTAATACGGGTTTGCATATTGAAGACTTAACAGTCTCATGAAATCTAAGGAAATACCCAAAATCTTCAGTCTCCTCTACATAGCTTTTGCTCTTTGAGATTTCTTGTCCATTGTCAGTCTCCTGGGGGTTTTAATTTTTTTTTTTACTCTGATGCCACAGTGAACCCATATTTCAATTAACTTAAGCAGAAGTTTTCTCTTATAAATATGTAATCTGGTCTGATTACAGTCTGTAAAATTCTACAATTGCTTTTCTTAAGATTCATTTGATATTTTTCATTTCAGGTCTTTGAGCACCTCCATCATCTGTTCTCATATTAGACATTCCACAAACCCTTCAAAATTTCATATCTGACGTATGAGCCTCAGAGGTGGTACAAATGCTTGAAACATTTCTCCCTGTTTTTGATCTCTTATGAAACTGACACAGTTTGTTCTTTTCTCTGAAAACTCAATGTTATTTCAAATCTCTTTAGAATGGCTAGATAACAGTTGATTCTTTCTCTAAGTGAAGGTTGTTAAGCAAATTCAACACTTCACACACAGCAAAATGGGAAAATAGAAAACTTCTGCTCATGTTAGTTTTCAGTAGCTCTGCATACTTTCTTGAAAAAACAGATTTTCTCTTTGAACCCCTTTGTACTATATATTGTATTCCTAGACATTTCAGCTGCAAAGGAATAACACTACAGAGCCATGGGATAGCAAAGGCATGCTGCTCTATTTTACCACCTTTGTTGTCTCTCCAGTCACGTCTTCATCTGCTACATCTGTTTCAAGTACCACTCAATGCTCAGATCTTCTAAGTAGAGTTTACAGGGTTAAATATAATAATGAAGAAATAAATGAAAGATTAATTAAAGAATAAATGAAACAAACAAGCAAACAAACAAGAGAAGAGAGAAGAAAAAAAGAAAGAAAAGAAAGAGAAGTGGTTATCACAAAACTCCTGACTTGTCAGTGTAAAAACCAGAATCTTCCAGAGTGCTGGATTTCAACTTCAGCAGCAAAAGCCTGAATACTTTTAGAAACAACTAATCATAGAACTAGCATATATTTGGAGATATACACAAGATATTTGCCTTGGGGGCAACTCAAAGGAATAGGAAAATTCTAGGATGTTTATTTTTATGCTTTTATTCTCCTTTTTTTTTCTTTCTATTTCATTTTTTCTGATAGCCCTGTGTTCTTTTTTTGTGTAAGTGCATGAATGTAGCTGTATAAATGAAAAAGATTATATATATTTGTATTCCTTAGTGACTGAATCAAACTTCTTAGGGAAACCTTAATCTAGACACAGAGATATAGAGAGCAAAGTTGCACAATAGCAACACAATATTCAAATTATTGTACAGCAGAGATATGCCTCTGCCTAAGTTTCCTACAGTAGTAAGTAAATTATATGACTGAAGAGTTACAGAGATTAGGAAGAAAAAAATCAGAAAATATTTAACTAGTCCAAACTTCATCTGTAACATTTTAGAAAAAGTATTCTTCCACAATCAATTCCTCTACCTCAGTCTTTTCAGCTGTGTAAGCACAGCTGACCATTCCTAAATTCTGCAATAAATGTATGAATTTTTAAAACAAATTTACACACCTTCTCTTTCATTACATCTTCACCACTGAGACTGTGTCTGTATCATATCTCAGTATTTCCTGTCTTCTTAAGCATATAGATATGTGGGATAAGTGTTTTCTTTTGACAATGACTTGGCATGTTTTCTTTTTTTGCCTAACTACAGTTTTCTGCATTCTACATGTGGCAACACCCACAAGAGGGAGAAATATGGGACATTTGCCCTTTTATATTCTCCTTGGCTTCTTTTTCAAAAAAATGGATTATACATTTGCCATTTTCTTTCCTTATTATAACCTTTGTCATGTCTGTGGACTCCCTGGGCTCTAATGTCTCTTTCTTCATGAATTAAAGGGGGAATTCTCTTCTTTTTTGACCTTTTCAGTATTCTGCATTTCAGTGGGGTGGCATTTCAACTCCTTAAAGACTGTAAACTGTGCTGATGAATCAGCCAATCAAATGACAACTATGAATGTAAAATCAATTACTGTTACTGTCAAACCCAAACCTCATCACCCAAACCAACTTCATTTCAGCCTCCTCTGTTGTCATCCACTGGTAGGTAGGGTCATAGGGTTAGAGCCCTAATGAAAGGATTATATATCTAAATGGACCTCATCCTTTGACACAAACTGGAGATCCTTCTACTTGGTTAACATAAGAAGGAATTGAAGTTTTGTTTACCTCAGAGCATGGTGTAAGTGGTAATTCAGGGGGTAAATTCAGTATTCTCCTTAGCACTGTCATTTGTGTGACTTTCAGCAAGACAATGCATGCCTTGTCCTGCCCCCACCCTCTGCAAGACCTTTGAGCCTCTTGTTTCTATTTACTTGACCATTGTACAGACCAGCAGACAGAAGAATTAAATAATTTTATAGGCTTTATAGTTCTAGGCTTTACATATGACAAACAAGGAGAGAGGGGTGTCTCTCTAGGGCAGTCTTATTAGATATCTGCTGTCGCTGGTGACCAGAGGGAAATTTAACTGTGTGAAGAAGACTCTTCAAATTTGTCTCCCAGATAGCTCTGTTACTCCAGGCTCCATAATGCAATGTATCTTTTCTTGCTTTGGTTGTTGAACAGTCAGAAGTCTAGTCTAAATTTCCAGCTTACCTACATGGACATACAGGAAAGAACATAAAAGTGGTAAAGTGAAGCTCACTTCTAACACACCAGTTGTAAAGATGGGTCCTATTCAGGAATTACTGTTTTGTGTAAAAAGTTCTTGGAATTGAGGAGGTGATGGTGAAGACATTACAAGGAGGGATGACAATTTTACTAACAAAATATTCCTGTCAGTTTTCTCAGACTTCTTATTCTATTGATGTAACAACTTTTATTTTTACATTTACCCTTATCTCTAAAAGAGTTCTGGAAAGTCTTTACAGGAAGATGAAGTGCTTGTTCATTGTGCTGATTTCTAGATCTTTGTGTTATAAATCCCAACAGCATTTAGAAAGCTTTTTTTAAAGTCATGGATATTAACAGTTTAAAGAACATCAGTTCAACAGTTCTTTGAAAAGAGTTGAATATTTTTGCATCCAGAATCTCTGACTGTCATAGAAGGGAAGCAAAAAATTTTTTGGTCAAAATTATTATTGTTCCTCATATTCAGCAAATATTCTTGTAATCTAAACGGTGTTGTGGAAATTCTCAAAAGAGTTGTGGTTAAAGGCTCAATGTCCAAATGGAGACAAGAGGCAATCTTCAAGGGTCAGTACTGGTGCCAGTGTTAACATCTTTTTCAGCTTGTCAATGACACAGACAATGGAACTGAGTGTACCATCTGCAGGTTTGCTGACAACACCAAGCTGTGTGGTGTGGCCAACACACAGGAGGCAAGAAAAGACATTCAGAGGCACCTTGACAGTCTGGAGTGGTGGACCCGTGCCATCCTCATGAAGTTCAATAATGTCAAGTGCAAGGTCCTACACCTGGATTGGGGTAATCCCAAGCACAAATTCAGGCTGGGCAGAGAATGGTTTGGGAATAGCTTAGAGGAAAAGGAATTGGGGTGTTGGTTGATGAGAAGCTCAGCATGATCTGGCAATATGTGCTTCTGAGTCAGAAAGCCAGCTGTATCCTAGTCTCCATCAAAAGAAACGTAGTCAGCAGATCAAGGGAGGTGATTCTCCCTCTCTAATCCTCTCTTGTGAGATCCCACCTGGAGTTCTGTGTCCAGTACTGGAGCCTCCAACATAGGAAGGACATGGAGCTCTTGGATTGAGTCCAGAAGGCCACAAAGATGATTAGAGGACTGGAGCACCACTCCTGACAATAGACTGAGAAAGCTGGGGTTGTTCAGCCTGGAGAAGAGAAGGCTCTGGAGAGATGTTATAGTGGTCTTCCAGTACCTGATGGGAATGTACAGAAAGCTGGAGTGGGACTTCTTCACAGAGAAATGTAGTGATAGGACGAAGGGTAATGGTTTTAAACTGGTAGAGGATGAAGATAGATTAAACATTAAGAAGTTCTTTGCTGTGACAATAGCAAAACACTGACACAAGTCACCCAGGGAAGTTGTGAATTCCTCATCCCTGGAAGTGTTGAAGGCCAGGTTGATGGGGTTTTGAGCAACCTGGTCTAGTGGGAAGTGTCCCTGCCCATGGCAGGGAAGTTGGAAGGAGCTGATCTTTAAAGTCCACTCCAAGACAAAACACTCTAAGATTCTGTGATTCTACAAAGTATCTAAAAGTTAGTGAAATACTTTTAGGGTGAAATTCAGATTGCTAAATTTAAATGTCTGAAACCATCATCTGAATCTCAATATGAATAACATCTTAAATGAATGGTTTAGACCAGAGGAAGCACACAGCAGGTGAGTGGTCTAAACCATTTATATAAGCTCTCCATAAATAAAATACTAATATGAGACCCAGCTTTTAGATGAAATAGCTCACTTTTACAGAAGAAATATGTCTTCCCTCTAAAGCTAACATAACTTTGGGGATGAAGTTTTCAAACATCATGTCTGGCAATACTCTTGCACACAATGAAAATTCCATCAGAAGGTCCAAGTCTGATCCAAAGTCTTTAACTGCCAGAATTGCTGGTCAATTCTGGAGAGGAAACTGCTTAAGAATGAAAAAATATTTGCTTCCAGAATCCTTCTCTGGTCGTTTCTGGAGAGAAAACTGCTTAAGAAGGAAAAAATATTTGCTGCCAGAATCCTTCTCTCTGGAAGACAGAAGTCTGAAAGAAAGGATCCTACACTGATTTTTTTTTTTCTGCCTCTGTAATGGAGAAGTCTATGTCATTTACAGACTGTTATACTTTACCAGACAGAGCATATATATTAGCTGGTTAGGAAGAACAAACATTGCTGATGTATGGATAAATCTCCCTTGGAGCTGTCATGGACAGTTCATCCATCGGTGGAAAAGACATTTTCCCCTCCCACCATATTTTAGTAACTGGGAGTGAAGGCACAGGGAATAAGAGTATGACATCTGCATCATCAAGAGTTATTGAGTTTCCAATGCGTCCAATCCTACATAAGATTCCTTGAAAAAAAAGAGATAAATTTATATTCCATTATGATAGGTTGTAACTGCGTCCTTGCCACAGGGCATAGTTTGTTTCTACAGTTTGAGTGGACTGTTTCTTCATGGAGTTTTGAAACCTCCTTTCTCTGTTCAAAATAAATGTATTTTATGTATTTGTTTATTATGAAGTTTATAGTCATGGGCAGACCAGGATTATGAGCATCAGACTTTATATTAAAATTAAATTTTCAAAATACGCACAAATAAATCTTCATTGTTCAAGTGTTGCATGAATAAAAATATGCCTCTTGGGTCAAGGAAAAGCCTGCATTGGTGATGATTTGAGGAAGTTTCCATTGTTTTATAAGAACTGATATAGGGACAGTGTATTTTTTTGAGGTAATTTGCTTATTATTTGGGTATCACTGATATCACAATGCCTAGAAAAGAAACCCAGATAAGACATGCCAACAGGTATCTGAAGCAGCAGCTACCTATATTTTTGCCTTTGCTTCTCTTCATCAATTTACGGAGAATGCTCTTGCATGGCCACACTGCATTGTCAGCACACAGACTTGCCTCAGGTCTCAAACACAGTTTTTGGATCCCAGGAAAGCACATTGGGCTATTCAGCTCATTGGAAATCATTAGATTGATAATATCCATTGGATATTTATTACTGGATATTTATTACTTGGATATTTATTATTTATTATTACTATTAATACTAATTAAAAAAAGCCTAATGGTACAACTACAGTAGTGGTAGGCTGGCCTCATTTCTCAAGTACGTCCAACAGTCTTTTGAGTAACAAGCTATTATAATATTTTATTCCTGAAACAAGTTTAAAATAATTTTGGGAAGTATTTTTGTTTATCTTTTTCTTTCCCCTTTTTTAAATGTCATATTTTTTTTCACCAAGGAGGTACAGTATATATATATGAAATGTTAGAAATCACACTTGCAGAACTGCACACTGGGTATATTCAGGAACACTGGGGCAGTAAGCATACAAACCATGCAGGTGTCATTTATGATTTTGAATAAAAGCAGAAAGGAAACAAAGACATTGAAAAGGAGGGGGAGGAAAGCAGCTATTTTCCTTTCCTCAGGAGGTTATTCATTATCTGCACTTTCAGAGGGACTTTCTATTCAAAAAGGCTTGGAAAAGGTCAGAATAAAAAAAGACGACAGTCCTCATGAAATGCATGTATTTCAGTTTGCAATATGACATTCTAGAGTGAGCAAATAAATGGTGTATTTCAAATTGTCAACACAGGAGTCAGACAACAGGCTGACAGTAGGAAAAAGCTGAAGCCCTAGGATTCTTATCTTTGGTTGTAAAGATTATAATGACGGCACACTTAGAGCAGAGTCACTCCAGATTATTTTATAGCACTTTTTTCCTTTGTGGTAAGAAAGAAGAAGCGGTAGAAATTCCAGAATGCATATGTTTCACAATCACATGAATTGCTTCTATGTGTGAGAAGTTGCTTTTAGATCTACCTAAATCTAAGTCTTAAGGCCATATGAACAGTCATGCATGTTCTGATTATATGTCCCATCTTAGAAGTCCATTCTGGTAATTTTCCTGAATACTTACTCAGTTCTTGATAATTTTGGCTGTAGAGACATTTACCTCTTGACCAGCAAGGTTTAAAACACAAGCAGAAAGCATAGTGTCTCTCCTAGAGAGAGGACAAGGGACAGACTGATGCAATTCAGCCCTCTGGCCACAGCAACTCTGTTTATTTTTGCTATGTCCTACAATGTCAGCCTGTCTTGTACTTAGGATGGAAGACATTAGGGCTAAAAGTTTGTCTCTGACTAGGAATAAGACATTTTGCAATCTAGGGTCTCTTCACAGACAGTTGAATGAAATAGGTAATTCCAGAAAGCAAGTCTTGCCATTTTCCTTCAGTAAGTTTGTGAGGATGGGATTGGACACTGTCAGGGAGTACCTATTTTACACCAAAAATACCCAGAGACTGCTAAAATTTGACATAACTTAGACTGATAAATAGCTAAAATTGTCCTAGATCCAAAATAAAGATCATGTGCAAGAATGGGTTAATTATGTATTGCTAATATATTTTTCCTCAAATAGAAACCTTCAGAAAGATACTGAAGAACATACCTATTTTAAGTTCTCAGGATAGCTGGATGATTGGAGACAAACATTTCCTTAACTAGTATATTTTGATTCATTACTAATATAAGCCAAGAGAGAGGAGAAGCAGGTGAATCAGTAACTGGAGTACAGGATTGCACAGGCTAGCTGTAGACATAATTCAGATATTCAGAATTTAAAAAAAAATATTGATGAGTAAAGACCTCTATTGTACTTCTACGTCTTCCAGGCAGATGGATTTTTAAGCCTATTCAGAACTCCTATGGAATATGGAAATCATGGGGATACAGGACCAGAGAGAACTAGGGGAATAACTTGCTGATTACCAGAAACTGGACTATATCTATCCAGAAGAAATGGAGGAGGAGATCATAAATCTACTCACTGTGCAGGAAATCTGAAAATCTGTTTGTTTCACAGCTAGACGTTATGCTGCAAATGAACACAAAGAAGAACTTCCTTCACATTATGAGGAAGAAACCACATACTGATTTTCTTAGTAACTTATTGCCTGTCCTTTTGTTTGGGGCTCACTACACTAGAGATTATGGAAAAATAAGATACAGTCATTGTCATTCATCAGAGGAATGATTAATGTGTTTCCAACATGGCGAATGTGAAATGTAGAGATATTATCTGGGGGAACAGAAAATAACATAATCCTCACATCACAGTTCTTCTCACCATTTTTCTCTAGGAATAAAGCCAGGGATCTTTTCCTAAAAAAAGCTAGAAGAAACAGTTCCAGCTTCAAACAATTCACCTCTTATTAGACAATATATTTTGTCAGTAATAAAATTCAATAAATTACTGTAGTGCAGCCAAGTAAAAGGGCAGATAAAATCCAATAAAGTGCATGAAAAAGGATCTACTTCTAACAATAGATTGACCAGATTTCCAACTGTTTAACTTATTTTCCCAGAAAAATAAAAATAGGTAAAATTAATGATTTTCATTCAGAACTCTTCAGCACTTGTGGAATTATAGGATATGACTAAGCTAAAGTATTATGCCATGCCCACTTACTCTAAGCCTTTTGATTTCTCATCTCTAGCTTTATGTCATCAGCAGATAATAAACTGTGCTTATGCCTTTCTTCTGGCTTGAAGATCTTTCTGTTATTCAGGTCTGGCTTCTCTCATACACCTTCTTCTATCCTGACCCACACTGCAAAATTCTGAAAAATAGTTCTTTCAGGAGGAAGTTATTTGTGTTAATCTCTTAAAGCCGAACAAATTTCAGAAAACCCATGTCACATTTTACCTGAGAAGATGAGACAAAGTGTGAGAGCAGACCTATTACATCCATCAACTACATTTATGGCAGAAGATTAGCAAATGCCTTTAGAATATGTACATCAAGATTAATAGTTTTAAAGTGGTACAGGATATGCAGTATGGTCAAAGAATTTTCCGCAACAATTTTTTGCAGCTTTGCTAATGCTCATACATGCACAAAACTAGAGAAAACAACCCCAGGCTTTATTAATAGTTAGAAATATTTATTTTAAAAAATAAATTAATATTTTCTCAGAAGGTGGAATACCATTAGAATTCATTTCACAATCCAGCAGGTTTATGGCTGCAAGACAGTGGCTACAATTTGTGGAAAAATATCAATATGATAATGTGCTGGATAACATTCAGCTTGAATAAGATTATTCAGGCTTCTGGGAGTTGAAAAGCTTGATGGTTCATGAGATATTAATAATACAGCACTTGTTTTGGTGGCTGTGTCAGATTGAGACAAACTCATTTCAAATCATCTGAGGACATAAAATAGTCTATAAATAAAGTTTCAGTTACGCAGTACCTGAACTGTGTATTGCTTATAAACCATAGACTAAGCACTGTTAGAAAAAAATACTTAAAATTTTAAAATTAAGCTGCTTCTTCACATTTTTTTCCTTCAATTTTAGCTTTCATGAGACACACAGTGTAAAATATCTATTAATCCTCTTGTTGCTTTTTCTGAAGAGATGTTCCCAGCAATGAACAGATAGGTTTGCCTTTTAGTATGTTTTAATGGTTCTGCTATATATATTTTCTAATAAAAAAAAAATGGTTTAGAATTAGACAGGAATTTGTCTGAAGATTTAGATAGATGTATTACTGAGGAATGTATGGTAGCTATACTTCATCAACACTTTTGACAAACATCAGTTCCAGGGTTTGAATGTAGGCTTTGATCCAGTTTTACTCTACAGTTCTGGATTTCTTTCCAGAGATGGTGTTGGCTGATGTTTAGTTAAATGAATGACCATATATTCAACAACTGATGGCTGAAACCAGCTCCTTCAGATGCCTCCCTAGTTATCATGAGACTTCATTTTCTTGTATTACAGACATCCTCAGCTAAATTGAAAGTGACTAGCATGAAACATCCCATTTATTTTTCCTTTTTTAAAATTGAAATTGAATCTTGAGACAATGAACTTTTATTTGTGATGTTCTTTGCAAAAAGAACATGTGCAGATTTGTATAAAAAATTACCAAGGTTTTTTAAAGGAAGATAGATCTTTAAGTAATGTTATTAAGACAAAATCCAGTGAAGCCATTAAGTGGTACCTGCTAAAGTAAAAGACGTCAAGCACTGTCACAGTTCACTAAAAGAAGGAACAAAGCTTTCCTGCCTGCATTACAAATGGGAAGCTGTAAGCAAATAATTGCTTTATTACATGTATAACTCAGGGTTGTTTGGGTTTTTTATAGTTTGTAGCCTAAATACATTAACTGCACACACAATGTATCAGTGTATTTAATTTCTGAAATTTCTTTATTGAATTAAGTGCTAAGGGAAAGGTGAGTCAATATTTTAAAATATTTTTATTTTTAAAATATTGTTTAATTTTATCAAGAAAAAAAATTGATTGTGAAAGTTAAAGACTTTTCAGTATCTGAACTTCTTCTTTATTTCTGAAGGATTTTGAGAAGAATACCTCTCAGGAAGAGATTTAAGACTCAGAATTGAGGACTGACAAATGCAATTTCCAGGATTTTCTAACAAATAATTTCTAACAAAGAATTAGAATAGATTGGTTCAAACTGAAAAATCTGTCCCATGAAACTCTGTATGTATTAAACCACCAAAGTCAGTGGTGGTTTGTCCTCACAGTTAAAGCCCCCAAGAACATTGGGGCTGCTCCTTCCAGGGCACATAAATCAGAGAATGAGAGGACATGCAAAGCAATGAATCCTGTGTGATCTCAGAGAGTCTGAATATGGGAAGTTTAGAGATGGAAACTTCTGGAGCCTGATTCTGCATCACCAAGATGTGACCACAGTCATTCTCAAGCTAGGATGAGCAAGATCCAAGGATGCCATAGTCATATCACCCTAATGGAGTTTCTGAAGCCCTGATCTCAGTACAGATAACTAGATGAAGAGTCAGACTTGGTGCAGCTCAAGAACTTTTTCAATTAGGACTAACACCAGGTAGGACAATACTCTTGCAGTTGACAACCTTTGTGAGGAATATGGCTATAGATCTTGGCTACAAGACAAAACTAAGCACAAGAGTGGGGGGTTTTGTTTGTTTGTTTTTAAATAAAATGTCTAAGGATGAATTTCCAGACTCCTCCACCTAATGTAAGAAACCTCTCGAAGGTATCTGAAAGTCAAGACACTTATGGATCTAAGCTCCATGAGAGCTTCTTGTCAGTTTAGAAAAGAGGAACCTGAGATCTGTCCTTGGGTTCTAGTGGACTTCACATTAGGCTTCTCCTTCTGAAATGCCTTGTAGTAAATTGAAATCCATTTAGTTTCCTATGCAGTTCCCTCATTGTACTGCAGGAGTAATAATCCAGGACATTAGAATCCAGCTTCCAATTTTCTGTTATGCTAGATGACATGCGGGCTATGCATAAATCAGAATGTCCTTTTAACTGGATCACATTATTTTCTAACATAATTTCTGTCTTTAAATAAATTACACTTGCTAGAAAAATCACTCAACATCTCTTTTTTGTCCCCACTGCACCGTACTTGGAAGTGAAAAGTCTTTCCTATTTTTACCAATAGCATGCTCCTGAGAGCTTTTATTCCAGGTTTATAAGGTTTAATAAAAGCCAATGCTTCAGGCACCCATTTACATCTTTCTTGAACACTACAGGTGCTTAGTGCTGTAGCACTACAACCTTTTTAATGAAAACCAACCTTTTTAATGAAACATAATTTCATTTTAAGATTACAAAAACACTATTGCTGGATTGGGAGGATTATATCTGATCTGAGCAGTTTAATGGGAGCATACTATAGTAGGGGCTTGATAGAATGACAAGATGGGGGAGTAATCCAATTAGGAACTAATTCAATCCTGCAATAGTCAGTTCCATAGAGTCTATTGCAAAAAACAAAAAAACAAAAAACAAAAAAACAAAAAAGGCCAACTCCAACCAAATAAACCCAACTACACAAAACAAAGGCAAAACAAAAAAACCAGCCCCAAAACAGAAAACAAACTAAATAGTAATATACTAACTTCTTTGACACATGTAACAAAAGTCCTGAAAATGGCTGATTTCTCTGCATCCTAGAACCAGTGCTTTTGCTATCCTCATACCATGAGGTAAAACACATTAAACCTGCAACTTTTACAGGACTAATTGAAGTTTTTAAACACAATAATGAAGCACGTTTGCTTCATTATTAATGAAGCTTCATTAATAATGAATTATTAATGAAACAAGTTTGTTGTAGACTTTAGGACCCATTTTTTGTTGTACAGACAGAAGCAGTTTTCAGAAAACCTCTTTTTCTTAACTAGTGCAGCCTGGTAGGGAGGAACAGGAAGAGGCAGAAATCAGGCTAGTGGTGATCCTTTCTTCATCTTTTAATAGACATTAATCCAGAATGTCGTGATATGGAAGGCTGTATAAACTAAAAATCAGTTGAATATCTGTAGAGTTATTTGCACTGGAGGGGAAAATTCCATTTTCTAACAGCAGCATGAGAAAAGTTATCTACTGCTGTGATGATGATACCTGTTGAGCTGTTTGTCTTGTCAAGAAGATACATTCTTCAGTGAAGAATGGTAGAAAGGAAGTGAAGGATGGTAGAAAATGCTGCAAGATAATCAAGGTTGCCAGGCTAGACACTGAAAAGATATTATTATTGTTAAAGTGCAGGAATATTATGCATTGAACAACATAAATGAGTAGAGGAATAACCATCTATTGATACTGTTTCTGACAGAAAACTGAGGAGCTGATGGAAATCATTGGAAAAAGAAGGGAGGGTGATACAGACAAAAAAACCCCAATTCTATGATTTGAGTTCCATTGCTACAATCATGAAAAAAACCTTGGTTATAGCTGTGATATGGAGAGCTGTCCACACATTATTTCAGAATCTTTAAACTAAAAAAATTGCAGCATATATTATGTTTTAGGATTAAATGATATCTACAGGATACTCACAGTGAAGATTTATGGACAAAACTGACTGGTTCCACTTTCTAAACTGGAAGAGGATTTTTGTTCGGTTTGACTTTTCACAAATAGTATAGCTTTAGGCAATGATGGGTACTGTCACTACGTTGTTTAAATGTAGCTGATAGACTGCATTAAACTCAGCAATTCAAATGTTTGGCTGGGAAAGGACATTGTGGAGAGTTGTATTTTAAAGAGGCTTTCTGTGGTGTGCAGGGGTTCATGCTATGCTCTTAAAACTAAGATTTTAAAAACATCAATCTCTCTATGCCAGACTTTTTTTCAGAGAAGTTTATGAAGAACAACGATTTGAACTCAGATTTGAATCTGAACACAGATTTGAATTAATCTGTGGTGTTGATAGAAACAGCAAGGTCAGAATTCACTGAAAAAGCAGGCAAGAAAGACCCAACAAAGATCATTCAGATAAGATTTCTACTGCAGTTACCTGCATGTTGTTAGGCTGAAGCATGACAGAGTGATTTCATTCCCTCAACACCTGATATGGTGAAAAGCCAGCTCTATAAATAACAGTAGCATGAAGGTCAGCATTTGTATCCCATGTTCATTCACATTTACGCCTAAGATGTGAAGAATTTCTTGAAAGAGCAGTTGATTATAAATTTCTAATGTCTGATATATTGTTATTATTCCCTGCCCACAAAACAAAGTATAAAATTGTATGATTCCTGTTTTTGGTAAGAGACAACTGGAAACACAAAGGTTAGGGGTCTAATTAGGTTACTGTCTTTGCCATCCTAATTACCCAAGAAACTTTATAAATGCGACTTTTTGCAAAATCCATTACAGAACTGCATTTCTCCAATAAAACTAGGCATTATTAAACTGGGAAGTCTTAATGTTGTTTATTTTCCTGCCCTCCCCCCTAAGTCTTGGAAGATTCTACCATGCATAACAAAAAATGTGTCAAAATGGCCTTTTTATTCTTTATAAGACTGGGGGTTTATTCCTTCCTTCCTTCCCTTCTCTCAGCCCATCTTTGTCTGTGAAAATGAATGGATACAGGGACCGCAAAAACACTGTCATATAGAACAATGGCTTCTACCAAAGAGGCAGTGACTGACTGATGATGGATTTGTAGGTACAGCTGTTATGACACAGTACATGAAATACACAGGATGACTATGGCTGCTCATCCACTATCTGAACAGCTGAGCTCATTATTTTCCTATCTTAATGAAAAGTGAACTCAGTCCACACTTCCATCCCTGTTAAGCTATTGATCATTGTCAGTACACCTCAGTGCTCGTCCTCTAACAGCCCCCACTCAAGATATCAAACAAGAGTGAAAACATTCTTCCCTCCTGAGGTTATTGGAGGTAGATCTTTCAAAACATAACATCTAAAGTGCAACATGATCTTCGTATCATTAAGGTTTTGTGTGAAATGTTTCAATAATCGACATGCTGTCCAGAGAACGTTGGTTATATCAACACTGTGAGGAGGAGTGGAGAGCACAGTAGAACTTTTTAATTCTCTTGCCTCAAATAACAATATGGCAAATGAAATATTAGGGCACAGACCCACATTGACTGAAAATGTTGATGGAGGTTCTTGCCCAGGTGGAGCCAACAAACTGGCCAACGATCACTATCAACTGAGGGCCAGCCAACAACAGCCTTTTTAGTGGGACACAGGGACTATTCTGAGAGGCTGTGTTCCTGGAGCCTGAATCAGCCTCAAGAGAGGTGGAAACCTTGGGGGCAAGATTTCAGGAGCCTAAATAAACCTTGAGAACGGTGGTAAACCTGGTGTATATAAGGAACACCAAAGTGTCCATTTTTTGTCGCTTAACGCTGACACAACCACCCTGCACTGGACCTTTGCTCCATCTGGAATTGGATCTCTATCCCAAAGAAAAAACATCCCCACTGAATCTCTCTCACTCTTTTTTTCTCTCTCTCTCATTCTTTTATCTGTCTCTCTCTCTCTCTCTTTTTTTTTTTTTTTTTTTTCTCTCTCTCTTTTGCCTTGCAACATATTTGCCAGATCTTCACAGGGTTATATCACTTTACTTGTGTAATTTGTCAAATAAAACTTTGTGCTTGCACCTGATCCTTAGTCATTGGACTTTGTTCTCGCAGATCCAAAATTATAAGTTACATAAAACCATAAGATAGATGCTAGATAAGAGCACTAGTATGTTGTGGATAGGGCCAAGTATGGGTGTTTGCCTCAGTTTCATCATATGTAAATTTAATACCTAATGGCTTCCCAAGGTACATATGATATCCTATTAGGAGTGAGTAGATCTTGACTGCATATTTATTGTCTCCATGTAGGCTTTATATATGTGTTCTTCTGTGAGGTACAGAAAACTGTGATTGATCGGTTTAACAATAATAGGAGAATAAACATTTTTTTCTTTTCCTTCACAGTACTCTTAAAATCAATATCTGGGAAAACAAAACAAAACAAAGAAAAAAAACCCAAGAAAAAAAAAAGCTGAGATTTGTTTTGACTACTTTTCAAAAATCTCTTTAAGAGCAGAATTTAGCTTTATGACACATTGATGTGCAGTCAACAGAAACCTATTGAATTACATTTCTTGTCACTCATAGTATTCATGGTGAAACCCATCACCTTTTCCTCTTCATCAGTCATTAAGCAGGTAGTTTGGTGTTTGCTGACATTGCTGGAAGGGCTGAAGGATGCTTTGTGGAAGCCAAGTGATTATAGCCCACTAGCACGGGTGGTACAACTGCACCTCAGGATGTGGCAGCTGCTGTTCAAGACTTTCTGTTAACAGAAGAAGAGGTAGCCTCAGTCTCTGCCTGTGAAATGTGCAGCTACAACTCATTTTACATCCACACCGTGTTTGTAGTGTTTAGATCAACACAATGCTTCCCAGTTTCCATAGGCCAGTAGAATGGGCTATACCCTGTGCCAGCTCTGTTATGGGATCCTTTGTCAGCACGGTTTGTGATGTCCTGAAGGTGGCCAGGCTGAGCAGAGCAAAGGAAGGAGAAGGGTTTGTATAAGCTCCCATCCATGTTTATGGTACAGTTTTTTGCCCAAGACAAATGGAATTTTGTCCCTCTTTGAAAACAAAGCCTTGTGAAGAATTAATAAACAGGTAGGTGTTCAGTTTGTGCTGGTTTCTCCTGTATTCTTGTCTTTTCTTGAAAGTTTGTTGGTAATGATCCAAACTTTCAAAGGAGATCACATATAATTTGATCATTCCAGTTTTCTCGATGGATAACAAAAGAAAGGTATTGCACAGTTTTACTCAAAAGTGCTCAGTCTTGACCAAAAATTAAAGGAGGAAGGAGCACATTACAGAAATCAATTAGTTGTTAACTCATACAGAGAAAATAAAAATCACAACAGTGTCCTTTCCTAAATGATAGAGATCACTGCATTCAAATTTATTGTGTGATTAAAAATGCTTTACTGGTAATAATACTTCTGTGATAATATCAAAGGATAAGGAACTAAGACCCACTAAGATGATGAGGTGGCTGAAGCATCTACCACATGAGGAAAGTCTGAGGGAGCTGGGTCTGCTCAGCCTGGAGAAGAGAAGACTGAGGGGGTATATCATCGATGCTTGCAAGTATCTAAAGAGCAGGTGTCAAGAGGATAACACCAGGACCTTTTCAATTATATCCAGTGACAGGACAAGGTCATGGTCACAAACTGGGTCACGGGAGGTTCAGCTGAAACATAAAGGAAAACCTACACCCAGTTTGCATGTATGTAGAGTGTGTGGGTGAGGTACAAGAGGGCAAGAAAAGAAAGGTAGAAAAGGTAAGAAAAAGGTAGCAAGAAAAAGTAAGAAAAAGTATATTTGTGAAAGGCTGGCATTGGATGCCAGGGGACAGCTTGTCAAGGAGAGTATAGATTTTAAAATTCTTCCAAGATCTTCCAGAATAAATAAAATAATTCCAATGAGATGGTCTATCTAGAATTTAAGAAAAACAACAAAGCGACTATAAGAAAGTAAAAAATCATCTCAGGTCTGAAAGCAAGTGGATAATGAGGAAAAAGAAAACAATGTGTACCGAGTGTCAAACTTGTCCTTTCTGTCAGAAAGCTCCAAATACTTGCCCTGTGTCATGGGATCATTCTCTGCCAGAGAAGCCAGCAGGACCTCCTGCAGGAGGAGGGCTCCCGGGAACAGCTCTGACAGCAAATCAAAATGTAGTAAACATCAAGTAAAATCTAGGCATTTACAAGCAAAGACCCTGACTGAAGTAAAGTTTACTCTCTGTGAGTAATTCCCTTGCCTGTGAGGGGCAATTTACTGCTTGATGATAACATACTATAGCAATAGCATGATTTGTGATATACAATGGATACTATTGATATACATAGTTTATAGCATGGTCTGTAATGACAGACACACATCTACATATATTTATGTGTGTCATAATATGAATACTATTTTTACTATATGTATATGAGCTACACATATACATATATATACACGCATACATAATTCCATGAATTNTGTTAAAGTGCAGGAATATTATGCATTGAACAACATAAATGAGTAGAGGAATAACCATCTATTGATACTGTTTCTGACAGAAAACTGAGGAGCTGATGGAAATCATTGGAAAAAGAAGGGAGGGTGATACAGACAAAAAAAACCCAATTCTATGATTTGAGTTCCATTGCTACAATCATGAAAAAAACCTTGGTTATAGCTGTGATATGGAGAGTTGTGACAAATGGCTGGAGTATGGCTTTTTGGTTGAGTGTACTTTTTGCTTCAAACTGGGACAGACACTTGTAATTGTAGCATTTGACCAAAAATTAAAGGAGGAAGGAGCGCATTACAGAAATCAATTAGCTGTTGACTCATACAGAGAAAATAAAAATCACAACAGTGTCCTTTCCTAAATGATAGAGATCACTGCATTCAAATTTATTGTGTGATTAAAAATGCTTTACTGGTAATAATACTTCTGTGATAATATCAAGTAGTTGGAATGCTGTGTCCAGTTCTGGGCTCCCTGGTTCATGAAGGATAAGGAACTAAGACCCACTAAGACGATGAGGGGGCTGAAGCATCTACCACATGAGGAAAGTCTAAGGGAGCTGGGTCTGCTCAGCCTGGAGAAGAGAAGACTGAGGGGGTATATCATCAATGCTTACAAGTATCTAAATAGCAGGTGTCAAGAGGATAACACCAGGACCTTTTCAATTATATCCAGTGACAGGACAAGGGACAATGGTCACAAACTGGGTCACGGGAGGTTCAGCTGAAACATAAAGGAAAACCTACATCCAGTTTGCATGTATGTAGAGTGTGTGGGTGAGGTACAAGAGGGCAAGAAAAGAAAGGTAGAAAAGGTAAGAAAAAGGTAGCAAACTATATTTGTGAAAGGCTGGCATTGGATGCCAGGGGACAGCTTGTCAAGGAGAGTACAGATTTTAAAATTCTTCCAAGATCTTCCAGAATAAATAAAAGAATTCCAATGAGATGGTCTATCTAGAATTTAAGAAAAACAACAAAGCGACTATAAAAAAGTAAAAAATCATCTCAGGTCTGAAAGCAAGTGGATAATGAGGAAAAAGAAAACAATGTGTACCGAGTGTCAAACTTGTCCTTTCTGTCAGAAAGCTCCAAATACTTGCCCTGTGTCATGGGATCATTCTCTGCCAGAGAAGCCAGCAGGACCTCCTGCAGGAGGAGGGCTCCCGGGAACAGCTCTGACAGCAAATCAAAATGTAGTAAACATCAAGTAAAATCTAGGCATTTACAAGCAAAGACCCTGACTGAAGTAAAGTTTAGTCTCTGTGAGTAATTCCCTTGCCTGTGAGGGGCAATTTACTGCATGATGATAACATACTATAGCAATAGCATGATTTGTGATATACAATGGATACTATTGATATACATAGTTTATAGCATGGTCTGTAATGACAGACACACATCTACATATATTTATGTGTGTCATAATATGAATACTATTTTTACTATATGTATATGAGCTACACATATACATATATATACTCGCATACATAATTCCATGAATTGTGGTCACCCTATCACTAAGCCTTCATTATGGGTAGGAGGTAATTTATTGCTAAATAGATAGAGATCATATCTCATATATTGAAAAAAATATCAAAAACTCAATACTTCAGTGCTGTTTTCCTCTTCTGGGGTTGTTTTTTTTCTTTTTATTCCTTTGGATATGCTCATAAGACATGTAACGTGCAATGTTGCAGGACAGGTGAAATAAGATAGTAAAGCAAAACATTAACATTAAGAAAACACACAGCTGCTGCATCATTGATTTAAATATATATGTAAATATATATTTAAAATATATATATTTCCCAGCAATTGAGAACCAGTGGGTTGGGCCCTGATAGCTTAGGGTAGAGCCAAAACAGATAGTGTGATTATTAACCAAAATCTTCTTTAGTAATCTTCACCACTGATTTGATTTGAATTGATTCTGTTATTGAAATTTTGAGTGAAGCAATATCTGCATCAACAAAACAGCCTACAAAATTGTTGCTTATTTGTTTCAACATATGAGATGCGAGATGGAGGAACTCAAGCAAACATTTTATTACCTTCTCAGGCATGCTACAAAATTCCATAAATGTCACACCACTTATACATTAAATAGCTGTTAGTAAAAATAGTCACCAACAAATCTGACAACACACAACTATATTTAAATGTTTTAGATAAATTAGATTCCTATATGTGCATTATTTACCATTTTCTCATTTAAAACCAAAAAAATCTTTTCTCTGTCCTATTTCAAGCACAAGGGATTACAATTACATGCACTTCCAGATTTCCCATCTGTTTCTGCAAAGCTATGATAAATGAAATTTCAATGAGATTACAAAAGGAGGCTTCTTGTTTTGACACAAAACAAGACTTAGCAAAAATTAATTATAATGCTCTCTTATTTTTGCAATGAAGAATATGCAAGGCATATTCAGAGGCAAGTTTGAAAGGGTGGTTTAGATGGAACAAATGGTGTGATGGAAATTATAAAAATAACAAAAACTGAATTCCATGGAACACAAAGCAGCAATTTTTTGAAGGCAAAAAGCTTTTATCATTTCTTGGAATACACAAAGTAGATGAGCATTTGAGACTTTTTTATGTTTGATATTAAAATGTCAGTTGACAGATTACCATTCACCTCAGATGTTGCATTTCTGACTTGATGTGGCAGCTACATTTAGTTTGATTAATAAACTGTGAATCTGTAGTAATAGGGATATATCAATGTTTTCAGTGATGGAAATAATTGAGAGGATAATAAGCATAGGAAATATCTATATTTTTCATGGAAAGGTGACATTTCTGCTTAGTGCTGTGCAATGCTTGGTTTCATAGTGAAGAGACAAAAAGCCATTTAGGAACCCTCATGTTTTCAGGCCAGACTTGACCAGCTGGCTGAGTCAATGTAGCATCCTTCCAAAGACACCCGCAGGTTTTACTACATTAGCTTCATAATTTGAATTTGTACTAAGGCATAACTTTTGGAAATATTAAAAAAAAATCTAGTGTAAAAACTTCATCTAATGGGAGTGCATCACATTATGAAAAATAGAGATGACCTTTTTTTGATCCGAGGGGGAGGATAAAGTTAAAAAAAAAAAAAAGAGAGTAGTTGGCAAGCATAATTTTAACTGCTACCTGAACTCCACAAATGAAATTGATCTAGATTTAACAGTAAGATAAATGAACTCCTCCTTCAGACCTAGATTTTCTTTTAAATTAGAATTTTTAAATTTAGATTCAATTAGATTATTTTTAAAAATGTTATTAGTTCAGTTTTTCACTTTCTGAAGAACCTCAGCTTTCCTCCTTCCCAATTCAGGTTGTGCCAATGATTTATTTCTTCTTTTTTCAAAATACATTATTTCTTTCTGGTCACTATCCAGCCTCATCTGTTAGATTAGACAGCTCCACCAAGAGAAATTCACCCTGTGTGGATACCTGCAGAATATCATTAGATCTGTTCTTTTAATTTTCCATTGCTGAAACAGATTTCCTTTCCCTCTCTGTCAAGCTTTCCAGATTTGAGTACCTTGTGGTGTAGCCCATTCCAGTGATGAATCACTTACAGAAACAAAGATGTGCTGAAGCAATCCTCCTGACCACTCCCAGTGACTGCACCAGTGCAGCAAAATTCCATCTGTTCCACCACATTTAAACTCACACAGGTCTAGTAAAGTTTAGCAAGTATTTGTCCTTATTATGTGAGTACTGAAACAGTGGGCTATGTACTGGAACAGTAGTGGATTGAGTCAGGGGAACCATAACCCTGAGGACCACGTGTTAAATCTTGGGTTTAGAGAACACTCGTTCCTCATGACAAGAGACTACAATGCTGGTAGACAGAATTGTTTGTGTGATGTCAAATATCACATATTGCCAGGTGATTTTTTTCAGCAAATTATGCTACAAATATTTTTTGTTTTGTTTATTTGATAAATAAAAGAGACTGCAGTAACATGTACTGCTTTTCAACCTTGAGAAATATCAGTATTTTTTTTTAATTGTAGGCTAATATGAACTATAAGCAAATAAAATCCATGCACGACTAAAATGCAGCAATCTTTTAATGGCAGTTGGTAGATGATAAACTATACAGAGTTAATAAACAGAATGATAAACTTGAACTACAGGTACCTGAAAGGAAGTTGTAGGGAAGTGCGTGCTTGCCCCTCCTCTCAATTGAACAATAATAGGACTTAGAGGAAATGGCCTGAAGATGCACCAGGAGAGGTTTAGATTAGATTTGGGGAAGAATTTATTTACCAAGAGAGTAGTTAGACTTTGGAATGGGCTGCCCAGGGAAGTGGTGGATTCACCATCCCTAGAAGTGTTAAAAACTGAGTAGACAAAGCACTTCAGGACATGCTCAAGCTGGTGATACAGATATTGATAAATATATATTTTCTTCAGGAGAATGGTATTTTGATAGTTGAACATGGTGATCTTAGAGGTCTTTTCCAACTATGAAAATTCTGTGATTCTGAAAAAAATTAACAGACTGAGTGCCACCTTTCTCAGGAATCTGCTCAACATTTTGAATGAATACATGCATTACTAATTAGGGTTGGCAAGAAGGACCTGCATTTTGAGGCAAGAAATGCTGAGTGATGCATCCCAAAAAAGTACTTCTATCCCTTATGCACATGCTGATGACCAGCCTAGTATGAAAGAACAAAAAAATAATAATGACTATATTTATTCTGCCTACATTTCTTTCTAAAATATGGAATTGTATTCTTCCTCTAATTTAGGTTTTTCTCTGCAAGGATTTTATTTCTCATAGAAAAGGAAAAAATCCCTTAATCAAAATGACTGAGTCAGCAGAAGAAAGGATGCTAAAATTCCAGCTTTCTGCAGAACATCTGATGTGATGGTTCATGCAGAGCTTCAGAGCATTTCTGAAGTATTTATGTGCTTCAAATTAAAAGACAACTGATGTACTAATCATGACCTAAGTTATCTGAGTTCAGAAAGCAAATTCTGGATGTTAAACTAAACTATGCCAGAAATATTGTTTCTTTTTCTGCATTGCTAAATTAGGCAATCTAAGTTGATTTAAAATATGCTGATACAACTTGATTCCTGTTTCCATAATGACTCTTTCAAGCTGTGTTTTATCATTCACAATAGCTGCATGATCACAGGGTGTTAAGGTAGAATACATTGCCAGAATGGCTGTTGTCAAACCTCTAATTCAGATATTTTTTTTTGTCTTTAAAAGTTACATTTTTTTATGCTTTTACTAAAAGTTTCAAGTTGAGTGTACCGTTCATGTATTGTATTGTAGTTTTCACTGGATGAATTCCTGTGTGACCTACACGGGGTGATCCTGCTCTGGAAGGGGTTTGGACTCAATGATCTTTCAAGGTCCCTTCCAGCCCCTTATTCTATGATTCTGTGTTTGTACCAGAAGCAAAGAGACCTCACTTGTAGTTTGATAAGTGCTATGCAAATACTGTAGCTACTGCAGAGTTGAACTGTGAGGTTTGTGGTAGAGTCTGCAGGATACTTTCTCAGTTGGTATCCAGTTCTAGAAACTCATCATGGCCTGGCATCTTACATTCTGGGCAAACCAATTTTTATAGTCAGTGGGTTATTACAAGAAGCATAGAATCACAAAGAATGATTTGAACAGAAAGGAGTATGGAGAAAACCTATCACTGCTTTCCATTCCCTAACAGTATCTTCCATTTAATTTACATGTTCCTGAAGTCTGTCCATTCAGAATAAGAGGAAATATATTTAGATTCAAGATTAAAGACAAGTCTATTTTTACTTTTTAAAAACAAATAAAAAGACACTTGATCTATGTTTTCTAAGTGGGAGTTTGTGAATTTTAAAATGCAATATACGTTATACTGGAAAGTTCTGTTTTCTGCAGAATATGCATTTAGTACAATTTAGTATTGATTAATTTTTTTTTTACTTTTTTTTTTGGGGGGGGGAAATAAGACATGAAAAACTGTATTTGCCATTAAAATAATTTCAATAAAATAACCATGGCTCTAGCCTTAAAGCAAAGTCTGCATTTTACCATGCTGAGAGAACAAGCTGTGCATAGCCTATCCTAGAAAAAGAGTTTTATTAGTAAAGTTCAATTATACATCCATTTTCTTTTCTTGTGCTGCTCCTCTGTGCCGCTCCAGAGCTGCATATTCAAAGTTATACCTTTATCATTTATTTTCCTTTCTTGAAATGATGTGGTTATATCAAAGTAAAGAGTTCAGGAAGCACCTCTGTCCTCATACAATAACACCCAAAGGAAAGTCTAAAGTAGCATAGGTACTCAGTGCAATATTCCATCCCCCTTTTAAATAAGTGTATTAGGTAAAACCTTTTTAGTATATATGAGAATAAAGTGGGTAATGACAGCATCTTTATTCAAGTAGAGGTTCACTTGGAGATAGCTTTGAAGGGAAAGCTACACTTTTTAGCGATTAGTAAGCATTAAACACCAAGTATTTTCTTAACATAAAAATTAACATAAACACAGTAATTTTCTATGTACTCTTCAAAAGTACATTCCAGAGGAATATTTTGGTTGTGTTATGTTTTCAAACTGTACGTTTAGTAGGCTACATAAAGAGCATCACATATACAATCTTCTTTCTCTGTTTCAGTTATCTTCTCCTTCTTTTACTGTATTGTATTCAATGCAAAAAAAAAAAGCTAAAAAAGACCTATTCATCTGTTTTTCATCTTTTACTGGTACTCTGATAACATTAGTTGAAATTCTGCTTTAAAGAACCAAAGAGGTATTTTCTCAACTGATTACATTTTCAAACCTTTAAAAAGCTGCATTATAAAAATTAAAAATATAAATATTTTATTAGTTATATATATATATATAACAAATATAAAGTCAGCGCCAGCCCCAGTAGTTTATAATCTAAACAGGCACTGAAAAGTGTGCCTGCATAGTTGGAATTTTTTCAGAAGCAAAAAATTATTAAAAGGGAACAAGGATGTTTTTTTAAAAAATTTTAACACTGAGGAACATATAGCAGGTGAGCAGGAGCTGTCAGCTCCTCTGCTGATATCTACATGCCAGATGGGAACAAAAGACCCAGAAATAAAATCTTGTACACCTGACAACAAGAACTCAGGTCTGAGACAGCTATTAAGCCACACATATGTTTTATACTGCTAGTGAAAATAATACTTACGATATTTTAGTTTGCCTCTTCCACAAAATTGCATTTTCATTGCATGTTTCCTGGATAATTATTTTGTATGGCACTAATTTTCATTCACATGCCACAGGATATTGTTAGCTGTAACTGTTCTCAAGAGACGTGTCCTCCAGAATCATTGTATTTGTATGTTAAGCTCTTAGAGAAGTGATGTGTCATAATATTTAATAATCACTTATTCATTACCATAATAGGTATAAAACACACAATGGATGATAATATGCAGAGAACTATAGCACATGTAATGGTTTAGAAAATGTGACTTGCTGAGACAATATATCCCTTCGGTATTTCTTTATTTAAATAACCAAAATTCTCAGAAAAGGAAGACTTCAAGTTATAGAAATGAAGTACAAATGATCAGGTTTGTTTAAAGAGGATAGGAATAAGATACACAAGGAAAAAAAATTGTTTCAGAGGAAATCTATGCTATTCAGAGAACATAAATTTTAGTTTCTTAATTATTTATTGGTATCAAAGTACAAAAAATCATTTGCTGCCAAACTCTCAGCCAAGCATGAGAGGTCCAGGGTCTCTGGTAGCTGCTGCTCACAAAACATTCCAGCTGTGAGTGTTCTACAAATCAGCTTGATCAAGAGTTTCTCCAGTTTTCAGTTTATTGTTAAAAGCAGATTGATAATTTTATCTCATTTTATAAAGGATTTTTTTCCAGTCTGTTTTTGTGAGTGACAAGTCAGAGCAAACTATTCTGGAGGGATGATTAACAGAAGTCAAAGGCATAAATTAACTCTAAAGGAGAGAACAACTCTGTGGGAGAGATTGTAAAGTAGAAAAGAGAGTTAATTGTACATCAACATTAAAAGGCAACAACTTACTTATGGCAATCACCTAAAGCAAAATAATGGTATATATAATATACCTATATATGCCTATATAATACTGACTCAGAATATGCAAACCAGAAGAAGATTAGAATATTGTGTGATTTATCTATAAATTAACACTATGATTTTAACAATAGTTTTCAAAATTCTCTGGGGATAATGCACTATGAAATGTTAGCATGAAGTAAAATATCCTCAAAGACTTAGCTAATTAAAATTTTCTTTGGTAAACCAGTGGAAAATCCATGGTCTGAGTTGTTAAAAAAAAGAACAACTTTTCATAGACTATATTTTTTCATAACACTCAGGTTTTGGATAAAAAATTTCTTTAATGTTGGTGGCATGGCAACAGATCCATGAATACTGCAAGATTACTTCATTTAAAAAGTCTTTCTTCATACATTCATCTGCAGTCTGTGCAGAATAAATTACTGACATGCTTTCTCCAGAGGCATCAACATAAGATCAATAGGTCAAACTTCAGAGCTCGAAATAATTGAAAAGATAGGCCATTAAATTGGTGTACAAAAAACTGTCTTCAAGTTTGTCATGCACTTTTCACACCTATTCAGACACACATCCATTTCTCAATACGTAATCTATCTGGGTTTTCTTAACTTGCCCCATTAAAGGGAGCACTGAATTTAAGACAACACACCCTAGTGTGTCAGGAAAGTAACAAAAAAGAAAATTAGAAGACTCTAGAATGTGGGTCATAACTACATCAGATAACACACTTTACATTTAATTTATATTTGGCCCCTCACTTTAAAAATTTAAAATAGATTGTGCCACTTTTATTTCCTCATACAAACAGAGAGCTAAAGTAGTGCAGAAACGTTGACTTACACATGGAGCTCTGAGTTGGATGCAACGGGGAGGAAGAATTGCATGGTGTTTACTCACTTGGCTCTGAGGGCAGGGTTGTTGTGGTGTTAGAAGGTAATTACAGGTCCATGGGAATCTATTTGCAAAATCTACACTAACCTTTAAATTCTAATTGTTGATGTATTTTGTATCCAGAATAATGTCAAACGAGGCTTTTTAGTCTGGAGAGGAGAAGACTGATTTGGGATCTAATTAATGTGTATAAATATATGAGGGATGGCATAAAGAAGGAAGGAATAACCTCTTCTTTCTTGTACCCTGTGATAGGATGAGGGGCAATGGATTCAATATAGAGCACAGGAAGTTCCTCCTCAACATGAGGAAGAATTTCTCTACCGTAAGGGTTACAGAGCCCTGGAACAGGCTCACTAGAGAGTCTCTGGAATGTCCTCTGGAGTCTTTCAAGACTTTCAGTGCATTTCTGAGTCACCTTCCCTGGTTTTGTCCTTTTCTGGCAGGGCGGTTGGACTCAACAATCTTCAGAGGTCTCTTCCAACCCCTGATATTCTGTGTTTCTGTCAAAAAAACCCCAAAATAAACAAAAAAAACAAACCCGAAAAACCCAAGGTGATTGTCTTTTTGCAGTCTCAGTAGCAAGACTCGTGATATTGATGAATTTTGTCACTATCAGTTTGAATGATTGCAGATTAAAACCAGCATTAGGCTGAGATAGATTATGTGGATCAGAAGGTGGCAGTGTCAGGGTATTGTCACGACAGAGTGTTCCAATATTGCAGTTGTAGGAAAGCTTGCCAAAGCTGGTTATCCATAACCCAAGAATTTAAGAGAAGTAGCTGCAATGCAGTTTTATCCAAGCAAGTTTGAAATTAGCTCATACCAGCAAAGGGCTGGTATTGCAGTAGTGTGGAGCTCAGCATAATTCAGGTTACAATCCATGTTTGAAAAGTTTGATGCCTCATGTGGCTAGCTCCTGAAGAAATCTAGAGTGCTGCATCTTGAACATAGGCTGCAATGCAGACACAACAGGAGATTGCAGCTGAGAGCCTGTGAATCTTTGGTAAAAATATCTTGAAGACACTTATGTAAGTTTAATCAGGGTGTCTCAGACTCATTGGAGAAAATGAGTATAGATGCTGAGCTGCAGAATGAAGCAGAGAAGTCTAGGCTTTTCTCCATCACATATGAAGAGCAGAATGGAGGAGGTGGTAAAAATATCCCTCAAAAATTCCTGACAGTGGATTTTGGGGCAGGCGTGGGAAATTCATCGTTACGGCGGACAGCATGTTGGAAGTCTAGAAGAACTACCCCACACTTCTGTGAAATGTCATACTGTGTTTAACCATCTTTGTTGGCAACAGCCTGGGGCAAGATGCATCAGGAGCTGAGGATATATCTATTGACACAGTGGGGTGTGGAGCAGAGGCCTCTGAGAAAGTAGAGAGGTAAATCATAGTTCTTTGTGGCCCAGTACAGTGAGGATCCTGGAGTGGTGCAGGCGGGTTGCTGTCTCCCTGGCATGAACCAAAGGGCCAGACAATTTTCTGAAGCAGCTACTACACAAGGAAGTCAGTGAACATGGTGGTGTTTTCTAATTTATGATAGCTGGACTTTTCAAAATATTAATTTTAGGGCAGGTTGTGTATGAATATTCTCAGAACTGTTGTGACTTCTGCTTGATGCATCCCATAGGAATGTGAAGCTCTTGTACACTTTCCATCCCCAGAGAGTTTTCCTATCTTCTTTCTTCTAAGGTTAAACACATAACAGCCGTACAACACATAAGTTGCATAATATGCCTACAGTAGTCATTCTTGACACATTTTATGCAAGCCTGGGTACAGGATATGTCAAACCATATGGAAAGAAGAAATTCAGCAATTTTTTAATTTTGTTTTTTCCAAAATGAAATCTTTTTGCTCGCAGATCTTTGTTCTAATTAACTGGGTCTCGGTAGTTCCTAGGCACTTTGGTACTTTAGTTTTGCTATTTGTGAACTCTACTACAACTTTTTTTTCCCAAGGCATGAAACATTTTCAACAGAGGCTATCAACTGGATGAAATGTAATGAAAAGAGCCTGATTTGGGTGATAACTTTTTGGCTTTAAGCAGTATACATGGAAATCACAGTATGCTTGGAATGATGTTAAGTGGCTTATGTGGAGGAAATACTTTCTATTAATGTGGTAGTTGTCACAATAGGCAAGATCTGTGAAAGACACCTCTAGGTTGGTCTTCATTCCCTGAAGACAGTTCTTTGGAGTAGATACACATTACAAGTTCTGCAGTGCTGTGATCTGCTCAGGCATTTATACAATAAGAGACACCTTCAGCTAGGATGTCTCCTAAGTTTTCACAGCTTTCCTACTAAGATGTAGCAGTGGTTGCTACTAAAAATCTTCATTACAGTGTGGAGGTGCCTATATTTGTGTAACAGAAGTAATCATTAGTTATCTTTGTTTTTATCCTGGGGGAAAAAACAAAAATCCATGTGGAGGATGGTGGCAGAACTTGATAACATGCAATTGTCTCACTTATGTAAATTATTGTTTTTATTTGGCTTAATTGCCACTAATATAAATGGTTACTCAACTTAAATTGTATGTTTAATTTATTTGTTATTCCTGTGACTGCATAAAATTAATTATGGAAGCAGTATTTAAGACTCTGCTCTCCATTATATACTGTAAATCTTAATAAAAATTGGAATTTGAAAGTATATAATGTACCTATTGCCTTGTAACTTATTTGTGAATTACCAGAAGAGGTACAGAAGGAGATATGCATTAAAGAAGATGGTTTTCAAAATACTGATTGCAGGTAACAGGAAAATCTCAATATTCCAGCAACAAGAAAAATGTCACTTATATTTAATAATCTGTCTTGATGTACATTTATGTGTGCTTCAGAATCATCTTCTTTCACACAGGAGTGGGTAGACATGAAACTTTCAAAGGGTGATGGATCTTTTCTCTATGGACCTCCTCAAACTTAGTCTTAAAATCTGCACTCATGCTGATTTTTCATTTAAGCCAATGCAAGCTACATTCATGTTTAAGGGGAATTCTTAGGTGTCCACAAGTTAAGTGTGCAGAAATCACCAAATCCTAGGGTTCGCAAAATCCACAAGAATGGTCACGTGATGGTGATCACTTCCTATTGCGAAGCCCTCATAAAATTTGTGCTACTGCTATGAGGGCAGAATAGAGATTATTTTGTTTCATTTCAAATGACATGGAATTAGGGCAGGAAGCATTGTATCAAAGTGGTTCATATTGAAACCATTAGTTCAAGGTGTCTAGTTGTTCTCTTTGCCTTCTACTATTCCCACTAGAAAATAGACAAAAGTATCTGTCAGAGAGCCAGGTGAACACCTTACATTGATTTCCTGAAATAAATTGTAACAGCAAAAGATCTGTATTATCTTATGGGATATGCATACCTCAAATGTTTCAAAAGGATGGGGTAAATATGTACTACAGCAAAATTAAGGCAGATCAAGTTAGAAATTTATACACTAGAGGTCACAGCTTCTCTGAAAAGTTTATTTCTTCCCTGGTCTTACCTGGGAAAAGAGTCAAAGAAGAAGAACAAATGAAACAGAGTCTAACACCTTTTTTCCATGTATTTGATCTCAGCTGAAGTGAGCACACTTTTCTGAAATGTTACATCGGAAAAACACACGCAGACTTTGAGGCTGCTGTTTTCTCTAATAAAAGCCAATGTCCCATGGCATTCTCATTACTTTCTCAACACTAAGTGGTCGCAGTATAGAGTAGTGCATTAAAAATAACTGTCTTTCCCAATTTAAATGTAAAAGGTCAGTACTGAGAATGAAAAAAAAATGCTGTGAAACTGCACAGCACTGGAGGCAAGATTTAAAAGTGCTCTGGGAAAGTTTAACTCAGTATTCATATGGAAATGATGGGCCAAATATGAAGTTTTCCTTAGCTGTGAACTTACTGATATTTGAATTAAAATTACTTCTGTAGCTTGAAATTACTGATATAGTTTCCAATAAAGTTAAAATTTCACAAAATCTGAAGTGTCCTTTGCACTGAGGGCAAACATGAACAGTACCCATCTTTTCTGGATTAGAATAATAAATTTCCAAAGTTTTCCTTTTTCATCTGCATCATTGTGTCTGTCAGCTTTTGCTTTAGACCCCTGAGGTGGGGCTGGCTCAAGGCTATACAACTCAATGCTCCTCTACTGCCATCCCTCTCCTCAGAGAGAATTTCTTGCAGAAAGAACACCTCCAGTGACCAGCATGTGTGCTACCAGGACAAGTTCTTTGCCTCTAGCTACACAGTTGGTCTCAAGATCCCCAGGCATATTCAATTATGATTTGTGAAGGAAAGATATTGCCATTAAGAGTAATAACTTGAATGAGTAAATTGCCAATGTTCATCAGCCTATGAAGTCTATTGATATTTTTTAATTAAAAGAGAGGCAGAAGGCTCAAACAATTTAAATTGATTTGATCTGAGTGACATAGCTGCCTTTTAAACCAAGTATCTACATTCTTGAGATTATTTTGGGTTTCTTAACTCATAGACCACAGTGAAGACAACTAGTTTTAAAATGTACTCTAAATCCTGATATAAGTACTCTCTCTTACACAAGATTTATTGATAGCATGGATTTGCCTTTAAACTTCTGAGTTATTGCTAATTTATCAATAAAAGGGGAGCCCCTGGGAGGTCGCCAGCTAAATCTTTCAAAAAACATCAAGAAAGTTGCTCTTTACTATTCTTACATCTTCTAATATACCTATTATTTAACACATGAAGTATTCTGGAAATTAAGTAGGAGCTGTCCCTTTGACGAGATAGTAGACACTCTTATAAATAATAAAATGTACTAATAAAAATATAAATAACAAATCCTGATTAAAACAAGTGTTTAACATCACCTGTGAAAATCTGTGTGTATAGCCTTCATGGCTTTTAGTACAAATCACAAGATATCACCAAGACACCAAGCCTAACTTTGTGACGTGTGCTGAAGCCACAGAACCAACATGAGAGCACAGTTCCTGCTCTGTCCATGTGCAGGAAAGCCATGGGAAGCAGCTTTGTAACTGCTAGAAGCTGACAGCCCATGTCTTGCCCATGGACAAAGAACTGTGTCTTACCTCCCCGCAGAAGGGAAACAGCCACAAGCTCTTGTTCAGTTGTGCAGGACGTTGCCTCTGGAATGTTACCATCTGTCAGCTGAGCTTCATGGCAGTCCCTTGTCTCATCTTTTCCCTGGCATCCAGGGGAATTCAATGGAGCAGGGAGTACTGCCTGGGAGAGATGCAGGGTATGGCGAGCTACTGTGTTAGGCAGCAGCAATGTTATATTCCTGCAGGTGTCCAAAACGTGTTGTTTTTCCTTAAAAGCAGATTAGTACCAGTGCCAGAAGTGCACGGTACCATATCAATCTGAACAACACATAAATTTGAATCATGCCCTTAAACAGTCCTTGCTGTGGCAGGATGAGTATGGAATTTTTCAGAAGAATTTTACAGCATGATTTAGATTAACTGCTGTACATCATTGATATTTATCCCAGCACATAGTTCTCATCTATAAACAGAACAACAAAAAGGCATCATGTAAGAGATTTGCCCAACATAGGAGACCTAGTCAAGAAAAGGACACAAACCTTTTGCTGTGGTCCTGGATTGTAAATTCCAATTACAAATCAACAATATTCTGAGCAGCATGCATTTAACATGGCCAAGGAAAAGCCAGGACCTGCAAGCACTGGCTTCTGCTTTCTTCTGCAAATTTTCAAAATGAAATCAGGAACGAAAATACATTTTCACATGTCACATTTACAAGACCAATAATCTCCAGACTGGTTTATACCCTCTCACTTTTTATAGCATCCTCCCCAAGAAATTATGTAACCTTTAAATTATAACTTTGTGCTTATCCTGAATGATCTCTCAGTCATTGCTTTGAATTTCTTTTGAGACAAGCAAGTACTTTAAAGGATACCAAAATGCACATAACTCACAAAATGTAGAATAGTTTCTTCTCATTGAACTGTTACTGTAAGAATTGATTCTTACGAGGAACCTGCATGTGAACTGAAACTCTAGGAAATAGTTGTCATCTAAATCACTCTATTTGAGACTTTAAATTATTGCTGTCACCTAGAAAATAACTCTAAAACTGGTGGTGTGTTAGCAGAGTTCACTGTTGAGCAGCAAATTGCTGTTGTCTAATAAGGCATTAAGCTCCTGCATAGCTACAATATTCCCTCATCCCTTACTGCTGTGACAGTGCAGGACAATCAACAGACCAGCACAACCAGGGGACAGGTGAATGCAAGTCCTTAGTTCACAATGGGCTGTGATTTTAAAGTCATTCCCATGAGAACATTTAAAGTCTGAAGAGCAAATTCAGGACATTTTTAGATGTGGCTTTCCTCCAGAGTCAGAATTTGAAATACCACCTGTCAGCTCTGTATCTAGTAAAGCTGACTGTCATTTTCATTATTACTGACCTTTGCTGGCTGGCATTGTGCAACAGGAGTCTACATTAATACAAAGAAATAGGAAGCATCATATACAAAAGAATAGATGGATTCATAATTGCAGTAAATATGTTTGAATGTGAGTCTCTGCATGATACTGGCTTCATTGCACAATCTGTACACACTATGGAAAAATAGCTGAACTGTGGAAACACATTTTTATTGAAAATATATTGAGAGAGAAAAAAGGGACAGAAAGAAAAGAAAACTGAAAAAAATATCAAAACAAGAAAACACTCCTTGTTGCTACTTACAAATTGTCTTCAAGTGACACAATGATGAAAACTCCAAGACTGCTTGCAAAGCAGTCCACTATACTTATCAATGATGTCCTAGATGCCTTCTGAAAACTTTTCTGTACAGATACAGATGGATATCTTTTTGTTGGTGGTTTTGATTCTGTTTGGTTTTGTTTATGTTTGGGGTTTTTTTAACAGAGGCCATAAACTCATAAGTTTTTTTAAACTTTCTGTCAAAGAATAATCAAATTCATTCTCATACAGAACAATATTCATTCTTCATACAGAACATCTCAATAAATTTTGCCTTCCCATTCATGAAAATCTGTCTCTTTCTGTAACAGCTGCTCTGACTACATCAGAGAAAACCTATCAGTACATCTCAGCAGGCTGGAATTATATGCCTTTACATTTCATGGCAGCACACCTCTTCTGCTTATTTAACTGTTTAACTGTGTGGTACATTCTTGTTGATAGGAAGAGTATGACCAACATAGAAAATGTCATAGGTAGGGTTTGACCTTTGAAACTGTAGCCATTAGCATTCAAGATCAAGATCATAAAACTAAAAAGAAATCAGCTAACAGTTTCAACACACTTTTTCGCATACTTAAAAAAGAATCAGGCTCTGAAGAAAGATACTGAATTTCTGTTCAGTAATGAAGATACTATTTTTCAAGTCTCTGTAGATGTGGTTCGCACCTAATCTGTAGCCATGAGATTACTATCCAATCAATGACATGCAGGTTGCAGTGAATTGTATGGACAAGAGGAATGGAGCAACCAGTGCAGCTACATCAGTGCAAGGGAACTTTCTCTTGGGCTTTTTTTCACTTGAGTAGAAGATAATACCAAATGTGTAGGTTGCAATGTGAATATTCTGATGCACTGTTCTATAATCTACAATTCTAACATCTAATAAGCATGATATTTCTTCATGCTGTTTTATACTACACTGAATTTTAAATAACTGTTTTGGAACTTTTTCTGACTGAATATGCAAAATTCTCGTAATGGTTAAGCAGTTAAGATGCAGTTGCCTGGTATTTTAACAGATATTAACAGACAGACAGTCATTCTAATTGTCAGGACTTGCTTTTGGTAATCTGTGTGGACCTGTTGAATTAAACAGGAACTAGGCTTAAGAAATATTTGTCTTTTACCTTACTATGAATTTAATTAAAGTATTCCCTGAAATTCCATGTCTTCTTTAAATACACATTCCAGTATTATAGGATTTAAAATAAATTTTTCTTCCACTTAAACTGCATAGATTGTCGGTTGACTTCTTATAGACAAGCTTTTATCTTAAGTACAAAATAACATGCTTAAATTTCATGTATTTTCAATTTCATAAATTCCATGAATTTTTCAATTTAATGTTTTCCAAATGTCCCTTATATAAAAATGCATATTTCCACATGGTTTTCTTAAAGCATTCATATAGAGCACACTCACTTTTTTAACAATTTTTGAAAAGTTTCTATCTTTTCAGAGGGTTATGATATATGCCTTTTCTTTTATAGAGATTAAAATTTCTGAGAAAATCAGCAACTTCAATGATCATATCACACCTCACAGTGTGAAGCAGTATCTCCAGTCTCAAATCAAGCTCAGTATTTAGTTGAGTTAGAAGCTTCCATATCTGGCTGTTTTGGATATTTCATCCTTCCAGATTTTGACCTTGTTCTGGCTCTGTAAACCATTTAACATCTGCTCACATGCATCCCTGGCATCTATGTTGTAACTTCTGGATTTGTAGCTGTATTGTGCCTATTTCTACTGACTATTTTCACAGTTTCTGTGCACTTACTGCAGAAAGCTACCCATAGCTTTCTCTAGAAATGTCCAAGCAAGTCAAAATCAGCTCAGGGATTCTTTTCCCCCATTAATTAAATCTTGCTATGAACAGTGATTTAGTATATATTCCTTATTGAAAGAGATTTTACTTGCAGCATAACTTGAGAAGTAACTTTGAAAGTTTAAGTTAATTTTGTTTGATATTTTATACTGGAATTCCATCAACATATCAGGTTTGATTTTCATTTCAGATGTGTTACATCTTTGTCCATTCTACCGAATTTACTGTCAGGTTAGCTTGTCTGTTTGTAATGCAATTTTTTAATAAGGGTAATAATGTTTTCTCCAGCTAATTGCAACAAAGACAGAGTTCGTTGAAGTGATCAACACATTCTCCACAAGAAGAAAAACCCAAGTCTCTTAGTCCATTATTATGTCAGATTACTGACAAACTTTTAAAATGTTAAAGATTTGAGACTTTTGATCACTTTTGCATCTTTGTCCATCTAATACTTAATGAATGTGGTGTTGTGATTTGGTTTGATTTATTTTGTTTTGTTTTGGTTTTTTTCTAAATTTTTTTTTACATATTGTAGTTTTTATACAGTATATGTCTAGGACGTACTTTGTCATGATACTGGCTAACACAATCTCCTGTTTTCCTTACTCATCCTCAGCAATTTTAAATATGATTTTTTTAGTAGATTTCATAGACCTTATGAAGGAACAAATTGTTTGCAAAAAATGGAGTAAGAGTAATAGGAAGATCTAAAAAGGTTCTCTGGAAAAGCTCTAGAAAACCTTTTAAATTAGGATCATTTTAATGATTGAATAAGCTATTGGGAGAAGAGCCTTCTTAGGAGAAACAATTCTCTGATCTAATTTTGGCTTCTAGGACTGTCACAGCAAAGAGAAACTTGTGTATATTGTGCACTGCTGAAATGCCTCTTCTGAGGCACCACTTCTTCACTCCAAAAATCCCAAAGGGCCAGAACGCCGTCTATTCTCAGATACAAAAACGTCACAGATGTCTCCACAGCCTATTTGTTCTATATTGAGCAAAACAAACAAACAAACAAATAACTATGTATGAAGAATACCTTAAAATGACAAAAGTAGGATTCAGCTTATTATATATTCCAGTACCGTATGTGCCTCTCCAATAGAAATTGAGTTGCTTTTGCAAGTTGAGCTCTTTCTTTGGGAATGGATGCTGGGCACTGCAGAACAGCAAAGGGCAGGACTGAGTTTCATCTTCCCTCATTTCAGGGTGTCACAGAACATGGTGTCTTTCAACAGATAAGCAACCTTAAGCATTTGCATTGGGGGGAAAATTTTCAGGCTCCCACAGCTCTAGTCAGTCACAGCTCATTGCTCTTAACCTTGTTTTCTCTTTCAGGATGGATTTTATCAAGCCTCCCGCTTATTTCACAGCCCACATGCTTTGCCAGCTGTCTTTGCATAATGCAAAACTCCAGGCTGTTACCTATTCAAAAATCAGAGCATCATTTGAATATAGACTCCATAGGAAACCCTTTTGCAAACTTTTAAGAGTAATATTAACCATAAGCTGTATAAGAGATCACAACAGATAAACTGTGGTACTTCTCTTTTTTCTCCTTTAAAAAGCTCAAACCAAGCAAAGAGTATACATGTATGATTTTGGTGGAAAATTGCCTTCTGTCAATGACATGTTTCAGCTGGAAGGAGCTCTTGACACTTACCATGCTTGGGGTGCCTAATAGTCTCTTCTGTCAGCAGAAAATTGGGTTCCTAGTAAAACATTTGCTCTAAAACTGCATAAAAACTAATGACTGTATCAAGCTATGTGCATTGCCGGAAGCCACAGTCTGGTAGGAAGAATTGCTGTTTATTTGGAGGTTTGATATCATCATACTGTCAAGGGCCTCACATCGGTGTTTGGCAGCCAGGACAACGAGTTCATTGTGCATTTTATTGCAGGAACCCTTAAAGGCAGCCTGCTGCTTAGTTCCCAGTGGAAGCTGATAATTTTAACAATGATGATGAGTCTGAAATTTTCTAATCAAAAGTTTAGCTCTGTCAAGCTGCTGAATGTCCTTCAAAATTGGCAATGACCATTCAGAACAGACAGGGCAGCTGGCTATTGCCTGTTTTGCTTCTGAAATAATACAGTGACGGGCCACATAGTGCTACTTGAGACAAAAATGTGGCATAACTCCCTTATAGTCAAACATTAGAAGGGAGCTGGAGAAAATTCTGTTAAAAATGGAATTATAAGCCAAACCATTTATCAAATTCTCAGCTTCAGCAACAAGGGAGAAAAATTGTTACATTGAGCCATTCATTGCTTTCTTCATAAGGGAATGCTCTATGAGAAAAATGCTGGTCTGACCAGAGTGAGATCAAGGGAAGGCAGGAGTTTAAGTAGTGGAAGCACCTCTCTGGACTCTTATATTCAAAATAGACTGTACAACTAAGTTCCTTGACAGAAAAATAAATATATGTGTTCTGACACCTGTAAAAACGAAATGTTAACTTCTAGCTGTGACATTTCTCTTTCTAAATTGGTGCTAGGCCTTTTCTTGGGCTCTGTGGGCGATAACAAGTCATGGGGTCTGGGGGTGGAAGGGACTCCTGGGTTAGCAAAACCAGGAGCAACATGGGCTGGGAGGGAGGTCAGGACAAACACATCCCCAGGTTTCAGACACCTCCCTGGGGACATCCAGGGGACATCAGCTGGAAGCTGGGCCTGGATTGGCATGGTTCATGGTTGATCAGGGCAGGACTGTGGCAGGGCTGGAGATGACACTCTGTATTCTTGTTGGGGCAAGGACTGGTGGCTCCAGAGGGCTAGAATGGGTCCTGGGCCATGGGCAAGGTGAAGGGAGTCAGCAAGTTAGAAACTGTTAATGGCCTCAAAGACCTTACACATGTTTTCATGGAGAGTGGAATGAAGGTACTGAAGACTTTGATTTTTATTCCTGTTTTGGACAGACTCTGGAATGATGCAAGTCTTCAGTAGAGGAAATTACAGAACTGAAAGGCAGAGGGCAAGAGAGGTCCATACAGATTTCTTCTGGGGCTGAGGGTTCTGAAATTTCCCTCAGGCTATGCCACCCTTGCACTGTCAATATTGATTGTAGAAATCCTAACTTTGTTTTCTCTCTCAAGGTTCAAGACTTTGGAAATCTTTCTCCTTTTCCATTGGACTAATTCTGAAGCAGAAAAATAAATCTCCTACAATGTAAAATCAACAGAATAATATCATATTTATAAAGGATAACCAAGTTACCTAGCCAGTCCTGGTTTAAGTGACATAATCCTGGATGCTAGTGCTACTTCAGAGTTCAAGAACACGGTGTTCAAGAAGAGAAACAATAAAGTCTGATACTCCCTTAAAGTCCATCATTGTCTTAATAGAGGATTTCCCTGAGGTTTACAGACATCTAGCAGTATTGCTTCACTTTTCTGCATTGAATTAGGCCCAAGGACATCTGTATAACTGAAGATGATAGAACAGAGTTCACTAAAAGGTAAAGCAACCCTTTATACAACTTCACCTTTCCTACTTTTCCTTTTCTTACCTTGTACATTCAACAGATTATTGGCCATGATAAAGTAGATGAAAATGGGCATTAATATTTGTGATGATAAAGGAAGAATTTATTCTTCATTTTTAGGGCACCTTGCAGAATGTACCATGCAATTAAAAATCCAATTTATGCCCAGCAGCCTTGAACCCTTTCTTTGCAATTTATATAGCAACAATTCAAAACCCAAGATGATGGATTCTCCTCTACCACTCCTTGGTGTTTCATGTGTACTTTTGATCTCACTCACACAACAGAAGTTATGATGCTAATTAAAATGGGACTAAGATTACATTTTAGAATTGACATCAATCCTGAGCACCACACCTGCACTGAGGTGGGACACCTTCACTTCCCACAGCCACCTCAACAGCTTTATGGCTGTCATCCAGCTGGAAATGAGCCAGCTAACCAGTGGCATACGGAGGTGTCTTATGCATGGTTTTATGTTCCTGGCTCAGATTTAGACTGAAGCAGCTGCCAAACCACAGAACGTACTCATGTGTCATTTGTGTGTTTGGAATGAAAAGGAGGAGGGTCTGGCAGAGAACTCAAGACACTGCAGGCTCAAGCTAATAAATATTTTCAGGTTAGGGTTGAGATCCAAACAGGCATTTACAACCCTAATATGTAGCTTGGGTGGAACACAGGCTCTTGAGTCCAAATGGTTAGGACATAGACAGGGAAAGGGAATCCAATGCTCAGTACAAGCATTTGTACACTGCATACATTTCGCCTGCTGATATTTTAGAACAGAGTTTATAACAGCATCTTAGCATTCAGATCTCCCCCCTGGAGAATGTTCTGAGTTCAGCCCCTCTCTTTTGATTTCTCATGTTTGAACATGGCAAGTTTTTCAGCAGAGATGTCACAGTTCAAAAAATAATCTTTCAGCCTTACCTCTTATCTGCCGGTTAGTAGTTTTTTGGGATGGAAAAAAATTCAAGTCAAAAATTTCCACACCACACTTTTAGTGTCTAGGTTAAAAGTTTACAAACATAAAACTATTACATAAGTTTCCAGATGTTGCTGATTTGTTTAATAAGTCTAATACACACCTCTTGTATAGCTACAAAAACCAATGCATATGCATAAATGTTGAATGGGTTTCCACAGCAAATCCTATGGTGTGTTTCATCTGTTTCTTGCTTGGCATATTAACTGCGTCAATCCTGTACTCTTTCTTTTCAGTATATAAGCTATGAAAATGCTCAAGTGAATAGAAATAATGCTGCTCAGCATGCCAGCTACTGGCAGTGGCACCACAGTGATGCTTTGTCAGTCTGAGCCCAAGTTCATGCAAGCACTCCAGCCAAACACTTAGACATTAGCTACGTTTCCCATACAGTGTCCTCTCTTTTGAAATCAAAATTTTGCAAAGTATTCAGTTCCCTAAGATACCACTGATCTTTATCAATTTAAAAGACAGATCACTTCCCGGAATATATTCACATCCTCTATAACTGAATTCAAGGACCCTCTGCCCATAAGAAGAACCAGAGAAGAAAAAAGCAAACAGAAAAATCACTGTCTACGAGGGTCAGTTATTAGGTTTCAGCACTAATAATCTTAATATGAAGTTCAACAGATTCATAACAGTAGATAATATTTAGCACATGTTGCAACATTAAATGCCAGAAGCAAGTAATTGGGTTTTATAAACTTGAAACAATGCGCCCACCACAGTCCTAAGAACCGCTAGGAGGCAATGTTTTTCATCTTCAGAAAACATGAAATCCTTGATATATAATTAAAACGTGAAATTTGGATGATTCCCATGTTTATCAAACATAAGAAGGTATGAAAACAAAAAGCAGATGGAGTTTTTCATTGTAGGACCAGGTTTAGAAATGGTAAAAAGGACATATGAGAGATATCTGGAGAACAAGATGGAAAATGAAGCTTTCAGTCTTTAGAAATCCTTGTTTTATGAATTAATATTTCATAACCTGAAACTTCATCTATTATTAAGAGTCTTAGTGGACAAATAAGTTTAAAAATCTAATATATAAACATTATTCCATCTTGCTATATAAAAAGGAGATTGGATGGCTTTCTTGAAACACATGAACAGTACTTTTCACAGCCTGGCAATTTCTGTCCTAGAGTTTGACAGTCTATCACTGCTAGTAGCTCTTAAGCCTCATTCTTTAATTTTATTTTTTTTTCCTGTGGAAAAAAATTGAAATAAAAAAAAAAAAAAAAAAAAAAAAAAAAAAAAAAAAAAAGACATGAAAAAGAGGGCACTGAAATGTGAAGCCCAATCGTCAGTGCTGAAATATTTAAAAGTGTTCAAAATTGTTCAGTCCATGCACATGAAAGAAAATCAGAGGATGGCTCAGCACATGAGTCTTTAATAAAATGGGTTAGTACATCTGCAAATATCCCTGAGTGTGTGACTGAAGAATTCATATGACACTTGCTACTAGGTTTAGGATTCTCTGCAATCACACACAGTTTTGGACTTTAGATGCATTCTGGTATTATACAAGAAAACAGGCAAGACACTATTTGCCATAACAACTCTTCTACTCCCATGGATAAAAAAATGCTCAACTTCAGCTGATGAAACAGTTCCACTGAATTCTGCCAAATCTCACTCTGGAGTAAAGTATGCATCATTTACAGAAATCCCAGAGGATCTTTTCAACTCTGCGTGTTTCTCTGTTCTGACACTTTAAATTATCACAAATTATATTCAGTAATCCTCACCTTTTCTTTCCAAGGAAGACATTCTGGATAAAGTTGTTCATTTTTCACAGCAAAATATGGATTTGCTGCTAGACTTTATGGCACAGGCTTCAGAGTATGGTGATTCATTTGCTAAGCTTAACGTAGGATAACAAACCTTATACTTTTCTGTTTCTTTATTCTCTGGATCATGACACTGTGTAGTCTCTTCTAGGAGCAATCATTATCCCATCATTCCTTGGTAAACTATAATAACACAGCTGATGTTTATCAGCAAGATATCTGGTGTTCCAGATTTCCAGCAGTTTCACTGAGATCAGAGACTTGTCTAGTGGAATTGTTTCCCACTAAAATGCATTTTAAAGAAAAGCTGGACTGTTGACTTTCATGCTGTCATCTTTCACAAAAGTGTCCCCTGGGATTTCAGCTGTGAAGATCAATCACAGTCTTGTAGGTTAAACATGACACAGAGCTTTCTTCTGAAGCCTGATAGGCTCCAGATGCACAGTGAGCTCAGTGTATGCCTGCTAATTGAAAGTATCTCATTTACTGACAAATTTGGATTTTGGGTTTATAAAATCTTCTTGCACAGCACATGCTCTGTTGTAAGTTATGGTCTGGATCTGTGTTTGGCAAATAAATAGAAACAAAGCATAAATGTCTTGAAGATGTTTCTCCCCCCCCACACCTCTTTTCTCTCCTATCAAAACTCCTGGGTCTTTCCCATGGGAGCTGGTTCCTCCATGATTTCTTGTGCAGGTCCTGTGTGTCTTATCTAGGACCAAGTCTGATGAGGTATGGCTTGACAGCACATTAGCAGTGTTTGTACTGGTAAATGAAATACACCTTGGGTCACCCTCTACCTATGTGGTCAGTTCCCTGCAGGTGGCCAGTACCCCTGCTTTAAACTCTCAGCATCCAGATCATACTGGAGGCTTCCAAACCTCTTACTGGGAATCAGCTCTGCTCTTCATTAACCCCCAAACCATGCCCAACTGGGCTAGGTGTCTCAGACCTGTACCATGCTAGGGACCACTGAAATATTTTAGACCAATAGCCAGGAATGTTCTCTGGCCCTAACTAGTGTACATCTGGCCATATCTAACTGTAAATTCATACTTAAAATAAAAATGACCTGTGAATGAAGCTAAGCACAAAGGAATTCAGATGAAGGCAAAGTAGTGAAACTCTTCCTAGCATTTCAATATTCCCAGTGATTTTTTAAAAAGCACAAATAAATAATAAATATTTAGCAAACTGTTATTTGTCTATTCATTGGAAACAAATATTTCTTAATAGGAATTGGGCTGCTTTTGGACAGGATGTAATTAAGTTTTGAATTTTCTCTTGTTCTGTAGTATAATCTGTTGCTGCTTCTACATTTTTATCCTGGTAAAGGACTTTAAAATTATCTTTCTACCCCCTTCATTCATCTTGTAAGACATAAATGTATGTATATATGTAAATATATCTATATGTATTTATGATAAACAAAAATATTCCTACCAGATCTGATCCTGCAACACTTATTTGCATGGGTTGGTCCATCCACTTATGTTGGTGTTTAATCAGGATTCAAATTAAATCAGAAGAAGTAATTCTGTTAATTTCCATGGGCATTCAAGTAGATTATTGTGTGTCAAAAATTCTTCTTTGAGTGAGTTATCCAAAGGCATGTTAGTGACTTCAGGTATGTTTTGGCATCTGGGTTAGTTCTCATTGCAAAATTCTCAACGGTGAAAATCAGTAAAGACTTTCTGGGTTTTGCCAAAATCAGTATCTGTACCAAGAGAGTTCAAAAAGCTCAAACTCAGAATGATGCCAAATATATACAACTTTACATCAAACACCTGTCTGGGATACAGATTTTTTGACTGTAGCCCTTCCAATGCACTCAAGTATACTGTAGAAACAGGAATGTAGCTAGTTTACAGGCAAATTTAAAAAAAAAAAAAAAGAAAAAGGAAGAAAAAGGAAGGAAAGGAAGGAAAAGGAAGGAAAACTAAGAAAGTTATTCTGGTTATCTTAAGAACAGATTAAACATTTTCAAGGGAATAATTCTTGGAATTCATCAGCTTTACATGGGAGTTCAGTCATTTTGGGGGATATTTCTTTTTGTCTCTTGTTCTAATTACTCAAAGTCTTATTTTCCTACTGTAAGCTTCATTTGAGTTTTTCATTATATATTGGGCCCCTTTAAAGTTTAGTACTCTTATGAAGCACTCCTCATCCTAAACGAGAGAGCATAAGGCTTTGAGGTTAAGGTTGTGGTACTAAAAAAGTGGTATATGATGAATCTCAGATTTGCTACCTAAGTCACTCTGCTTTTATTTTACTGTGGGTAATATATTCAGTAGTTTTCATGGATTTCAGTAACTTTCCAAGATCTTTATGATTTATTTTTTTTTTAGTTATGTGGATGATTCTTTATCTTGACTTAAAGAAAAATACTGAAATAATTTTAAAGTTATAAATCGCTAGAAAGCCTATGAATTGCTCATACTACATTTCAGTTCAGTGTTTGGTTCCTGCTTTCCCTCAAAGGTTCTCTTACATCTCTCTTTGACTCAAAGTTTAGAAAACAAATAATTTTCAAATTTAAAAAAAGGGAAATCTTCATAATTTCAGTGCCTTTCTTTGAACAGAAAAAAACTGACATCATTTTACATTTTGCTACACATAAGAACATGTGTTCCCCATCCTTCTTATCCACTTTTCCTTTGCCATATATTTTCCAATGTCTAAGTTCTCTGCAGTGTCATCAAGAACTTTTTCTCTTCATTCATAATTCTTTGAGGCAGCTCAAGGTCTGCTACAGAAATTCCTTAAAAGCAAAAGTTATTAGCGAAAAGTGTAATGCATTTTTTGTGCAGGCCAGAATCTGGATGTTCAAAATTCTCTACATTATGGAACCACTGATATCTCAGAAAATTACCAGAAAATCCTTCACTTTTGCTGGTGGATAACCAATTCTTTGGGTCTGTCCCTATTTGATTTGATGGTTTAAAGGTAATGCTACAATCTGCCCTTTGAGGGCATGGATTTTATTAATCACTCAAACCTGAAGCACTATGTTTTGGTTTTTTGAGTTCCAGACATTTAACTATTTGCAGATCATAGTGCTGGTGGCACAGAGTATTAAATTGCATGATGTTTTCTAATTTAAAGTTCTATTTTCAGGCATGTTACCTGTCTAACTAAACATTTTAAATGGATGGCTTGCAACTTAAGCACCAGGTCTCTGCCTCAGGCTGAATGTCTCTGTTCAGCAGTTCTGTTCTGTACTTTGTTGAGAACAGGGTCATACAACAATGGGATTTCCTTGGGAAAGTGCTGAATTAAATGCATTTTGTTTTCTTCAAATTTTCAGATTAAGATATTTTGCTTTGTGAGTCAGCTTACTTGGACAGCACATAATGCCAAAGTGGGAGAACAAATAAACATTTGTAAAGTAATTCTTCCATCAGATTAGAATGATTTTTAACAATCATTTTCAGTGAAAGATTTGGCTGTCTATAATGCTTTGTTTTTTAAATGTGGTTGAATGAGAAAAAACAAAACAAAACAAAAACATTTTATCAGTCACTATTATGCTTGAGATTTTTCCTGACACAAAAATATCCAAACACTTTATAAATCATTTATATGATGTTAGGAATGTAAAGCAGAAGTCTTTTCCACATTTCACTTTTAACTATCGTACTGGCATATTAAAACCAGAGATGTTTTCAGTCTACCTTATTTGAAAGCATAACTCTTACACCCCACTGCAAGATTCTGACTTCAACAGAAGATTTTTTCAGTTGCTGGCTGCCAACTGTGTGACCATACCTCAGGTCCATTCTTTTAGTATTATACAGAATATCATTTTATGGCTAAATCTTGAGATATTGGATTAAAAACCAAGAAACTGCTATGGTTTAGAAGTCTACTGCATGCTACTCAATAGTTATGTGAACCGGATGTTAATTTTCTTTGCCAGACTGAAGGTTTTAAGCTATTAAGAATCATATGAGTTTGAATGTTGCACTAAACACTGATAATGCAGATGAAATATTTTGCCCACTGAAAATCTGGTCTGTAGTTTGCACAAAGGCTCCTCCTTGAGGTCCTGAAAATTATTACAGCAGAAAAGCATATTTTCAACACTATTTTGTCACATGTTTCCTATGACAGAGAGCTCTGAATCTCTCTTCGAGCTATTGTTATTGTTCCTGAACTTTGACCAAAAATGCTGAAATATCAGGTGTTATCTTTTCATTAATAGAATCATTCAGAAGTCCAGAGAGTGTCTGATTCAAAACTTTTAGGAATGAGTTGTGTTTACAGGTAGGCCAGCACCTTTCACAGGCAGCTTCTAGGTCACCTGCAGATCGATTCAAGAATTCTGAGAAGGTGAAGAACTGGTGTATTTGCATCTTCTTTATCATCCAGCTTTGTGAGAGAAGTTTGGCCTGCTTGAGAGGAGGGAAGGGTATTAAAAAAGACAAGGTGCAGAGAACTGCACATCATTGTCATATGTCCCTGTTTCTGTTATGTATATCTCTCACCTGAAGAGACATTACAGGGAACATAGTTCTTTATTTCTTAAGTAGTTATTTCATTCATTTGAAAAATACTCTTAATGTATTAGAAGGATAGAAGAGAAAAACAGACAGAAGTTCAATCACATAATCATTGACCAGCTACAGTTTATACTTTTCTTCATTCTTCATATTGATGCAGGGTGCTCTTCAAGATGTTAAGATGGTGTCAAGCATGTAAAATTATCAGAATAAAATTCAGGTAACTGGTTTCCAGAAGACATCCAGAGCTACACCCTTCTACTCCAAGATAACCCAGATTTCATGGCAAGCGGGAATCTTTTCTGTAGAAACAATGTTTGAAGTGTTGATGTCTGGGGGTAGTAGATCTGGAGCATGTCTGACAGTCTGACACAAATTAATGATTCTGAGCCTTTGGGGTCTTGCTGAAAAAACCCTTGCATCTGCAGCCCCCTTTATTGGATCAAGAGGCACCTAAAATCAATGTATTTGCTAATTTATCCATACAGCAGACTCTCAGTTACAAAAATAAAAAGAAAAATATAAAAAATACAGTGTGTGAGAAGTTAGCATAGGGATGAGTGGGATAGGAGAAGTGATAAGTCTGTAGACTCAGAGAAGAGTGATGACAGCAGTGCTAGTTTTAGAAAACTAGATTAAAACTAGGGTGGGGTGGAAGGGGAATAACGAAAATTCTGTTTAATTTTGTAATATGGTTCTGTAAAAGAAATTCTGCATGTGTGTGCCCTCACAAGCAAGATAACACTCTTATTTAAAATTCTACATGATTATTTGAAAAGCTTTGTTAAATGTAAATAATTCTCTATTAAATTTGAGTTTAATTTGTAGTATTTTTCCAAAGGAGTGATGTTAATTTGTGTTTATATAACCATCTCCAGGTAGATAAACCATGGTTACTTTTTAATTTAAATGTAACTCTTCTTCTTTGACTTTTATAATCTAAAATATCCATAATTGGAAAAGGTAGATAACAATATAAAGTGCGTTCCAGTAGAACTGAATCCTTTTAAAGAATTTCTCATTGTTTATTATGTCATGTCATTCTTGATTAGTCTGAAAACTTTTCCTGGCAGAAATAGTGAAACTGCATGTATTGAGCAAATGTTACAGAATGAAAGTTGAATGCTGATTTTACATTTGTAATAATCCTAAGCAAGACTCAGTAATAATCCTAAGCAAGAATAAACAGTGCCACATGGTCTGCAATCAGCCATAACATACATACTGTCAAATGCCAACAGATATTAAACACAATTAAAAAGTTTTGGCAGATTTTTTTTGTGCTTTGCATGAGTGCTTCTTCTTCCCTGCTGAGGTGTGTCTTGCCAAACTGCAGGTCAACCTAGGGTGAGAAGATCCCAGCTTTGGATAGTATAGAGCTGCAGGATAACTCCTCGTGATAGAGAGTTGGGTCCTTGTGCAAGAATTAGGTGTGTCTCTATGTAGCAAAATCCTGTGTGAGAGGAGGGAAAGCAAGGGTAATCTAATGTCATTAAAATACTAAAAATAACCCTAGCATTTACTTATAGATTCACTATACTGATAATTATACTGGATTTCTAGTCTAGATTCATTTAACACTGATTACATTCGTTAACTTGTAGTGCAACGCTGTACTGGTGTATACAAGAGGATAAAGGATAGAAATGCAGCATCCAAGGGACTAAAAAACAAACAGAAGAAAATCCCACAAAGCAGTTATAATGATATACAACAGAGAACTCTGAGTTAAAGTTGCCATGACAGCACCAACCCAATTTAATTGCAGTTAGTGTTGAATTCTCCAAATTATGATGTAAAGTCTGGGTCTCAATATAATGGCTATGCCACAGTATTCAGGTAAAGTAGGATGTGTTAGGTAATTTCATATTTGTATTCATAATTTCTCACTTTTCTAAGCACTGCCTGTCCTTTTCTCAGAAAGGGTAAAAATGTCATTATCTCTAAAAAAAGGAAATTTTTCCTTAGCATACAAGACAGCGGTGGCAACACTTGTCCATCCTTCTTGTCAGCTTTGAAGTTGTGAGGTGCTCAACACAGGCAGCCTCCTTTGCTGAAGTGATCAGTACCATGGCTAATGCTAGAGCTGTACCACAATGTATAGATTACACTGACAACTACTGTATAGTAACAGCCGTGTGGTAACAGACCCCTTGTAATTTTGGGTCTTGCCGGAAGATTGATGGGATTTCAAAAATGACATCTAGAAGGCCAAAAATATGACTTCTTATAAACTAGAGTTTTAAAATTTAGCAATTACATTTTATGTCAGGACTAGTTCATACTAAATCCCAAGAAGCCCCATTTTATCCCATGGTCTGCCTAAGCATACACAGGATGCTTGCTGTTTGATAGCCAGCAGCTGGCTGCCTGCCTGTCTGCTTGACTCCTAAATCACTTTGGAAATTGTTATTCCCAAAGTGAAGAAAAGAAATACCACTAAGGTCTGAAGATGTAGATAGTACCTCAGTCCCTCTGGAAAGGTGAAGCTGTCAAGAGGAAATGGACTTCTCAAGCTTCACACCTGCAGGTTCTTAGTCTTAATAAAGAATATAACCATCAAGGCAGTGTGCAAAAAAAATCCATCTCAAACAAAATGATTGTGAAAAATTTCAGCTCCATAACCCACATTGAAGACAAATTACTCTAGTTCACCTTTGTTACTTTCTGTCTTGAAGATAATTTGAGAATGGGAAAGCTGCCAAAGCATACCGACTGACCTAATAAATGGAATAAATCTGTACTGCTGTTGGCAGCTTCCAATCTTGTCTGACAATTCATTTAGCTACCATATCAGGGACAAAATGAGGCTTGCAGGACATCCATTCCATTTAAATGAAGGCAGTAAACTGCTTCTACTGAGATTTCTCCTGTTACCTGGACTGACACTGTGGTATTTGCAAGAAAGTTGCCTACATTTATTATGAATTCAACCTTATCAGAGCTTTAAATTACCTTTGTTCAGACTCTCATCCAAACCAACTCTTTTCCAGCAGACATCTTGAAATACTGTATATGTATCAAAAGCAAAAATATTTTCATTTCACTAAATTCAGTTAACAATATTACTAGAATCTCAGAAGGATTGTTTCAGAAGCAATCAGCCCCTTCCTAACAGAGTTTTGAGTCACTGTAGGACACTGAGCTGGTACAACTCAATGTAATGCTCTGCAAGTCTGTAGGACTGTGTTGCTTTCTCTCTTTCAGTAGAACAGATGCAATGGAGGACTGAGAACAGAATAGCTGCATAATAACGAGCTTAAAAATATTTGAGCCAAGAACTGGTTTATACTTCATTTCCATGGAGCTGGGGAAGAGCTTTTCAATCACTGTTTGTACATGGCTGTGCAGATCTATCCAGATCCAAGGCCCAATTATTTCCTGTTTTTTTTAAGTAGAAAGAGCAGCTGAGGGGATCGTATTAGTTGAAGAAGCATGATCAGCCATAAAACAATGTATAAAAATGTCCACACATATTAGTGGGAAATGTTGGCACAAAAGCAAGTATGTCAAGGGTAAATTTTTGACAGAAGTTAGAAGAATTCAAAATATATTTTTTTATTATAATCCAATTAATTTCTTGAGTTAAGTTCCACCCGAAAAGAATCTTTAACATTTTTTAAGGTAAATTAGGTCAATTTATGAGATCTATATGATAAGGTTATTAGAAACAATTAATTTGATTAAATAATCCTAGAGCCTTAAGGTCTTTTTTTTTTTTTTTTTTTTTTTTTTTTTTTTTTTTTTCTTTTAACACAAAGGAGTGAATGGTAATTTCTTTAAAGCTGTTTCTATGTTTTGACAATTTGAATGCCTTTGACCTTGCATGCTAAAATAGATTTAGTAACATAAATTACACACATGCTTTCCAGCTTGCCTGAATCCTGACAAATTGCTTGAGAAAGCCAGCTGAAACAAAACAATAAATAATTCCTTTGAAGAGAAATATTCCTTTCCAGTACTTACACTTCACACATGCATTTGTTTTGAGCTTCCATTATTGCTTAGTATTTCCTGCAGACATATTGAAAACCTGTGAGCTACAAGAGAAGTGCCAACAAATACAGCACCTTTCTCACAAAGCTGATATGCATAATGGATCTTTCTTTCAAAAAATTCAATACCTTTATATTAAAGAATCAATGTCAATCACATCAGAGCCCACGTTTGCACTCTTGTTTATGGATATATCACATATATTCACATCAATAATAAGAAAACAGCTTCAGGCTTCCAAGCAGTAACACTGAATTATTTCTGGATACTCCAGACCCAAGGTGATTGGAACACTTCCAATGTTGCTTTAAATTTTTTTTAATTTTTTTTTTTAAGAAAGCCAAATAGGACCATTATTGAAAGGTAAGCTAAGCAACCCTGTCCTCAACAGATAAACTTACAACTTCATCCCTCAAAGTGTGAAAATCTACAATAGAAGAATATATTTCTAGTGGATAAATTACCACAGTTTTCTTGATCTCAGCTGATAGCATCATATTGTCTCAGATGAAGAGTTGCCTCACCTTAGTCCACAAAATCAAGAGTGTTTCTTATTGAAGGAAATTCAAAACCATAGTTGATGGACATGAGATTGCCTTGGCAATCTTTTTACTTGTGTGCCAGGCTTCAGGCAGTAGCAAGGCTGAGCATGTGTTCACAGGACACACACACTCGTTCACACACACAGACGTGGCCACCTGGACACACAGACCAGCACAAACAGCAAGGCAGTGCCAGTACCCACACAAAGGTTCACAGTGCTCACCCAAACACCAGCACTGTGCATGGCCTGATCTTGTACCTGCTTTCTGGCTGATTGGGAGGGAAAAGTGATGGTGGGGATATATATATGTATGGGGATATGCATATATATATGTTCTGATTCCCCTCCATTTGCTGTTACCCAGACATACAAACCCCTGAAATTTTCAGGAGCACTCTTGGAGCTGGATCTTTTATCCAGCAACTAGTAACTTTTATCCAACAACCAATAACTTTTATCCAGTAGCTCGTACATTTTATCTTACTTGCTGGCTAGTTCACTTTGAAGTTCACCAGCTTTCACACATACCCACTCAGAATAGAAAGCACACCCACACAGTGGATAATTAGACAGAGGATTTAAGAAGACAGGGCTCATTCTGACAATTGTACCAACAAAATATATTCTTTTAAAGTACCCCATAGTAAATTTGATTAAATACCAAGTCTCCTTTCTCTGACATCCCATAATGAGGCCTCTACCTGTGCAGACAGCAACCCCTTCAGGCTACAAGGTGCTCTGGGAGGACCTTTGGTTCATAGTGGTCTTACCACTGGGGATGATGGTCTCACCATTCTCTTCAGATACTCCTGGGGTGATCTGGTTCAGGTTGCCCCATTTACATTATATGCTTCCTCACTCTGACTTTGTTCTGCTGATCTTCACTGGCTCTTGATGTTCTTGCTGAATAGCTTTAACCATGTAACTGAAATTTGGAGAAAAATTATTCCCATGAGACAAAGAGCATTATGCAAAGTGATCAAATATTATGTTTCTGAGCATCTCCACATTGCCAGTTCCGTGCCTTTGAATCCCATCTCTTGGTCTTTCTCCACTCTATTGCTTGTTGCTTATTCTTGTTGCTGATGTGAATGACCAAGGCAGAGATGCATGATCTATTATTATGTCAGATGTTTATATAGTCCTCTTTTCCCAGAGGGACCTGGAGAAATGCCTATCACATTTCCTTTCCCTCTCTTCTTCATTTATCTCCCACCTTCTCAAGTAGTGATATTAGTTTTGCTGTTTTCTTTTTCCCACTCCTTTCTCCACATCTCCTATACAGCTTCTCCAGTGAGCAAAGCAGAACTACACAGACACAGCTAAAGCAAAGCAATCACAGAGGTACTTATGTTGTATCTGACGTCTCTTTAATACAGTGTGATAATCGACAGTGCGATACTCGACAGTGCAAGAACAGCTTCTCACCTCATTTATTTTGGAGTATCTCCAGTAGCTTCAATGGGCTCACACCTTATTCTGGTTTATGATCTTTTCTTTTGTCTCAAGTCCTCACTGTGCATCTCATAAAGCTGAATCTCTAAAAGGGTTTTGGTTTGGTTGGGTTTGTTTTTTTCCCATTTTTTAAATTATACTTTCTCCTCTGGATATAACATCTCTGGATTATGGTAAAATTAAACAGGAAGCAGGAATGTTGGCAAACATGGGGGGGGTGGGTTTCTGCCTCGAACTTTTGCACAGGCCATATAGATGCCATGACTTGAGGTTCAAACCAGTGCCATGGAGAGCACCCTGGCAGCTGAGGGAATCCTTCCCTGTCCACAGCAGCACATTTCCACATTGCTACCATGTTTCCTCCATTAATCTCTTTGTCTTGAGGGGACTATGAGCTGTTACTAAAGTGATAATATTAGGCAAATACCACTCTAGGCTTCTCTGATTATGCACTTTGAAATTTTGCCAAACTATTATCCTAGCAGTTTACACTATCAGTNAAGGTAAATTAGGTCAATTTATGAGATCTATATGATAAGGTTATTAGAAACAATTAATTTGATTAAATAATCCTAGAGCCTTAAGGTCTTTTTTTTTTTTTTTCTTTTTTTTTTTCTTTTAACACAAAGGAGTGAATGGTAATTTCTTTAAAGCTGTTTCTATGTTTTGACAATTTGAATGCCTTTGACCTTGCATGCTAAAATAGATTTAGTAACATAAATTACACACATGCTTTCCAGCTTGCCTGAATCCTGACAAATTGCTTGAGAAAGCCAGCTGAAACAAAACAATAAATAATTCCTTTGAAGAGAAATATTCCTTTCCAGTACTTACACTTCACACATGCATTTGTTTTGAGCTTCCATTATTGCTTAGTATTTCCTGCAGACATATTGAAAACCTGTGAGCTACAAGAGAAGTGCCAGCAAATACAGCACCTTTCTCACAAAGCTGATATGCATAACGGATCTTTCTTTCAAAAAATTCAATACCTTTATATTAAAGAATCAATGTCAATCACATCAGAGCCCACTTTTGCACTCTTGTTTACAAACAGCAACATACTATATCTTATATGAGCTAAGACAGTGACCATTGTCTTGATATGGATATATCACATATATTCACATCAATAATAAGAAAACAGCTTCAGGCTTCCAAGCAGTAACACTGAATTATTTCTGGATACTCCAGACCCAAGGTGATTGGAACACTTCCAATGTTGCTTTCATTTTTTTTATTTTTTTTTTTTAAGAAAGCCAAATAGGACCATTATTGAAAGGTAAGCTAAGCACCCCTGTCCTCAACAGATAAACTTACAACTTCATCCCTCAAAGTGTGAAAATCTACAATAGAAGAATATATTTCTAGTGGATAAATTACCACAGTTCTCTTGATCTCAGCTGATAGCATCATATTGTCTCAGATGAAGAGTTGCCTCACCTTAGTCCACAAAATCAAGAGTGTTTCTTATTGAAGGAAGTTCAAAACCATAGTTGATGGACATGAGATTGCCTTGGCAATCTTTTTACTTGTGTGCCAAGCTTCAGGCAGTAGCAAGGCTGAGCATGTGTTCACAGGACACACACACTCATGCACACACACACACACCTGGCCACACAGACCAGCACAAACAGCAAGGCAGTGCCAGTACCCACACAAAGGTTCACAGTGCTCACACAAACACCAGCACTGTGCATGGCCTGATCTTGTTCCTGCTTTCTGGCTGATTGGGAGGGAAAAGTGATGGTGGGGATATATATATGTATGGGGATATGTATATATATATTTTCTGATTCCCCTCCATTTGCTGTTACCCAGACATACAAACCCCTGAAATTTTCAGGAGCACTCTTGGAGCTGGATCTTTTATCCAGCAACTAGTAACTTTTGTCCAACAACCAGTAACTTTTATCCAGTAGCTGGTACATTTTATCTTACTTGCTGGCTAGTTCACTTTGAAGTTCACCAGCTTTCACACATACCCACTCAGAATAGAAAGCACACCCACACAGTGGATAATTAGACAGAGGATTTAAGAAGACAGGGCTCATTCTGACAGTTGTACCAACAAAATATATTCCTTTAAAGTACCCCATAGTAAATTTGATTAAATACCAAGCCTTCTTCCTCTGATATCCCATAACGAGGCCTCTACCTGTGCAGACAGCAACCCCTTCAGGCTACAAGGTGCTCTGGGAGGACCTTTGGTTCATAGTGGTCTTACCACTGGGGATGATGGTCTCACCATTCTCTTCAGATACTCCTGGGGTGATCTGGTTCAGGTTGCCCCATTTACATTATATGCTTCCTCACTCTGACTTTGTTCTGCTGATCTTCACTGGCTCTTGATGTTCTTGCTGAATAGCTTTAACCATGTAACTGAAATTTGGAGAAAAATTATTCCCATGAGACAAAGAGCATTATCCAAAGTGATCAAATATTATGTTTCTGAGCATCTCCACATTGCCAGTTCCGTACCTTTGAATCCCATCTCTTGGTCTTTCTCCACTCTATTGTTTGTTGCTTATTCTTGTTGCTGATGTGAATGACCAAGGCAGAAATGCATGACCTATTATTACCAGTCAGATGTTTATATAGTCCTCTTTTCCCAGAGGGACCTGGAGAAATGCCTATCACATTTCCTTTCCCTCTCTTCTTCATTTATCTCCCACCTTCTCAAGTACTGATATCAGTTTTTCTGTTTTCTTTTTCCCACTCCTTTCTCCACATCTCCTATACAGCTTCTCCAGTGAGCAAAGCAGAACTACACAGACACAACTAAAGCAAAGCAATCACAGAGGTACTTATGTTGTACCTGATGTCTCTTTAATACAGTGTGATACTCGACAGTGCAAGAACAGCTTCTCACCTCATTTGTTTTGGAGTATCTCCAGTAGCTTCAATGGGCTCACACCTTATTCTGGTTTATGATCTTTTCTTTTGTCTCAAGTCCTCACTGTGCATCTCATAAAGCTGAATCTCTAAAAGGGTTTTGGTTTGGTTGGGTTTGTTTTTTTCCCATTTTTTAAATTATACTTTCTCCTCTGGATATAACCTCTCTGGATTATGGTAAAATTAAACAGGAAGCAGGAATGTTGGCAAACATGGGGGGGGTGGGTTTCTGCCTCGAACTTTTGCACAGGCCATATAGATGCCATGACTTGAGGTTCAAACCAGTGCCATGGAGAGCACCCTGGCAGCTGAGGGAATCCTTCCCTGTCCACAGCAGCGCATTTCCACATTGCTACCATGTTTCCTCCATTAATCTCTTTGTCTTGAGGGGGCTATGAGCTGTTACTAAAGTGATAATATTAGGCAAATACCACTCTAGGCTTCTCTGATTATGCACTTTGAAATTTTGCCAAACTATTATCCTAGCAGTTTACACTATCAGTCCTACTAGTTTATTTCTCATCTGTGCAGAGATTTATTGATCTTCATTAACTAAAGAGAGAACCTCCATGAATAAATTAAAGATGTTAGAATCCTTGATGCTTTACTTCAAAAAGATACAGTCAGCTTTAAAGGTAATGTTCTTTGGTGTATAGTAATTTAAAAAAAAAAATAAAAAACAGAGTGACAATGGCCAGTTCATAGAATGAAAAATCAAATAATGATGCTGTCAGAGATGGAAAAGTAGCAAAATTTCAGATCCTGGAACGCAAATTACATTATAGTTCAGTTTCAGGTATTCTTTATTTGCTCAAAACTTTTAATCTACCAGTCTTTATATAATGTTCTTTAATCTTTCATGAATAGAATATATTTGAACAGAGGAAGGCTAATTTATTCTACTTATTGGAAGTTTGCAAAAGCCAAATATTATATGTAATTTTGCCTCAATCTAAATTCATCCATCATCTATCTCTCTCCTGCTAATAAGATGTAGACAAAAGGTCTAGTCCCTTCCCACATCTCTTGAATTGTGTTGTCTCTTGTTATAATCTCACTTCAAGTTGCAGGGATGCATGATAGGAGATTATATTGTAAAAGGAAAAATCCCTGCTGGAGAGCATTGTGTTCTTTTTGAATAAATATTAACTGGAAACCATGAGATTTTAACCCATTTGCTCTTGCCAACTTGATTTCATCAAGCTATCTGAAAGAAAAATTATCATAGTAATTACATGAGAGAAAACTAAATATTTGCACACTATGAATGATCCTGGAACTTCATGAATTTTAAAACAAAGTTCATTCCTCCCTGAAATTTTTTGAGACAGAGAAGATGTGTTCCTTCAGCTAAACAGATAGATATACAGAAGAGATTTAAGGGCTCAGCCCTCATCAACTTCAGTCGCATTTTTATGCCAAAATACTCTTCACACTTTCTATTTAATCTTTCTTCTTTATGCCCTTGACAATAGAAATACATCATTGCTTCTTAGAAATATTTTGAGCTTAAATACAATGAAGACAGATGCTTAAGAGTTCTATCTTAACACTAAGACAATTAAGAATTTTGTTCTGGTTCCTGGATGTTTTTGGAGGTGCATTTAACATTGTTTGGAAGTGCATCTATGCATCTAACAACCCTCAGGTATAGAATGAAACCTCAGAAATACAGCAAGAATCCTTCTTGATGAAAGTTTGAAGGGTGCCTTGAAGATCTGTTGATATTTTATATCTCTGAAGAGTATTAGCAAGACTGAAAAATTCTCTTCAGCCCATAATCACCATATTACTCTATTGACACTTCTATAATTAAGAGTGAGAAAACCTGTTCTCTTTTCTTCTCCATCCCCATAATTTAGGTAAGACTCTGAAGACATAGCTCTGGCAATGCAAGAGACAAGCTGTCAGTGAAAGACACAGACTATTCTACCACTTTAGTAAGATTCTGTGCCAGCTTAGAACCATGATATGCTGCTATAATTAAAAGAGAGCCACAATGGAGGATTAATAAAAGAAATGCCATCTGTCAGTGTTCTTGTGCAAAAAAACCCCAACAAAAACCCACAAAAAGCCAACATATAGACACATATATAAGACATCCAAGAAAGCTGGGGCTGGACTTTTTGCATGTAGCAATGGGACAAGGGGCAATGGATTAAACATTGAAGAAGGGTAATTTAGATTAGATATTAGGAGGAAATTCTTTACTATGAGGGTGGTAAGACACTGGAACAGGTTGCCTAGGGAAGTTGTGAATGTCTCCTCCCTGGAAGTGTTAAGACCAGACTAGATGGGACCTTGAGCAAGCTGGTCTAGTGGTAAGAGACCCTGCCCGTGCAGGGGGGTTGGAACTAGATACCCTTTAGTGTCCCTTCAAACCCAAACCATTCTGTGATTGATGCTGTGATATTAAAATGTAGGAAGCAGACAGGACTGTCTGAAGGAAGAAAAGCCTTTAAGTGGTGCATTAGCATCATCCACAACGTAGCAGAGTTACAGACTCAGCCTGTCCTGAGAAGGCAGCGTTAGCACGTAGGTAGAGCAGCATTTTCTGCTTAAATTCAGAGAGGGGATCTCACTTTTACAGAGGTGCAGTGTCACCAGGAAGGCACAGAAAAGCCATTCAGTCTGTTTTGAAGCCTGGGTTTTGCATATATGAGCACCAAGAACAGAATTTAGTCCTTCAAGATGCAGGATTTTGGAGAACACGACCAGCTGGCAAGTTCATATGGTTGGTGAGGGTCCGCTATCAGAGCTGTGCTCAGACCTGGGTGGAGGACTTCTACAAATTCAGGCTTGTGAAGCAGTTGGTGATTTCTGCAGCATGAGTTGTTACAATAAGCACTGAGACTACAGTAACCTGCTACAAGGATGGGTTTGTCTACACAGGGTGCTGTAAGAGGGGTTTTTCTCTGTTTGAAGATGAAAGCCACATGTGGAATTCACTGCAGAGGCATAACAAGACTCTATCACCTTCAGAGATGACAAAGCTCCTCCAGACTTGAGCACAAAACATTGTCATTTTCTTGGAAGTCCAAATTAAACAGAGGAAACTGAGAACTGAGATAAACACAGACTCAGTCAAATTTAGAGATGAGTTTAAGTGATTCAGTTTATACCATCTGAGGCTTAAACTTCTAATAATATCAGGCTGTTGAGATGGACTATGGAAAGAGAAAACTTATATATTCATATTCAGTTACGTTTATACAATAATTTCTCATTTTTTCATAATTAATATATACACAAAGATAGGTTTGTAACATGAAAGTGATTTACCATGTTTTGAGAAGGGATTAATGTGGTAGCTTTGGGAATAAGGAACTCCACAAAACTCTGCAGGCTTCTCTTGCTCAGGAGCTTAATTCAGGCATGTCTGGCTGCACTAGAAATATGGCAGCTAGTGATCCAGTTTCAGATTTATAACAATCTAGAGGAACTGTACCTCCCCAGAATTAAGAGCAATCAGATTTGCACATCCCAAAATGCCTTTAGACTTTGATTAGGCATACAAGGAAATGGGGTTTTGTTTTTCTTATAGAAGTCACATATTTTATCCGAGTTGTTTAGTCAGCAAAGAGAAAATTACAAGATGATTTACTGATGTTCAAACACTGCAAAATGTTCAGGGAAAAAAGCCCAAAAAGGATCTCCCTTCTGTGTTAAAATCAACATACCAACTGAGATTAGATTACAGAAGAGCATTGAAATGTGCAACACTAGGCAAGGTTTCTTTAAGAGTTACAAATTCTTTGTTGTGGAAGTTTAAGTGAAAATCCACTTTGTCATATGTCACAGGTGATACAGAAGTTGAGCCTGTCAGCAGGCAGGGGCATAGATTAATATGGAGATCCCTTCCAGCACAGCTTTCTGTTGTTACTACACCACCTTCCCCACCAAAACCAGTGTTCACTTATTGACCTGTGCCAGCCTGCCTAATACAGATGTGAGCTACCTGAGCCTTTCTCCTGAAGCCTGAGTCTTGGCTACTGGAATACAAAGCCTTTCACAGAAAAATCAAATGCTCATTGAGGCTTCTGGTTCTTCAGTGGCAATATGTTCAACCTCAAGGCACATTCCACACAATGGGCTGCCATATTACATTGATGCTTTTAGTTTGGAGGATTGCTACTTTAACAGTATATTCATCTCTAGCACACACTTGAAACGTTAGTAGACCTGAAACTTTCCATCTCTGAGACAGACTTGTACCTCAACAGTTTCTAGATGAAGCTAGTGTTTCTGTCAGTTTTGGGGCTTTATAGTCCTAACCCCATTATGCTCTGAATTGAGCTTTGTGAGGCTTTAACTGGCACAAGCACAGGTCCATATTGTCAATTTTTTCATGACTTCATACACTTCAATTGTTTCACGACCTCAGGTACTGGCTCGGCAACAGAAGAGGCTGTAGGGAGACTAAACACGTGCAGGTTGTGCATATCAGCCTGCCAAGAGTTACAGCTGTGATTGAACTTGTTTTCACATTTCCAGTTTAGAATTCTAATTTCTAGATAATTTCTAGTCCATTCTGCTGAAAGCAACATTGTGAGCTGAAAGCAACAGTAGCATAAGAGCAACCATTTAAAACCTGGGAAAACACTTTAATTCCCACACTTTTCTGGACCACTCCTCATCCTATGTATTTTATTTGTATTTGATTCTCCTCCATCTGTTTCTGTGATATTTCTGATTTTATCATGTATTTTGTTGACAGTATTTACTTTAAGCTACCTATTACCTTTCAGCTAGGCTTTTCCCTGAGTTTAGGGGAAGAAGCAAAGGCTTCAAGGTCTGGAACACATAATAAAATAAGCACAACAATTTTGGTTTCCAGAGTTCCCTAAAGACAGTAGAAAGTTTTGAAATGAATATGCATACAAAATTTAATGATCAATGTTTTCCACATCAGAGATTCTTTTCAAAATAGTATGTCCAAAATTTATAAGTACTCACTATTTTTCACTTTCGAATAGGCATAGATCAATTCAGAAGACCAAATCGAAATACTGATTTAATAACTGGATTCTCTTCATGGAGTTAGCAGAAGCTCCAAGCCATTCATCGTTCCTGAGTTCAACTTTTATTATTTGCATGTCTGTCACTAGATGGCAGAACCAGCACTGTAGATGTTAGTAAAAAAACATGAGAAAAGCTGCTCCCCGTCACGGAATAAGAAGTAGGTATGTTTTCTGGTGCAAGGGACAATAAGTTTGACCATGCAGAAGCAGCAAGATTGAGGAGAGTTATGAGCAGTGATTAAGCTGCTTATTTATTATGTTTTGCTGCAGTCCTGTACAATATCATCATGTCCTGGGCAGATATCTCTATGTTTATTCCACTGATTACACATAGCTGTTAAACTCAGGATGCAGCAAAGAATCTCTATACAATACCTGTCTTCAGGTCCAACATCCAGTTTAACAGATTTTTTGACATTAGATACCAGTTCTCATTACCCACATCAGAGTAAATCCCCATTTCTGTCTTTGAAGACTGAGATCTTCTATGCTGTTATTTGAATGTTTATAGATAGAGTTAACAGAGAACGTTTCCCAGACTTCTCCTATGAAATCAGTAGAGGTTTAAAATCCTGCAATAAAATTCTGCAATATATTTGTTTCGTGCAGAAATCCCACCTTCCTAGCCACTAATAAAATAAAAGACCACAACATTTTGGTCTTCATTCTTGGCATTTACCTGTAATTTTCTCACCCGTCATTGCTGGTGCATAGAAAATCTAAAAAAACCTAACAAACACAAACAAACAAAAAAATCCAAAAACCCCAAACCCACCAAAAAACCAAACCAAAACAAAAAAAACCCAACTGAATTTAGGGCAGATACGGGGTACTTGCAGCATCCGAATACTAGCGTGGAAAAAATTGTGCAAAGATTTACTTTGGCCACTAGATGGTAGCAAGGCCGCACACATGCGGAAAAGCAGCCTGATAACACTTTGATAATCTCAAAAATAACCAGAATCAGTTGAGTGGTAGGTGACTATCAGACTTCAGATGGGGTTTACTAGCTTTAGTACTTCACCTTTCCATGAAAACAGTTTCTGTGTTCCGAATCTGTGTCAGCAATCTCTGGAAGTCAGGGTTTCAGATAGTCAGATATTTTTATTTGTTGTTCTTTGTTCATCACTGGATGTTATGTGGATCTCTGGAAGTATCATAATGAACACAAAAATTAGGACAATAGGCATGTTCACTATTGTCTGTCCCAATGGCTGCCTCCCTCCAATTTATGGAGTTCAGAAATGTAGTGCTCGAAAATGTATCAAAAGACAAAATTGTGAAGTTTTATATCACTGGAGCATCTTTAAGAGTGATAGGATTTCACCAGTAAAAGTGCTTTTCCACAAATTTTAGTAAGTCCCTCAGATAATTTGTTAGGATATATAATTTATGTAGCTGTTGAAGAAGCCTGTTACATATCTAAGGCTTATGACACTGGTTACTCACAGTGCAGGGAAACGTGCTGTACCTTAGGCAACTTAAAGATTTACTGTAGTCTGGGTCTTCAATACATCTTGGAGCTTACACTGTAGGGCTGGTTCAGATATTTGAAATTCCTGCAATGTATTCCAGGAAAATAGGGACTATCCTCAGATAAAAGGACCCAAAGAGGGGCCAGGGACATCACATTGTCTGGAGAAGTATCTAAATTGTATCAAGAAGTGGCTTTGTAATATTTTAGGAACTGGCTTCTGAAGATAGACAGGATGTTCTAGGCAGAAGAGAAGGCTGAAGGAAAAATGTGTGCAAATAGTTTGACTTGAAAGGCCAGAACAGAATGTTGATTGTGCCAGCACCTCTGGAGGAAAGTCTTTGGCTGTTCCTTAAATCAATGATACTGTGTCTGAACTCCCAGAAAGCACAGCTTCAGTGTATCAAAATTATAAGCCTTTTGTAAAAGTAAGGTTATGAACTTCTCACCCATCCAATATTCTGTCATTAGGATGGTATTTTTTAAATCTCTTCACAGTATAGAGTATTTCTGAAGTTTGTATTCTTGTATGTTTTATTAATAACTGCAGTTCTGAATCAAATGGAGGTTTTTTCAGTGTACTCAGAGCTCCTTGGCTTTTTTCTTTGTATCTCTGAAGAGAACATATCAAGAATTTTTTGGTAATGCCTGTGAAAACTGCTATTTGATAAATTCAAAACTGAACAGATTGTGAAAAAAAGAATTACAGTGGTAAAGTATTTTAAGTCTTTAAAATAATAAGTCTATCTTGTCCTCCTAAACTTTAAGCATTCTATTAAAATTTTTGCTTTGAGTCATTCATGATGGTCTAAAATTCAGAAAGAAACAAAAGAATTTCAGAAGGATGAAAGTAGGACAACTGAAGTTTTATTTACTGCATCATGAAAATATAGTGATTTTGTCCCCACTGGGAAGAAAAAAAAAAAAGAAGAAAAAAGAAAAAAATCTACTTGAATTTGTGAATTTGTCATTCTATGTGGAATGGTTCACTGCTGCATTTCAGTGTGAATCTGGTTCTGACTTTTGCACAGGACAAAATGACTGAGTCACAGCAGTGGATCTTCCACAGTCCTGTTAGCTCAGAAACTGCTCTCTGAGCAGCTATTTGTGGATGTAATCCTGGAGGAGATCAGCCATATTGTTCCTGCTTCTCCTCCCTCTGACCAGCTGGGAAATGCCTGTTGATTTATCATTGTGAGCAAAATATTTAACACTTATTTTGTTATAACTGTGGCCAGTAAAAATGAGATCTTGTATTTTCATAGTTTGATGATACAGGTATACAGGGACCTCAATAGAAGGAAAATTAACTTCCAATTTTTTGAGATTTATACTATCCACAGGACAATCTGGGCGAAGTAGTGATGTGGGAACTTGTCAGCAGCACTGGGAGGGGCACATCTTTTGAAGGACAAGTCAGCTGTCTCTCTTGACCAAACATCCCAGTTCTAATGGAAAGCCAGAGTCCCCAGGACTAGTAATATGCCTGCCAAGCCTTCCCAGAAAGTGAATATGTGGAACCCACATGCCTTTACAAGTTAGCAGGGACATCTGAGAGCCTGTGCCTCTTTATTCATGTGTCCATCAGCACCAAGCCTTCCTGCACACTGAATGTCAGGGTGATATCCTTCTCTTGTGTTTCTGAGAATTTAGATTTTTCTTTCTTTTTTTATGTTTTTGCAGAGAAAAAATAATAATCATTTTTTAAAAAAGTCTCAACTCCATTTTCTCAATGCCATCTTAATATGATTGATGTAGAAGCTATGATTGTTGGTATCACTTCATTTCTGTCACCATTAGTTCTTTTGCTGTCACATAGAGGCATGTAACAAGAACAGTCCTGTCACATAGACCCATTTTCACCTAAGCCTTAGGTGCTATCATTCCAGGAGTCAGAGATAGGGATCGTAGGCTCTGCTGATGATAGTTCGATGGAAATCAAAGATGTTGATGTGGATAAACTATTCTGCCTTTTGGACTTCAAACTCTTCCCATGTGTGGCACAGTAACATGCTGTGAAGACATGCCTTTTTCAGGCAATTTGACCTTTTATTAATGCTACACCATCATGTAGTGGTAAGTGTGTACTCAGCGACTGACAATATTCAGTTTTGAACAAACAGACAACCCATGCCTGGGAGAGGTCCATTTAGGAAAAGTGACAGGAGGGCATAGGCAAGAACTTGGGCTCACTGACAGAACTGTCACCATCAAAGTAGTGTTCCTCACACATTCAGAGCACTAACTTGAAAGAGATGGAATCAGATGCTAGACCCTATGTCTTCTGTTGACTTATGAGTGCTTTCAGACACCCTTCCTATGAACTCTTTGCATAAGAACTGCTGCTGTCTGAAGCTCAATCTGCAGGAGCAGGGAATGGGTCTTGTAACAACTTTTGGATACTGGGATTAGAGACTAGTAAAAAAATGCTATGAAATACAGTTCTTGTAATTGTAAAAGAATAAAGATTAGATAGGGTTCTTAAGCTAGTTTAAGCATTCAAGACAAGGAGGCTTTATTCCGATTCCTTTGCACAAGGAAGTTAGACCAGGTTTCAGTAAAATAAGTCCCATGATAGACTTGTGTGATCCTCTTCTAGTCTGAATGATTCCTTCTCTTGTTTCCTTAAACTGCTCACAAAATTTCTTTCTTATTTAGACTTTTACATTAAAGGATATAAAACATAAAGGTGGAAGAGCCAAGACAAATAACTTGTTTTCCTTATATTGTTTTATTCCTCTGGGAGCTTTACTATGTGAGTCATTTAGGTTGTTAGTTGAAGAGTATAACCTTAAATTCCATGTTCCAACTCCACAATTACCAAAGGTTAATATAATTAGAGAATATTCAACATGAAAGAACAGGCAGAATCTGTGTTCTTTTCCTATCACAAAACTGTGACCTTAGAGTCTTTTGGGACACAGGTAAGCACATGAGTAGCAAAGGAGAGTTAACATTGGGATGTTTACATGGCATTAATCTCCAATAAAATTATGGTTAACTTCATCTGAATTCTCATCACACTAGCATATTCTTTTAATTTCTTTTCATTTCAATTTTTATTCTGTTTTTTATTGGTTTTTTCCTTCCTTCAGCAACTGCTGTGACACCTTTTCAACTCTAAGCTCACAAGTAGAACCATTTATTTTAATAATGTCTTTGCTTTACTGTCTAGCAATGTTCCAATCGTTTGCAATGTTCCTAAGTTTGCTAACTACAGCAGCATTACAGCAACAATTTAATTATTTCTTTCTCAATATTTTTTTGAGATAATAATTCCATGAAAGATCTCAGACACTGTACATTTGTTTTGGAAAAGGACCATATATAATGAATACTAAGTAGTCAGGTACTCCTACTGAAGTAGACCCGAACTGCTATTTAATCATGCTAACAAACTATGAACTTTTCTGTCCAGCAAATAATGTTTATGGTATTCTTTTGTTTTATATCCCCCAATCTCTGCACTTCATGATGAAGTGGAAATAGCCATCATATACTACAGACGTACTTGCAAGGGATTTCAAAAAGATTTTGTTCTATAGCATACAATAATCCTTATCTAAGGAGAGATAAATTATATAGAATGTAAAATTTATGACATTTTTTTAAATGGAATAATAATTGGGAAAGTGTGCTTTAAGCAGAAAACCTAAAGAAACCTTTTTCAGTGAAAAGATTTTGATTGCCAAAAGCAACAGATCTATTCTAGTGACTGAGTTTGTTGGCATCATCCTCTCCTGAAAGTAGTATAAAGGATATTTAAAGTCACAGGATATACACTCATGTTACCTGAGCTTTAAGAGACAGAGGAAATGTTTCAGAATACTGAAGAAAAAATACTACTTAGTAAGTCTGAAAGCTCTGATGGTCTAAGTTATCAGGACCAGGACAGGTATACCACAACAGTCTCAAACTATAAAAAAAACCCCAAACCTAACTTCTGGGGAATAACCACAGAAAAAAAAAAAAAAAAATCTGAAATCCCTCTCTACTACTGTAATATCTTAGCAAACAACAGATTTTTTTGGGTATGTATCTTGAGGGCACCTGCTAAAAAGAGAAGGGACTGAGACATACAAAAGTGTGACCACCAAAAGCAGGAGAAATCACGACAGGAAAGGAAAGTAAACCCAAGCTTTTGATCTCTTCTTTTCCTGTCCTCATTAACCATACCATTTGTCCCTATGTGAGGAATGAAACATAAAAAGGGAGGATGACCTGTGAAGAAACAAAATTTTACTCTTTAACTCAAAGGATTCCAACATGGTGATGGAGAATTATCTACTCAGCTCTCATGAGACTCCACTTGGAGTACTGTGTCCAGCTCTGATGCTCTGAGCCCAGGACAGACAGGAACCTCTTGGAGAAGGTCCAGAGGAGCAACATCAAAAATTATCAGAGAAATGCAGCACCTCTTCTATGAAGGCAGGCTGAAAGGACTAAGGCTGTTCAGCCTGGAGAAGAGAAGGCTCTGGGGCTTTTCAGTACTTAAGGGGGATTTATAATAAAGTTGTTGACAAAAGAAAAACGTTGCATTGGGCTGGGCTCTGAACAACCTGATTTAGTTGAAGATTACCCTTCTCACTGCAGAGGGCTTGGACTAGATGACCTTTAAAGGTCCCTTTCAACCCAAAGTCTTCTATGATTTTATGAATATACTGTCCAATTAGTTTAGATAGATATAAAAAATTCCATAAGTTGTTAAGACTGAAAACACTTCAGCAGCAGAGCTGCAGCAGTTCCTGCAGCTTGGGAGATTTCCTCATCTCTCAAAACCCCAGACTAAAGCCTCTATTTGAAGTAGAAGACCACATTAGGTAGTTACAATGATGCAAATATTCATAGTAGATGATGAGGCAATCAACCACAGCAATAGTAATGTGTTTTTTGATGGGAGGACACCAACCTTGGTACCCCTGAAGTACATATTAGTATTTTCCATCATCTGTTACCCATCACCTTGATGGTAGGAGATAAATGGACTGGGTTTAGCTTCTTTTTGTACTGGCTAGCCCTCCATCTCAAGAGGCACTGTGAACTGTGCTTTTGCACTACTTTCCCCATAATTATTCTTGGGATATGTAATTAAAGCCATCTGAGAGAGTTACAGACTGGAGGCATCTCAGGAACAAAATAATAAAATAAAACAGTGATTACATAAGATTAGTCACAGTAGTGACTATGGAATTTTGGCAAACAAATCTGCACCTTAAAAGTCCAGCCTCTCTTCCCCTCTTTTCCTGGTAATTTTTCAATTGGTCTCTAATGAGTTATTAATCAATGAAGACAAGATATTACTATTTTTTGTTCTTGAGATTCATATGAATACATCTCAGAACATTTGAGTAGCATTCCCATGTCAATCTTGAAGTGATTTTAGAGGGTCCTGACAGTGCTCAAACTTCAAGGTTTATTAGAAACCAGCAGGATGCCTGGGACAAGATTTGGCACCTGAAGATGCGGAGAGAGACTCATTTTCCATAAGTAACTGTGCTCAACTCCCACAGCTTCTCATGAATTAATTATCTGATTATCAAAGAAAATCTCAGTGGTTGTTCACCCTTAAGGCCTTCCCAAGACTGCCATTCCAGACATAAGTCTTGATGACAGAAGGTCTACAGTTGTTACATATTGTGGAAAAAATGGGTTTTGGACTTGACAAATGTAATGTTCTGCTGCCAAATATATACCCAGTCTGAGCTGCTGACACTTTCCTTTTCTTTTCACACTTAGGCAACATCTCTGGTCACAGAAAATGAAGCAAAGACCTCAGGAAAGAAACAGAAAAATGTATTTTGAAGAAGAAGAGAAAAAAAGAGAAGCTCTGAGCCAACTCTCTGATGCTTGATCTATTATAATGATTTAACAGGGTCTGATTTATGATGGAATTTTCTGGGCCAGAATGAATTCTGGATATTATAATCTACATAAAGCATAACAAAATAATTAAGATAATAACATAGTGCTTCTACTTTCCTCCTCTTCTGAAATGACTTTTCAGAGTAGTGATGATGACTCTTTGTCATACAGGAGAGCCATAGCACTGCTGGAAAGAATAGCTGGAGACAGCAGTGAGGAAAAATAGAGAACTGAAACCGTGCAAAAATTCAGTATTATAAAATATAGCAAAGGAAAAACACTGGAAGGAAGGAGATAACTAAAAGACACATAATTAACTGGTAATGCCCTATGAAATGAAAACATCATGGCATTTTAAAAAAAGTCATAATTCTCTGAATTTGAGTATCTTGGCCTACCGAGAATACTTAGAGGAGAGAAAGAACTTGCCTACATGTAGGATGTTGTTTTGTGGATGTGGGCTGTTGCTTGGGGGAGGAAAGTTTCCTTTCTTCAAAAGATTTTGCTTCTTCAGTCTTGCATCTAATGAGAGCCAAATGGTCTCTGGATGTAATTTTTTCATATGGTCTGTGGAAGAGACATTAGAACTTTCACCTGCTGTAATCTTAGCTCAAATATGGCTTGCAATGAGGAGGAAGACTGCAGCATCCTACAGCCTTGTGGAATGAAATCTTTCAATTTATAAATAATAAATCACTTGAGGTTGAAAACCACATTTAAGTAACACCTCATTGAGCCTTTTTAAAAACATTTTCCCTTGGTCTACCACATGTATAAATAGAGTTGAATAAAAATGATTTGTCTAGCTGATAATGAGACTAAAAGCACCAGTAGCATGATAATAATATATACTTTCAGAAAAATCCTGTTAATGTTCTCCAAAATACTTCCTGTTGTTCAGACAATAGAAAGCTGTGTCTTTTGCTTGTTATACTGGCGGAAGGATATAATAAAGGAGAAAATCTTCTAGATTTTTTTAAAGGACAGATTTATTGGCTAGTAGGAGTAAAGGACTGTGTGTTTAAAGAGCACTTTTAGGAAAGTGCTGTCACAATCAAAGGTGCTACTGTTTTACTCATTGGGGATTATTGATTTAGATAACCCAGAAAGAAACCCTTAATGTTATAATTAAAAACAGAAGGCAAGTATCTTTTTAGTCACATTCACAGTCAGACTCACCTCTCAAGAAAAGGCTGAGACTAGAGATTTTTAAAGTGTGAAGTTGTGAGTGCCAAGGAGAAAGAAAGAGCTGGCAAATTGGTTACAACTGTGAGAGAGGCACAAAGGAAAAAACTCTCTCTTCCAAGAACAAGGTAAATTGTTTTGATGGAAGAGCCTGCAACAGTAAAAAACTCTCATCTATACCTGGGTTTCCACATTTGAAAAAAAAAAAATCTGTCAAGTTACAAAATACGAGAGAACAGAGGATTCATATTACGGGAGATAAAAGATTGGAAAGACTTCTATTTAAGAAGCTTCTCTGAAGAGAACCTTTTGTTCACTAACCCACTCTGCAGCCAAGTTGCATGACAATATTTTTATTGCTTTCTTTTACAGACATCTGAGTTTATTCACACGAAAATTTCTCTATAGACAGTTAACTACAGCCCATGCCACAGTGATGAACTTATGAATATACTGAGAAAAAAGTCCAGTTCTTCTTTCAAATTATCTTGCACAGATTTGTGGTCTTCATGATGAAGAGACAATACTGCAAAATAAAAAATGTACCACAAAAAATGTTTCAGCAGGTATATAATGCTGGTCTTACCTCTAGAGTAAGCTCTGGGATGTGGCATCATAACAGGGTTTAAAAGCCAAATGCTCAGGCATTTCTGAGAATATACATTGCTTCAGAAATTTTGTAAAAAATTAAAGAAATGGCCATGGTTATTTTTCCCTGTCAGTTCACAACAACATATTTTACTCAGCCAAGGCTTTTAGGAAATGAGACTGGAAAGCAATGAGCCATACTGAAGACACAACACACACTGGCAACATTTGTTAGAAGGAAGTGAGACCTTTTCCTGGTAGATTCAAGGTACACAAGAGATCAAAACAGCCTTGTCCAGCTGCCTTCCTTCCAACAGTTTTCATCTGCTGCTTCATCATGCACTAAATCTAACATCAATTGCGTGTAAGTCCATGCAAGAATGTTAATTAAAACAGTGTACCTATCACATACTCTCATGCCTTCCAGGCAGCAAGAACACAACAGACAGCTGCTGTTCTAAGTCAGTGTTTGCTAGGATAAGAGGTAATTGACCCTGCAGTTGTTAGGTTAATTCACACAGGGAAATCTCTTGCACAACTGTTATTTCATTTGCTGCCTCATGGAAAACAAAACAAAACAAAAAAAATACAAAACAAAACACTGTACCAGAAACATTCTCTTTATATATGATATTTGTATACAGTCATGAAGACTAATTACTTAAATGAGGAGTTCCACAAGCACAGGAAATAAGGAAACCTTTTGCTCTATATATTTCTGCTTCATGCCTGACTGACCTCAGAGTCTAAGAAAGCACAGGCTCAATTTGAAACTTTTCCTGTGTCTGGGACCTGCTTATTAAAAACTCTTCCCATGTGGGAGAGGCATGAACATGAACATCTGCTTTTTTCCTCCATTATGTGTAACATGTAGGTTCTCTTTCTGTAGCGGGTCATCCATTTTCACAAGGCGGGTACAATCTCAACTATCTTTGGTACTTCTACTCCCCTGCTGAATTCTTTTAATAAAGTCTTGGTTTACTGTGAGGAGAAAGGAAATGCAAAATTAGGAATACACATGGACAGGCACACTGACAGCAAAAGCCTCATAAACTTCATTGCCATAGTAAGCCAAGTTAAAACCCCCACATGCAGATGTTAGATAAGATAATTCTCTTTACATACATGAGACTGTTGATTTTACTTCAGGGGTTCCAAAACAAATTATGGTATTCTGTAATAAGCAAACCCACAAAATCCTGCAGGAACCCACAAAAATTTAATTGTATTCAGTGTACAGAAGCAAACATGTAGGCTCTAATATCCTGGTTGGGTGGCTTTTAACATTCATTATTTCCTGACACAGGAAGAAATGACTCTATGCCCTAAAAACTTACCCTCCAAACAGCATGAGATAAACCCTTAGATTTCCAATTTTTGTATGTGTTTCTGTGGGAAAGAGCCTAAGCCACAGCTTTTGGATTCAAATACAATTCTGAACCCCCTAAAGGTGCCCATGCTTGAGAATTATGATTTGATTTGTTCTAGAGATAAAATGACCACCTAAGTTTATTTATCTAGGTCCCAGTCTAAATTTTATACTCAAATGTGGGCAGAATTCTGCTCTAAGATTACCAAGGGAAAAAAAAAGAATCTTAGTCAAGTCAAAGTTAAAGTTTTCAAATACTTCTCACTTAGCTCAAGGGAAAAATTCAGAGGAACTTCTGGAATGTAGACAGGGAGACAGGGATTGTTTAACAAAATTAATAGAAGATTTAAGGCTAACACTTTGGATGAAAGTCTTCGTTGATGCTTGCTAAAAAAAAGAAAAAGTTTTCCTTTTTTCTCTTAATGTAAAAAAAAAAAAAAAATTAAAAAAACAAGAAAAACAACTCACAGGGCTACATCCAAAAGCAACTTAACACCTACCCTTGCTCACCAGCATAATTAATTAACATGGTTCTATTTAGACATTTCCAAATGGTATTGTCAATGATATAAATTCTTTCAGAACTTACCTACTTTATCTATTAATCCACCAAAGGTAGTTTACACTCTACATTAGAACATGAAGGGAAAGGCACGTTGGTTATTACACCTGATGTATACATTAATACATCTGCTCATCTGTTAGATGCTCTTGGAAGCACTTTCCTCCTCATTCAGCTGTTGCCTCTGGTGACTGAGTCACCTGTCCACAGGAAGGGGTATCTTTCATACCAGCCCAAAAGCTAATAGTTTAGATAAGAAGAAAAAATTTATATTAGATACTGCCTTTTTAACTAACATGGCTTCTATAGCTTTATTGAAGATTCATGGCATTAAGTGTTGTCACCCCCAACTCCCTTTTCTTTAAAACCTCTCATCTCACATTTACAAGACATTACAGATTTCATCTTCCTAAAAAGCTGGTTTACTTCTGATTTTTTTAAAGTTTCAGATTTGTAATGTAGAAACAGGGTCATTATGATTTATTACATGCTAGAATATTTATCAGCCTTATTTGATACTGATTTTTTAATATTCTTGAGGCTCAAAAATAAGTCATCATTTAGTGTTCCTGGGCGTCCAGATCACAGAAATCACAGAGTGTCAGGGGTTGAGAGGAACCTCGAGAGATCATCTAGTCCAGTCCCTCAGGCAGAGCAGGACCACCTAGTGTAGGTCACACAGGAAAATGTCCAGATGGGTTTTAAATGTCTCCAGAGAAGGAAACTCCACAACCTCACTGGGCAGGCTGCTCCAGTGTTCCGTCACCCTCACAGTAAAAAACATTTTCTTATGATTTAATCTCTCATTCAGAACAGAAATTGAAGTTTTCTTAAGTTCATGAGAAAAAGTAATTTTTCTGCGTTTTATGACATCCCAGAATGAGCTAACATATTATGTGGTACAGAAACACTCAACGATCTGTTATAGAAAATTGTCACTTAGAAGTAACTACATGGATTGCTCTTCGCTTTTGGACAGTTTTCTAACTGTCCTTTACAGCTTAATATCAAAAAATTGATGGAAAACACAACCTTTGAGAAAAAACCATTTCAATTAATGCTCTGTTTTCCTTGTTTTGAAAATACCTGCATGTGAAAAATGTTTACTCTCTCGTGTATTTGGTATTTAGTACTAATCTGTCAGGAAGCTAAGAACTTACTGACAATAATTAATCAACATTGGCAACATGAGTTTCTTTTTCATATCTACTTGATACCTAAGAGACTATGCCAAGGCAGTGAAACACATATGCAACAAGATTCCCTTGATGTGATCTGTGTGCCAACTGAAGATTTTTGGAAAAACTGAATCTACATTTAGCAAAAAAATCAAAGACAAGACAAGCTGAAGTTGTAGTTTTTAAATCTGAGTAAATCCAGATTTACCATAAGAGAGTTTAGTCTGTTAATGAAAACCAAACAAACCCATACCCCACCCAAAATCCAAAAAACCCAGAATACAAAAACAAATGAAAAAGTAAGCCTAAAAAAAAAAAAAAAACAACCCAGGCAAAAAAAGCACACAGTCTGTCCTGGTTAAAAAAGGAGGGGTGGGGGGAAGGCTTGCAATTAATACCTAATTTAAGGAAAAGCATTTCTGATGACTTAATACTCTTCAAATGACTTCTCAAAATCAGAAAATAATGACAGTAAATAAAAATGTGGGGGAAAGGAGAGGGTCTATAAAATAAGTCATCAAACCAGTGTAAAGGTGGCAGTAATTCTCAGATACACGTGCTCACTTTCTAGAGGACTTTTCAGGTGTATGGTGGTCTGGGGTTCAGAATTCCTTTCCTCCCAGTTCACAGCTGGCAATGGATCTTAATATTATACATTTCATATTTATGTCCAAAACACTTGTTTATAGGCCTTCTTATAGATTATTTGGCTGATGAATGATCTGGAAAGAGGAAATATATTCTATCATCTAATAGATACTTAGGATAGCTGAAGCTGTTGCTCCATATTGGATAGAAAGGTGTCTGGCCCTTTGTCTCTAGCATGCTAGTTGAAATACATTTAACTCTACTAAACCTGCTCTTTCCATATAAAATGACTGGAAAAGAATAGAAAATAAATCTGTAGTATTTTTATTTCTGTTGACCCAATCCAATTTTCAAAAGTTTATTTGTGGCTTCACCACCAAAGTGAAACATTCATTACTCATACCTGGGTCTCTTCTGGTAATTTAACTGTAATCACTGATCTTTTACTTCATAAGATTGCATCTGTATGCATGAAATATTTTGCTCCTTACTCAGCTGTTGAAAGCCAGCATAAATTATATGAATAGTATGAAAAACATTTAAATATTTTTTTCTTGGGTGCAAAGATCAGGAGTGTACTTCAGTTAGTTAAACTGAGAGACTATTTTAAAAAATATTAAAATTTGTTGCTATAAAAGAAGATCCATGTTTTGAAGGCTGTTGTTTCGAAAAATAAACTTAGATTTTGGAAATTTGTTGTAATAAAACATAATATGTGACAACAGGCCTATACATTCATAGCTTTCAAAAGCACATTTGCCACAAGGTGGCAAACTATGTCTATAGGTTTAAATAGAAAACAATATTGTAGAGGTGTCAAGGGGTCTCTGAAAATCCTTTATTTCCTGTGCTCAGCAGAAAACTGAACATATCAATACCTGATGTATCTCTACTATATGTGGAGAGGAGGAAATTTTGTTCTTATGAAACATGACAGCATATGGAGGAGGAAAGAGGCATTCATCATGCTGATGCTTTTAAGTTGCCACTCGCAGAATGTGCATTTAAACAACCCTTACAGATTTTCCTGAGAAAGTACTCTAAATTGACTTAGAAAAAAGTATGGGTCTAGGAGAGAATCTGATAATCTTGTGAATGATAATTAACACAGTTAGCAGAGCTTGACTTTTTGAAACTAAATTTTGCACTGGGGTAAAAAAAATTCTAATGGGACATTTTTAATGATCTTCCGTGGAACTGGCCTTCTGTTGTATACAAAAGCCTTTATAGACAGGAAAAAAAAAAAACCCAAACAAAACACACAAAACAAACAAAGTCATGGCTAGATAATGCTAAAATATTGCAAAGTGTAAAGTTGATTTGGTTTGTGTTTTTAAATAGAATAGAGAGATGGCAGGAAAAAAAGACAAACAAAGCAACAACAAAAAGCAAACTTTGGGGTGTTTTACAGTAACTGTGAATGTTTAATAAGTGTATAGTTCCGTATAGAGAAATTTGCAAGAAATCTAGACAAGTACCATTTCTGCCTCTTAAGTTTCACTGCAGCTTCATTCTGTAGTCCAAGTGTTTAGTAACTTTCAGATTGTAACCATGTAGATTGATTTATGTGACTGTAAATACCAATGCATATAAGTCAAAGTTCTAAGCCAGAGAACAAGTGCAGTTTGAAGAAAACTTTCTGGTATTTCATCAAGAGATAAGTAGAATTCCCTACGTAACTTGTTGGGTGTTTAAAGAAAATAAACTAATCAGAAAGAAAAAAAAAGCAGCAAATTTTTTATCACTGCTTCATAGTAAGACTGTTAGGACACTAGTAAGAAAAACTAGAATGTGGATGGAAAGGAAGAAAACAGCTCTTGGAGCCTAACATTCAGGTGAAGGTTTTACAGTACTTCTTCAAAGGTACTGAAAGATAAGTCTGACATGCTTATTCCTTACTCTCCTGAGATTCTCCATTTAGTTTTGTTTCCTGTCAGATCCAGTCATATTATATGTAATGCTTTTGGGGCAGTCCAGAGCGAACACTTATGAGATTTAATGCTGAACTAGTAGAAGTCATTTTAGGTTGCCTTCTCAATATGGAGTTAAGTGACAGACCTGCTCTAATGGCTCTACAAATGATCCATGCAGAAGGAGACTTTAAATACTTGTTGACAGTTAGTGGATCTTTCCTTCTCATTTTTGAGGCATTGCAGTGAAAATGGAAAAAGCAGGAGAAATAAAAACAAATAATCATCTGTATCCATTCCACATAGACTATTCCTTTATCTGCCCTGTTAGAAATTCATAAAGTCTACAAACCCTCACTGACACTGAGGAGTTAATAACTAGAATGAAATCCAGCTTTGAATCTTTCAGACTTTGCTCTTAAAAGAAGATTTAGAACTTTAAAAATATAAACTCAGCAATGGATTAATGTTATCATGATGTTGATAAAAATTCAGTCCTCCTTGGAAAGGAAAGTTTGGTTTACTATACAAATGTACTTTTTAAGGAAGACCTCACGCTGCAACACAGATTTTCAGATTGATTTATCTAAAACTCCTGCCTCTGCGTCTGGAGTTTGGTGGCTAAAAACCCCAGTATCCTAATAGTCAACAGATTCTGAATTATTGCTCTAAACAGCTGTGCAACACACATGCAGACAAGGACAGATGAGCACAGGAATCCTCAACTACTGATGAGCAGCTGAGTGGTGCCAGCAGGCGTGGGTTACTGTGATGGGCTATAATCACATTGAAGTCAATACAGTATCAAACTCAGGACAGGACCTCTGCTCAGTATGGCATCAATACAGAGCACCTAGTTGGAATGTGATTTCATCTTTAAACGTGAATTGCAGAAATCAAGTTGACAGGTAATGAATACGTATGTTAGGGGAAATATAAATTCCTGGCCAGCTGCAGGTGGAAGTTTTCCACCTTCATGTGTCATTAGACACACATAACCAACAATGTGACCTTACTAGTTTTGGAAGGTTCAGCTTGTGATCTTGGTGCAGCTAGCACTGAGTAGCATCTGTTGCCATTATTCTAAGGTAAGAGAGCACATAGGACAATTCGTTGCAAATAATAAAAAGGTGGAAACAAAGAAGGGACATTGCTATGTTAAAAATAAATCATTAATTATTCAGAAGAAAAATAACATCAGGAAAAGGTATAAAATATGAGGGAAAATTGAGATGACAAATCAGCAATACCTAGGATCAGTTTATTGTAGAGAATAGCAGAATTTAACACTCTCACAGTTCACTGGTGGAAATCTGGACAGAAGATATTAATCAGAAAGCTGTACTTCTGTGTGTGGGTACATCTTAGCTTGCATCGTGCCACATGTCTTCATTTATCCCAGGGCAAACCACAGGTTTTCTTCACAACACACTTGTTCCAGCCCATTGCTATATGCAATGGCTAATAAATAATTGTGGTGTGCCTGGGACTGCTGTGCCCTATCCTGCCCTGAAATCTCCACATTCAACAAAAGGAGCCAAAATGAAAATGACCCAAAGATTTGGGATCTCCAAAATGTATTTGACAGTTATGATATCTGTGAAAAATGATTGTGATCTTGACTGAGTTAAACAGACAGACAAATGCTTTGAGCCCTCGCTTCTTCTAAAACTTCAGTTTTAGTTTTCTATAGGTTTAGCTGCTCTCTATTTATTTTTTGGCTGCATATACATGTTTTGATAGATATAAAGTTACATTTTTTCAATTCTTTTTCTCCCTGATTACCATTAAAGAAATGTTCCTGGACAGCATGTCATGCTTGTCTTTTTGTGCAGATACAACCAATTCTTAAATGTAACACTGCTGAATGCATTGTTTTTGTGGAATTCATTTAATTAGGAACCTTCTCCCAAGCTTTCCAGTCATACCATTATCATTAATTTACTCTGGACTTGCCTAGTCTGTGTATAAAGGCTGATAAGAACCAACATACGTGGGACTGACACTGAGGTTCAGATCAAGGTTCTTCTAAAATACTCGGTGTTTCACATAGTTCTAACTGGTTTTGTCATCTTCAAATGTTAATGTTACCAAAAAACATTAAGCTGAAATTTGAAAATCTTTGCAAATTATTCCCCCATTTCAGCCATTTTATTCATGCCAAATAACTGTCCCAAAACGAGTACATGTTGAAAGAGGAGAATGTGTGCTGGGAAGATGATCTGCCTCATGTTCAGCTCATTATGGGCGGCAACCCATCAATCAGGCACAGCCCTTGAGAAGGACTTCGAAGTGGATAAGCTAAGTACCAGACACACCCAAGACCTGGACTTCAAGCATATAATTTCTTAATAAAATAACTTATAAAATACATAAATATAAAATATCACTTATAAAATACATACTCACATAAAATAGCTTGTATATCTGTAAAAAAAATGCAAACAGTTGCATGTTAAAATTCTAACAAGAGCATTGCATCAAGAGAAATAAGAAATGTGATTTTGATTTTACATTAATTTGTTGGCAAAAATTTTGGATGGAACTTTGCTAAATTCAAGTGCAAAGGTCAAACAGCAGAATGAACTCATATTTTCTCCTTATAGGTGCAATTTAGGCAAGAAATATATCTACTAAGGTATATATATGCCTACTATAACCAAGTCCAGCTGAATTCAGTTATTAGAATGTTTCTTCTATTTCTATTCTTTGTATGTCTGTATTGTAATTTCTCCTCTGTATCTACATCATAGATGTGCTATTAGTTCTGCATTCATAGTAATAATAGTAATAGTAACAATAATAATAGTAATAATGGGTTCTCATACAGTTTTTCCTTGTTAAATCTACAGAGAACATCGTACAGAAGGTATAACTATTCATAGCCTTTTTTCATGGATGAAGAACTTTGACATTGGATTTCTTAGAAATTTTTCTTATAAAATACATCACATGCATATGAACTCATGGTTATCTCTGCTCTTCACAACTGCTCTGCTCAGACCAAATCTGTAGAAAAATGTAACACCTATTAAAGTGTAACACTTATTAAAGCAACTGGCACACCTGTGGGAAAATAACCAAAGTAGTTTACAGAAGTCCTTCTTTATGTTGACAGTGAACAATCTGACTCAATAAATCTGATATTTGTTCAGAGAAAAGGGTTTGTTTTTCATTTAGCTGCACTTACAGAACAGGGATATGAGTTACTGTAAATTCCTGTACCCCCAATCTCAGAAAGAATTGGAGCCTGGGGTAAAGAATAAAATAAGTTAATGCATGCGTACACAACCTCTAAGAGATCTTCAGGCACTTAAGGCCCTGGTTAATATTTAATGTCTGTGAAATAAAGGGACCCAAGTTCCATTTGCAGAACTGACTGAGATCACTTGCATTATTTGGTTGGGTAATATAAAGAAAAAGCTGGAGCTGTTTCCATATGCTCAGAGTCTGAATTTGATCCTTCACCTCAAAACTACTTAAAAATTCTTTCTTGGGGATGATATTTAGGGGAAAAGTGATTAATAAATCAAGATGCTAAGCACTACCAGCTCCTACAAAGGTTACAAATGCCTCAGTGCTGTACCTCCTAGCTGAAAGTGTCAATTATTCGACTTCAAGGCTTCTGCTTTATTTCTGTATTTTAAGCAATTCTGGAGTTTTATTGCTTTTGGCGAGCAGTGAACATGTCTTTGATAAAACACAGTCCTTAATTTTGCGCACAAAAGGGTTTTTGACATGAAAATGGTAGTATCTTTAGATCAGTCCTTAGGAAAACCAGAGGAGCATTAGACTTTCATTTTTTCTTTTCTCTACCAATTATGTATCTAAATTCTTCCATGAAGAATGTCTTGATAAAACAGAACAGATAAGAAAGATTCATTCTCTGTACTGTGGTAATGGTTATAAAATACCTGAGTAACAGAGTTCAGAGCCACAAAACATCCTTTGTTAACTGTGAATAAGTAGTATTTTCCCTATCATTCACTAACTGATGATCTTCAAGAAACAGACATTTTGAGAAATGTAGGAGAAAAATTAATTCATATTAAAATTTCTGCATATCCACTTTCTGACAAGGTTCATACACTGATAAGTAGTACTTTCTGAACTCTGGCCCAGGATTCACTGTTCCATGGTTAGGATTGCATGATCAGAGTGATGTTTAAAAGCTTGTTTAAACAATATTTTCATTAAGGAAGTAGATGAGGGAATATGATGATGCATGGAAAAAAATTTTTAGTTGACAAGCCATTCATTTAGCATTTGGTGGGCTACTTTCTTGAACAATATCTTAGCCTTTTTCTTATCCATTAAATTAAAAGGATTTTATTTTAAATTTTTTTTTGTAGACACTAAGAGTTGTTAATCTTACAAATAAGACAGAAGCCTATTGTGCTTATTACAATATAATCAATATAAATAGAGGCAAATCTCTCCCCACAAAGTTTAAAATAGACAATGACAGAAATATTTTGGTTCATATTTAAAGAATATGTCTGGATGTGCAGGCACATGACTATGAGACAAACCTTGCACAATCAACTTGCATTTTGGGGGCTAAGAATGTATTAGTGACTAGGCACTACATGTAAGCAATCCTTTAAGTCTTCACATCAGGGACAACTAGTTGGTGATTTTAGTTAGAGACATGTCTATTCCTTACCATATTTGTGAACCCAAATAATACCAAAGGACATCATTGAGGAGAGTGATATTGTGAAGCCTTACTAAGTATACTACTTAATACATTTAAGAAAACAGCATTTTTCCGTGTTCCCTCAAACTCTGTAAGTGAATTAACAAGTAGGAGGAAAACTAACCTGCACAAAAGGCAGCCCTTCTTCTGAAGAAGGAAACAAGTCACCTCCAGTGTTGGAGATCACATTTTATGGAAAAAGTCTTATGATGTTCCTTGACACAGAAAGGAACTGACTTTCATATAAAACCTAAACAGCTGCTAACCAAAGCTAAGGAGAGACTGATCAACTGCAGAAAGGCAGACCATGGCTGAGAAATAGTAACCTTGTGAAGAGATGTATGTAGGTTTCTCCTCCCTCAAGCACTCTGAAGACATGTTCTATCAGGTCTGTGACTTCTAGAAACATCTTTGTTAGAACAGTGAACAGCTACTGTATCAGATCAGAATGGCAATGGAGGTCTTGCACATGTAGGAAAAGAGGACATGTGGGTGTACCCAGACAGAGAGCGGGGGAATGTAAACCTGAATGTTTCCAATATTATTAGAGTTTCACTTACATTTCAAAGGGAAATGAATGTATTTTGAAATATTATAGCCAGTGTGGTTTTGGGGGGAAGTGGAGAAAAGAGCAGCAATAGTGCCTCATTCAGAATAATATCAAAAATACCAAGTTACGGATATGCATACTCATGCATATTTATTGATTTAATATTGGTTAAAGCATGTGTCTTATGACTTCCCTGCTTGAAGGGATTTTTGTTTTGCACTCAGATAGCCATTTACATCTTTCTTATGATTTGAGCCTGCAAATATTATGGTGCCATGGATGCTGGCCTCAGATACTCTAGGAATTTTTTAGTACCTTTTCAAAAAAAGCATGAATGATAACAGTTTCTTTTAAATTTTTTTCTTTTTCAAGAAAGAGCCTGTCTGCAGCAGGGACAGAGGTGGTCACCACACTGTTTCCTCCAGCATCAGGAGCAGTGCTTTACTGTTGGTGTGCAAATTCCACAGAGGTTTTTAAAAGTTCAGGTTAGTAATGGGAAAAAAGTTAAGTAGGCTAAACCTCTCTTTAAAGGATTTAATATATTAGTAAACCAACAACAACAACAACAACAACAACAACAAAAAAACAAAACAAAACAAAACAAAACAAAAAACAAAAAACAAAAAAACAAAAAACCAAAACAAACAAACAAAAAAACAAAACAAAAACAAAAAAAAAGGAAAGAGAAGCAGCAAAGCAGCAAGCCACCTGGCTCTGTGTAAACATCTTATGAGGTATTAGACTTAGATGTAGAAAAGATATGCAAAGCCACAAAAAATCATTGTCTATATTTCAAAGGCAGAGGAAGGTGAAGGGCCATATCCAAATTCCGCTGAGGTCATTGGAAATTTTTCTGTTTACTTTGATGAGGTTGGATGTAGCATTAAAAACCAAGCTGGTTTCCTCATATTGCATGACAAATGTTGCTCAAGAGAAAGGAAAAAGCACAGATAGATTGAGGTGTCTAGGATATGCCTGGCCAGCTGGAGCTCAATACATAGCTGCTGATGGTCCTGGGTTGGTTTGTATGTCTGAAGATTATTACATTTCCACTAGCCCACAGAAAGTCAAAAGATATATGAGGTAACAGTTTGGAGCCAGCACAGACTGATGCTTCTGGATCATTGTGGTTCTTGCCCCAGACAATAAACTACTGGTCTACTAGTAGATTTTGGAAAATAAAGATCTATTCCTCCAGCACGCATCTGAAAGGAGAGTAATTTGGGATCTTTCTAATGTGCTGCATTTGCTCCAGAGGTACCCTGATCCAAAGCCAGCCCTGTAGCTCAGGATGCAGCTAGGAAGCTTAATTAGACTTGTGGAGAGCAACTATGACTTCACTGTCTACTTTATTACGTGAGTGTCAGAGTCTGTTTTTACTGGGTTCAGGAGGCTAAATGTGCCAACTGTTAACTGATGTTTGTCCCTCCCAAGTTTGGTATGACCTGCCTCTCCCTTGCTGGAAAGCCTGTTCCCCCCTCATCCAGGTTTCTCACTCAATTCCATCCACTTCTGCACAACCTTTCCTTTCCCCTGAGCAAAGCAATCTTAATGATTCTTCTGTTGAACAGTAAATTTAAATATTTTCAACTTTGTCTTTATCTAGAGACACAGCAACTAAATGTTTTTTTAAAAAAGAACATTCTTTATAGTGTATCAGCCCAGTACAATAACAATTTAGTTTTAAGAAATCTAGCGCCTTTTCTATTGCTGAGCCAAGCATGAAAGAAGTTTGACATTCATTCAAAATTGAAGGCTTTAATGAAAAATACAGCAATTTCTTTTTATTTAAGATTGTATCTTCACTAGATCATCTCCAGTTTGGGGTAATAAGATTTTTCTGTTTTCTAGCATGAGCTATTGCAAGAGTAGAAGGACCATGGCCATGGTTAGGATTAACTGACAAGAAAGCAGTTTTGAAAAAGGAATATTATGGAAGAAAAATTTCAAGTTAATAGGCAACAGGAGTTCTAGTGGGAAAGAGAAAATCTAATGACCAAGAGTAAAAGAATAGGAGAAAAATATATTTAAGAGCTGACAAGAAGGGTGGGGTTGGATAAAATGGTGAGAGAAAAATCTTGTGTTATCAGCCAAAAAGAAAACTTTGAAGTTACCTTCAAAAGCTGTTTCAAATATTTCTTTTTTCTTATTATCAGCAACACTTGGTGGAAAAGAAACATGAACTTTTTAATTGGGATACAATAAAATAGCCTAATATCATTTGTACAAAGGATGATCACAGTATAATACTGCTGAAGGCAACAGTAAGGCTAATGTCTTTAAGCCAGCTAAATCATGAAATGTTTATCTAACTTTCAAGACCCCCACAACTATCAGCATTTCTTTTTGTGATTTCTCTTTTACCATTCTTTTTCCTTAGATGTCGTGTTGATGTTTCAGGGTTGACTTTAATGTTCTCCCAAAGGAAACAGCTGAAAGATCCAATATGGTTTCTTCTTTAGGAGCCAAGAATGTTTTAGCTCTTTCAACATTTTTTTTCGCGTGGAAGCAGGAAAAAAATGACATGTGGAGACTGCTTTGTATCACTGTTAACAATTTTACATCACTTTGCTGAAATACTTTATTTATATAAGAATCAAGTTTTAAATAAAGATACAACCCTTATAAAGGGTATTTATGTGTGATATTCACTATTTGCCAACAGCTGTATATTGTGAGCCTTGGAACACATTTAAATCATGCTACTAAAGCCATAGGTATTATTTGATTTCTCTAAGCTTGCTCTGCATCTGATTGGCAAAATTCCAGCCTGTTTTCAAAAGCAGAAGCCTAACAAAAAAAATGTATGTACAGAACATTGTTTTTACTTCACTTCTTTCTGATGTTCTGGGAGCAGTTACACATCCTGCTGTTGAGAAACAGTTGAATAGGTACACATGAGTATGTTAGTGACAAAATAGGTAAGAAATCTTTCCTGATCAATCCCTCATCAGTCAGTAATATACCCAGGGGACAGGTTCATTACATGTGAATTTGATCAGGCTGCTGTTGAAGTTGGATTCTGGACAAACTAAGCTACTTGTTGAGTGAATTGCTCAACATCAAAGAGAAGCTATACATTATGCTATTTTCCTTACTCTACCCAATCAGTTTGGTCTAAGGTATAGACTTATTTGCAGGTAGTTAAAACCAATTGGAAAACAGAAATATTTTTCAGAGTTAAGATGTTTAAAAATGGCTGTCTCATTTACTTTCTGAAATCTTCTTATTTTAAATTTCTTGAAATTTTGCATGGGACTAAAGCTTGAAAAAAAAAATTCTAACCTGTCTTTTCTATCTTTTTTTGTTTGTTTTTTCTGTTAGAACTGCACTAAAACTGATTGGCTAAATAGAATGTAATAATGCACTTTGATAGCTTGAAAATCCTTTTGTTTGCAAACTGGTAAATTACTAGAATACTTATTAGATCTCAAAGTTTGGAGACCGATGGTTAAGCTAGTAACTCCTAGGAAAATTAATAAATCCTTGCATTTATCTCATGATGATGATTTAACTCTAATTCATGTATATTTCCAGGGCAAGTTGTCATAGAGCTGCTCTACATCACTGTTTGCATCTTTGAAATAGCTATGTCTGACTTACTGTATACTTTAACACTCTTAGGGAATCAGCCAGCACACAGTGAACTGGTTACTGTCACTCCTTCAAATTAAATAGAGAAAGAAATCAAGGAAATAGCCTTGCTCTAAGCTGAAGACTTTTAATATGACTGAGATTTCTGGTATTCAGAACATGTATTATCCTCTTCAAATATGTTGGGCTGTTACTGGCAAGCCACAGTGTTCAGTTCTTCATTTGGAAATGGTGAAAATCAAAAGTTTAACGGACTCAGTCCAAAGACTGGATTTATATCTGAGGTGAAAATTACTTCTTAAGTTTTCTAAGGCCGAGTGCATTATATCCAGATTTCACCGCTCAAATGTAGCAGCCAGTGCAGTGTGTAGTAGCTGTAGGTCTCCAGCATACAGAGAAATATCTAGAGGGATAACACAGTTCTTGCATGAGCTGCCTCAATACTCCTATCTGAATAAAGATCCTAAGGGGACCACACTCCTAAGATGGCTGCCTGAAAATAAGTCAAATGATACTGATACTTTTTCACCATTACTTACAAGTAAATCCTTCAAGTTCCAGAGAAGTTTTAAATAGTTCAAATATTGGCCATCCATCACATTCCTTCAGATTACTTTTTACAGTTGGATTGGGATTTTCCTAGATGTGAAAATATCTGGTTATTAGAAATAATTCCCTATGTCACCATTCACATCATTTAGTTTGTTACACATGTTGAAATGAGCATAAAGGATCTACTCTTTGGACTTAGGCAGAAAAGCCTGAGGACAGCTTGCACAGTCTTCAAATGGTTCTCCCTTTCAGCAATTTTTTTACTGTGCCTGTGTGTATCTGCATGTATAAAAATACACACATATGTTCATGCATATGTAATCAGAATACAGTACAGAATTCCTAATTTCTCTACATTTCTACACCTCTAGCATTAGACTTCAGATTAGCAACTGCTTATGAAAGACTCATTTCACTATATGAAGTACTGAAAACATGCAGCAAAACTGAGTTGTTTGTAAGGATATGGAAGGATAATTTAAACTTATAAATTCCAGCTAAGATGTTGACTAAGGGGATTATATTGAAATTACATACTCCTGTAGTTAATTAAAAGTGTAGATGAGACTTTTGTTATATTCAGTAATAAATAAGCTTTTTTTTTTTATGCTTGAACACAAGAGTTTGTCAAAAGAGGTGAAATGCAAAATTATTAATTTAGGCTGAAAAGGTACCTGGCAGAAGTGATGGCTGAATTAGTTCATCATAAAATTTAATGACTTTTCTGTAACACTTGCTCCATGACCCCAACGTTGCAGGCTGTGTCACAGCACAGTTCCCTGCTTCCCTCTTACTTGAGGGATAATTAATGCATCTGAGCAGAGGAGCTCGTTTCACTCCTGTTCCAGCCCACAGAAGTGGACTCACATGCTGCAGATGGAGACCAGAGCTGTGGTCACCACTCTGCACTTTACAAACCCAAGTGGAAAGTGGGAAGAGCCATTTTGTGGCACAGGTAACACGCAGGAAAACTGAGCCTCTTTAAGAAATTTTTATTGAGCATTAAGGGGCTGATTGTATGATGCTCTAATTTAGGAGTCATTCTGCTATTCATGGTCTGATCTAAGCAGCTACACTTTGGACAGTGTATAAGGAGTGATTATTAGCTTCTAACATTTGCTTTACCTTTTGCAGAGAGCTGTAATACACTAATAAGTCAGGAAAATATTATTGTAGACTTATGTGCTTTGTGTACACTATATTGTTATAAGGTTATTTGTCAAGGTCCAGTAACAGGCTTGGAAGCTTTGGCCTCCTCCTGGCAACTTTTCACTTCTCAGAACTATGGGTTGACCTCCAACAATTCTTGGATACAAAGTCAAATATTCAGTTTTTAGGGGTACTTCCCATCTGGGCTTTAGCAGGGTTACATCTTCACTCATTGATAAAGATGAATTATTCTTACTGGTGTTAAGCAAACCCATGAAAAACACTGACACAGTTTCAATTGTGAGATTCACATCAACAAGGATAAATATAAAGTTATGTTTTGTGTTGAAAATTAAAGTTTTTGGTGTCTCTGTGACTGACAACAGTATAGTAGATTTTATCCAAAGGGTGTGTACTCCCCAAATGGCAGTGCTTCTTCTTCATATATTACTCTTCATAATTTGTATTATCAATGCATGTGTTTCCAATTTTAAAGAGAAGGTCAAAGGATGTAATTTTACTTGTCTTATTTAGGAAAAACTTCACTCCAACATTAGAAGTTGCACCTAGGTATTCCACTTTGCACAGTTTAAGTCTTTTGACTCCCTAAATATTTTGCTGAGCATATCCTGAGCATCTGAAGTATGAGGATTTTTACATCTGTCCAGAGTCCCATTAGTTTTCACAAGAGAGGCAGAAAAACACATACCTTGTTCTCTGGTAGCAGTGAAGCACAGCCTCCGAGCACACTTATCCTCTTTTTTCTCTCCCCCTTCCTGCAGGATGACCTGGGATAACGATGAGGAGTTCTGCCTTTCCTCAGGAGCCTTGTAATTGATTCACAGCTCTGGGACACAGGAGACCTGACTTCAAAGCTTTTCCCTGCCCCATATTTACCACATTCCATGAAAGTGCCAGAACTTTCTGGGCTGGAAGCCCTCTAAATCCTTCCTTTGCAGTCTTTCACTTTTTAATAAAATGATTAACTATGTATTGGAGCAGGGCCTGGAGTAAAAGTTTTGGGCTTGATTCACCTGGGTGCTGCAGACCAGCATGTTCCTTTCTAACTCTTGCTCTTGCTCTCTTCCTTTGTACTAAATCAGGTTATGCAAAGTGGGTGATCTTCCAGATGAGAAGCTGTAATATCAAATCCATACGAAAATACATTATATCTCCCAGCTAGGATCCCATTAGATATGTGCACTCAAGTCCCTACAAAGAAAGGCTAGCTTTGAACTGGCATTGAGGGAATCAAGTTTCTGTATTAAAACAAACAACAAAAAGTTTTTTGATACATTGAAATCTTACCAGTGGGAGGCTACAATATCTGGATAGTAGAAAACCTGGATTATATAACTTTATTATATAACTTTAAATATATAAAGGGTAATCCTTTATATATATATAAGGATTATATAACTTTAAAGAAGACATCAGAAATAAAACCAGAACAAGGCATAACTGGGAAAAATCCAGTTAAAGATCCACATTCTGGCCATGCCACAGGGATGGCTCCATCCAGACCCAAAAGCATCTGAACTGGTCCTTAATGCATTTCGGAAGAGCTAGGGTTCCACCATATATGACACGTGCTTTATAGGGTTTTTTTACTCAGGCTCAGCACTAATCAGTCACATCTGTACAGAGTCTGGGGGCAACAATTTCTGAAGCAGATTAGGTCCCATGGAGCAGTTGTCCACAAAGTAGTCAAGATTATTTGAACTAAACTAGCTTTATATTGGACATCTTCAGTCTCTACATCCAGGACATAGTTAATATAGCACCTGGGCAATCTGACTACAAAGGATTGGAAGCTAACTGCAGGCAAACTGGGAATATGTTAGGTAAACAAATGCAATGGTTCAAGTTGGGGTAAATGGTTATATATGAAGAATGATGGAGGGGACAGTGATGTTCACCTTTCACACTCTGAGGTCACATGAAGGTGCTGCATAAAATTCTATCTGTAGGTAATCTGTCCCATTCAAACAACATATTCCCTGAAAGAGTGAAAAATGGTAAGGCTTCAATTCTTGAAAGAATGTACTAGAGACAAAGGAGTTGTCCTAATTACCTCTTTACTTTGAGATCCAATTTGAAACAAGGAAATGGATTTCTAAATCCTGCCCTGCCCTGAATCACAGATTGGTCTGTTGATTTGTGCTGTCATGGTTTGCATGCAAAAGCTTTGTTTGTGCAACAAAATCAAGCCTTTTCTTATTTTATTTTAATTTATTCTAATGTTATTTTTCCAATGCAAGCACAATAACAGTAGATGTTAAGACAGCGATGTCATTGTGTAGCAGCAATTTTGCAGTAATGTATAAATTTAAACATCTTAACTCCTGCTCAGTAATTTCCATCTCAGGATGTGTGTGGTAGCATTCCCAGGTGCAAAGTTCATCTGTGGTTTCCTTAATAAATATATGAACTGCTGTTTATAAAAAGAAGTTTGAGGAAACTCCTAGGCCTCGAGGCTGCAGGAACCCAAGTCGATTTTAAAATAAAGGAGAAGGTGGGTGCCTAAGTCCCTCAGGGTCTCTTGCTCTAAGAGACTTAGACACCCATGCTCAATTGATTCATCCCCCTCTCATTCCCTGGCAGCACAGACCTTGCTCGAGCAGAGTGTGTAGATCATATATCCTGTTTGAAAGAACCCTTATTGCAGCCAGATAAGGAATATCCTTTGGCTCTGATTCAGATGGATTTGAAAACTATGATTTTTCTTGGAAGAAAACTGAATCCCTTAACCGTTTTCCCCTGCCACCACAGCACAACTACTGATTTACAGCAGCATGAGGTCTACTTTTCCATCTACATAATATTTGGGGAAGCTTATGGCAACATAATGTGTAAATGAGTATGAGCAGAATGTGTTTGCTTTTCCTTCCTCGTCTGTACAGAGATGATCTTGACAGTATGGGTTTTGTGTTGGATGCTGCACATCAGAGGCTCTTTACACTGATGTTTACACTGCAGGTGATAGCTCCTATTTGCCTTCTGGGAATAACCTTCATAGCTTGCACCATGTGGGATCCAGAAAACCCAGCAAATCCACTCCCTCCTGGCAAAAAAGCAGACATGAGAAAATTGGTACCATCACCTCACTGGCTGTTTACCAGAGGAAGCCAACTTCAAAACCTGGACGACGCTACTGAAAAATGGTTCCAGGGAGCTGCTGCGAATCAATGTGTTTGGGTAGCTTAACCTCACCTCTTCCCTAACTGGCACAGCATTTTTTCCTGAGTTGTTCTGAGTATTTCTCTGCCTTCTGAATATTCATATGCCTGGACTTCCCAGAACAAGGTGTGGATCAGTATCTTGTCGTTACTCCTCTGCTGTTAGACGCTCCCCAATCTACTGCTACATTTCTGTCATTACATATGTAGCCTCAGGGGGTTAAATAGATAAAGGAGATAGCAACAGCAGCGACAGAAAAAGAATATCAATGAGCTTCAATATTAACGATTTTTTACTTATTCTGGCTTTTTTTTTTTTCCAAAACTCTCCTACCTCTCTGGTGTTTACCCATTTCTGTTCCTTTCCATGCCAGCCGTCATACACTGAAAACACGCTCTGCTGGTCAGAGGAAACAGCTTTTGAATTTTTACATGTTTTCAATTTGAAACATTCCTAACTTTCACAGGATGAGAATTATGAGGCACCCTTTCAACTTCTCCTAATTTATTACTTTTTTCTTGAAAGGATTAAAAGCATTTGCTACAAGCCCAGTCTTGCATTTAGTATAACCCCCAAACCTCTATCTACTGAAATGTGGATTTTTGTGAACCTATTTTTCATGCAATGCAGATACTTCACCAGAATTCAATTTAAGCACAGAGTTACTAGATAAAACATGGACAACAACATGAACATTGTTGTTTTTTACAGATATACTGAAATCTTGTGCAGCCCGCATTGATCTTCAACAGAATTCCTTCTTCAACAAAACTGCAACAACAGTTAACTGGTATTAATATTACAGACACAGTAGTCTCTTCACCCCCAACAAGTTGTATCATTAGATAAAAACATACACTTAATTAAGTGTATTTTATTGTTGGAAAAAAAATATTGTTACTCTAGAAAGATTGTATCAATAGCTAATTCCTCTCCCTCTTATGTGCTAGCACTTTTCTATATGGATTCTCTGTTCTCTCACTATCCAGCTCATACAGGCATAATTTTGTTCGCTAGACTGAAAAAAATCAGACACAAACCCCTCCAAAAAACCAAATCAGAAAGTGAAACCTAAAATCATTATCACATCTCTGTGCTTTTTTGGTCAGTGTTCAGGCTGCAGACAATTTATGTATATATATTCATATATATATTATTTTTTTTAATTATTATTAATCAGTCAAGCTAAGGCTCTTTAGTTTTTTGACCCTGTCCCTCCTAGGCACATTTTTCAAACTTTCAACTACACCTCTGATCCTTTTGTGAACTCCTTCCATTTGCTAAAACCTGCTTCTTAGGCCAGAGGCACTCTTAACAAGACACAATATGTCCAGAATTGTAAACGTGGCAAAAACAGAGGTAATTCAAACTTCCCACTCACTACCTTTGGTTTTCATTATATTCTTTTTTGGTAGTACTGAATCAGAATAGTATCATTATTAGCCACATATCTATATTATTAATGCTTCCTTTCTATGGTCACTGTGTCCCAGGAATCACTCACATGTTCTAAAAGCATTTTCAGCATTTTTATTATACAATAATAAATTTTTATTGTTGGTAATAAAGACCATATTAATAATCTCTCTTCATTACTCTTCATTCTTTTCGCACTCATTATTTACCATGTGAAGGTACTTAGGAATTTCATCCTAGGTGTTTTCAAGGCTATTGATTAAAATAATGGATTGCAATGTACCTTGAACTAGAAAAAATTCTTTAGAAACAGATCAGCTTGAAAATTCCCCATTAATAAATGTAGCTGGAGATGTAACATCTAGCAAGGTTTTAATCTTTACAATACATCATATGTTGATTTTATAACGCACCCTTTCATAGAATGTTGTGTGGTAACAGTCAAATATTTTACAATGTTTAAGTATATTGCATCATGTACCTTTATCAACAGGAATGTGTAATCTCATCAAAAGATAGCTTGACAAGAGTTGTTTTTATAAACCCATGTTGGCTGACTTTAATTAAATTACCCTGCTTCAGATTTTGAGTAGTAAAGCCCCATATCAGCCCTTCTATTATTTTGTCCTGTGTCAATGTCAAACTCTCAGGCATGTAATTACCAGATTGTCCCACTTACCCTTTCAAAATATGGTCATAGCATTCATTTTTTCCAAGTTTTCTGGACTACTTAAATAGTCCAAGACTCTGATGGTGATTATTATTATTGTTATTGATATGTGAGGATGTCCCTCTGTGGCTTGAGTGACTGTTTTTCAAAGAAAAGTGAAGTGCAAATGATCTCAGACTCCTCAGACTGCTTAAATTAATTCTATTGATTTTGCATCATTCCCTGATGGCTGTTGAGCTGTTTTATAGAACAAGAACTGAACTTTGTATTTTGTGGTCATAATTAGCACAACAGAACAGAACAGTAATTAGCACAACAGAACAGTAAAAACTGAGCATAGTTATGCACTAACAGGTACCTAATTTATATTTGCTCCATATTCTTCAAAAGAGAAGAGAATCAGCCTGATACACCAAGTAACTTCTCAGAATAACATTTTTGTTTACCACTTATTGCTCTGTTGTTTCATTCAAAAGCTTTTTAAATACCTCATGATCTTGAGCTGTTTGCATTTCCTTAAGTGATATTGTGGATATAAAGGCTTGCAAATATTTGCAGCCTTTATATTTCTTAATTACATCAATCTTTCTCTTTTTAAAAAAAAGGACTGCAAATGATCTCATGTGTAAAATTAAATAATTGATTAAACTTTTCAAGTGAGTGTCATTCATTCAATAAATATTTGTACAGTCCCTACTCACCAGCTTTCTCTTCTATATTTCAAGTTATCTAAAAATCATGCTTGATTTGATTTTTTTATGCTTGTTCATATGACAGTCAGCATTCTAGCCTCACCTACCCGCACAAGATTTTTCTTTATATTCAATTCAGACCTTTCTGTAAAAAAAAAGCTAATGACTTGTCTGTCTATATTCAGTGAAAGAACTTCTGTTAGTTAACTCCGTGGAGGCAGGAAGTGTTTTCTAGTAATTGAGGACAGGATCCAAATCTAACTAACATGAAAAATAGAGCTAGTTCAGGAATTTTTTGGTGGAACGTTTTCATCAGGAAATTCCAATTCATTAGCGCTTTTCAAAGGAGCATGCTGGTTTTGATAAAACCTTCATTAGGAAAATCTTCTCATATGTAGTGCACAATTTCTGGTCAAAACCAGAAACAGATATGCTTAAATCCAAGTTACCAAGATGCCAATGGCTAGAGCAAACACATGTTGTTTGCAAGAGCCAGATTCAAATCCTTCCGTTGCAGCAGACAAGGCAGCTGTTTGAGCTCAAATTTTTCTCATCCTTCAAAAATCATACAGGACTGAAGCATTTTACTATCCCTTGCTTTCCTTCCCGTGTGAAGAGGATTATGTCCAACATTTCTTGTCAGAAAGAAAAACACTTAGACCTTGCTACAGGAAAAAAGGTCCTTCCTTGGTGTTTGGCTCATATTCTCATTTCCATACTTTGACCAGATCCATGATCTACCATATCCAGATCTCCATTCTATATAGATGTAGTGCTGTTTCTGTGACTTTGCATATTTGTCTTTGAAAATATTTTTAATTTCCTCATTTTAAGTGGATAAAATGACATCAAAAGGAAAGAGCTTCCTGTAAAAGGTTTTGCCTGGTGCACTGTCTTCCTTCCTGCCTATCCATCAGTAACTCATCATCATTTTTATAGAGGTTTGAAAGAGAAGCTTTTATAAAAACACCAAACAGAAGTTAACTGAGAGTATTTTAACAATGGAAGATTAACAGTTCATAGGAAACAAATGCAAGAGAAGCATCATGTGTGGGAGGAATTGAGCACAGAATAGGAATGTACAGGATCACTTACACAGTATAGGAATCAAGTCTGAATATGATGAAATGTGCCAAAACAGGCAGAGATTTATTAAAGACATAAAATCAGGTTATTTTTCTATGATTTTCCTGAGAAAATTTCAATTTCTAAAAAAATTAGGTCACCAAAGAAGTGAATTTCTGGTAAAGATTTCATGTACCCTTCCTCTCCACTTTTCTCACCCCTCCTACGAGATAAGTGTCTCCACTCTGTAAACTTGTAGGCTTAGAAGAGAGGTTTAAACATACCCTCTAGCACCTCAGAAATCTGCCTGCCAAAGGCTCCTTTCTGCAGTTGACATTGGCTAGAAGCTTCAGGTGTACCCTAAGATTGGTTTTATGGAAGTGCAGATGAGGGGGATTACTCACAAAAGCAGGCATAAACCTTAGCATAACTTCGTGCTTACTGGGAACACTGGGGCTTTGTTCAGAAGTTAAGCCTTACCTCTTTAAAATATGGCTGTTGTCTTTTCCCTTTCTGACAACGATCTCTTCTGAAGTTCCTTCAACAGAGACAGGAATGCATTTTTCTTTAATGTTTTTGTTTCAAAGAGTCTCATTAAATTTGTGAAGTTATAATGTTGAGTCTTTAACACAATGTAGAAAGATGCCTTGTAATTCTGCCTTACAATTATGCTCTCACTCAACAGATTCTCTCAACCCCCAAGGGCTGTGCTCAGAAGAACCTGAACAATTCAGAGCATTAAGCAGGTCTGTGTACAGCATGAGAGTGGAGTAAAGGAGCTTAACATAAAGCCAAGGTAAAGCAAAGTAAATGAGAGCAAAACAAAGTAGATGAGAGACTGGCAGATGAATGAAGGGTTGAACCGCTGTGTTTGTGAACCCCTAGGTCTTTCTGGTGATGTTTTGAATCTCTACTGATCAACATTTTTCTGGCTCATGTCTCTTCTACTGTCTGCTAGGTGGGAGAAAGTTTTGGATGAAGCAAGCCTGCATGCAGTGTTTAGGACAGGCTCATGTCCAGGGGATTTGATCTCGTTTGCACGAGTCCAGCACAATGGCCCTGCTGACCTTTCAGACAACAAAGCCAAAATTGGACAAAGCCTCATCCTAGACTTGCCAAATTCTCTCCATACAGAAGTTAAAATACAGTTTTGCTATTCATTTACTCAGCTTGAATTCCCTTCAGATGAAGGGATGGATGTTTGATTGTTAGAACAGCCTTTAGAAGCGGCAGTTAGCGAGGCAGTTCGCGCAGGCAGAGCAAGCGGGCAGAGCACAGATAACAATGGTTTCAAAAAAAGCGAAACTGGCTGCTGTTGAGAAAAAGGGTGTGTCCGTACAGACAGAATCCCTTAAGAGGAACAATAAAATGGACGTAGCTATTCAAGTCTCAGGCTGTGCAGAATGTTTAAGCCTCGTCCTGGCACCGGTGGACAGTGAAAATAAGGTATGTGTGAGATGCGAACAGGTCAATGACCTTCTGAGCATGGTGGCAGAGCTTAAGGAGGAGGTGGAGCGACTAAGAAGTATTAGGGAAAGTGAAAATGAAATCGACTGGTGGAGTCACACCCTTTCAACTACAATTGAAATCCAACAGGAGACGGTGAAGCCCTGCCCCTCCTATCAGGCAGATGATGCAGACCAGGTGGATAGGGAAGAATGGAAACAGGTCCCCCACCGAAAAGGCAGAAGAATTCTCTCCCAACCCCCACCACTCCCCCAGGTGCCCACAGNAGAGAAAGAAATCTAGAAACCTGGAGAAGACCTAAAAATTGAAGACAAGTAGTTTCTGTTAGATTTGGTAGAACAGGGAGAGGCAGTGACCAGGCAAAAGGGAAATTTTACATGGTAGAAACAGAGCAATGATGTGCAGTACTGTGAATGGGGCTGAGCACAGCAAGCTGCATGTCTGAAGGCCAAAGGAAAGGCTGTTGTAACATAGAATCATAGAATCATAGAATCATAGAATTAGCCGGGTTGGAAGGGACCTCAGAGATCATCTAGTCCAACCCTTGACCCACCGGAGCAGTTGCTAGACAGGCTCATGTCCAGGGGATTTGATCTCGTTTGCACGAGTCCAGCACAATGGCCCTACTGACCTTTCAGACAACAAAGACAAAATTGGACAAAGCCTCATCCTAGACTTGCCAAATTCTTTCCATACAAAAGTTAAAATACAGTTTTGCTATTCATTTACTCAGCTTGAATTCCCTTCAGATGAAGGGATGGATGTTTTGATTGTTACAACAGCCTTTCCTTTGGCCTTCAGACATGCAGCTTGCTGTGCTCAGCCCCATTCACATCATTGCTCTGCTTCTACCATGTAAAATTTCCCTTTTGCCTGGTCACTGCCTCTCCCTGTTCTACCAAATCTAACAGAAGCTACTTGTCTTCAATTTTTAGGTCTTCTCCAGGTTTCTAGATTTCTTTCTCTTTCATTAATTTTTGAGTCTGTGCTTATTCAGTGGGTTGTTTTTTTAGTGCTTTCTCACTTTCAGACAAGGATCTTCATGTTGTTTCTTGTTTTTCCATGAACCTCACCTGATTTCCAAACTTAGTTTGAACACAATTTGCTACATTAGAACACTTTTGGTACAGTAAGTTGCCTGAGAACCATAAATTTAAAATCTTCACCTGCCACCTAACTGAAAGTACAGCTATTGTGATACTTTGATATAGTCATCTTTTACCTCATAATAGGTTCAATCATGTGATACATTAAGGGCTTGTGATGGCCACAAAAGCATTAAGATAGATGACTGGCATATTATGTGATTAAAATGGTGCTTTTTCTTTGAGGTAACTGGCTTTATGTTGTTCATTTGGTAGGAGAAGCCAGAAGTTTGATCCAAGCGTGGAATCATAGGATGGTTTGGTCTGGAAGGGATATGAAAGATCCTATAGTTTCAACTCCTCTGCCATGAGCAGGGACATCTCCCAGTAGAACAGGCTGCTCCTGCTATTCAGTCTGAGCTTGAACACTTCCAGAGATGAGACATTCACAACCTCCCTGGCAAACCTTTTGTCTCACCACCATCACAGAAAAGAATTTATTTGTAGTGTCAAGCCTAAATCTACACTTTTTCCAGTTTTCAACCTGTCCCCCTTTTCCTATCACTTTCCTATCACTTTGCAAAAAATCCCTATCCAGCTTTCTTCTAGATCCCTTTCAAGTAATGGAAACTGTCTCTAAGGTCTCCTCAGAGCCTTCTCTTCTCCAGGCTGAACACCAACTTTCTCAGCCTGTCTTCACAGGAGAGGTGCACCAGTATTCTGATCATCTTTGTGGCCATCCTCTGGGCTGTCTCCAAGAGCTCCATATGCTTCCTGTGTTGGGTACCTGTGACATTCCACTGGTGATCTCACTGGCTGGAATTTTCTTTGCCTCAAAAGACAATTTTAGTATGAATGGCCTGGCCTGAGAAGAGAGAGGAGTAGTGAAGATAACTGATTGCAGGGTGGAGACTCCCCCCTTTCCTGAGGGCCTGCATTGAAGGCTTCGAGGAAGAGGAAGAGGAAAAGGAAGCAAACTGGAGTCCCCTCCAGGTGGCCCTGCCTTCAATTGCCTTAGCTAGGGCAGGGGGACAAAGGATTAGGCTCATGCACGAGGCTGTGTTATCCTACAGATGTATAGGATTCCTACAGAGAAATCTCAGATGCCTTAATGTGAATATGAAGCTAACCTTTTAATTCAGTGAGATCAGAACTAAAATCAACACAAGAATTTTAGTTATGATGTCGCTGGTTTTTTTTTCCAAATGATGCCCTGCCCAGGATAAAGCACAATTAAAAAAACTTATAGCTTCATAAACAGCTTCATACAGTTCAATACAGTAGGCTGGTCCCAAGAACCTAAGTTAAACGCAGTTGGATATGTTTCAAATTTTGTTACCTGAGCAGATTTGAGCTTCCTTATCTTTATAATAAATGTATCAGTTGTTAACACACATTTCAATTTACAGTATAACCAGAAATGTGTAAAAAACCTCAACAACAATACAAAAAGTACATGTGGGCTTAATACTTTTACATTCTTGTCCAAGTGCAAGGTACAATGTATAAATGTCTGCAAGGAACACAGAACAGCTGAAACAGTAGCTCTGGCTAGACTGCTTAAACTAAAGAGTCATGCCAAATCCAACAGCAAAGCACAAACCTCAAATTATTCCACCAAGGAAGAACTGTTATGGTAAGTGTAGCTATGGTTCCTTGGAATATCAAGTGTAACTGCAGAGAACACATGAAGATGAAATAATGCAATTTCAAGTGACTCGTAATTAAAAACACTGATGCAGTCACCCTACCCAGACTTTGGGTAATGTGAGAGAAGTTCTCTGCCTAAACAGTTTGATTTTACCACATTAATTCATTATCACACATACAGGTTTTAATTCAGTGAGGTGCACCAGCTAGTGTTGCATCAGTAGTGCTCACTATGCAGTTCATATACCTGGCATAGGTAACAAGTTTTTTTTCCAAAAGACAATGTTTCAAAATAAATCTGTGATTTAAATTATCTGAAAGGGAAATGTGCAGCCAGTAGCACTTGGCTTTTCATACATTAAACCTTTGATATAATCCCAAACACAATAAAACTGTCAGAATATTTCTTCTACCCACTTTTAATAGAACATTCATTAATTAAAACAAGCAATGTGTAATAGGATGCAGAACTTACTCAAGTGTGTTCGTGTATTGAATTTCTGAGATGACAGTTCCTCCAGATTTCTGCTTTGCAATCAAACACTGGGTTTCTAAATCTCAGATTATAATGGGAGCATGTAGAATGCTGGCTTCACTCTGCAGTGTAGAAAAGACTGACTATACACCAAAGGATGATTCAGGTCTTCATTCCACTTTGAATTTTTTCCAAAACTCAGAGCATCAATCATCCATTTCTTGCTGGCTGGAGCTACCCCACTGAGCTTTTTCTGCTCTCCAGGAGTACCTCCTCCATGAAAGATCTGATTAATACTCAAAAACTCAGTATTCTAGTAGAAAAGGTAACTTGCATTACAAAGCTACCCTTCACCAGCTAAGCTCTTTTGATCTTTGCAGGAACCAGGGAGGACTTTATAAAGAAAATATTGGTTCTGGGTAATATGTACAATACCTTTTCCATCATCTAAAGCGAAGAGAGAGAAAGCCTTCAACATAAAAAATTGGAGTCTTCCCATCTCCTCTCTTTCCTCCCTCTTATTCAAGGAGTTATTGCCTAAGCTCATCCACAGTCATGCGTAATAACATCCCTACTACAGATGTAGATTTTATCCATTTTATTACACAAGCCAGGAGGGCTGTAAGCTCAAGTGTTGGTTTACTGAAGACGTTTTATCCAATATTTACTGGCTTAGAGAGCAAAACTGAAATGCAAAAAGCTGCTTTTTTCTTTCTTCTGTTTTCGTATCTCCCTCAATGAAAGTGACAGACCTAAATTTAAATTCAAAGTTCTTGCATATGATATAGTCTGATTAACAGTTTAACATTTGTTATTATTGTTTCCTTATACATTCAAGCTGTTTGCTATCTGAATTTCATTGGACAAAATTGTAGAACAACTTCTAACGGTAGAAGAATTTTTTCGTCTATAAGCTATTATAGAATAATCTTAAGGCTGTGAAATCAAATGGTTTTTAGTTCCATAATTAGAGCTGCTCCATTTGTTCTATAGGTTAAATTAATTTTTTTTTTTGAGAATATGAACCACAATGTTTTCATCATACAATTAACTCAATGGTCAGGAAGATAATTTTCTTAAAATTAGTGAAGTTTGTCCATTGCCAGCGGTGTCCTAAGGGAATGGATTCCATTAAATCCTGGCAAAAAAAAAAATCTCGCAGGATCTAATCTCCTCAATTTAACAAAGAGGCATTTCAAACTATTTTTTCTTTTTTTTCTTTTTTTTCATTTCCTTTTTTTTTTCCCCAAAATAAAAGTTTAGGCTTTGCCAGCCTAAACTCACACAGACTATTCCCACAATAGAAAAAGAAAGACCTAAACTCAGATCCATTCTCCCATAAAAGTCTAAACCAGTCCATCCATTTTTTTTATTTATATTTGCAAATATATTTAAAACCAAAATTATCTTATCTGAGATTAAAGCTGCCATCAAAGAATTCCCTCAGCATCTTAACATCTCTTTTTACTCTTGCCACCCAGAGTGGAGAAAAACCTACATCTTTTGTTTTGTTTTGTTGTTTTCCTGAGTCTTCAATAAGCATCGCTGAGCATCACATGTTTAAAGATGGCTGCTATTTAATATGCTGGGTATTTTTTTTTGAGCTTGAGGTTTTTTGTCTTTCCTGAGTTGAGCTTTTATGAAAAAGGCAACAACAGAGGTATAAAAAGTAGGAAAAACATATGCTGCTTTCTAATCTGTTTTCCCTACTGCACCATGATGGCATCCTCTCTATTTGTCTTCCTCTTTGGTGTTACAGTAAGGCTAGATCCAAAAAGAGCTTAGATTTACTCTCAGAATGGAATCCAAATTGCTGTGCTGGGTGCCAAGTTTTTCTTTGTAACAGCAAGAAAAAAGAAAAAGATTATGACAAGCTTCAGAAAAGTAATCCAGGCAGTTCCCTGGGCAAAACCTAGCTGTTGAGAGACTGAAGCAACAAGAAACATACTAGAAATATAACCAGTATGTTTTCTGAAATTTTACCTCCCTCCAGAGCTTAAGTGTGTTACTCCCACTTTTGTGGTTGCATATTTAGTAGTAAGCAAAATAACCCACAAACCTCTCTATGATCCTAGGATTAATTGGCACATGACATTTCAGCTAAGCCCTCTTCCCCACACAACAGGATTGCCACAACAATATGGTCTATTTGCTTACCCTAGCTCCTGAATCATATCTGGGTATTGTTCATGAGTGTTACTTAGCCTGGGCCAACAGTTAACTGCTCCTGACAGTGAGTTGGCTTTGTAAGTTACTCTATGGACAGTGATAGCTCTCATAGCTTCACTTTGTCACATTCACTACTGTAGGCATAAGTTGTTATCTCCATCACCTCAAAATAAAGGAGCCATTTGAGAGGGTTTTTTCTCCCTCAAATAATTTCTCAGCTTGTCTCATATTCACTTGTTTGGAACTTCAGGTCTCTGTGATGTCTAGCTCTCGTGTCGTGCACAAACAAGCCATGTCAGCTAATGTTCTCTACCTTTCTGAGAGGAGACCTTTGCAAATAACAGACTTATTTTCCTCAGCATATATTGAAGCATTCTCATTTTCAGACCATGAAGATAATCTTCCTTTCTGTCCCAACTTTGGGATGGATCCAAATTAAGTTCTTATATCTTTAGCTCTTTTGTTGATTAGAAAATTGCTGTCACAGAGTTATTTGCTCCCTGTTGTCCTTTTGACCCTTTATTGCTTTGACACTGAAATCCAAAGAGGAAAATTAAAAAAACATTAATTGCTGTTATTGTTACCATCCCCAAAGTAGCAATGTAGACTACATGGCATTTATATGTAACATTTAATTTGTGAAGGAAAAAGGTGAGTGATTGCAGGATGATAACTGTGTACCAAGTAATCCCACATAAGGCTGGAAAAGGCCACAGGTCACCTGCACCTGTTGTCTTGTTGTCTGCCAAAAATGCTAAACTCAGAGTTTGGGATGTTATGTTGCAAGCATACAAATTAAAGTAATGAAGTTCTTTCAGTATATGAAATGTTGAGAACATAAAAATATTATTTAATTTCACTTAACTTGCAGAAACATGATTATTAAGAAGTTCACTCGAGCAGAGATTCACAATAGTAATTAAACTGCAATGCAAAGCAATCTGACTGTTACCAGTATTCACAATCACGAAAACCCTGGTCTCCCCTACAACATATGGAGAAAATTTCACCAGTGACTGCTTAACATCAAATATCTAAGTTAGGAAACTAAATAACCAAAAAGTAGATATAGTACAAAAGTTATATAAAATTATGAGTTGTGTGGACAATGAGACGATGGCTTGGTTATTCGCCATCATTCAGTACAAGAATAAGGGCACATCAAATGAAGCTAGAAATATAAAAGAAACAAGAGGAGGTGGTTTTCTGACAGTGGGTAGCAGTTCTGTGAAATTCCTTGCCAAGGGATATGTGCACTGGAAGTCTATGTGGATTCAATCAAAGATCAGGCAAGTACTTAGAAGAGACATCTGCTGGGGGTTACCAAATAGACAAACCACAGCAGGCTTCAGAAATTCCTCAGGCTGAATACAGTTGGAAGATGAAGCAATTTGATGATTCCTGTAATAAATATATATATATAAATTCCTGTATTTTTTGGCTGCCTGCTTCATGTTCCCTAAGCATCTGCTTCCAAACACCTCTCCTTGGGTTTGCCTGTTTAGAAATGCATCAGCCCACTGATGACATAACCTGAGAGGCCTTCTTACCCATTCTTCTTCATTCAGAGGGGTTCAGAGAAAGTCAGGGGCTGGAGGAGCCCTCTCTGAAGGTGCTGGACATGTCACAGGGCAGCAGAGATGCCTTGAGTGTATCAGAGTCCTTGATACCTTCTGCATGTTATTGCACAGACAGTTAGTCTGGGTACTGGTGGCTGGGGAGGTGTTACTGGAACTTGTGGACATTTGAGCAGTTTGGGGACAGCTGGTGTTGGGGGACATTGCATCTTGTTCTCTGTAGATGAAGAGTATCCAAGACCCATTCTGATTAAGCCTTCAGCCCATGATGAAGACCACAGTGAGCCAGACTGTCCCCCTGCAGCCCATTAAGGTCTGTAACGGGGCAGTTACCCACCTGAAGCCAGTGGAGCTCTTCAAGACAGAACATGTGGGTGTACCATGAATGATACTGGGACCCTGTGGGAATCATCCTCTGGAGCAGGTTCCTGGCAGAACCTGTGGATTGCTGCAGAGAGGAATCCATCAAGTTTACTGGCAGGACTTGTAACCCTGTAGGGAACCATACTGGAGCTGTTCATGAAGAACTGCAGCTTGCAGGAAGGAGTCATGTTGGAGAAGTTTATGGAGAACCGTCTCCCATGGGAGAGACCCCACACTGGAGCAAGGGAAGGGTGTGAGGATTCCTCTTCCTGAGGAGGAAGGAGAAGCAGAAACAACATGTGATGAACTGACTCCAACCTCCATTCTCTGTCCCCCATGTTTCTAGGGGGAGGTAGAGAAGTAAAGTTGAGAACAGGAAGAAGGGATGTGTGAGAAGGTGGTTTTAGGATTTGGTTTTATTTCTTATCATGCTACTCCTATTATACTATAAAAACCTCTTTGATTGGTAGTATATTAAATTACCTTTCTTCCCCAAGTCAAGCCTGGTTTTGTCCCTGACAGTTATTGCTGAGTCACTTTCCCTCTCCTTGTCTTAGCCCATGAGCCTTTTTTAATATTTTCTCTCTCTTGCCCAGCTGAGGAGGGGGGTGGTAGAGCAGTTTTGGTGGGCATCACGTGTCTGGTCATGGTCTCATCTAAGAGTTCTAGGGAAAATGGTTTGTCATCAGCATACCCCATTCACAGAGCCATAAACATCCATACTCCTCTAACTGGACACTCCTTTTTATTATTCAGTGTATTAATCTGAATATCAAATTAATAAATTATTCCCATCAGAACAAGACCTGATTCTAGGCTCAATTAGCAGGTAAGTTCAACTTGTGTACACAGATCACTACTGTTTATAGCAGAGAAAGTGACATTACAGCCTCCAGAAAAGTCTGTACTGAGAATTTCAAGAGCACATCAGAGAAGGACCTCAGAGGAGGGGTGGCTCCAACACACTCATCCCAGCCAATATTTGTCCATATTAAGAGAAAAACAATAGTTTAGTCATCCCTCTTAAACCTGTTACCAATGCAGGAAATAGAGGCAAGGATCATCTTCCAACATGTGGCCTGTGATAAACCTGGATCAGCACCTCTAGTTGAAGAAAGCAGGGAAGTCATACAGCTCTGCAAAGGATGGACATAACCTTAAATCCTTGCTTGCCATCCTGCTCCTGGCCCCTGATTCCCAAAGTGCAATGCTGAAAATCGGAAAAGTGAAGATAGACCTCACATTTGAAGCAGTGCAGCTAGAGATTGACATAGATACTGAAAACTTCAGGCTCCACATTCCCAATACTGTCTCCAAGGCTAGAGACACGTTTTCACTCTCCCCCATTCTCTCTGACTCTAGACTGAATGGCTCTGATGAGACAGGCAAATAAGTCCCTACTGGTGCATCCAGAGCAGTATTTGCATGCAAGGATAGAGTTGCCCAGAGATGTCAGAGATGAAACAACTTCAAGCAAAAGTTTCAATGACTTGAAATTTTAATCTCTTCATTTTAATTGCTGAAGGTCTTCTGGTATCTTCAGAAGTTGGTAGTTGCATAAGAGTGTTAAGAAAATGCTGTTTTTGGCTCAGTGGTTTTCTTTACAGCAGATGAGAGCATTCAGGGCTGTGCTTGACCTTCAGAACAAACAATTCCTCCGTACAGCAGGAAATCCCTTGACAAGCTGTTCCAGCAAGGGGCTGGGAATGACAACGGCAGCCAAAAGGGAGGAGAGCTATAGAAAGGTGAGGCAGGGAGCACACTGCTACAGCCCTGAAGGGTCAGTGCACATGAAGTGTGCTTTATGTCACTGTGTCAAAATTATCTCCCTATGGGATGGCTGTCTCCTGGTGTACAGACATTATTGTTATGGAGGGGACAGCCTACTCTAAATCCTCAAGTGGGGGAGGTTAAAGTAGAGTAGATCATCTGGTAAGACTGAGGTTGAAATAGAATAGATCATATTGTAAAACTTCCTGTCCCAAGGGCAGCTTAGCATATGTCTGGAAAATAAAAACTTTAAAAATAATTTCTCTTCAAAGTTTTGTTCTCATCTGCCCAACATATTGTATCTATATATTTGCGTTGAGCAACAGCGCCCTTGATTTTCTTGTGAATTGTCTTCAAACATACCTTTTTAACATAGCAAGTTTCATAAGGATGAAGGTCCATTCTCATCAAACTGTTCTTTTGAAAGGACAAAACTGTTTGGGTTAATTTGCAACCTTTGGAGTTGGGTCATCAGAGAATAGGCACAAAAATGCACCCTCAGTCTCTGATACATACGTAATGAACCCACTAACCTGGAAATTCGTCAGATTTTTCCAGTCTTTTAAAAGAGAAGTATAATTCAGAAATAAATGCATATATCTCAGTGTAGATACCTAGACTCTTTTTGACTCATAGAATACCAGGCTGGAACTGTCCTCAAGGATCATCTGATTCAACCTTTGTTGGCAAAAGCATGGTCTAAACAAAACAACTCAGCACACTACTCAGCTGAATCTTACAAGAGTCCAATGGTGCAGAGTCCACCATTACACTGTGAAGATTATTCCAATGGTTGGTTGTTCCCATCATGAAAAATTTTCCTCTTGTGTCCAATCAAAATCTCCCAGAGTAACTGGGGAGTACATATTACCCCACGGCTTTTTTACACTGTTTGAAAAAAGAGGTTCTATATGTTCTTTGTAGCCACCCTTTAAATATTGGAACATGATGACAAGGTCTCCCTTAAGCCTTCTTTTCTCAAGACTGAACAAATCACAGAGTCATAGAATGGGTTGGGTTGGAAGGGGCCTTAAAGATCATCTAGTTCCAAACTCCCTGCAAACCCTCTCCCACTACATCAAGTTGTTTGAAGGACTTCATATTATTTATTTTTTTTATTTTAGTCATGAGTTCCACTTTCATTACATATACTGCTTTCTGTTGGTTCAAGAGTGTATATAGTGGATGATAATTTAAGAATTATCTGATGATAATTTAAGAATTCTCTGATGAGCAGTTTGAACAAAATTTCTATAATATCTTCTGGGATTATTGCATTTAAATCTTTTTGTGATGCTACAAAGTGCAACTGGAATAGTCACAGAAAAGACTACAAGTGAAATAATTCTTAATAGTGGAAAAACTTTTAAAGCCAGTTTATACTTGATTAACTGCAAAAATCTTGAGGGCATTATTTATTTTATAGGATCATGTATGATGTACATACACAAACAGGGGAACTGTTTACTTGTACCTGTTTTAAAGTTATGAGAACATTTATAGTAACAAAAAAATATTTTTTCTTGGTTTTGTTTTGGGGTTTTTTGTTGGGTTTTTTTTGTTTGTTTCTATTTGGTTGTTTTTTGTTCTCTGTTTATTTGGGTTTTATTTGTTTTATTTTGGGTTTTTTTGGAGGGGGATTATAAAATGCAAACAAAATGGAGGCAATATAATTGTAGACTACATAAAAAAATCTAAAGGAATAGTACTAGTTAAGCCACTAGATCTATTATTCCTTGGCCAAACTAGAAGACGAAAAGTACCATTTCTAGAGGTCATTTAAGTTCAAGTCCTCTACTGGAAGAAAAAATACATGACATTTTCAAAGCTCTGTGGAGCTCTAGCCTTCATGCCAGCAAACAATTTTCATTAGTGTATCTGCAAAAGCCATCAGTAGCAGAACAACATCAGCATGGAGCAGATTTACTGTCTCTGCAACACTTGCAAAGAAGTGGGGCTACTGGTGCATTTTGAAGTGGCTGGTCCAGAGCTGTGGTCTTTTGCTCCCAGCAGCAGCCAAATCACAGCAGGTTTTGTATATGTGCATATAGTGTGAGAGCTGAGGGAAAAGACATTCCCTGCTTTATTAAACTCATGGTTCACAGGCAAGATGGAAATATGAATCTGTGAACAGCAGTTACTTGTGGCTTTACAGGTTAGGTTAATCTAGCTTCTCTGCTCATTGTGTAAAAATATGGACTGGGTCTTACCATGATAGTTAATTTTTGGCTGGTTTAGGTCTTTGACATTACTAGGCAGAAATTCATGTGGTATTCTAATTTTTCAGAGTGTATATTACAACAGCAATCTACAATGAGGCAGTTTTCCTTTGTAATCTAAATTGCCTTGTGCCCTCCATTTTCTCTAAGCTAACTTCACACCAGTTGTGCAGTTCGTACACTGATTTTGCCCAAGAAGGACATAAAACACATATAAACCAATGGAGCTACAAGCAAGTCTTTTAGACTGACATTTAAAATAGTGATTTATCAGAAAATTAAAATCCTGTTCCTATTATTGCCTTCTTTATACTTCTTAAATATGAGCATCCCTCCAATATTTAAAAATACTTTGATTTTATTGATCTGTGACTAAAGACAATCTCCTTCCAGACTTTTCATTAGTGTCAATTCTTACAGTGTTCCCACATCAACAGCTTTTTATCAGAGTTTTATAGTACCAATGTCTCACTTTCTGTTCAGAAATCCCATTTGTTCTTTGAGATTATCTTTTCATGTAGAGTGATTTTGTGCCTGGTTTATGACTTGTTTTCAAGGATCTCCTTAGTTACACATATGCTGATGTAAGCTTTTGGATGAACTTTTCAGGCAATTATCTGGGGGCTATAATTCACCACACCTTTTTGCTGAGTGGTGTCCTCCTTCGCAATTGCTGCCAAATCCTCACATATTTTAAACTTGCCACAAGTCATGTTATGCCAGCTAAGAAGTCTGTTCCAGTAATGATTCCTAGACCATTACTTGTGACATAAAGTAATGTATAAAAGTGGCAATCGTGTCTTCACTTTTGAAAGAAACAGTATACTGAAAACATCATTCAAAACTAAATGATTAAAAATAAATTAATAATGTCATTTGATCTGGTAGAGATTTTGTGTTGTATTTGTCATTAAATGGAAGAGGGCATTAAAAGTCATAAACTAGAGATGAACAGCTTTCACTGCAGATTAAGGAAGCAAATTATTTTGCTTTGGCTACACTCACTGAACAAATATTTCATTGAATTACAGATTGTCCCTACTCAAGCCAGTCTTTCTGGGAGGAGGTGGAAAACAGGATATCAACCTCTTATTGCTGAAAGGCTAAAATACTGGAGCAAGACCTGATTTCTGAGACCACGGCTACCTGCAGAGAAATATGCTGAGCTGACCTTGATTTCAGGCTTTTTTCTGGTTGTGCTTCCTGGCATCTAATACTACTGAAAAGCCCCAAGTACCCTTCCTGGTTTCCAGATGCCTCTCAAAAAGTAAAAATAAAAATCCCGTGCTGTTTTGGTTGATCTGGGGTGTCTCAGAATGTACCAAGTGCCTGTGCACCAATGACTGAACAGAGTGTCCAATCTTTACAAACTACATAGCCTAAGTCACATTAGTATTTAGGGTCAGGAGTAAATAAAAATATTAGGCCTTGAGCATATTAAATTAAGACTTCCAATAGCACCCTATCTCAAAAAAAGACACTATCCTGAGAATAAATAAGGTGACCTGTCATTAGCAACAACTCTCCCATACTTCTTCTTAGCTATAGAGATATAAAACCGAGAATACTGAAGTTTAACGCTGAAAGCTGTACTGGCAAAGCTCTTCAGCTCAGATTTTGACATATCTTTTGTTTTTAGAATGTATTTGTAAAATCCAAGGGTTCCTTAAAAGGTTTATTTTCCCCTCAAGGATTCTAAGCAACTGGTGCCAACAGGCCAGCTGTCAAATCCCAGTAATATACATATGTGTAGAAGGGAGTTGGATTAATGGAAAAATTTACAAGAAAGCATTTCAGTATTGATATTTCCAAATTGTTTGTAGTAATAATAAAGGGGAGGGGACAAATGATTTGAAATGATTGATATCTGGAACTGTTTTTTTAAATCTGTCTTAATTGGGCTAATTCTAAGATGTACTACATGGCTATACTTTTGTGTTAAATGAGATTATTAACTCTTACTGACTCCAGAATGGGTAATGAATTGACTCTATGCCATTATCATTCTTTAAAAGTACACAAAATAACAATAAAACCATTTAAAAATCCATAGCATCCATTTATATGGATCTCATTAACCCCATATAAAAAAGGGCACATAGGATTTTGAATGTTAATGAGTCATAGTTGAATAGGGAATTCAAATCAGATGGATTAAAAGGACAAACTATATAGAACATCTGTTAATTTACCAGTCTTAAAATAAACTTATGATAACAGCAGCATGTGAAGTCAAATCTGCCAAGTGTCAGTTATTTATGTATTTGAAGATTTTGGATAATTCCTTTACAAGAAATGGATGTTTTCCAAGAAGACTTTGGATTGAAGAATCAGGCAGTCTCCCCTATTAGTCTAATAACATAGTCTTTCACTCACTGGGATCTTAAAATAAGGGCAGTAATTCGGTGATTAGTTGTCCAGTTACAATAATTTCTCCATTTCTCTAAAGTGAAATATTTTTTTTACCCATCATGGAAAAAAAATATAACCTTCTCCTCTATACACGTGAACATTAAGATTTTGCTGCACTGTATTGTCTTCAGTTGTTGAAGTCCTGTGATATTTGACCAGCAGCTTCCCAAAGAGTGGCTTTCATTGTCTCTGGACAAGAATAACCCCGGGCACCAGCACAGGCTGGGGCCACCCTTCTGGAAAGCTGCTTTACCATAAAGGACCTGGGGCTCTTGGTGGACAAGATGATCATGTTCAAGTGCTGTACCCTTACTGCAAAGGCTTAGGCATCCTGGGTTGCACTGGGCCAAGTATTGTCATAAGGTCAAGCGAGGCGATCCTCCACCTCTCCTCACCATTGATGAGACATGTCTGGGCTGCTGAGTCCTGTTCTGCTCTTCCCAGTACAAGACAGACATGGATTTACCAGAGCCAGTCCAGCAAAAAGCCAAGAAGAGGATTAAGGTATTGGAAGCTGAGAGAGCTAGAAGTATTCAGCCTGTAGAAAACAAGGCTCACGGGGTTCTTATCAGTGTATATAAATATCTGAGAGGGGGGAAGGGGGTTGAAAAGAAGATGGAGCCAGACTCTTTCCTGTGGTGTCCAGTGAACAAACAAGGGGCCATGGGTGCAAACTGAAATAAAGGACATTCCATTTAGACATAAGAGAAAACCTTTTCCTTTGAGAGTGTCTGAACACGAGAACAAAAAACTTAGGCTATGGACTCTCTGTCCTTGGATATATTAAAAACCTGATTGCACACAGCCCTTATCAACCTCTTTTGCTCAGGAGGCTGGGCAGGACGATCTCCATAAGTCCCTTCCAAACTTAACAGATTCTGTGGGTCTGTAATTCTTTTCCTTTTCTTAACAGAAGATACATGTGATCCTTTAAAGGGTGGAAAGGAAAAACATTCTTCTTAAAGTTTCCAACATGACAGCAGAATGTTTTTCCAGTGATAAATGTGATTCATCAGCTTACACAGGAATGCCAGATTTTTAAAAAATGGTGCCTGCAAAAACATTTAAGCACCTAAATAGCCAGTTACATTTTTAAACCTGTTGAGCTTATCTCCCTGAATTGCTAAGAAAATCAGGCAAGTACTTGGTTTGCACTCAGGAATCCCAGGTGTGTCAGGTGGTTCCTCCAATTTTTAACTCTTTTGCTTTTTTACATAAACTGCTTCTCTGGTCCTGTTTTACAGTTAGCCTGAGCCTCATGCAATTATCTTTATCACTGAAATGAAACATTTTTTTTCTGCTCTCTTTATACAAAAGGAAAAGATGTAAAAATGAACCTGACTTTGAAGGTATTAAGAGGAAAAGGGGCTCTGGAGAAGGAATTAGCACCCTGAAGTGGAATTTAGGCTCTGATAAACACACTTTTTAACTAGAGCCAGGTGACAAAATCTTTACTGGCTCTTTCCTCCAAGGTGTCTTCTTTAAGTTGCTATGAATTTAAAATGCATTATCCAGTTCGTTTATTTTGGCAAAACTGAGTCAAGTTGTTCATTGTGATACAGAAAAATGGACAGACCTTCAAATATATTTTCTGAGATGAACCATCTGTGTTAAGATCCTGGTCAAGTTCTCTTCTTGCCATCACTTTCTTTTAAAACATACCAGAAAAAAAATTTTAAAAAAATACCAGAAAGTTATCAATCAGTGTTTATGCCATACCTCAATGGTTAGAGCACGTTATGCAGAATTTGCAGAGATGGGTTTTATTTCCTGTTCAGTCTGGAAGGGTCCAAATTCAGAAATTCTCCATCCTAGGGAAGTTCCTTAACTCTGGAACTGAGCTGGCAACAGGAAGAACAGTCTTTCATGCCTCCTTTTAAAATTATGTTATTGTGAAAAGGAATGAAAGATTTATGAGATCAGGAATCAAAACACTAAGTTCAGTCTTGCAGCTGAAAATGAAGAATTTTATTTTGTTTCCTGCTTGGTCCCACTTTAAGCATTTTATATTAAGCAGTTGTTAAATGGAATACAAAATTCAGAGCCCAAAGTATCATGATGTTTTTCATTCAGCAGGGATGAACCCTTCTTTTAAACCACTTCTGAGAAGATCATAATGCCTGTCCAAGGGCTAGTTTGCTTCCCAGCAGGTAAGAAACCTGGGTTCCAGGTCTGTTTTAGCATTAGAGATTAAAAACTCCTTTCCAGAAGATTGTGTCTTGTACACAAAGAGAGATTAGTTATTTTGGAAGAGGTTAACTGTTGCTTTCCAGTTGGCCCAGTGTTCAAGTCACAAGCCAAACATGAGCACAAAGAACATGGAAGCTGTTGCAGCAGTCTGGGGCACCATGAAGACCTAGTTTGTAAAATGATTTATTTTTTTTTTATTCCCAATGACCATTTATTTCAAACTGAATAAACGCCTAAGGGAGCAGGAAATTTAACTCAGATGTAAGTTGGAATCCTCCAAGGTGAAAGAATGTGTGAAACCATAGTGTCCTCCCTTTTGTTGGAGGGCTGTCTGAACACTCAGCTTCTGTTAAAATCTGGCATAATGCTGCCATGGTACAATTCAAATTTTAATTTTTTTTTTATTTTTTTTTTCCAAATCACATTTTTGTGGAGATGAGATCTCACTTGAATACAATCACCCCATCCTAGGTCTGACTCAGATCACAGACTGGGTGATGAGGGAGCATTCAGGTCCATGCCTGTGACACTCCTGGGCATCTTTCCTCTTATTACGCAGGTACTGGACTGCTCTAAAAAGACACCTCTTATTACACAAACTTCATACCCAATTCAGGACACAGTGATCTAGCTCCTGGGGACAGGCACCTAGAAGTCAGTCAGTGTGGTGCTTAACTTGGAGGTGTCTTAATCCTTTCACCAGCCCAGGATTCATACTCCACATCTGGTTTCTCAAAGAATGACTCTAATCAAACTTATCTGTGTGTTTTGAATATATTTGCAAAGTTCTTTGAAGAGTTCTAAATGTTGACTTACAGCAAAAACATTTCTAATCCTAGTGTAAATCTCCAGGTCCTCATTAAAATATACATTTATAACATACACTTATAGGGGTATAATTAATTTTGCATTAAATAATACAACTAAAGCAAAAGCTGCAGCTGTAATACATCTTACAAGGTAAAGATCAACAAAAATAGCATTTTATGTGCAGTACCATTAGCAAATCACTGGTCCTTCCTCCAGATCGAGGCAGGCATCTCAAGAGAGGAAAAATATTCCCAGAATGATAGTAATTGGTCCAACAGTAAGCGTGCAGCAACAAATTCCTGGATGAGAAGATTGTTCTTCTTCTGCAGAAATTGGACAAGGTTGATTGGAAAGCTATTTGAATGCAGTAAAAAAATATCCTAAATGGTATTGGTATCTAAACAATACAGATGCAGTGTTTGTTTTTTTGTTTTTTTTTTTTTTTATATAACTCTGTGTATGTGAATTGGAAAAGGATTTAAAAGGAAACTGATGTGCAACAGCAGTGGCGGTGCCTTGAAAGTACTGCTCTTCAAGAACCTGACTGCATTCTCATGGTTACCAGATTTTTCTCTCCTAGCCTAGCTAAAAACAGACAGCTAAGACATGCAAGTGTGTCACATATAGTGATTAAAACGAGTACAACTCATAGGAGAAAAACTAAACAGTCAGTCAGATACTCAGCTGGTTTAACCAGTATAGATCCACTGATGTCAACAGGCTTTTGCCAACTTACACAAGAACCAGGCCCTTAATGCTGGCATTTAATTCAAGTCCAGATTCAATACATTGCAGATCAGGTGTGGAATGAAGATGTTTCTAAAATGCCACTCTACTCCTTTTATCCCAGACCATCTCAGAGCCAGTGGCTCCTTTCCTAATTTTAAAGCAGCTCCTGGCTGGCTTGTGCAGTGCTGCAGCTTTCAAGTGAGTAGCACATAGAGAGCCATGGAGGAAAAAAACATCACGAGGAGGTGGAAAGGTGAAGAGAAAAAGAATCAGGTAGAAAGCTGAATGTTGTAAGCTTTGTCATGAAATTTATTGTAAACAGTGGATAAATATTATTCACTTCAGTAAATTACCCCATATTTTTCCAAAACAACAATTAACATTTTGAGTCTCAGCGTTTGACTTTCTATCTGAATCACTACAGAGTTTTAAAACCATTCATTCATTCATTCTTCCAGTCTACTGCTTGTGTAAGAGCACTGAAATCATTCTACAATTTTTTTGGAGAAAAAATTTCTGCAAATAAATACATTTTCCGTTTTATTTGGGAATTTCCATTTGCTTGGGAAAAAACCACATGCAACCCATATTTCTAAGCTCTTCCTTCCTCAAACATGGCTGAAATCTGGATCCACAGAATGTTTCTAGTAGTGATGACCAGACAAACTCTGATTCTTGCTGTTTTGTTTTTGGTTTTTTTCCATTTATAAAGAGAATTTTTGATGAGAGAACAGCTCTATTTATTGAATAACCTTTTCCTTCAACTCAGTTCCCTTTTTCTCCAGATCTTTCTCCATCTTTTCTTTCCATTAATTTTATTCTTTTCTTCAAGTTGCAAGTAATTAGTGTTGATTGGTTGGGTGTCTTCTGTATCACCTCCATTTTTGTTTCCCTCAGTAAATGATGTAAAACTATTGAACCCACAAACTTGAAAAGGAAAGGTAAGTTTATTTCTCCTTTATAAATCATACATTTTTTTTTTCTGAGATACATGAACAACAAACAAGTGACTTCATTCTAGATGCATTCAATTCAGTGCACACTTTCCAGTCACAAACACTTAAAGAGAAAAAGAAATAAACTATCTGCTTCCCTCAGGAGAATGGCAGGATTAAATCGTTATTTTAAATTTTTCCCTTATCAGAAATCAGTCTAGGTATGTTACTAGTTCTTTAATTTCATTTAAAATGTTGAATTCTGCACTTGGGAGGAGCTTTTGACTTACCCACTATATACAAATCAATGAAGTTTTTTCATATTCTTCTGAACGTTGGTGACATTCTGTGTAAAAATTATATTTACTTGTTATCTTTATCTTAAATTCTGTCATTTTGTCATTGGAAACATTAATCTCTTTTTAAGTGACCAAAACCTGTCCATTGTATATTATCTAGAAGTACTGGAGATTAAGAACACTGTCTTCAATGGATAGACAGAAACAGTGCTGAGAGAAAATGCCTGCAGGATTTATAGCAAGCAGTACTTCAGTCTGACTCTTTTCTGTTGTCTTTACTGGCAGCAGTGCAATACTAAGATCTAACACACACAGTTTGCATCAAATCTGGTGGGATCCATTTTGGTGAAAACAAGAGCGCGGGCACGTCCTAACCCAATGTGTCTGACATATGTGCAGCCTTGCACAAGCCACAGCAGAACACTCCCAGCATCTCTCACCAGGTTGTCTTCCAGTACTCAGAGAAGGGCCAACTATTCAGTCCATGTGATTGAATCCATATCTGTTGACAGAGGATTTGCATGATTTTATCTTGGCTGAAAAGATGGTCCTCAGGCTGTTACAAGCAACACACTTTCCTTAAAAAACAGGGATTTTCTAGTTTTCTTACAGACCCACAATTTTTGTCCTTCAGAGTACATCCCTTTTTCCAAAAGGAATTTCAGTAGAGAGAGAAAAAATTGTCTTTTACATATACATACTAATTTTCTTATAGTATTCTGACATTTCACTATGTCTTTTTGTTGAGTGTGCCCCATTGAAGTCAGGGGAGTTTATGCTGGATGATTATTGACTGTGACCATAAATTTATGCTGATAATTATTTCCTAAAAACATGCATTTAAAGAAGAAAGAGACACTCAGGATACAGAAAATAAAAATGCTTGCACAACCATTTTTCTTCCAATGGCTACATATTATGCATATTGAACTATTCTTAAACTGGTTTAAGTTTTGTTCTGAGATGATATGCAGTGATAGTCTACAAGGGGAGAGAAGGTAGGAGGGGAGACATGCCAAACATGCAAAAAAACCAAAACATTTCCAGACTGGAGCTTCCTTATTTTTTTAGCATCAGTCCTAGAAAAATATGTATTTTGGCTAGCAGGCTTTGCTTAAACCTACTTCAAGGGCAACCTTTAGTATGATCATAAGCAGCCAAACACAAGCTGCTATAATGCTACTGATTACACTGGTTTACATCTCTGTTAAGTCTGGCCCATGATAACTACATCCCTTTAGTAATTAATGAAAGCATATATTAAGCAATAAAGTCACTGAAGTGAATAGCAAATTAAGCCAGAGGAAGAAATCTTAAAAAAAGTTTAACACGGGGATGAAAGACTTAAATTAGTGACAGTTTTACACTTTTAACAACTGGAAACAAGATGTATTTCTTTGAAATATAGTAGATTTTTTTACTTCATCTCACATTCTGTTAACACTTATAAGCCATGTTCAGTACTTAATTCTGCATGTGGCATATATAGTGGCACACAAGCCATAATTTCCTTTTGAATCATTAGTGTAGAAAAGGTTATTTTTCTAATCAACTCAGTTAATTTATATATTTATATATTTTTGCAATCGAGACAACCACTGAGCACATATTACTCTGATAGTGTCATATTCTGACATTTGTTCTCTAATGGATAGACATCTGCAAATAATCTATCTCACACTTTAGCCATGTCAACTTCTACCTTCAGGAATATGCACTCACTGAATGGGAAAATGGAATTTTTTTTGAAAGTGACTCTTTACTTACCTGAGTGCTTTTCTGAAAAATAGATTGTCAGGGAGAAATGCAAACATTTGTGGGAAAGGTCTGTCTTGCTTTGCATGCCTGAGGACATATCCTATTGTCAGGCATCCAGGTGCATTTCATTGTGTCATGCTGAACAAGAGCTACTGTGTGGGTCCACGAATGTCACATTTCATATCAGAGATCAAATCTGGTCCCCAGCTGTTAAGCTGTGTTTTCACTAACACCCCATAGTCCACTCTTTTTAACTGGCTATTTTGAGTTTTAGTGGTGATACATTTTTCCAAAAGTCCAGGTGGAATTTATTATGATTTGGACTATTATAGCATTATGAAAATATGACCTTTTCTTTCTTAACATCAGGCTGCTTTCTTAACTCTTTATATCGTGAATTCCATTATTTCTTACGATTTCACAGTTAAAACTAAAGAAACTAAAGGAAAAAAAAGAGTTTAAATATACATTTATGTACTTGAGGTTCAAAGAAGCCCAAGATGTGTTCTGGCTCTAAGTGCAGTGTCTCTCTGACCTGGTCACTCAGTTTTAAGATTGCAACAGCTTAAAAATGTCTCTTGTTTTGACATAGCATGAAAATAAGAATACAAACTTTCTTGAGGTGTCCACTTGGAAGCTATTGGAGACATAGAAATATCACCTAACTGACTTATAAGGTTGGCCTTGTTCTAAATATAGTTTCTCCACTCATTTAGGACCTTCATGCTAAGGGTTAATTAATGAGTGTATGGCATGCAAATACAAATTCAGTGAGTTCAAATTCACTGGAACTATCAGTTTTCTCTGGGTAAGAATTATGATGAAGTAATAAAGTGATAAATGATCCTTCTGGGTTGTCCATGATCCTAAATCCAAAAACAAAGTATTCAAAGGGTTAGCATTCCAAGCAGAAAAGAAACTTCATCTGTTCCAGAGAAATAAAATTATGTCATACTTGCAATTGTTCAAAAGACCAGGGGAATGGAGGTATTTACTGTGAGTGAAGGAGAATGAGTCAGATCCTCAGCTACTGTGAATCAGTGCTACTGCAGAGGGTTTGTTAGATTAGCCAATTAACAACACATGGTGTTTTACCCAAGAGACTGATAATCAGAAGTGATTAAGGAGCAGGGTATGTTATTCTTAAGACTGATTTTCATCTCACATAAATTAGATGTAGAGGTCCATGCAAGAGCCAGTCAGCTTAGGAGTAGCTCTCAGCATAAGTAACAATTTTACAGCATTTGCTTTCTTCTTTTTATTTTCTAAAGTGTCTGTGCATCTAAGTTATGTTTATCTTTTAAATTATTGTACCAAAGTGAAATAAGTTCTCTCCCAAAAGCTTTAAATTTCTGATAGACCCATGAAGCAGATTGATAGCCTAAATTCAGTATCTATGAAAAGGTGTCAAAACTAGAAAATATCCTCCAAGTCAAGACAAGAGAGAAAAGAAAAAAAAAAAAAGAAAAAAAAAAAAAGTTAAGGTCTTAAAAAAAAAAAAAAAGAAGCATTTTCATAAAACTGTGTCATTGCAATCCAGAAAAAAATTAAAAAGTTTGGAGTGGGAGAATTATTGTTTGAGGTCGGATATGTCATTTTAATTTAATTCAATTTTTCTTTGCATGTTATTTTTAGTTTCTTCCCTCAATTTCTTCCATTCCCAAGCAAAACATTTGGTTATCTTGGAGGGCTTTTACTTAGTTCAGAGAACCTTATAAAAATATGAAAAAAAATTGCTCATATTTCCTCCGACACCCAGTTCCTTTTCCACTTTCTCTGTCCTCTATGCCTCTTTCCCCTTTCCTTATTGCTGGTCAGGTAAGGAAAAAATATTTTAATAAATATATACATTTGAACTCTGCAAAAGCTTCACATTTGAGGTGATTGTGTGGTCTGATTTTTAAAAAATAATATTCGAGGTTAAACTAGATCCATGAAAAGGAATAAAGAAAAATCAGAAGAACTGCCAATACACACATACACATATAACCTTAGGATTATCATCATACAACTTTTACTCTAATTTTTAATAGGAAATGGAAAAATTGAGCAAATAATCTCTGTTTTGCCTGAGAACTCTGGGGTAGTTAGAGGAATGGACGCAGCCTTGAAACCTGTCCCTCAGTCCAGGTTACTGGCTGCTGTAGTGACCTTGGCTATATATGATTTACAACTTGTTTCAGGCTCTCCATACTGCATTGCTGTCCATCATGCAGGCATATTTTAAAATCTGTTCATGCATGTGTGTGTTGCAAGCACATTTCCAAATTAGATTATTTTTCTTTTTCCTCTGAGTTCCTTGGAACAACTTGCCAGTTAAAGGAGTGTTTGTTAATTTCTTTATAAAGTGTATTTCCTGTTGCCATTCTGCTTCTTCTAAAAAAAAAAAAAAAGATATTTAGTCCATTTTTTTCAATGCCATATACATTAGGTCATTTTAAAAACCTGATAACCAGATTACTTGACAAACTGGAATGTTTCCAAGACAGACGTTTCAAGTTTCTTGGTAAACAGTCTGTACATTGTATATGTTTGTGAAATGTGAATTATTTATTTTATAAAGTCTTATGATCTTCTGTAAATCGCTATTCATAGAGTAGATTTTAATGCACTGTGTCCCACTTCTTAGGAGCTGGACTATTCCTCTCTACAATGCCACACATGTAGCCATATGAGAAAAAGTTCATGAGAGATGTCTTTGAAGTGTAGCCATTGGACATGAGATAGACCTGCTTTTCAAAGGGAGAAATACAAAACATCACTGTTTATTTGCTCTTTGAAAGAAATGTAGTTCTTTCCTTAGAACTTGTCCTGACATGCTTGATGGTCATTACTGAATATCAATTTTTCAATAACAGAGAACATACTGCTGTATGTGATTTCAGGTTTTGTGGAATGGGTTTTCTTTTAAGATTTCTAAATTATGCTAGTTGATTGAAACACTGTGCAGAGAAAGCGTACTGATATCATCTGTAAAGCCATAGCTATGCTGGTAGTTGCAGACAAATTGAGGTAGCTCTGCCTGCCTTCAGCCTCTTCAGAACAGGGAGGCTGCAAGCTGGATTGTGCCTGGAAGCTGCCAGATGCATGGATGTGATACTAGTTTGAGCTAGTAAGTCCTGGACAGATTTGCCTCTTCCTTTGCTTGATTTCACAGTGTAGACATTCTCACTGTGGAGTCCTGTTCTGCAGTGCTTTTCTCTCCAGGCAAAGAACACTTTATCATGCAAACATCTATCTTCAGCAAACTGTAGGGAGTTATAATACAATTATTCTTCTGACACCATGAGACTTGATGCTATGAAGTAGTGTGACATATGTACACAACCAGCAACTGAAGCCAAATCTCCCATAAAGTCCTTAACCTTGTCACAAATGGTGTATCAAGAGAAAGTTCACTGAAGTAAAAGAAATATTTTTTCTTCAAAATGCATAGAGAAATTAGGTATGAGGCTCTAAGAATTCTCTCTGTTCAGCACGTATTTGCCCCCTCTGCAATGTCAGTTCAACTTAAAAACATAGTATCCCCCACCCCTCTTCTGGAGGAACCACATTTTAAGCTTCTGGTACAAAACAGCTCAAATTTGGCATAAATTCAAAGTTACACTTAGATCCAGACCCAAATTTTGCACTGTTCCTCAATAAGCTAAGCCAAAGACCCCTCTCCAAACATCTGTGGATATTGGGGTATTTGAAATCCAACTCCAAATTCCAACTTAAGCCGTGCTCTAATGTAAACAAAGTTAATGGCTTGTCAGCATGGGGCTATAAAACAATGTGGGTACAGTCATAATATTGATATAAGGAAACTTTAAATATATAGCCTTTTTTTTCTGAATATAGCAGTGGGTTTTGCTCTTAGGAAAAGTCATTAAATCAGTATGTCCAGGTTATATAACAGCCAGAGAAAATACACAATTGTGGCAGCTAAAAAATCACACAGAATAGCAATTGTGCCTTGACCCATTGACTTTAGACAGTGCCAACAGTGACTGCCATTTTGTGTTCTATCACCTGGGCTGTGCAGCCATGTCCTGGCTGGCTGGCTAGCATGTAAGTGTGGATGTACTGATACAAGCAGAAACATGTGTTTGACCTGAAGCGCTCAAGGGTCTACTGGAGAAGGAGCCAGGAAGAGAGTTTGCTCTGTTTGACCAGAAGGATTGTAAAAAATAAAAAAGAGATACTGTACTGGGATATACTATCTACCCTGGCTTCTAGCAATGAGGAATTGTTCTCAGTAGTCTATCATTAACTGTTGAATCAAAGTCAGTTTTAAAGACTCAGGTTGGACTTCTTAGGTGATATCATACATACTGTCATTATTGTTGCTCATCTCAAGTCCCTGCAAATCAGTACAGGCATTTTTAAGGATTGTCGTCTAATACAACATAAAGTGATTTGTTTTTTGCTGTCTTAATGATTTCCAACTGTTGGAAAGTAAGCTTAATTTGCTTTGCAATGATCTGTACAAGCTGTGCAGATTTGTGTCTTTGAGCCCATATCTGTAATCAATTCTTTCAGCTCCTGAGGTAATTTATATCAGTCTTCTTTTATTTTCTCCAAACTGACCCTCAATTTGCAATACTTAAGTGCAAAAACCGATGTATTTTTAAAAATTTATGCATCTTTATTTTACATTGTTAATCTGCAGGAATCACCACAACACATCTTTTAGTGAGAAACTGGCCAAACATCATTTTTTTTAAGGCAAACCATCAGCTACTTCGTGCAAAATTTGTGCTTGGACACATAATAATTTTGCTGAGTTTTCATGAGGTATGCTTTGAGACCTTTATTCAGTCTGTACCACTGGTTTAATTTATACCAGCAAATTATCTTTCTATACTTGCCTGTGTTACATTATACTCAAAGATATGCATGATGAGCTGAGTTCAGATAAAGATTTGGACTGATTTTGGGACTTCAGATGGATAAAGCATTAATACTTTCCAAAACTTTAGCAATGATTTGGATTTGGGTAAGGGCCCATGTCTGATTATGTTTAAATATTTTGACATGTGTTGTATTATATTGTATACGGTAGACAGATCATAAGAACTTCATTTGTGCTGTTACTCTGCACTATGGAAACAAATTACATGTTTCACCCATATTGAAGAAATTCAGAGACAACAGGTCATGGAGCAAATTATGTAAATACATAACACACAGAAAATTCTGGATATCTATGTGCTGTGATGGTGTAGGATCCTGATATTATTAAAGCTATTAAAATTAAGAAATTATAGATGTGCCTCAGAGATAGGCATAAATTGCATGAGAGGAAAGGTTTATTAAGCCCAACCTTTCAACTTACTCACTAAGATGGGTTTTCAGCTTCCTAGGCTGCTGTGAACAAATATAAAGGTAACATATCTCTATGGTTGAAAATATTTTAAGTTGAAAGCAATAGTGGCAAAAGTTGGACAGCTTCTCTCCAGCTCACAGATTAGATGCTGGACAGGTTATACCAGCACTGATTCTGAACTGGGAATCTCTGAAGCCTCTGGGCTTGTTCAGTGTCACCAGCTTGGATTCTCTCTGGGCACTCTCATGTGACACCTGCCTGAACACACAGAATCATTTGTGTCCTGACACAGGTTCAGCAAAGTGGGTAAGTGTTTAACTTCCCTTTTTGATTTTTGTGAGCTTTAAAGAAGCTTTACAAATATGTAACTGTATTGCTAAACTGGGCCAGGGTACCCCAAACCAAGCAATAGAAGCTCTGCAAGTTGAAGGATGAGAAGTATGTAGCTATTGCCCCTGATTCACCAACATACCAGAGGACATTGCAAGTAAAAACCAACAAAATAAAAGCTGATAATTTCCATTTGCCATTGCTTTCTTCCATAATTTTTATCTATATTTAACCTATTTCTATGTTGTTCTTTACAGATACATCTAGTTGAGAACTTGCACTGTAAGAGCAATGTATAAGAACAGCTGACATTTTGATCTCTTGCAACTCACTTGAATATTGGCTGAAGCAGTCTTCAAATTTTGCACTCCACCTGGTTTATTTTCCTTAAGAAGATTACAGAGAAAGTGCATTCAAGGCAAGATGAAATATCAAATAGCACTTTAGTCATTATGAGAACATCAAGTTTAATTTTTTTAAAAGTCTATGATTATATTATAAAAATTGTTTATTTAATCTTGACAAACATTTCCCACTTCTTCTGCATTGTCCTCCATCTCTTACTTCACCAGCATTTAATTGCAGTAGAGAGTGTGCTTACTGTTAGTATAGATTATCTCTGCAGTACAGATATTTTTACTCATTGAAGAACACAGGAAATATTAGACTAGACTAGACTGATATTCCCCAAATTTTCCTGATGATTATGTTCAGCACTAGGAGTCTTGAGAATCTGCAAGAACTCCTGGGTATGAACACGTCAGCTAAACTACTTATCTTTCTTGCCCATTCCCTGCCTTCTCCCTTTTTAATATTTAGAAACTGCCTTAAAAACATATCACAAAAGAGACAGAGGTAACAAATAATCTTGTAAAAGTCATTGTTCTGGTTATGTTACAAAACCAAATTTTATTTTGATTATATGTATCATTAGTTTGTTTAAACATTGTTGTCAGGTATTCCAAATATCATTAAATAGCAACATATAAATTCAGAACACAGAATCATATTTTATGTACATGTCTTTAAAGTTAATAAATTATGAATAAACTCCCTAAGTGCTCTGAAGTACAGATGAAAACAATCTCCATGAAATTAAGAATAGTCACCATGCTGCTGGTTGGAACAAGTGAAATTTAAACTTGCCAAGCAGTCTTAAAAGTTTAATTAAATGCACTAAAAAAACAATGGAATGTTTGAAAAGCCAAACTGTTGTGTGGCACGGGAGCAAATAAAAACTTCAATTAGTTTTGCAAACCAATCTTTGCTCAGAAATGCCATCATTCCCAGTTTAGAAATTTTATGCTTTGAAAGTTCAATGCCTTCAATAAATGGACAACTTCACTTTTAGAATTACTATTTTGATGAAAACATACAGATAAGCAAGAACGATTCTCAGATATTACAGATTCACATGCTTAATAAAACTAGTAATTTTATACAGTATGTAGAGAACAGATCCTCTCTGTGGTAGGAAAGAGTAAGTTGTGCCAGATGTCATCAAGGAAGTTTACGGACTGTAGAGCAATATAAAGGAGCTTATGTTTAAATTTGTCCCTTGGCCCTTCATGACCTTCTGAATGTGTGAAACTAGATTAAAGTTACCTAGAACAAGAAGGAGGAAATTTTGACAGAATGTTGGCTTTGTCCATCTCCAGTGAACTATCAGCCCTACACAGACATATATAACCTGGTATTTTACTCCTGATAGAAAATTTCTTCCTTATTATTTTCTTCAAGTATTACAACTGAACAAGGCAAAACAAACGTGCTTGACTTGGGATGTAAGGCTTGGATCACATAAGAGATTTATCTTATATTCATTCTTAGATATGTTTAAGATAGGTCCTTGAGGTAGGACTTAGATGAAGATGTGTACAGAAGCTGAAAACTGCAAAACCAATAAACTTCATGCAGATCCCTTTAACTCTCAGACTTCTGTGGTGGATCTCTGTTTGGATTCAGGGGTTTGTTTCTGCTTCAGGTTCAGTTAGAAACAGCACAAACTTGAAAATTTCAGAGAGTATTTCTTTTTTCATTTTTTTAACATGTGTCTCGGAACTTGTCACAAGACTGGGTGTCCTGCATGGTTTTTTTCTTCTAGTCTGAAAGGGCACAGGTTTTTTTGGTAGTTATATACGTGTGTCCAACAACTTTGAGACATCTCAGATCAGGACAGCTTGAGTCAACTAGGCAAATGAACTGATGCCTCAGTGTTTACTTTCTACCTAAAGCTAATGAAGATTGAAGCGAAAAGCTTCTTTCCTGTCTAAGCCTTTGACTGACTGCATGCGGCCCATTAATGTGTATCTAATGCATAGAAAGATGACAATGATTGCAAAATCCATCTGAGACAAGGCCTAATGTGTGCAGACATGGGACTGGGAGGTAATTGCAGAGATAGCTTTTAATATAATAACATAGCACTTAGACCACTTGCACAGGAGGTGTGGAAACTGGTTTCCCTTCCTTCCTCAGACACAGGGGATAGGACTCATATTTCCTTGTTCCCAGGAGAGGGGATGACAATCAGAATTTATGTCAGAAGGGCTAATGTGGGAGGGTAGAAGAACCTCCTACCTTTCCAGTGGGGAAAATGGATACAAGATTTACTGCTCCAGAGAGTGTATTAGAAGAAAAGCATGCTATTTAATGGCTAGAGCTTCTTAACAAAAGGGAATCACAGGTTTTGTTTCCCCATTTAAAGACCTACTTTGTAGTTCCAGTAAATATTAACTGAAGAAAATTAGAGTAGAAGTCAAAATTTGTTTTTGCTAAATAAGGGTCCCTATTCACAGTGACAGGGAATTTTTTTCTTGGTTTATACCCCTTCCCTCTGATTTGTAAAATTTTAGTATTTTTGAAAGGCAAAACATAACTTGAATAGGAAAGATAGTGTCCTGTTCTGTAGTTCTGTTTGTTCACAATAACAACCTTTTTTGGAATAGGGTGAATTTCTCTGAATACATGATGTCATAGCCTGGCCCCACACATAAAAGTTTATCAGGGGCACCCCGAGAGGGACCACTGATTGTGGCTAATAGACAAAATCCAGTCTTACACAAATTTGTCAATTTATGTTATACTTATGCATGAGTAGATAGCACAGCATTTATCTTTTTATGATCTAATAGGACTCAAGGCATGGCTGTGGGGGACTTAGTTTTACTCCATATGTCCAATTACTTGTAGGGTTAAATGTGGGCTAACACACAAGTGTGTTAACACTTTGTGATGTCTACCTCCTGAATATATTACTAAGCAGAAAGTGTAAAAATATTTCACCCTAACTGCATTTGTATGTTGCTAATTCAGACAAATAAGATATCCCAATTAAGTCATATTTTTTCTTCTTGAAAAATATTGATGCCTGGCTGGCTGAAAAGTTAAAAATGCAGACAATTTTTTTTTTAATAAAAATTAAAATATTGAATGCATATACACAACTATATATTTAAAATTGCAGGATGTCTTTTTAGACAAACATGGAAAAGGTTAAATTTGTAATTGGAAAAAGTAAAAATGTCATTTGAAAAGTACATGACAAAGACTCCCAATGCCTCCTGGTTCCTCCCCTGTTAACTTCAAAATAGACACCTTCCATGACATGAGTGGTATCTAAAGCCCATCTTTAGGTTTCTGTGTAATATGCTAGCTCTGGAACTGGATGTAGCATATCAGGAGTTCTTGGATGCAGTACAAAAAACAAGTGGGAAAGCAAGAAAGTCAGAATTATTCTAAGAGATCATATTTTCAGATCTGCCTGGCAGGATATTTGGCAATTTCCTTTCTCTGTACAAGTGGCTACATAATGAAAGCACAAAATTCCTTTGACTTTAAAAAATCTCTGTGGGATTTAATAATTTATATCAGAATTTAAAAGCACAGTGGAAATGGTTTTTAAATACTGGAGTAACTTTGCTTTTCTTTGTATGATCAATTCTACTTGAAAATGGGGCTTGCTATTAATGTAACAGAACTATGTTTCAATGTCTCAGATGTTTTGGTGGCTTTCTACCATATTTCACTCTGGTGTCAGTTGAGCAAAGATCTTTGGCACATTCTTAAATTTATTAATTTAAATGGTATTGAGGTGTGTTGATATTTTATAAAAATTGAGCCAGATTATGAACTCTTTCTGATGATGCTCTTGAAGAAGAAAAATATGTTGAGACAGGTCCTTTTTCTTTCATTTTCTCTAGTACCTTACTTCACTGGATTGAATCAAAATAAGATGAGGACAAGAAGCAAAAATCTTTCCATTGTCATCTGCAAAAAGATGTAGTAACAGTACTCAGACATATCTGACCTAACCTATGGAATAGATGCTCTCCTCTAAGATTTTCATTAGCATTAGTGATAGAAATACATATGTTTCCTGTTCTGTTCACTAGTCCCTAATACAGGTGCCTGAAACAGTCTGAATCTCTGTATTCAAGGAGTGTTTCTTGCTCCTTACTTATTATGAAGAGGACTTACATGTAGGAAATTACACTGTAGATGTCTAAGCTTGGTGGATAAGACATCCTATGGAACATTGAGAGTAGCGGAGAGAAGATGTATCAGACCAAAGTATTTTTCAGTAACCTTTGTTTTCAAAACTTCCTTATTCAGAATGTTTTTCTGGCAAATCATATTTAATAACACCAGCTCATTTTTCCTCCATGAATGTTATTTTTTATATGCATGTATATTTTTGATCTCTATTAAATCCTGTGGCCATGAGCTCTATAATGTAATTATCTGCTTCACGGAAAAAAGCACTCTGCTTTGGTGTATGACTTGCTCCTTATTGCTTTAATTATATGACTTCTAGTTCTTGTGCTATGAGATGGAGTGAATATTCACTCTCTGATCACGTTCTACATATAGTTTGTGACTTATAGCACTCTGCTATTTCCCCCTATCAGTCATCTCTTTCCCATGCTTAAGTATCCTAATGTGTTTGCTCTTTCTGCATATGGAAATCATTCTGATCTAGGCATTACTGATGTGAACAGGATTTTCAAAATCAGAATTCAAGTGGATTTGGCATAAAGAAAATCAGCAATGGCAGAAGAACTAGATTTCATTAGAACAAATCCTCACCTTAACAATGTGAAATGCAATACAACCTATACAATTATTAAATGGTTATTAATCATTGCGAAACCCATTACATCAAATTTATTTGGCTGTTATGGATGCATTTTATGTAAAATTGATTGAAACTGGTTATTGTTTGGCTATTAAAAATATTTCTTCATAAGAAAAAGAAAAAAAAGAACTTCCTTTATGTTGATTTTTATATGGGAGACCCTTCAATTTGGAATAAGGGGCATGATGACTCTTCATCTCTGTATTAATAGTTAATAATAAACCAATATCTGATGATCATTTGGTCTTCATCATTGTGAGAAGCCTATATTAACAGGAATTTGTGGAATAAATCAAATTCCTAATTGAAAGAATCTTTGTTGTTAACTCAGGAGAGAGCAAAGAATTTAACACACATGAAGGTACTTCATCTCCCTCAAGCCATTTTTGTGACTCTAAAATCAATGGTGTAATTAAGCTTCCATACTGGGTTTGGTTCTATTTTTTTATTACTAGTATTAGTGAAGCCCCCAGAAGTTCCAATCAAAAAAGAGTCCCATTGCAGAATAACATGCTGGTTTCCGACATATTTTATGCCCACATTATTCAGTGAGAAGCATGTTTTCCCAAAGCAAAACAAAACAATGTGTTTTTTCATGATTCACTAAGCTTTGCTGCAAGAAATACAAAATAATTGAGCAAGACTGCAGTAACTCTCCAGTATTTTGTTACGATTTTTAGCTGTATTCAGCAGAATAAAGTGACCTCGGTTCACAGACATCTGAAGTGTAACTTGCAAAAGTGAAATTACACACTAAAAGATTTCTGTAGAGGATGTAACTCTGAAAGCTGACATTTTAAATTGGAAGAGTTCATGCAAAGATACAAAGGTCTAAAAGTTAATGATCTTTTTTCCATGATGTGTGACAGGTTCAAGTTACTAAAATTTTACTCTAAAAGCTTATGTTGAAGAAGAATGTATTCACAAATTGTCATCCATATCCATCCTTTGAATTTGTGTGATGTATCAAGCCTGGTGTTTGTCACCTATATAAAAAGGGTAAGAATGTTATTCCCTTCCCTAAACAAGTCATGATTCAGATACAGAGACGAGTAGAGGTACAGGCAGATGGGAGGCTCAGGTGAACAGACTCTCAGGAAGTCTGTGGTCTTGGTGCACTGACAAGCAAATCCCAGTCAGGGAATACTTCAGCCTGGTTTTAGTGTTCCCTGCTTTAGCATTGAATACTTCAGCCAAGCCATATTCTGCTGAACTTCTCTGCCTCACATTGGAGCCATCTTCACGCACACCTCTGCAGTCAGCATGAGAGCAATTACCAGCTCCATATAAAGGACAGAGAAGTAATCCATGACAGATTTGATGACAGCAGGGGAAATGCTTCTGAGAATTCTGATTGTAAGGGCTAACTACAAACCCAGATAGTTCAGCTGTTGGGCAGGAACAGCCCAAGAGTCAATGGCTACTCAAGCTTCAAAGATAAGAATATGCTCTGATTTAAGAGCCTATTTCTGTGGGCAAGGCTGTGAACTCTTTATAGCTGTTGAAGACATCCATCAACCCTTTGACATTAGTGGGACTAATTCCTGGTTAGAAAGGCAGCAATCTGGCTCAGCGACATTGATAAATTTCTGTTTATATGGCATAATTTTTTTTAAGGAAGCACAGAAAAAATGACACTAATTGCCTAGAATACCTCTGCTAATTGCAGACAAATTCTGCATGCAAGGATGTTTATGAACAAAATATAGTTCTGAGAATTTACCTCTCCAGGATAATTTCCTCATTTCAAGCTTATTTCAGCTTGGATGCCTTTGTATATCCTGGCTCCACTGTCATTGTTACCTGGTGTGTTTCAGATTTGTCAGTCTTTTTACAAATAAATGTAATGAACATTTCTTTTTCTTTTTACACAGAAGAAGAAAAAATAAACTAATATGTATTACAGAAAAGGTCACCTTTAGACATTTTGCATATTACTTGACAAGTTCTTTCAGACCAGTCTTTTTTATACTGCCTTAACCTGGGTATAATGCTCAAGACAGTATCATCTAAATGCAGTAGCACAGATCATGGATTGATGGGCAGTGAATGTTCCTCTTTCTCCTTAATTTTATATAGCGTTAATTAATTACCTTCTAAATACCTACTTAAATTATTAAGATCATAAATCAGGTAAAAACTGGGTTCACTTTCCATGAGATGATGGGCAAAGTTTTTTTGCTTGTTTCTTTTTTAGTAGAAAAATGTGAACTGTGTAAATTTTCCCAGGAAGCACTGGTCCCAATGGGGACTGATTCTATTGCACCCCTATTGGTGTTTAGATATTCCAGGAATTCCTCCACAGCCTTCAGTTGTGACAATGGACCCTAAGGTTTTGTGCAGTTCAGTTCACATGGGAAGAGATGCTGATGGTTTGGTTCAGGTCTCACACTTTTATGTGCTCAGAGTGGGACCTGGCTTACTAAAGATAGGCATGTAGTGACATTTGAGACAACTTTGGGTATCCATGACAACTGCATGGGGTGGAATGTATGAGCTTTGGTTTATAAAAGAGCTGAGTTAGAGCAACAGCTGAAGACCATGTGGTTTAGTACACACTGCCTAAAATGACCCTCAGTGATTTCAGCAAATGCTCCTCTGCAACCTAGACTGCACATAAGCATCTAAATGTTGGTATCTTAGTCTGGACCTGATTTTGACCAATTATGACTACTTAGTTAAGCTTATTTACATGAGGAGGATGTAACTTAGACAGGAATGTCTTGTTCCTAGGATGAGAACTAGATCAATCCCTCCATACCATAGTTTGTGATGGCAGAGCAAGTTCCAGCCTCAAGACTGTGGAATTGAGACATTGGACACCAGATATTGCCTTGGCCAAAGTTACTCTTGTTTGTCTTTTTACTCTTTGACTGCAAAACAGCTGCATATAATAAGATTAATCCAATTTTTCTGCAGGTGAACCAGTGTAAGTGTTCTGCACATGTTGTGGTGATATTTCCTGTGATTGCCTGGGTTTTCATCCTGATTATTACACAAGGACTGACATTTTTTGTGGTACCAGGATGAGTGCATCACAGAAAAATGAGTGTGATGGCAAAATATTTCACACACTTCAACCTTGGGAGTTGTAAATACATTGCTTAGGTGTCAGAATAAAAATTTCTCTCCATTTTTCATAAGCTTTTCTAAAGTTTTACCTGCACAAGGAGAACATGATGAAAGTGTTGAAAGTCTGGTCTCTTTGAGAAGTACAACAATGGTCACTAGAGGGTTTGTTCAATTGAAACCACATTGTATTCAGTTCTCATCAGAGATTAAGTGGCAACAGTTAGAGTAAATAAAAACTTGTGCTTAATATAAATATATGACTAATCCAGTAGCTATACTAGCCTCTTACTCTGCAGTTCCACCAAGGACAGCAATCATAGTTCAGCAGCCAGACAGTCCCTTCCATCCATGATGAAGTGGTAAATATGTAGCGCTTATCTGAAAAAAATAACATTTTCAAACTGGCTGCTGAAGCACACCTTTCCAGGTCCCAATTTTTACATCCATTCCACTCACATGAAAATAGATGGCTTTGCTATTGGTCAGGAGGAAGGCTAACAAAAAATTCCTGGCATTTTGTAATTCATGGATTAAACTATTAATGATCTGTGGTGAGGTTACAAAATCTGGTCTAATTTGAGCAAAGTAATGTTTCAGATTTCAAAGTGGATATTTTGAAAGAAGTATGAAACCTTTGCCTCTGACTTCTGTATCTAATAATCATATTTTTGGCTCCTGTGTTAGAGAGTGAGATGAAGGCTTCTGGATTAGAAAAGCCTAATTCTCTGTGGTTTGAGCTAAAAATTCATCATGAACTAGAACAGCTCATCTTCTTTATGAAGTTGCCTAGAACAGGCCATAAGACACATCAATCAATGTGTTACTTGAATGTGATGTTTGTGCATATTTTGTGTGTGGAATATAAAAACATAATTCAGTTGTGTTGACATTTTAACATGTTATACAATAAATGTTGTATTACTCTAAAGCATTACAAAAGCATGGTGTCATGAGATGAAGCCGAAAAGCTTCCAGGCCTGTTTCTTTAGTAATGCCTGTGTTTGGGTTCAGTCCCCAAGGTTTCTGGCTTATCAGATGCAGACAAAGTGAAAAGAAACAGTACAAATGAAAACTGCTACAGAACCACTCATAGCATGATGCAGTGTGAAATGAGGCTGAAATGTGTTCTTTAATAATGAATACTAAAGTCAACATTTATAATAGTAACAACAGATACTAGGTTTTCTTTTCATTTGAGGGTCAAGAGTTAATGTCATAGCTCAGCTAGGGAGCTTAGACACACAGTGCTCCATTTATTAGTGCTGGAGTGTGTCAGTCGGACACCAGCAGACAGCGTGAGTACCTGGCACAGCTTCATGAGGAATGAAATATTAGAAAAGACATGGTCACTTCTGTATTAAAGTTTGATAACATTTTTTCTAAGGTAAACTGCAATAACTCTAACACTAGATGGTTTCTGGCTGACCGAAAACTTCCCTATGAATGACAAAAATATTTTTTTACTTATATCTACTGCTCATTTTGGTTTTGAAGAGGAATAGAGCTGGAGAATGCTGACCTCTCTAGCATTTATTAAGGCAAGGCCCTTGCCTCTGTCCTGAAACCACTATGTTCCAAACCAATAAGACAGTAAGCCAAATACATTTGTTCATTTCTATGCTAGCGTGCATGTGTTCATAAAAAGATTGATATCTGACCAAGAGTTTTTGCCAAAAACAGACTTGTAGTGTCAACACCAGTTGGATAAATAAGCAGAGCAGTGTGCAGAGCCACTACCGTGTACACTGCACCAATCATGTAGGTAAAAATAGAACCTTAAATTAAAACAAAAAGCTCCCATGACTGTCCCTCCCTTCAGGTTTTCAGTAGCATCTGCACGACATCAGTGTTTTCACCCAGCAATAATGAAAGGTCTTTTCCTAGATTAGTTCTGAGTATTTGTCTCAGTACTTGTTAACCCTCAGTTGACTGAAGCATCACTTACATGTTCAGTGAGGAATATTGACCAACATCTCGTGCTCTTTAATATTCCCCGTTTCTTCCTGCAAAAGTCATGGATTAACCAGAATTACTATGTTATCTAAATGTCTGCATTACCCAAAATGCCTTGGGAATTATGAGAAATCTTGAACAGGGGCACTTCCAGAGAGTTTTGTACTGTGATAATGTAAGAAAATACTGAGTGCAGGTCAAATCTCCACTTACGTCTTCTAAACCACCACTTTTATATATTCAGGGTATTCAGACACTCCACAGTGGTTGCCAAGATAGAGGCAGGTGCCTAAAAATAATATGCAAGTCTGGACACATTTTATCCAGAACCTTTAGCTACTACCTGAAAGCAATGAGTTTAAAAACCTGCTTATGTACTTTAGTTAAGACTTTTCAGAGCTCTCCATTGCCCGAATAAGGTACAGAAATTTGACAACAAAATCACTGTGACATCCCAATAGACATCAAACTCTGTGATAGCCTTCAGAGCTGTAGTAAATAGAAACATTTTCACTAGTTCATCTTCTCAAGACAGTTACATTTTCACTCATCTGAGGTAAGAAAAGAGAGAACTGCACAGGTGGCAGTTTGGAGAGGGTATCTGCTGCTGTTGCGTGACTTCTGGTGGGGAGGAAACCACCCTCTCTCATTCAAAACATCACAGAACACAGCTTGATTTCTGTGAGCTGAGGCCAAATTTTTCAGTCTTTTTTTCTTCTCTCCCTTCTCCCCTACTTCCTTCCCCCCACATGGTGTCTGCTTTCAAGATATCTTCAATAGTCAGCATTGTGACATCCAGAGATGGATTTCCACAAAATTAATTTCAGCACTTGGATAGAAACTGATTATGATTCTTTGTAGTCCTAGAGATGAAGTTATTAAATAAGAACGGGGAGTGGAATGCAGCCAAGGTTCTCAGTAAGAACATTTCAATGATTGTGTAACACAGAGCATGGCAAGAGTAAGAGAAATAAGAGAACATAATTATGTTATGCCATTTATTAATTTCTCCAAGCAATCACAGAAGAGAGTGGCACATGTTAAATTAAAGTAGATATCTAAAGAATGTAACAAAACTACATGTACCATCCAGCAGGATTTTTAAGTGAAAGATATTTAAACATCCTATTTGAAATACATCCATTCTGTTACAATGATTTCTATGGTTCTGAAAGTTCTTAAAATTCCTGTGTAATAATGCAGTACAGTCAGAAAGAAATGACCAATTGCAGTACTGGGTAAAGCTTATGATGATATATAAATAGACTGATAATTTTCCATAACATTTTTGATAGAAAATATTGCTGCTTGAAAAGTAGGGAAAAATAACCATTGATAAAAGGAGTGATAAGTTCCTTAATTAAACAAAAAACTTTGCATTATACAGTTTCTCCTGATGCTCAGTTGAAAACATTGCCCACAGCATTCTCAATAGAATGATCTATCCAATTGCAGAGGGTTAAGTTTGTTTGTTCTAAGAAAACATAGATTATTTTTTAAATCAGTACTTAATATCCAGAAACTGCATTTATCAGTCACCAAAAAAAAATTCCCATATATATATATATATGTACGTCTAACTTCTTAACACCTGATGCTTTCAAAGGAATAAAAAATTAAGGAATGGTTTGGACAAGACAAAAGTTCAAGATGGATTAATTTATTCCCTTCTCTATAATCCAGCATTCCAGTGTGTAAGACCAGTATTTGGGGCCTGAAGGACCAAAGCTCAGTTTCCTATTCTGTCTGATTTACACTGAGAACTTCCAACGTGGCCCAGGTAAGGACTCATAAACATTGCAAACTGGGGATTTTGAAGAATTCATAACCTATACTTTGTACAGCTCCGGGGATAAGCTAAGTCATTCAGGGAGAAAAATGATTCCGCAGCAAGAGACAATTCCCTTTTTAAGTTGGTTGTCTATACAGATCCTATAATCACCCAGAAGCATTGAATGGTTTGGGTGGGAAAGAAGATTAAAGATCACCTAGTCGATCATACAGATGATCTACAGGTATAGATTACTTGAGAGTTGCTATTTCCCATTCTCTCCTGCTAGCTCAATGACCATATGTCCCATGATCTAGCTGTGTGATCTAAGTAGTTTGCTGTAATCGTTCTGCTTTGGACATCTAAGTACTCTGTGTAAAGTGTAACTGCATCAAGAAGAGTCATGTGCTCTGAGTTGTCTTCAGAATTTTGAAAATTATAAACTACAGTGCTTAAGATGCACTAAGCCATAAACATTTTGATATCTTAAAGTAGAAAATGGTAGCACTCCCCAGTGTGCAAAAACGTCTAAAAACATATATTAATTTTGGTATCTCATCTCTGATATCTGTCACATCCTAAATCCTTTAGCAGATGTAAAGGAGAAATATGACTACACAGAGCTCTCCTGAATCTCTTTGGTGCTTAATTTAGTCTGCAGGTTAGAAAATGCACAACTTAAAAATAATATATAGGAGAAAGTTGTCTTTAGAGGCTTTTCAGTAACAGATGCACATTCCCACCAGAAGACATAAACACCAGGCATTATTTCTCATGAAAAACTTTCATTTCCATTGCAGACTACACCTGTACAACCCAATGGAGTGTTACTCAGAGAAATTACCTTTCTCAAAACCAAGTGGAGACATTATAGCAGACCAATAAGAAAGCCATCGAACTGCTTCTAAGCTGGAGCAGCTTCACACTTACTTTCCAGGGTTGGTTGAATGCAGGTCCATGTTCTCAGGTGTTTCTGAATCTCAATGCATATCATAGTTGCTGAAGTGGTCTTGTATAAATCAATAGGAGTAGTTTTCCTTCTAGTGTTCCCATAAATCTGAGAATAGTGTCAGTTCCTGTGGATAACTGTTGGCCTCTAAAGTTTGGATTTCTACATCTAGGTGTATCTCCTTATGGGTTTTGTTCTTTTTTTTTTACATTCAGTGAGGAGAAAAATAAAATTTTATGGTCCAATTTATCTCATCCAACTGAAATAGTTTAGATAGCTTTCTAAAATATGCCTTTTTCTGTCCATTCAAAGCAAAGAGAGCATCTGTTCTTCAGCAGATACTCATTCTCTACTTAGGTCACAAGACTCTCAACTTAGTTTTCTGTCACTAGGTTTACAACAGTTGCATACCAGGGACACATCACTGTATTGGTCCTGACTGTTTGAATGCTATAGGAAGAATTCCCTGGGCCACTGGAGATTTAATAGCACAGTGGAAATTTGTAGATGTGAAAGAGATAACGTAATGGTGCGGATCTGATATTATGGGCTGATAATGCATGAAAGCAAATAAACAACAGAACTGCAGAGAGTGAAAGGGTTCCTATGTGCTGACATGCCTGTCCTGGCATGTCAGTTTAGCATTATCTACCCTACTTGCTTTTTTCACCCTATTCTTCAATTTTCCCTTCCAGAAAGAGATTTAGGTATATTTTTATCTCTGTGAGACTGTGCTTCAGTTACCTTCATTAGTAACTTATTCCATATGCCTCTCTCTGAGAGTGAAGCCACTCGGCCCAAGTCCATGTTTCCTCATTGTTACCTAATATTTCAATTTAGTCCCTTAATTTTCCCTTTTAAGTAGTTATAACAAAAGCCCACCCTTTGATTTCTTTTGTATTTCCATTCATCTCCCTTTCTTAATATGGAAAATTTTGGCTGTGACCCCTCTCAGCTTTTGGTTTTTTTCCTTGGAGAATAAGACCAGTTCTCACAGATTTCTTTCATTTAATTTAAATAAATAAATAAATAAATAAATAAATCTGTACTAAAATTGGGAAAAAATCTCTTTTTCTTTATTATAGTGAAAGATTCTGGTCTTGCAAGACACAATCTTTAATCAGATGACTAATGCAATTAACATAATATATAACGAAAAACGTAAGAGCTTCTGGATAACAGCCTGGAGAACAGAGAAACAGGACATGTTCTCATGTTAGGCAGTCATAACATATGTGCTTCTCCAAGTCATATCACAAGGAATAGATGTAATAGCATAATATAGGCAGGACAAGCAGGAAAGAAGAAAGGGAAGGTCTGAAAAACTTCGATATTTCTTCTTGGAAGGAAAACTTATTTTAAACATTTTTGCCATTAGACCTGGTGCTAATGGTAAAATATCAAATTTTCTTATCTAAAGAATTATAGTGAAACATTAAAGCACTGGGATACCAGGATAAGTCTGTCTCTCTCTATATATATAGTTTTGGCAAGCAGTATGTTTAGGATAATTATTTTCATGTACCTTCAAAGAGGATAAAAAATGAAGAATTAAAAAATATAAAAGGAGACAGGAATAAGAAAATTTTACTGCCTGATTCTCTTCGGTGTTACACGTAGCTTTGATTTACTCTGGCATCTCCCCAATGGGTTACTGATGATTTATATCTGCATTTGTGAACTTCAGGCTCTGAGAGGAATCTGTTGTTATTGTTAATACACTAAACTCAAATTCAGAAAATCTGATTGTAATTCCTTGTTTTGCCAAAATGTCCTAAGAAAGAATAATCTATTAAGAATGGTGTTTCTGAAAGCAGCTATTTGATTTGGGACCTTCCTGATCATTTTGCTAAGTGGTTTTGGTAATTTGTCCAATTAATTTTTCTTTGAAATACAGTTCTTGGCTAGAATCACAAAAAGATTTTTAGACTTGCATCTTTAGGTGCAAAAAAAAAAAAAAATGGAATTCCTCATGGACCACCTTTTAAACTGCTCCTAAATTTGTAAGTATTATAGGCCTGTTTCCTTCATTTTAACATGATATTTTACAACCAACTATAGTTCTTCATAAGAATCTGCCTCAACTTCAGCTGTCCTCTCCCCTCCTCCATGTTCGGTTTTGCAGACTGAGACCTCCTGCTAAGTAGGGTTGAATCCATTTAGTGTTCTTCAACATACTTTGAATATGAGATTGTGCACAAAATATCAACAAAGATATTACATTCCCAGGCTCTGCCATTAATGGATAGATCAGGGGTTAGGACACTTGCATGAAAAGTTGAAATTCTGAATCTGACTTTCTTTTTAGATATAAAGAATTTTAACTTAAATTGACACTTTTTTTTTTTTTTTAATCTGCTCTACTTTATGTAAAATAATTAAATATTAATTGGATCCAAGACAGTGACCTAGTTTTCCTCTAGCCCTTGCTCTGAGAACTAGAAAATGTGAAACAAGATTCTCTTGTTCTGACCTAATTAATATTTAAGTATTCCATGCAAAATACAGCTGTTTCTACAGGACATAGAGGCATCAGCCTTAAAGTATCTGGGTCATGTCAAATACTCCTAGAGGGTAGGCACAAGAATCCAGATTCCTGTAGAAACGGTTAAAGAATAAAATAAAATACATTTTAAAAAAGAAAAAAAGAAAAAAATATCTGTAAGAATCCCTCCAAGAGTCACATATAAAATGGTGTGTGTCTGTGTCCTAAAGCCTGTCAAACTCAATTTTCTGTTGGCTATATTTCTGTGGCTGTATTTTGAAAGACAAAATCTGAGTAAGACCCAGATTCTCATATGAGGAGATCATGCTTGTCAACCCCATGCAGAAAGAGACCTTAGAGACCAGGGTAAGGTCATGTCACTGGAGGAGGTAAGTATAAAACATAACCTGGTTTTAATATTTCTTAGAGTCCATATTAGGTAGTCACAAGCTAGGGGATCTCAGACATTAGAGCATACTAAGGATGCTTATATACCAGAGGTGACATATTTTACATATATAACCTCCCATGTAATTCACAGCTTCTGTAATAATCAGATCATCTCCTCATAGTGAAGAGAAAAAAAATAAGCACGTGAATATAGAATTCAGAAAACCCAGAACTTTGAGCAATGAAGTGCCTACAGCCAAAAAGGAAACCCCTAGGGGATGAGGATAACTTAAGCAGGGAATCCTTCCACACAGAAAGGAGAGTAAACCACTTTCATAGTAATAACTCAGCACACAGAGCTGTCTGATATTAGATCAGATAGCTCAGATTCAAATCTGATGTAAAGGATTTGAACCTACAAAACATGCCTTCACTGTCTAAATCTTCTAACAATAAACTATTTTTACAAACAATTTGAACAAATTGAAGTGTAGCTCTAGTTGAAATTTGCCTGCAATAATGTCTGAAAGAGAGAAGAAAATCACTGTCAGGAACTGGGATACTTTCTTGAGAGACAAATTTAAATCCCTACTTTAGTAAATACTTACACCATAAAAGGTGAAAAAGCTTCAGCACAGAGTCTTGCCTCAGATATATTTGTTCTAGACAAAAGGATGGGACATCTCTGAGAGGAGGACATGGACTACAAGTCCTGTTTGTCAGAGTATGTAACAACTGCACACCTTGCTGTAGACACCTGGTCACTGAGCAGCCTCACGTAGCCATGGTTCTGGTCCATGGCTCAGCATCTCTACACCTTCAAAGAAAGCACTCAGAGAACCTTATCCCTGAACACATATGGTAAAGAAGAATTAATTCCCCACACGAGTTAATTATTTCTCCTATTTCATTATAGAGAAACCAGGGATATGCAGTTGAGGATCCTAGAGAATGTCCTCCCTAAGGTCTCTGCATCCTATAAAGTAAGAATGATGCTTTGTTCAACATTGTTCTCTTCCAGTTTCATTTCTTTCCACTCTGCACTGCCCAACAGTAATGTTGTGGTATTTCCCAACCTTAAAGATTGTGACAGCCATTTGCTGTTGTAATAAAAATGCTAACAGGGTCATCTCCTTCAGCCAGTGATTCTCCTCCTTTCTGACTTGTCTAGCCTTTCTGTGGGACCAAAGTCATACAGTTAATGAATTTTCTATCACAGCTTTTACTTAATTTGGCAACAGATGTTGAATTTTGACTATATGCTGTGAGCTGGTTCTGTTATGAAGTGGTTCTATGTTTTTATAGAAAAAATCTTAGTTTATTTTTCATTATTTCATTGTACCATGATTTATATTTAACACCTCTGTTTTCCATTGTCAGTAAGACCCAGTACTTCCAAATGTTTCTTTAACTGAACAGAATTTTATGAACAGTACAAAAAAGCTCACAACAAGCTGGTGTTCATTACTAGAAGTACAGAATTTTAAGATTGAATTTATAGTTTAATAACTCACTAATATTTTCACCAGGAATGAATTCGCTGCTGGGTATCCAGTTAGGTTTTTAAATTTAACCCAGGCATCAGAAATTACTACTTGCTCTTGTGAAGTTAATTTGATTTATAAACTACAGAGGACACACACACACACACGTCCACACTTTCTATCATCTTACACAAAGTGCAAATGACATGTGACATGACACTGCACAGCGTGTTACTTTAAATCAATATTGTCAGACTCTAACAGTTCAAAGCAATGGCTTACAGGGATTCCAGTAACACATATTGTGTATTGTTTCTTTGACTTCTGATTCTGAGCTCACAGTTTCAAGCCTTTACCAGTGATGGAGAAAAACAATAAGGATGTCCCCTACCAGCAAATGAAGTAATTGACAGCAATATCTTCTCATTGATGTAATACACTTGGGCTACATAATACAGTATTTCATGCTCCAAGATACACGTTTATATATACATGAAGAAATATAAACATATACGTACATGTCTACCTTTAAACCTGTTAACTCGCTCCACACTGAATGAAACAGTTCTACAAACAAAACCTTTTATTCTAGTATAAATATATGTAGCTGTGCTGTATCCAACAGAACTGTATCAGGTGACACTAAATAAAGTTTTGGCCCAAGTCTTCTGAGTTTGATTTACACAATGTAATAGCCTCTTTTGTTATGCCAGCTGCTAGGTTTCAACTCATGTAAATAATTACTAATTCCACTGATACCCTGATGAAAATATTTGGGGTTGAGTATTGCTTAATTCTTGTAAACCTGAGGTGACAAAGAGCAGTATCTACTCATGTTTCCTTCAGTTCAATGTTCTTAGTAATGAAGTAGGATGGGTTAAATCAAGGTGTAAGTGAACAGTATCAATCGAATAATCCATGTACTGTGGTGTTAAGCACAATTTTTAAACTGCTGAGGGAAATAATGAAATGTTCTATAAAAAATGGAAACAAATTTTCCTTTCAAAATATATATAAAAAAATATTTGTTGAAGAATGAAAGTTATATGACTTGAAATGAGCACTTATTTATTTATTTAGATTTACAATATAATTTAGCATCTTAAAGATATGTTAGAAAAATAAAAAAGATTAAAATGTCAAAGAAACCAAATCCCACAAAAAACACAAAACCCAACTTCCACCTTCTTTTCATTCATTTATATTCATTTTTGAGGCTGAGACAAGCTGTCTTTTTTTGGCACATATAAGCAAGTCTATTGCAAGACTTCATCTTATTCAGTTTATTTCAGTGCCTTTAACATTCTTTCTTCTACAGACTATATGCATAAGAATTTTAAGAGAGATCTCATGCAACATATGATAAATGCAATTTTTATCGAAACTATGCACGTTTTCCTGATGTAAACCTAGATGCAAAACTGAGCTGAAATTGGTGAACATTTTTTATTCGAAAAAAATTCCGAGAGGGGTTTGATTCCAGGCTGAGTGAAGAATCAGTTACTCACAGAACCCTATTACCAGTACCCTGGGCATAGGTCTACTTCATTTAAAGACCTATTATCTTGAATTTAAATAATTGAGATCCAAGTAAAGATGCGCTAGGAAGACCCAGTAATTACAGTCTTTATTACTAAGTAATTACAGTCTTTTTTTTACTTACCTGGAGAAGGTTCTAAACACCATGAGGATCAGAATTGAGGCTTCATGGATACTTTTAGCAGACCAGCAGAGGCTGGTCAGCAGGCTGTATTTACCAGTGTGGCTCATTGGAGTTCATAGTAGTGTTTTATTTCAATTACATGCAGGTATAAATAACCATCCAAGGGGAATATAGGCCAACAATTATTTCTCTTCCTCTCCTCAAGATGGAATCTTCAAACATACATTTCCCAGTCAGGATCATACTCATTTAAAACTTTAGGCTTGATGTGTTTCCACTAATTCCAGTCAATCTGTTTTAGACTTTTTCTCCATTTGTCTGGAAAGCATCCAATATACCACATGTTTTCTTTTTCCTTCACATCAGTTATTCTCATGCAAAGAGGAGGTATGAAAAGCACAGACAAGTTCCCAGTATCACTTACTTCTTTGCCCAAGTCTTTTACCCTCCCACACTGCCTGCTGTGCTCAAAATCCCATCTTCAGTTACATAGTTAGTTAAATAGGTTTCCTTTAATCTTAAACTGTTTCAAATTTAAATCTTGAAGGGCATGAAATTGCACCCATTGAAGTCTTTCCAATGTGTAAAGATGTCCCAGCTATAGAAAAACATCACTAATGAAAGTTGGACACAGATAGGGAGATAAAGGCACCAAACCATAGGCTGGGTAAAGATGACTGTTACATGAGTGACTGTGTTCAAATGTAGAGGGCAATGTTGTACTTCTTCTGTCACTGGATCTCAGAAGGGCAATCTCTATGAGATCAGAAACTTCACTTTATCATCATGTTCTTCTTTGTCCAACTGATCAATAGTGAAATTATTTTTAATGAACTCAAGAGTATATAAGCAACACACGAAAGGTATTTTACCCTTGATTTTCTCACGAAGCTTTCTGTGAAGATTCCCAATTGCCAGTTACCTTAGACCTGGAACAACGGAACTCTGAGCCTTTCACCTTGCACACAGTGATTAAGCATGTGCATAAACAAGGCTGTAAAATCGGGAACTCCAAACAAGTGAATATGTCCCTGGAGACTGTTGTAAACCAAAAAAATTCAAAACCCCAAAGCCTTAGACCTTGCAGTTCTTATTGTTTTTACTTCCTCTAGTATTTTCCTGCCTTGTTGCAACAACACAGAAAAGTAAAGTACTCTAATGACCTGTATGGTTACACAGGTCAGCTGAGATTTCAAGTATTAGAATATTAGTAAGAAAATGGAACTAAGGGTTCATTGCTAAGGAAAAGCATAAAGGAGAGGCAATAAACTCATGAGTGAAATCAAGAAAGCAGAAGTTTACACTGAGTTTGAGATGTGAAACAGCAAGCTAAAAAGATTGGGAAGTCACATCACAATTCAGGTTAAGGAAAAATCTTGTCCACTTCCTCACACAGAAAGTGGACAAAGACTGATAAAGATAAAACTGAAGGATTCACTGCCTCCACCATGTCTGTCCTGATTTGAGCCAGGACAGAACAATTTATTTTTTTTTAGTGCATTTACTAAGTAACTGCAGTTTCTAAAATTGACAGCATGTTTTTCAGTCAGCTTCTGCTTCTATGAGTAATAACACAATGTTTAAAGTTATTGTTGCAGAATGTTATGCAAAAAGGCCCTTGCTTACATTTATTCCTGTAGAAACCAAGGTCACTGCTTGGTTCTGCTAAATGTCTTATCCACTGGAAACAAACAAGAGTAAAGGGGTCATACCTGGGATCTTCCTTTGGGGAGCAGAGAATCAGACAGGTGATAAAAATTTACCAAATGAAGTATTCCATCCCAAATGTGTCACACCAAGTATAAAGCTGAGGAACCTCAGTAGTAAAGTTCTTATTCATTCATGGTCTCTTCACCTGCCTTTGATCCCTGATTACAGTGCCTGTCTTTCACTGAGTCCAGGAGTTCAGTCCAGAATTTTACCAGGGTCTGCCTTGCAGTCTAAGTGTGAGAGGTGAATGTTGAGCAAGGTCATGGTTTTGTGTATATTTGCATGTATTTGTACTCATTTCATTATTTTCCTTTTCAGTGTTGTTTTGTTACAACTGTGCAGTTTGGTTCCTAACCCTTAAGTCTCTCTCTCTTACTTTATTTCCTTTCCCTTTATGGAAATGGAGAGAGGTTAATCGAGAGCATCTGTCATTTGTTTAATTGCCACCTCAGCATTAAACCTTAATAATGTCAAAATTCATACAAAAGAACACAGGAAGCAGAAGGATTAAGCTGCATGATTACACCAGACAGTTACAAAATTCACTGAAATACATGATTTACTGTGTACTTGCATCTCTGGATTACTGTAATTTAATTTTACAAATTTCAAATAGGATTATCATAATTATGTTAGTTATTTAGCAAAACCAGTAGCTTTGACATCAAACACTAATCTGTCTTTTCAAAATCAAATAGTAATTCCTTCCTATAAATAGACAAGCTTCAGTGTGCATGAGAGGCATTGACAGTGTACTGATGCTTTGTTCAAATGATTCAGACTTTTGGACCTTAAAAGGACGAAAAAATATTATACAGAATCTTGACATACAAATCCAGATCTGAAATTCATACACACAAAAATTTCAGATCACCAGTTAGACTGGAGGTCTCAGGATTACATATCAAGTACTGTTTAATACCTTCTGATATATGTATCTTTAAATTCACCATTTTTACTTTTTTTTTTTTTCTGCACTGTGATAAACAGAAGAGTATCATATAGACATATCAATATTTTGCATAACAAACTGATTCTGGAACTAGAGTCTTAAGGAAAAGTAATTCATATCATGAAACACAATACTTTCTGAAGAAATGATGCTTCTGCTCACAACTTGAAAAATGTAGTAATTTTCAATGGTCCGTTCAGTAGTTAATGACACTTACCAGAGCTCTACGATAATATCAATGTTCCAGATATTTAGCTTAATTTTTTAGTCCTATGAAACATTTTCACATGGTTTCTAAAATAAAATAAGATCTGAAAGCAAACGCTTGGCTGTATCATATAACTGACACCACATAACTGATAATGCAGAGAGGTGTTTAACAAGAATTTTAAGCAACTGGAGTAGTTATTCATATCCTTTTACTCCTGCTCTTCAGCTAGCTTAACTCCAGAGTGAAAAGTAAGATTTTGAACCACTGATTCGCAGTTGACGGATTTGCTCTCCACGTTTTGTTATGCTATGGTACATTTGGAAATGGAAACCTTGCAAGCCCATTAATTTCATATCACTGTTAGGATTCTTATACACCTCTTTCCCAGAGCTTGTATGGTGGGGTTTTTTTCCAGTTAATTGCATATAATAAATATTTTGTGAAATATAGAACATTTCTGTGGTTTTATTAGGGGATGTTTAAAAAATATACAGCTCTACAGCATTTCCTGAAGGATTTATCCTTGATTCTCTTTAATGAACAAGTAATGCTGCTCACAAAACTGAAATGTATTACTGTGAATTTTCCAGTGGTTATAAAACACCTTTTCTCCAGACATTTACTTTAAAACACTATTGCAAAGAGACATATCCTGGACCCTGTATTTACTTCCGGAAAGCTGGAAGCAAGCATGTTGCTCTGGTCATCATTTTTAATGCTCAAAAATAGTTTTTTTTACAAAAAAAATCTGAACAGAAACAGAGTTGTCCATTCATTTCCACAAAAACCAATTAAGTTTAAAGAATAACAATTCAAAAATGTGTTTTAGATAAAATAAAAATAAAAAAAAAATTCTTACATAAATTATTTTCTTGGTATAATTCATGAATATAGAGATGAGCCCAAATCATAGAGTCATGGTAGTGCAGAAGGACCCGCCAGAGTTCATCTAGTCCAACACCTTGTCCAAAGATCTAGGCAATGTGAGTGCTCTGGAGCTTTTGTATCTTGGTGTTAAATACCTCAAAGTGAAGAGTCTGCATAGCATCCTGGATTTATTTCTAGTGTTTGACCATCTAACAGACTAAAAAAAAAAAATTAATTGAAATAAATAAAAAAAATATATATATAATTTATAAAATAAATACATCATTCTATTAAGTATATTTAGAATTCCTACGTTTGAATAAACCAATTTGCTTCTAAGAGGTCATATGTTTCACTGCTAGTTTCACTTTTATTTTAAAACCTATTATAAATAATAAGTATAACCCACTTTGTACAGGCTTTAGTCCGAATAGGAAGCATCGGGAACTTTCAGCATCTGTAAATTACACCTAATTAAATTAGGCTCTTGCCTTGGATCATGAAATCAGCCTTGGTTTTTTGCTATGTCATGCATAAGTTTTTTGTTCGGGGTTTTGTTTTTTGTTTTGGGCTTTTTTGTTTTTATTTTCAGATCATGCCCAGGTGAGGCTTGTAAATCTCATATGTCCCTTTATTTTCTGTAGAAGTGAAGCTCTACAATGAGTCTCAACACAACTGTAAGGGTAGTGGTTGTTTGTTGGCTGTTTCATGTTCTTTTGTTAATTGACAAAGTTACATGCAATAAATAGAAAGGTCTATTCAGACCATAAAATTTTATGGTTAGTAATTGAAAGCAATGTTGTTTTAACAACAAGTCTTTATCTGAGTCTTTTCCTACTACCACAATAAGAGAAACAGACTGTAAAGAATCAGATTATAATTTTATTTACATTTTTTCTTTAAAAATTGGAAATTTCATAGGGAAGTTGCATTATAAATTGATCTTCAGTTTTTAAAAGGAATTATAATCTTCCCAGAATATACTTTCAGATCCTTGGGCTCATGACCCTGTGAGGAAAAAGCAAACTCTGTACTAATTAAGTAAAGTTTAAAAAGAGATCTAAGAATGTACCGATCAAAAAAAAATGTCAGCAAAATGGATGCAGATAAGTTAATATATATCAGCACAAGATCTGGTCAAAATTATTTCCTACAAGAATTCCAGTAACTTTTAAAAGATCAAATTACTCTCTTCTCCTGTAATTGTATGGAAAATGTTGTGACATTCAGAGAAAATTCTTGGAGAGATATTTGGTATTTCCTGATTCTGGATAAGCTGTTAAGCTCATAAAAAACCTGTTTCAAGCCAAACATAGTAAATGTAGAAATATAAATACATAACAGATCTCCATTTTCTTCAGTCTCAATGAAAAATTTCAGCTCAGATGACCATGAATTCTGATCTGTTTCTTTATCCTGGAAGCTTTATCTGTCCATCTGTTTACATATAATCTTGAAATATATATTTTATAATATATTTCTGAAGAAGAGATAGAGGCAGTTCATGTTTAGGAAATAATTAACCACTCAAAAACCAAGCCTGTGATCACTAAGGTTAATATTTCTCATTAACCTGGTCCTTGGTTTAAAAAAATTGCACTTAAATTGTAGGCTCACTAAAGCCAATGGGATTGTTGGCATTGTTTTCCATAGCTCTGGAACTTCAAATTCCCTTTAAATATATCTTGTAAGATTAGAATCTTCCACTAGAAGCTATTTCTATCTAATTGAAATTCTATCTTTTTCTTTTTCATTTTTATCTTTTGCTTGGGCTTCAGACTGCCCTTGGGATACATTCTCAGAATTACCTTCTATTGCTTCTTGTGAGGTGACATGACAATAACTGATTTTTCCATTGATTGCTCTCCATGTATTAAATACATCATGTTGCAATGGGACAATTGGAAATAAAGCCTGGTGTTTACCAAGAACCTAAGGGGAGCATCATTCTGCCTTCTTTCAGAATTCAGTAGCAATTATGTACCTAATTCCTTTAGGTTCTTTTGTTTATTTCAGCCTCCAGTTGGTAAAAAAGCAAATTTTTTTTTGGCCTCCATCACAAGACAATATTCTATAAATCAGAGTATACCTTCCACTGCAAAGCAGTTCTTTCAGTCTTCTAAGTTCCATAATTTCATCCATGTGCCTCTCACCAGTGTCTGTAGCCTGACTGAGAACTGCAATGTGTATCCAAATGTAATTAATTGTAGGATGAGATTTCAAGGCCTACCATGCTTTAAAACTTGACTGACCATCAGATGTTCTCTGCAACTGTTTTTGCCTTTAACAGATACAGAGCTGTTCAGAGCTGACGTTACAGTGTGTTCAACTTAACTCTTTCTCTCCTTTTTTTATTTAACCTTTTTTCTGGGTTTTTTTTTTTTACAGCTCATACATTTCATTCCATAGCATCTATATGGCAGGTTCTTAGCTCTGGGTTTCTGCAATCAAATGTTCCCTGTAGCACTGTAAATTCAGTAATGCTTACATACATGAAAAGGTTGGAACAATATTGTAACATCAGGGCCCTCTCATCTGCTAAGTCTCTACTATTTCATTCCTGTTTGTATCTCTATCCTGACATAGCAACTTGCACTTCACTGCAGATTCGTAAAGACAAAACCCTCCAGTGGAACAGCTTTCTGTCAAAAAGCCCTGCTCCATCAAAATAAAAATTTAATAACCAATCTCCCAGCTAAATATGGTTTGATTCAAGTCAATATTTTTTAGAAGAAAGTAATTTTATCTTTCATTTAGTGTAACAAATATATATATATACTTCAAATAGTGATTTATTGATCCATGGCTCTTGTGCATTTTAGAACAAAGAGAATTGTTCATGCATAAATTTTTGTTAGTGTATTGTTACAAAAAGTCTCATTAGAACAAACATATGGGATACTCAGGACAGATAATCAAGCAGAGATCACTAAGCAGAAAGTTTTTCACTTGCACTTCTAAATTACTAATAATGTGTGTTTAGCAGAAAATAAAAATAATACAAAAAAACCCTCAAACCCACATCTATATTTTTATAGCACTCTGTGAGCTATAGTCAACAGATCGGATGTCCTGTGATAAAATTGATGTCCTCTATATTTTTGGCATGTCAGACTCTTATTTATAGTGACTTGAAATTGAATCAAGCATGTCAAAAGGACCCTGAGTCCCTGTATCGTATTTCTCCAATTTTATCAGAGTAAACAGCAATCTCTTTTCAAGCTTAATGATATATTTCTACACTAAATACCTCCTGGTCATTGAAAACTTCTTCCTCAAAGCACAGATTTTTTTAAGGACTGAGCAAGAGCAGATACTGACAGCAAAAATTTTAAAAGGATCTACATTGTGAATATGTGAGCCTTACTGAAAAATGATACTTAGGCAGTGGACTCTGCCTTCAGCTTCTCTTAATTTTTTTCTTTTTTTTTTTTTTTTTTTTTTTAAAAAGCTGATGTCATCCAAGACAATCTGCTATTGCTGATTATGCCTCCTGCCCAAGATTTAGAAAAAATGGAGCAATCAACTATTTTGTCTTTCTAGGCATCATTTAAATCGACTAAGATAAGGGAGACACTACAGGTCATACAGTAAACTATGGGTTTTCTGTCAAGCCCATCAATACTGATGCACATTGCAAGGAGCACTCCCTCTGAAGGGTCCCATTAACAGAGGGAGTGCCCTGTCAAATCCAAAAGGTCAATCATGAACCTATAACAGGGAAAATAATGTCAAGAAAAATTATTCTAGATGTCAGTATGTCCCACAGGAAATCCCTCCTGGGCATAGCCCATGACTTTTGAGCAGGACAACAAGATATAATGGACTATGATAGGATACTCTACCATTGACAACAGTGGCATAGAGATGGATCAACCCTGTCTGGTTTCAGTGTCCTCATTTAAATTTATCTTTAAATTAGAGACTTGTCATATCTGTGTAAGTATCATGCATTTTTAATAATCAAAATTTTTGAGAACCGCCCTGTAAAAAAGCACAGGATAATTATTTTTTTATTTTACTTTCTGACTACAAAACATAATATTTTGATGCCAGGTCTTTCTGTCAATGCCTTCTTTCAAAAGCTGCCATTGGTTCCTATATCATCTGTACTTAAAGCAGGAATTTTGCAAACACCTGGAAAAATAAATCATGAAATTGTAAAAATAAAGGTTTAAAATGAAATAAAAGAGACTGACCTAAACCACAGTGAACTATTTTTCCTTCCCCCACAAAAATGTAAGTGTGAGTGCGTTTTGAGTCTCCCAAAGCTCATACAATCCCTCTTTACTGTTAAATTCTTTCATGTCTCAAAATTGCTCTAATATCAGTTTGAACCTGTTTGAACTCCACAACCAAAAGAGCCTTTGGCAGTCTTGACTTTCAGTTCACATGAGTGAATACACCAAATAGTTAGTCTGTTATTTTACTTCTACAGATTTAAAAAATCTGGGTCATGTCAAACAGTAGCAAAATAAATTTCTCCTCTTTGAATGATTTTGGTTCACATACTCATTTTTGCCTCAAACTGTCTGTGTGCAGAGAAAATATGAATTTTCAGCCTTCAAAAGATCATGGTGATGGTGTACATTCGTCAGACATGAAATGACATGACAAGGCAAGTGTAGGTGTCCTTGGAATACCTAACACTTCAGATTATTATTTTTTTCTCCCTAATTTTTGTTCATGACTCGTGCTCTTAATACAAGGAGTCAGAATACACTGCTAGAATTGTCCACTTGAGTAGCACTGCCCACTCAGGGAATACTTAAATGAATAAAGTTAAGTGTTAGAATAATAATTTCCAGGAGTAAAATACTTTTTTTGAGTGTTCCACTATCCCAGTCCTGGAATATATAATGTCTTCCATTAAAATAAATACAAGTAATTTTGGTTTCTTTTTTTCTTTTTCCCTTTTATATTTTATTTGGCTTTGTGTTTTATATTTGTTGGGGTTTTGGCTTTTTGTTTGTTTGATCTTTTGTTTTTTTATAAATTACACTGTAGCATTCCGACATAATAGGTCATTAGAACTGCATATATTATAGAACCATAGTATGGTTTTGGTTGGAATGTACCTCAAAGATCATAGAATAATTTGAGTTGGAAGGGACACCTAAACGTCATCTAGTCCAACCCCCCTTGTAGTAAGCAGGGACACCCTCAAGTAGGTCAGGTTTCTCAGAGCCTCATTAAGCCTCACCATTAATTTCTCTAGGGATGAGGCCTCATCTACCTCCCTGGGCAACCTGTTCCATCTTTTCACTACCCTCATTGTAGTGTAGAACTTTTTCCTAGCATTCAATCTAAATCTACACTTTTTCTAATTTAAAACCATTGCCCCCTGTCCTATCACTGTAGGCCTTTGCAAACAGTCCATCTCCAGCTTCCCTTTAGGCCCCCTTCAGATACTGGAAGGGTGACCTTAGGTCATATTCATATTAGGTCTCCTCCTACTAGACACCTCCTACTAGACCAGGTTGCTCTAAGCCCTATCCAGCCTGGCCTTGAACACTTACAGGAAGGAGACATCCACAACTTTCCTGGGCAACCTGTGCCAGTGTCTCACCAATCTCCCAGTGAAATATTTCTTCCTAATCCCTTCTCCTCTCACTACATGCCCAGCTTTCTTATAGGCCGCCTCATGCTTAAATCTGTGCAGTGGAAGTCATCTGCTCATAGAATCACTATTTTGGAGGAAGTATTCACAAGCAAAAAATCTGGGGAGGCACAGATGACCACAAGGCCATTGGCTGTATGTTGTGTTGCAGAAGTGAGATAAAAGGTGGTGTGTCTGTTTAGATTCTACCAGTGTCAGAAGTACAAATTCTTCAATATTTCCAGTTTCCAATTTCTTGAAGCAGGAGCACAGGTTGCTTCCAACAAGGTGACACATGAAAGAAAAAAAAAAATCTGCTTAGGAATAAACTGCAATAAATACAGGTTTTGGACCTGTACTTACATTTGCATACATCAACAGCCATGTTTATATACATGTAATCAAATGCATATGTATGTACATATGCACGTACATTGAATTATTATGCATTTAATCTTTAATAATGTGGGAATCTGTACATGCAAACATAAAAAGGTGTTTTCTGTAGTAGTCAGCCTCTGACAATAAACAATAAAGGGATAAAACATAACCTTTTAGTGTTTTTTTCTAACTTATTTCTTTAATTTTTCCTACCATTTTTTTCCTTTCTATTTTCTTTCTTAAGATATTTTGCCCAAACATAAGCTGTCTGCTAGTATCTAAACAGGACAGAGATATTTACAAGTGAGATGACTGATGTGCCAAATCAAATAATATTTATTTTACCAGGGGAGGGGAAAATGTCAGAAGCAGAGATCTGTTTTTACATTTAGAAGATATCCAAACTGTTTAAAGGGAAGCAGTGTAACCTCCTGCAGTTTTCTCTGAACAGAACACACTGTGTCACCAGTAACACTGCATCCAAAAGCAATAGTTTTACCTCTCTTCTTCCTCTTGACTGCTTCAGTTTTTCTCTTCCTTGAAATGGTTCACAGAGAAAGCAGAGAAGTTATAAATCAGTGAGTTCACAGCTCACACTCAGATCAGCTGCTGACTGAGTGCCTTCCTCTGAGAGCACAGTGTACATTGAGCACCTCTGAAAAACTCCTTCGGTGCACCAGTGAAGATTGAATTTCTCTCAAAATCAGTCTGCCATGATAGGTTTGCTTGGAGACTTTGACCCTAAACGTATGGAGCTGCAATAAAAACTTTACAAAGCAGCAACCACTAGCAAAGCTTCTTCATATATTTGTTCTCTCAGGAAAACTGGCCAGCAATGTTAGTCCACTGACATACAATTTCCAGATGAAATTTTTTGAACAAGAATGTACCCAGAAATACTCCAAAATATAAATTATAGGAATATTTGACTCTTTGTCCTCATATTTCTACTAACATTTCAAAAACAAAACCAGAACAAAACCAAACACATAAGAAAACCAAGCCAAATTAGCAGCATTTCATTTTTTACAGTTATGTATATTATTTTAAAAGGAACAGTTATTTCAGAAAATCCTTTATATTGTCTTCATTCTTCAAGAAACATTAAAAAATAATCTGAGAACATTATTTTTTTATATTGTGTCTACTAGGAACAAGCATTTCCAGATGCAATCTAAAGTGAGTAACATACCCTCATCCTCACCTATGTTCAAGTACCTCCATACTTAGATAAGTAAGTGATGGACCTGTATAGTAGAATCTCTGTATTTCTTTAGGTATGTTGGAAAAGAATCCTTCACTTCTATCTCATTATGCATCTGTCACAAGGTATAATGATGGGATTTTTAGTGAATACTCTGCAGATAAACATGTTTTAACTCAGCATATTTACATCAAAGGAATTTTTACTTGTGTTGGCCTCTTTCCCTCTCATTATTACTTTCCTGTTAGCTAGTTTGGCTTCCACTACCTTCTTGAATCTTTGTTTCTAGGCAATTCAGTTATGACAGAGACAATCTCTCAAACTGATCAGTAGGCAGGTGTGGTCAATAAACTGTGTGTTGGAATGTAATAAGAAGTATTACTGAGGGCAGATTAATATGGAGATCAGGATTTTCTCTCATGAGCTGGTATCCTTTAATAGTATAGATGACATGCCATTGCCACTCCAGCTTCTACCCAAATATTTCCTTGCCTTAATAGATTGCCTTTATGGCTCCATAGCCAACATCTCCAGGATGTATTACTATCTCTACTGATCTATGTAACTTTTAGAATAATACATATTTAAACCACAAAAAGATAAATTTCTAAAGAACATGGCTAATGGAGCTGTTTGAAATACAACCACAGTTTTCTTCTGCTGCCATGAACCTCCCCAGTCACAGCTCAGTGTTTCAGAAAACCCTTTGTTAGGCATCTGTATGCCTAGAAGGAGTTTTTCTTAAAGCTTGGTACTTGGGTATTGCTTGATTGGTTTTTTTCTGCTTTTCTTTTTTTTTTTTTCAAATATCTATTTTTCCTGGTCTGGCAATTTCTTAATCTATGATTTAATGTGCTGCTTTGTTTGTTGAAATGCCTGTTTTTCTTTAATAGAAGGGATTATTTTAATAATCAGGCATATAGAAAAATCAGCAACTTAAAACTATGATTTCATATGTTTTTAATGTTGCTTTCAGCATTCATGGAGGTTTTAATGGAAGTTTATGTAACCCTATAAATAATTTTTTTGCAATGACAACACCTGAAAATTAGTGATTTTTCTTTAACCAGATAGTCTGCAGCTTTGCAGCCTTGTTTCCACAAGCTCAGTGTCACAGGGCTGGAGCTCAACTTGACTGGCAAAATTCCCAGGTCCCTACAGGTGCTACAGCAAGCACTGTTGGTAGTTCAGTGGGTGGTAATTTCCCTCCTTGCATTTTGCACAGCACCTTCCTTAGGACTGTACGAAAACCAGGAGCCAACCTACTGGTGAGTCCAGCTCAGACAAACTGGAAAATCTGAGTGCTGAAAATATTATATGAGTTCATTATACTTTTTGGAAACAGGACCAACACCCAGGGTATCTGATAATATTTCCTTACGAACTGAACATCCTGACTCAGTCACTGAGTTCTAGTTTCAACTTCTGCCTTCTACAGACAGATTAATTACCTTAGTTTATATAAAACACACACACAATGTGATGTAAATATTGAAAATTTTTCTCATAATTATAAAGAAATAAAGAACTCAGCTCTCTCATATAGTCAGCTATGACTTTGGGATAAACCCATCAGGTTCTTTAGATGTATGTGCAGTGCATGTGTACATCAAGCACTGAGATTAGTGGTCCTCTCTGATGATCAGACGTTTGCAATGTGCTGAGTCTGTATCAGTTTCAAACAGCACGAGCCACATTGTGATTTGCTGACACTTGTATATACTGTTGATCAAATTATTCCTTGTGTGCTCAGCTTGCCAGCTACTCTGAAGGTTACTTAACAAGCTTCTGTGCATCTGAAGACACGTGCTTTCATGAGCTTTTCCATAAGCTTTGCATCAGTAGCCCATGAAGCCCTACGTTTTGACCTTTAATGTTGTCTTACTTCACAGCTATGTTCTATGGGTGCGTTTCTGCCTTCCAGGTTCATATTTTATTATATTTTCCACTTCTTTAAATTCCCTCTTTTCTTGATAAATACGTTTTATAAATTAAATCAGTGTGGCTTGAGCCAGCACATATTAAAATGCCATTTGAATCCATTCCAAATTCAGGTGCTTATAAAAACAAATTTGAGGAGCAGCATAATTTCAATCTCTCCTATGTTATGTGGGCAATTTAAAATTATGGAAATACTTCCAACTTTATAGGCAATTTGAAATGGAAAGCAACCATAGTTCTGGGCATATGCTCTGCATATAGGGATTTTTCAAATATAAATGCTTTAAAAAGTAATTTCCATGTGCACCCATTTACCTGGTTCTGTATATGTTCCAAATGAAAATTGCACATTTCTATTTAAAAATTCAAAATACTGCCTTTATTGGACTTCTAGTTAATACAGAAAACATCTGTACTATAACTACAATCTGTCTGTTCAATTTGTACTAAATTCATGAATTGTATAATGCATCTGTATATTTACTGTTCTTTCCACATAATAGAACACATTTTTGGGAGGGAGGAACAGAGGAAGCTAAGCACTCATTGGCTCTATAGGCAATAAAATACTACAATATAATACAAACTCTTTTACTTATGCCAATATGTTGCTATAAATACACAAATTCCTGATATATAGACAGATGTGTCTCTATGTCATACTTAGCTTCTCTTTGTTCTCTGCACACATGCACATAGTCTCACTTGGCCACATCTTTTTTTTTGCCATAGTGAATCTGTTCTTCACAACTCATTGCTAGAGTAGAAGAATCAGCTTCAACTGTGAATTTCAGAGGTAGAACTTAACAGTGGTAGAACTTAATTTTAACGATATTAATGTTTATTCCTATATTAGATTAATAATTATTGTCCTAATTTGCATCCTAAGCAGTATATAAATATGAAAGGTTGTATAATTAAAAATTAGGAAACATTTCCTTTGTAGTAAGAATACACATTTAGCAAATTTTTATTCTTAATCAATATGGTTTACATAGACCTTTCAATTGTCTTCATTAGAGCTGTCACTGATGATAAACGGTCCAGTTTATTTATAGGTGCAGGAATGGCTTATCAGATCATTTCAACATGGACTTACCACTATAGGCTTATATGTATTAACAATTGTTTGCATTCTGGTTTGGAGTATGCTCATTCACATTCACATTTTCAGAAGTGTCTAATCAATAACAGACAACTAAATAAAAAATTAATAAGAATTTAGTCCCTACCTTTCAATGAGGAAGATGGTTTTTTACCTGTGTATGAAAGGACCTTTAAGAAAAGGTTCTTAAAAGTTTGTACTGGGCAGGTGGACACCACAGAAGATCTACTGATCTACATGTGCCAAATGGCAACGATAGTCAAAGGCTTCTGATAACACTGAAAAAGTAGCACAGTGAAGAGTGGTTCAGATTTTTCAGGAACTAAGTAATATGCTAGAAGATAAATCACTGGATACAGGTTGTGGCTAAAAAAAAAGAACAAAGGTGCAGAGAGGCACAGAATGCAGGATTATACGTTCTTTCATGACAACGACTAAAAGTGTTATTAGGCAAAGGAGAATCAGCAAAATTGTCAGTAGTGAAATCCTTGAAGGAAAACACATTCAAAATACAACTAAAATTTTCAAAAAGAAAAATAAATCAAGGGCTAATAAATTTGAAGACATTTTCTATTGCACAAGAAGTCTGTAAGAAACTAAACCTGGAGAGGGAAAGAATGCTCTACAGGAATACTTTTTAGAAACAGCATTCCATTTTCATCCTGTCTTTAAATTCTTCCCTAGGCATCCATCCGTGACTGCTGCAAGAATATGTGTATAGAAAGACTACCAGACTAATCAGTAGCTCAGGTTAAATTTTTAGGATCTTCATTTACAGGTGTAGTAAATGAGATACCAAAAAGCTTCACATCAAACAAGCATACTCCAAACCAGAATGTTAATATATGTAAGACTGTATTCCTATAGGTTGGAAACTTTCCTCTAAATTAAAATGTTTTTCACCTAGTCATGCCTACTGTGAAATGTCTCATTTTAGGACAGACCTTCCAAACAGAAATGGTAGTAAAGGGGAGAGCCACTCTCCTTCCACAAAGAGGAGATCACATTATGTTGGCACTTCAGTGTTGTTGTTCTTTTGTCATTTTCCATAGCTAAAAGATTAATAATGCACTCTTTCATGTCATATAATACCAACTGACACACAAAGCACATTTTCAAATACAATGACATTTTCTATTTATTTGTTGGTTTCTTCATTACCTGTTTCATTGCAACTCAAAGTAGCTACATGTTTTCTGGGATAAAATCATACAGCTAATTGTGGAACCACACAGAAATTTCATCATTCTGATGTTATTTGAATGTTGTTAACTGTTGTTGAATCTGCTGCCTGATTCGTGTATAAGTCTTATCTTTGCCCATGGAAATTACAATCACACATGACAGAGGATGAGCAGTACAAAAAAAAAAAAAAAATAAAATTAAAAAAAATCTATTTTCTATCATGTAGAATTTATCCTGCAAGAAGACCCATCTGTGCAAGTGCAAATGGTTTTGAACCTTAGCAATAATCTGCCATTAATTTATACTGAAACAGAAGGACAACGTCAACACAACATCAAAATACCCAAAGATGGATCTTGATGCACATGACAAGTGTATCATTCTATTAACTATATTTATAGCTAGTGGATAGAATTCTTCACCTTACCTAACTTTGACAGTCTCAGAGTTGCCATCAAATATAAACAGGGGAGTGTATAATACAGTAACTTCAATATTCATCTCTCAAATAGCTGTCTCAAATTATTCCTTCCAGAGTAAACTTATGACACTGGCTCTCTTGACAAAGTCTACATGACCAGTTTAAACCACGTGTTTATATTTACGCAGAATAATTCAGATTAAATAAATCCCATTCCAAAAGTAACACACTGAAAAGTCTTCACAAATACTGATACTACATTTTTGATAAATTGTTACCATTATCACCACAGGAAAAAAATAATTATCCTTAAGATATTATTGTCATAACATCTGTTTTGGAAATAATTTCTAGTTACAAAACAGGTTTATTGAATGTATGAAAACAGAGGATATGAATTCCCTTTGAAGATTTCAAAACCAGAATCGGTATGAAATATCACAAACCACCAGTCTCTTTTTTTGACTTGTTGCCACCATACTTAATATTCCTGAAATAAGAAGATTTTATAGCCTTTCTTAATTCCTAAAGGAATTTTTCAAGAATCATGAAACACACACATATATTGATGAGGCACATTTCAATGATATGACATTGAAGAAGAAAAATCATTGTTCATACTGAACTATGTTACTATTACCTTTTACTTCAGTGGATTAAAACACTTTAAAGATTTTACTAATTCAATGGATTCAGTCTGATTATATTCTGTGTCACTTTAAGCATCATAAAGATTATTAGGACAAAAGTGATTTCAACAGTCCTATCACTAAGATTTCTACCAATATATCTTACCCTAAAAAATGAGTTAATGTAGAGTTCTAGATGTGATGAAATAGAAATAGTGAAAACAGAGCAAGTGACAAAAAGAACTGACTCACAAAGCAGATATTAGAATTAAAGACAGACAGACAATGTAACTGCTTTGGACACCTCTAGAAGCAATTAATATGCAGAAGCTGCCAGCATCTCTCTGCTGACTAGATGAGCTAGACCAGATGATGAGTTAATGCAAAATTACTAACATTTGAACAGCTAAAATTGGGGTGACCTAAATGCCACTTACGTACTTATGAAGGAAATGTGAGACATGCTTATGATTTTTTAAAACCACAGTCAGGCTAAAGATGGTAAAATCTTGATGAAAGAAGGGGAAAGCAAGAAGGAACACTGCAGTGATTTAGTCAACCACCCCGTCCCAGACAGCCCTGCTGTGCATGAAGGGGATGATTCAATCACTGAGTCCCAATGCCAAGGAAAACAGCCATATTCAATCTGAGATGAAAATGGGCTGTCATGAAGTTGAGGAACAGCACATTTCAGGAGGTGGATAATATCCATGGAAAACTACAGAGGCAGGGAGGATACTTTAAGACATTTGGTAGATTATTCATCATCGCTTTCTTAAGAAGTAAGTTGGACGATTTGCTTTCAAATGCTGAAGAACAATTATGTAGTGCGGATATTTAAACAAAAAAATAAATCCCAGTGACTTGGACATATATTCCCACTGGATTTTGCTGAGACTTGAGTGCAGACTATTTATTTAATCACACTGGTAGTGGAAAACACAAGTCTTTGTTACAGGTAATGTAGCAAAAGAGCATTTTTGACATGATGGCCAAGGGAGGTCTGTCACTGAGGGAAGGAAGCAATTTGCATAGTTCAGGAGAGGAAGCACTGGGTAGTCACTATATGAGATGAAAATAAAAGAGGCAAATATTGCTGAGAAAGTTTAGAACTGCACTGATCTGCCAGTGAATATTTATATCAGTATACAAGTATTAAACCAATATACCAGTATTTTTGTTTATCAATATATCAAGATTCATATGAATACCAAAGTGTATACATATATCTCCACAGCAGTACAAAGAATCTCACCTCAGTTCAACAGTTAAAGTACTTGACTTGTTGTCTTTCATGTATTACTACTCTTTGCAGACATGGAGGTGGAAAGGAAAATTTGTCAGCAGAATGGCAGGTCTATTGAACACATGCTGCTCAAATTGACTTTAAACTAGGTCCAGACTTATGTACAAAATAAACACATGCTTATGCAGGAGCCTGAACTTTATTGTTGAAACTGCTGAAATAAGATTAACTCTATTAGTTTCTCTGCAGACTTTGCTACAATCTACACTGAACTAAAACACATGTGTCTGGGTGACCTAGGGTCCAAGCACCTGCAAACTTGTTTGCATTTTATTTCATGTATTTATTATGGTTTTATTCTATTTATTTTGATTGGGTGGCATTTGTTTTTTCACAGAGCTCCAGTATTTTAGAGACACAAGTAATATATACATAAATGTTTCATTATTATTACTGTTACTATTGCCAGTGTCTGTAAGTTCAGGAAGTGGTCTGGAGAACTTTCCCAGCTGTTAAGCAGAGTTTATATCAGTGGTGAATGAGCACGAGAAATGAGATAGAACAAAAGTGACATGAAAGAAGCAGATGAAAAAGTGAAGGGGAAAATATCAGAACTATCCAAATAATAGATTTGACACCTTCTGAATCTGAAACAGAATTCTCTGCCAAGGGGCAGAGCAGCCTGGTGAAGGAGTAGGATTGAGCTGCTGATTATTATCTTAATTTTTTTAATGTCAACAGCCAATCTAAGCCTCATTAACATTATTAGAGAGAAGGAGGAAATAAGGGACACATATGTCAGCTTCTGAGGCTATTCCTAAAGCTCCCACACATTATTTCTATACTGCTGAAATATTATTTCCTCTGAATGTGTTTGAGCCAGCTGCTTCTCTTGGAGTCCACATCTAAGATAAGAACTTTTTCTTGCAGAGAATATCAGAAACTGAGTTAACTTGAAAGGATGACTGTCACTTCCTAACACAGGCAAACCTTCACATACAACTTGGTTTATGGGACAACATCATGGTGAAACGAGAAAAGTGTGACTAGATACGTGGGAAAAGAGAGGAGTGTTTGAAGACATTACTACAAAGCTGAGTCTTCCAACAATCTTTTGAGGCCCCCACTACAGTTGATTATAAAGAAAACATCTGCAACATGCTTCCAGGGCCACCATTAAATGTCCTTTCAAGGCTAAAACTAGAGAGTCTGTGTTCACCATGTCAGAGTTAGAAATTCAGGCAGTATTTTTGAACCTGAGTGGACAATTCAGCAGTATTCTGAAAGAATTTTTCTCCCATTCCTGATTTTTTTCTGAATCAGTTTGTTTCCTTATATCCAGTGCCTTATGAAAATTTTACTACTGTGGAAACAAATCAAAGGCATGGGCTGCGGAAGGGTTCACAGATGTATCTAATTTTACATATGCTGTCATTTTAAATGGGATATCTCGTGTGTTCATCTTCATGTTAAATCTTTCTCTGAGTGAGGGCCACTGATTGTTAGCATAATGAAACTTTGAGACTTTTCTAGTGAGGTGTTTTTTGAACCATGTTGTACTTTGACCTAATCACACAGTAATTTTTCTTGTTTTCTGGCTTTAAAACCTGCTTTTGCATTTATGAAAACTCTTAATTTTCTAAATTAATTTTCCCTTGAGATTAAACAGATCTCTTAATATCCTGTGATTTCATTTTATGAAAATCCACTTTAAAAATCCCCAAAGCACTGACAAGATGCTAAAAAGCATTAGTAATTACTTCCATCTTACACCCTATTTCCTTCTCTTTTTATCAGAATTCCTCTAAAAAATTAAACAAACTCCTACAAAGACTTAAATGGGTGCTTTTTTTTAACTAGAAAAATGTATAATTCAAGAAACAGAGAAAAATATGTTGAGTATAGATATATTTCTTCATATCTTTTTAATCAGCATTTATTCATACTTGGAAAACCACTTCCCTTTTGAATGTTTCCCTAACATTAAGGCCAGAAACTTTCATCAACATTTTATAAGCATGGCTGAAGATAAACAGCATACTTTTGATGGAATAAACTCAGCTACAGCTTCAAGGAGATAAGTTTATTGCAGCTGAATGTGTCTATGAAAAATTGTGTTGAAAGGAGAAATAATTTGTATATTTTGCTCAGAGGTTCATCAAAAAGGTGAGCTGGCTGGTGTTTGGATTTGGAGCAAGATACTCCCAAAGAATTTTGAGGACTGTTTGCTATTTTGAATATCTGTTCCGCTGAAGTTCATGGAAGTTTTACCATCAGTTTGGAGAAAAGGATTTTCTATGAGGTTATTACTCTGCAAACCTTGAGTAACTTGGGTCATGATTTTTATACAAGAAAAGTCCCATGGGGTCATATTGAAGGTCCATCTAGTCCAGTTTGTTGTCTCAGACATGCCAGAAAATGTACATATAAATATCAACAGGAAGGGATATAGTGACACTTTGCAGTTGTGGTCCTCCAGCTTCCAGGGATAACTCACAGCTTCCAGGACTTTAAATATGAGAAATTGTATCCTTGTGGTTTGGGGAACATTGTAGAAACAATGCCAAAATTTGTAATGATTGAATCCAGTTTGGTTTTGGTCTGCTTTTTTTGGCTTTTTTGTTTTGTTTGGTTTGGTTTGGTTGGTTTCTGGTTGTTTTGTTTTTTTTTTTTTTAATGCATTTCAAGATCCCTCAAACTATTGGAAATATGCGCTCATTTTTTTTTATCCTTGATCACAGAAAGCACAGAGATCTCTCTCTTGTAACTTTTATGCCAGAGGAATGCACTTTCTTGCAAGTCCCTGTATTTTCAGGTTTCTAGCAGTAGCTGAAGTACTTCAAATATATATATATATATATATGTATATAAAAAAAAGAAGAAGAAAAAAAAAAGAAAAAAAAAAAAGTATTGTTTGGAACAGTGCCTGCCTTGCTGCAAGAAGGGAGGATCAGAAATCTCAATGGGAAAATCATTCTTGTTAGGGATTTTTTTTCCTCCATTTGTAATAAGATTCAGGTACTTTGAACTTAGAAGTTTCTTACTTACAGGACAAAGATTACTCTTATTCTACTAACAATTTCAGATTAGATTAAATTAAGATAAAAAGAAAAAACGGATCAGAGTTTATAAGGAGATACTATTATATCATTATTAATGAAGAATAATAAATACATTGATTTATTTGTAAATAGCATGGATATGAGTCCACTATGGTGAAAAGATAAAGGTAGCATAGATGTATATATCTTTTATAGTTTAATGTTTTCCTGAGGTTGTTGTGCAAATTTAGAACCTGGTTTTGGAAGCAGATGGGAGTTGAAATTCCCACCAGACCTGACCCTGATCATCTGGAAGCCAACTCCCCAGAATCCTCAGATGTCTATCCGTATGCCAAGTATAACTGTCAGACAATTAAACATACAGTACTTGAGGGTTTTAATTTTTCTATCTATATATGATTTTACATTTCATATGTAATTAAGCTGTGAAATAGACATATAGGTAGGACCACAGTCTTCGTATTTGTATTCTCCATTAGCTATGTCTGTCTTTGTGAAAGAAATGGATCGTGGCCATCACTCTGGCCCTGAGAGATGATGCCGCAGCACAGCTCACATCCACATTCCTCTGAGAAACAAGGTCCACTGAACACTGGCCAAATACTGTCTAGGAGAGGCTGAGGTGAAACAGAACAAAACCAAGCCCAAGCATGGGCTAACACGCTGCAGAGGTGGGCAGGTACTTATTACCCTGATTATCTACCAGCATGGTACTTACGGGCTTTTCCAACAGGCTGTAACAACTCAAACTCATGTGGTTCCTGATGATGTTATTAAAAAGCACTGTATACGAAGATCAGAAATAATTAATTTAGTTATGTTGTAACCTGTCCTAGTGGAAGGCTTGGGTGTGCAAGAGCAGCAAGGCCGTTATCTCAATCTGTGCGGTTTAAGAAAGCAATTTCATGGCTCACCTTGGAAAACAGTATAGACCTTGTCGTCACTTCATTTTCTTTCAGTATATGAGTGGGTGGCTATGTTTGTTGTGGAAAGCTTGTAAAATTAAACAGTGCAATTATTTTAATCTCTTAATATGTTTGGAATTACAGCTCATGGCTGTTCAAAACACTCTAGTCACCCGGGTTTGCATAACACATATGCCATAGAGTCAGCAAATGTCTACCATATGAGCAACAAATGTAGAATGATAAAATAAATTCAAAAGAAGACCTTTCCAACCCTGAATACCCAGGAGATAAGGGAAGTAATAGTGACAGCTGTCTTCAGCAAGAGAAAATCTATTCAAATATTCTTTTTCAAAGGGTTCCTCTAAGTACAGATGATTTATTTTATCATGGGCATGCCAGAAATGCCATGATGTTAGGAAAAATATTAGAAGAGTTATCTGAGACTTAATACTCTGCCATACCATGAGTCAGTTCTTAAAAAACAAATAAATGGATACTTCATTCCTCAGGCACACAAAGGAACGTAGATACACTTCTTGCAGCATTTTCTCCTTTTTTCTAGGATGCATTCATTTTCTATATTAATATACAAATTAGATTAGAACCAGCTCATGGCATCCATATTCACATTATGTAATAATTTATTCATTTCCATATTGACTAGTGGGAGTACTTCTGGATTAAAAAGTTCAAATCAGAAGTAGTTAGGTGGTGTAATTTTACTAGTTGTGATTAGAAAAGAACACTGTTGGGATAAACACCATTGGTGCTATTTACTAAAATTACACCTATCCTAAATTATAATATTCCAATTGTTTATTATGTGGCATATGGCAAAGATACTGAAGTGTGAGAGTCATTATCCTCTATGTTCTACTCAGAGCTAGGATTTTTGTTAAATCTTTCAGTTCACTAGGTAGGCGTCTATAAAATATTATTTAGAAGAAAGGTGTATGCCAAAATTAAAAGGATAAACAGGATATCACTTATTCACAGAGATATTAATGGAATTAACATTTTTTTGAAGATAGTAGTTCTCCATATGATTAAAGTCACTTCGTAAAATGTAGTTCATGTACAAGGATACATTGTGTGTTCAAACCAAAGGTATGGAATTGGACCCCATTGCCAGCCTCTGAGGAGGTATTTTGATAATACCTAAGAATATTATCAAAAAGTTCCCATGTCACTCCCCACCCTACTCTGCCTCCCCCGGTCATCCATTTTGCACAGATACAAGCTCTTCTGTGCTCTTTTTCAGCATGAACCTACTTGTTTATTCATTTCCATTTTTCCCTTTTCTTTTTCTAGAAAGCATCTTTGTAATTAATAAGAACATTAAGTAAAAGGTCTCTGAGCTTTACCATGAAAAATCCTCAAAAACTTTCAACATCTACAAAAAGGAAGACTTAACACAAAAGTAAAAAGATAGCTATCAGTTTTGTGTAAAATGATAAATAATTTCCCACAAAGTGCACAAGATTTTCCAAAAGATGGCAGAATCTTTCACTTATTTGTCATGATTACTGTGTTTTGAGAGCAACAAAGAATAATCTGAACATCACATCAAGCATGAAGCAAGTAACTGCCAAGGAAGTTAAAGATAGATCACTTTCTATAAACTTACAACACAGCAAGAGTGTACCAATTCTGAAAAGAGTAGCTGAAATACAGCATTGAACTCCTTTATAAATCATTTTAAGTAGAGCTCTTACAGGTAATTAAGCAGAGGGAAAAGCCATAACAATTTGAATTAGATTTGGGACTCTATTTTACAATCTATTGTGCAATTTCCTAGTCTACAAGAAAAAAATTCTGCTTCTAATTTATATTCCAAATGAGAATAATATAGTCTGTAGGAGAAAGACAGCAGCAATAAGTTGATAAATCAAAACCAATACATGATTGTTCTGCCTGACATCTTGGATAAATTTTGAAAGAGTAAATACACACAAAACTTATTTTTTAAAATCTAGCACACAAAGAAGCATAAATCGCAAATGGATGAAAAATATTATATTGTATAAAATACTAGTTTAAAATCTGCTTTTCAATTCAGCAGCATTAATTCAGTCTCACTAAGTAGTATAGACTTCAGTCTATTCTCAAGGAGAGAGAAGAGAAGCCAAAACTCAAAGAAAGCAGAGACAAAGCAAAGCAAAACATATGATTGCTAGAAAGCTTTCTCAAAATAAGCATTTATTAAATTTGAACAATCAAACTATTAGAGATTATCAGATATCTGTGGTTTTATGCCTCCGCTTGCCAACTCCTAGGAACTGAACGTGTGCTGGAAAGTTAGCTCGACAACTCTGCAGGATCTTGTTTGGGAAGAGGAAACAGAAATACTAGAAGGAAAGTTCTCTGTAATAATTGATTACAATATGCATGTTCTGAAGGATTTAAATATAGTATGACAAGATCAAAGGAAATATTTTTTTCTATCAGACATATAGCCTGGATTTAAAAAAAAAAAAAAAAAAAGGATTTAAGCAAGAGGCAAGAGTAACAAAGCTATGAATAGATTATGAAGGCTTTTCCTGAAGATGCGCTACATGCATGTTTAATTTCATCTAACAAGGTTGTTGTAATTTTAACTCAATTAACCCTAATGTTTTTAAATTTAATTTAGAATAATGTTTTGCATTAATAGCATTTATAGGAAACTGGAAAAAAACAATGGAATTAACATTTGGAATGTCTCTTCTGAGCAAGCCATATGATCCAGTCACATGGTGTCTGAGATAAGATTTGTCTGTATAGAGACTGTCTAAGCAAAGACTTTTGCATATAAAAGACTTTAGGAAGAAGGAATTGAGATGCACTCAGAAAATAATTTTTTTGGCTGAAGCAGGTGGAAGTGGTGTAGGGCTTCAGAAACTTATCCCCTAAAAAATATTAAGAAGTAGAATTCAAGATTGTAATGAGATCTGGATTTGTGATGATAACTTCTGAACAAAGGGGTCATTCGTGGTCAAGAGGGCAAGGAGGAACCCAAGCACATCGGGGGCTTGATGCAGATTATGAGGCCAACTCCAAGAGGCAGCTGAAGTCAACAGTGAACCTTCCTGTGGTTTCAGTGGCCCCCAGATGTATATTTGAACATTTACATGTCTACCAGGACGACACCAAAGCTCTTCAGATTCAGTTACCATTCGTTCTGGCAAAAGTTGCTGTTAAATCCATCAACAACTAAAATGAGACATTGCTAAAATTTTTTTGGCAACTAACTAGTACACTAAAGCTGCTTTTTGAAACCATCAGCAACTGTAGTTCATAAGGATCACTTCTTATTGACATTCACTGGGAAATCAAAAGAAGGAAAGTATGACCAGGACTGAAAATTCAAGGAGACAATTTTAGTCTTAAAAAAAGAAGTAGGTTTCTTTAAAATTTTAATGGCTTCTAAAACATATGCATATGTATGTGTGTGTATATATATACACACACAAATATATGTAGTATGTATATATACACATATATATAGCTACATCTACATCTGTGTGTCTTAAGATTATGAAAACATTTTCCTAAATTGTAAGAAGTTTCTTTTCTCTGAAAAAAAAAAAAACCCAAAACATTAAGCACCCTGTAAGTGTGCCAATTCCTGCTTTAAATAAAAAAAGAACCACTGACATTGTTTCCAGCCCGCCAAAATAAACCCACCCTGACTGCTGAGATGTAAACCAATGGGACATATGTGCGTGATAACCCCATTCCAGAGTAATCCAGACACAATATTAAGGGGTAATTTGAGAAATAAAAAAGTTTCATTAGCTATAAATCAAAACACATTTTATGCCTAGAAGGAGATTTTGAGCTTTCTTCTTCTTCCTACCTCCTTCCTGTACCCTCTATTACAACATAATCAATTAGGAATGAGTTTGAACCAAAGCCAGGGTGCCAAGCAGCCCTGAACACCAAAGAAAATTTGAAATTGTGTTTATCCAGAGTCAGTCTGTGACTACACATTTCTGTCAAAATTTTAATAAACTCCATTAAAGTATGTTTGCACAGAAGGCAGGTTTCATTTAAGTGAAAAGGCTTTTGCACTTGACACAATTGATTAGTAGTAGCTTTCTGTACACTCTCCTACCCTTTCTCACTTGCAGAGCAATGTGCTGTGTCTTCAGGCTCCTGCACAATGGTTATTGCTACAACATTTAATTCACATTTGCAGTTAGCCAGAATGCTACAGTCAGCAATCACAATTCATCTGGAAAGCAACAATGCATTAAGCTGTGATAAATTAATCACCTGGAAACTTGCGAACATGTCCTAAGGAACTTATGGCTGCCCCTTAGCAGGGGATTTTTTTCCACTTTATCATTTTAATAGTTTAACCTCTCAACACTAGGGTGACAGTGGCAAAACTTACCTTTTTTCTTTTTCCTTATTAAAAAATAAGGAAAGTTGAAGCACACAAAGGAATGACTACATAGGACCCCTGTGTCTGAAAGGGAAATTAAGGCTGAATCCTCTCAGTCTTTGGTGGATTCATTAATTACTGGACAATTGTTCCTCTTGGGTTATTTTCAGCCACCATATTCAGCCATTTGAGAGGGGAAGGAGAGAGAAGAATTCTATTGCCACTAGGAATAAAAAGACCACATTCAGATAAAATAAAAAACGGCTGAGATCCTTGCTCAAACCTCAAAGGCCTGCTGAGGTTTGAAAAAGTTCAGTACACTCTTTTTATTTTCTTTGTCTACTGCAAGGGAACTTCCTGAGAGTGGCAGGAACAGAAGAGTGAAAAATGCTACATGAACATCCGTGAATAAATTTTGTAAAAAATACAGACTTTTGGTGCTTCTGGGATTTTTTGTTGTGTTTTTGTTTTTTAGGTTTCTTCTTCTTTTTTTAATGATTATTTTTGTTAGGTTTCTATAAACAGAAAAGGCAATATCAGCAAAGTACACTCAGATGCAATAGATTTCTGAGTATCAGGCCTCAAGAATGCTGTGGTGAACTAGACACAGAGATCCCTGGGCTCCTGATTTGCAATCAGCCCTGTTGGGTGGACACTGGCATTGCACAATGACTTCAGGAAGGCTCTACAGAGTCCATGCTTTTAATTGACATCACATACTTTAAATCTTGCATGATAGTTGTCAAATATATGGAAAAAAAATAGTATAGAAAGAGAGGAGGTACAAACTCAGTACCTACAAAATCTTTCCATTTTACTGGTGTTCTTTCAAACAAAAATTTTGAGAGTCATAGAAAAATCAGAACCACTTCTGGAATGGCTGGATCAGTTATCTGTTGTTTATATATTTTTCAGATTATTTGCAAAATAAAAGTTAAAAAAAAAAGAGCATATACATGTAAGCACATCAATTTTGTCAACTTCAGCCTTCCCCTGGAAATTCAGAAATCAAAGGAACATCTCTTTGTAATGTCTGAGTGAAATCATGCTTTCTGAGTAAAACATCTGACACCCAATAAATGCCATAAACTGTCATGACAATAACGTTCAAGTATTTTAGTAAATTATACTCCGTTTCTTACTTCAAGGTTTTAAAGAAGTCACACATGTTCAAGGTTTTTCAGAGCCACAGTGAATTTTAGGCTGCACTAGACAGTCGCTTTATTTTATTTAGTAAGTCAACATTTTAATATCTATATATGATAATTGTAAGAGAGCTTGCAACTGAAAGATCCTGGAAGCTTTCTAGGCTAGGTAAAATGAGTTACTGCTATCAGCCCACCATCTAGAAACCTTAGCAATTCAATTAACACTAATTGAAATGGTAATTGTTAATGTCAGCTCAAAGACCACAAAACAAATGATCCTGAAATCTGAACTGTTCCCTTATCTCTAAAATTCAAATTTACATCCTGGAAATGCTTAATGACTCAGACATGCATTTGTTGGCAACTTTATTGGAAAAATTAGTGGAAATGTATCAAATAAAACTAGTAGAAGTCATGAATGTACTACAAGGTATAACTCTGCACTAGTAGGAAGGAAAGCAAAATGCCCAGATGCTATCTGTTAATTTAAGACAGATTTAAGTTTCTCTAACTAGAAGTTTATAGCATAAGCTTCTGCTTCTGAGCTCAGGTTTCAGTTCAGGTGTCTAGCAATTGGCACCTAGTACCATTTTAGGTGACACATGAAATCCTGCCTGGTGTCCAGCTGCTGCTCCAAAAGGTCACAGATTTTCTATGAATCATACATCATTTTTGCCAGCTACACATGCAAGATTAGGATGTCATGGAGCATCTCAAATGACGGTAAATACTAAGGCTGAGACAAATGAATCATGCCCACACTGTCTAGTGTCCTTTCAAGAAAGCAGAGATCTTAATTCAAGGAACCAGTCTATCAGCTTCTGAGTGCCCACATGTAGGCAAGCAGTGCCATTTGAGATGCCTTTGGGTACCTGGTCTGGTCTCTAGATGCCCTAAGAAGACACACATAATTGCCATCTTTCTGCAAATATCACAAACAAGCTTGCGTACCTCAAATGGCACAAGATGCCCATGTATGGAGAGCTGAAATGAGCCCATATATTTCTGAATTTGGAACTATATGAAGTTTGGAACTACATGAAGTTAATCCTGTCATTTATGTCCTTACTTAGAAGTATCTTCTGGCTGTATTCTCTGACTTAATACCAGAGATCCATGCAAAAGAGAGATCAGTTTTCTGTACTGTGGATACAGCAGTCAAAATGAGAATAATAAATGATATTAGTGCATGTGGATCTCAGAAGTTTAAGGCTCCAACCTTAACCTCAAATCTTACCTTAGAGGTTTATTTGAGCAGCTGACTTGTTTGGATTGTTGATGTACATCTGTCTTTCAGAGAATCACAGAATCATCTGGGTTGGAAAGGACCTCTGAGATCATCAAGTCCAACTCTTAATCCACTGCCACTGTGGTTACCAGACCATGGCACTGAGTGACACATCCAGTCTCTTTTTAAAAATGTCCAGGGACAGAGAATTCACTACCTCCCTGGGCAGTTCCAATAATTTTTTCCTGATATCTAACCTAAGCCTCCCCTGGCAAAGTCCATGCCCTCTTGTCTTACTGATAGCTATTTGGGAGAAGACACCGAGCCCCACCTGGCTCCAACCTCCTTTCAGGGAGTTTTAGAGAGTGATGAGGTCTCCCCTGAGCCTCCTCTTCTCCAGACTAAACGAACCTAGCTCCCTCAGCCATTCTTCATAGGACTTTTTCTGGAGTCCCTTCACAGCCTCCTTGCTCTTCTCTGGACCTTCTCCAGCACCTCAAACTCCTTCCTGAACTGAGGGGCCCAGAACTGGACACAGTACTCGAGGTGTGGCCTCACCAGGGCTGAGTACAGGGGAAGAATCACTTCCCTGGACCTTTTGGCTACTCTGTTCCTGATCCAGGCCAGGATGCCATTGGCCTTCTTGGCCACCTGGGCACACTGCTGGCTCCTGTTCAGCTTCTTGGTGATCCAAACCCCCAGGTCCCTTTCTGCCTGGCTCCTCTCCAGCCACTCTGTGTCCAGCCTGGAGCTCCCCATGGGGGTGTTGTGGCCAAAGTGCAAGACCCAGCACTTGACCATGTTTAATCTCATCCCATTGGAATCAGCCCAGCTCTCCAGTCTGTCCAGGTCCCTTTTTGGAATGTACATCCTAAGCTATCATGGTATAGAATGCACAGACAAAAAAAAATAAATAAAGACACAGAGAACTTAGGGTCCAGTCTTCAGCAAAAGGAAATTCATCAGTGCCCTGCACTTGGCTAAGAATCAACCTTTTTTATTGAAAAATGCCCAGCAGAAAATCCATTTGCACCATTACTGGGAGATGTGTGTACACATGACACCTGGTGTGCTTCAGAAGGATACCATAGGACAAATGAGTTTCCTAAATTTGTAATTTATTGAGACTGAGGTCCAGAAAGACACTTAAGTATCTGAATATCTTTCATCATTGCTGAGAAAGAGAATAGTCCCTCAGTCCTGCAAGAGCTAAAATATCTTATTCTAGCTTGTCAGAAAACTACTTTCTCTGGCTGATCTAGTAAGCTGTTCTACCCAGATGGAAAACACTCTGCACTTTCATATCCTATGTCATTCCACTGTTCTGTTTATTTTGCTCATTAATGAGAATGCCTTCAGAGTAGTTTAGATGTAATCAAAATATTGTGATCTCCCCACCTTCAAAAGTCTGGCAGAACATAAAACATAGGTCAATATAGCTGACCAGCCAAAGAACAGATTATCTGTGATAGACAGATAGTGTCATGTTACTCTTGCAAAACAATTTTCTGCATGTGTGAGTGGCAGGAGGGAATGCGTTAGAGAAATAAACTTGCTGAAAAATAGGATGCATTTGTAAACACAAAATGCTCATGTAGGAGTTGCACAACTGAATAACTTCCTATGAATGCCATTTGAAAACTCACTAATATACACAAAATAAGCTTTTAAATGAGGATTTAATTATAAGATGACAAGACATTTCCTAAGCAAGTCCAGCTTCAGAGAATATCAGAAGTCCCCAAAGGTGTCAATCTATGAATGAAAAATCATGTGAGTTAAAATTTTTCAGGACAGCAGTGGCTTCAGACATCAAATTTATCTTGACTTATTGCTCACATAATTGGTGAATGGTTCAATATTTCACACAGAGCAATAAATGAGATAATTCTGGTAAACAATTACAACTATACCAAGTGTTACAGTAGTGCTACAGATCATCATTAAATAGACACTGAAGAGGTCTAAATATGAACTGGACCATGTGCAAATAAACAAGAATATAGTGTATATTCCTATAGTTCCTTCTCTGGAGGCAAGTAGGAGATTAAGTAACTTGATGAATGATAATGGAACAACAAATCATGGCAGTAAACTCAGTCCTGCTGTAAATACACTGATGAACAAATGTGTTCTTGTCTGGAACCATATTTAGAATGCAAGGTCTCCATCCTCACACTGCATTCATTACTTCTGTTTCACACTAAAGCAACTCCACTGCTTTCACTAAATGGAGCATTTTGTTTTCTTAAATAAATGCCTGACCGTAAAAAAAAAAACAAACACAGAGCATAGCATGAGGAGCACAGCTTCCTGTTCTGATTCATCCTTTGATTTCACAAGCCCTATTTCTGTCAATAATCATATTTAGAGTACGACAATTTCAATTCCCCAAAGCTCTGCATTTTTATGAGTGAGCAAACTCCTGTTATCAAAACAGAGTCTTGACTTGGCTCTGCAGTTTAGCTGACCTAACACACTTGACCGCGGTTCTTGAGAAATTACAGCAGGTAGATTGTTTTGAGTCTGGGAATCCAGGGTTCCATCACCCCATGCTTCAGGCTCATAAGCAAAGCTAGAAATGTGAAGTTTTTGCTTTCAGTCCAAGTTTCTTGGAACCTTCCTAATGCTGTTATTTTTCTCCTGGAGATGTGACACAGAATCTCTCAGAGGTTCAAGAAATGCTGGGTGTAGAGGGATGTACCATGGGATCCCAGAGTTCCTACAGTGGTTCAGTGTTACCAGAAATGACTGGAGTTTTCACTAGCACATTCTTGAATTCTCATTCTCCAGCTATCAACATGAGATTTCTCTTTTGCATACTGAAGATCATGCTGTGGCCATTTTCCTGGATGTCCTTCCTATGAAAAGCCCAGGCACAAACAACAACTTGCTAAATTCCAAAGTTTCTGGAAGATTGACAAAGTTTAGTCTAAATTGCAATCAAATTTTTCTGATTAATCAAAATAGAGTTAAGGATTTAGGGGGGTTAGCAGTCTATCTTTTAAAAAATAATAATTCTTAGTTCTATTTATAGAACTATTTTTCCACAGCTTCATAGCTACATAGTTTTCATGACAGATCTTGATTTCATCAGCATCATAGTTTATCACTAACTGGCAGGTCATGCTATAATTGTTATTTCCTGCTAGCTATTAGGAATTCTGAAAATTTGCCCTTCTCTTTCTTTGTGTCCAAAGAAGTTTCATCAACATCAGAAGTGTTTGTATCGGATACAAGGGGAGGAAACACATTCAGTCTGAGTGTCAGGAGGAGACAGTGTTGAACAGAATGTTCAAATTTACTTAATGTCTGCAGCAGCCTTCACATCCCAGAGTGGTTTCCTCCAAAAGATTGCCCTTTCTTCACTCCCAAAGAACAAGTTTCCTGCTCCCATACAGATGTTAATGAAATTGATGTGGAAGTTACTGAGATTCCTCCACGTATTTTAAGAAGAGTTTGGTTAGAAGTATAATACATCCCTGTTCTGATCTCACAACATGTAGAATCACCAGTATGCACAGTGATGAGTACAAATCACAATGTCTTGCTGAAAACAGTCCAGATTAAAAAACTTCAACCTTACTCATCTGTGCATCTTTACCCAGCTTCTTCTGGGACAGAATTTTTGTTTTCATGAGACAGACATTCAGATAAAGGACCATACTTTAAAGGCTATACGAAGTGTATGCAAAATAAAGATAAAGCCTCTGTCACTTCTAATTCTGCATTAAACTGAAGCAACTGTAGCACAGAACCAGGGTTACAAGAGGGCCATACAGAAAAAAATAAAATGTTCCATATATATGGTGAGCAACTGGCTGACAGGTCAAGCACAAAGAGTGACAGTAAATGGGATAACATCAAGCTAGTGACCAGTCACTAGTGGGGTCCCGCAGGGCTCCATCCTTGGGCCAGTACTCTTCAGTGTCTTCATTGATGACTTGGATGCAGGACCGGAAGGGATTTTAAGCAAGTTTGCAGATGACACAGAATTAGGAAGAGTGGTCGATTCCCCTGAGGGCAGACAGATCCTGCAGAGACACCTTGACAGGTTAGAGATGGACAATCACCAATCACATGAAGTTTGACAAGGACAAGTGGTGAAATTCTGCACCTAGGATGGGGCAACTCTGGTGGCAAGTACAGACTGGGGAATGAGTGTTGCAGAGAGGGACCTGGGGGTCCTAGCTGATGGCAAACTGAACATGAGCCAGAAGTGTGCCCTGGCAGGCAGGAGGGCCAACAGTGTCCTGGGGTGCACCAAGCACAGTGTTGCCAGCCAGTCAAGGGAGGTGGTTGACCCACTCTACTCTGAACTGGCACGGCCTCACTTTGAGTACCGTGTACAGTTTGGGGCACTGCAGTATGGAAAAGACATCAAGCTTTAGGAGAGCAACCAAAAGAGAGCAACAAGGACGGTGAAGGGTCTGGAGGGGATGACTTATGAGGAGTGGCTGAGGTCATTTAGATTGTTCAGTTTGGAGAAGAGGAGCTTGAGGGGTGACTTCATTGCAGTATCCAGCTTCTTCATGAGGGAAAGAGATGGGATTGGTGATGATTTCTTCACTCCTGTGACCAAAGGCAGGGCTAGGGAAAGTGGTAGGAAGATGAATCAAGGGAAGTTATGGTTAGATATCAGGAAAACAGGGCAGTTGAGCAATGGAACAAACTCCCCAGAGAGTGTTCACACCGCCAAGCCTGCCTGAGTTCAAGAAGCATTTAGATGTTGCTCTCAGGCACATGGTGTGATTCTGGGGGTGCCCTACAAAGGGACAGGAGATGGACTTGATGATCCTCATGGGTCCCTTCCAACTCAGCATGTTCTATGATTACGTGATTCTATGAAATGTAGAAAAGAGTGGAAACATACAGTTAATAAAGACAATGTGACATTCCTCTGTCTCCAGTTCCGAGTAAATAAAGAACCCCTTCTCTCTTTCCAACAAATCAATCAAACTGCACCACAAGTACGACACCCTATTGTTTCTTACGGATTCTAGAATGAATGTAAAGTTATGTGTGTTTTGCTTGGCACAACTGATTCTTCTCCTTAAATCCCACCAGCCAGGTCCCAAACCTTATCTTTCTCTGTCAGAATCTCCTGCAAGTCACTGTTTTCCAGTTGAATGGTGTCTCTGAAAGCTCTACCTCACTTCTCATTCTAGGCATGTGCAGGTATATTGTGTTTTTCTGGTGCATGAGGAAGCGCTGTCTGTTTTCAACTCCCTTGCTGTCTACACTCAGCAGCCACTAGCATTTTTAAAGAAAAGTTGGACTATTTCCCTCAGCCTCCTTCTCCAGATCTTGAAATGTGTTGAAGATATGTGAGAGGATAACATAAAAGCTAGCAAGTATTAATATTAATGTATTTTACACCATCCAGAAATAAAGGGGCCTTTCTTTTAGACCTCTCTCTACTGCAGCATATTTATAGGAAGCTTCAGGAGTGCCTGCTCTGCAAGAGGACAGCCAGGAGCTGGACTGATGGGCTGGGGCCATGATCTCACTAACAATGGATACAGTCCTACAGAGCTGTTAAAAAGAAGAGAAGAAGAGGTCTGAGAACAGTAGTCAGGGTCAGCCAAATAATCCGGTGATCATTAGGAAAGTCTGCTGCAATGAGACAGACCAGAGGTCAAGATAGGAATTCAAGTCACCAGAGAAAGGTCAGTATCATCAAAGGAGGAATGGTAATGTCTATAGAGAAGCCCAGGCAAGGACCAAAACCAGGGACATGACTGAGTGCAGCTCCTGGACAGAGGAGGCAATATACAAGTCTTCTCACTGTTTTGTCATGCACCTTGCTGTGTTTACAGAAGTCTGAGCCAGTTACAGAACTTCAGTGTATCACAACTGACCCTGAACACAGGCAGCCAAATACCTAAAAAGGGGTTACTGAGCCTGTTGATGCACTGAAGGCCTTGACACCTTGGTCACGATGCCATTTACTTATCTTTTAATATGTTCTTCACCAAATGCCCCCAGAAAGGACCGTGGCTGGCAGAAGCCCACATCTTTCTCAAATGGGATTGGTGAGAGTTAGTACTGCATAGCTCAGTGGCTGTGGATCAGCCCTACAAGCTTTGTCAGAGGTTTTTCTGGATAGTTTCACATAGCTACAGTGATGGAATAGAGAAACTGAGATTTGACACTGACACATTAGTATAGTATTTAGGATGGGCTCAAACATCCATCGTGCTGTAAGAGCTCAAAAGTCAAGGCATGCAGAATGCCCTTATTTCCTGGGACGTTGGATCTTTTAGGCTTAGAGAAGGACAGGATCTGTTACTGAACTGCTTATCATAAGTGAGCTGCTTATTAAGAATTTGTGACTGCACTGGACCTCTATTCCATTCCAAATTCTTGCCTTCATTTTAATAGGTGATTTAGATACACCCTTGTGGAACTATAATGTAGAACTCATTGCTGCAAATATTAATGTAAAAATATTACTATTCAAAACCCAATACAGTTATCACATGAATGGGAAACAAAAGCCATGCTGAACCCATAAAAATCTTCCCATTGCAACATCTGTGCAATTTACTCAATATTCAGGCAAATTAAATTGTATCTACTTGGTCATTACTCACTTAGCAGTTAACTTTTTTAAACGTGTCCTTTGTCTAGTTCAGTAGTAAATATATGTTTGATCCAGAAGTATTGCTTTTATACACTGTGGTCATGCTCATGATTTCTCTACTTGGTTTCAGACACATGTAGAAATAAAAAATACAGAAAGGGACTTGTGAGTGTAATTGGTCTGCAACCTATGTATGTTAAAATGAAATAATACTAAAGGTTAAGGAAAAGGTCTGTTTACAGTAATTATGGCTAAGTGTTGAACTCCTGCAGCAGAGTATGTGAAACAGTGAGTTCTGGCAGAGAAAGTCTTGGGATTTTGTGGGTTTTCTTTAAAATTCAGTATAGGAGAAGTGGATGCAGTTGCTTTACTTGAATGAGTCTCCTAGTGCCTTAAACTGATATTTGGTGTCACAGTGTGTTTATTTCAACAATGTTAATTGCATTCAGACATTTCTTTTTGGTCGCATTGAAATAATAAGGTTGCTGGAAGTCTTCTATATGCTCGTTTCTTCTTCCAATTTCTTATTTGCTTGAGGCAAAAGATTTTCCAAGAACCTCGTCTGTGATTAAAGATGCAATAATTTGTCCCAGAAAAAGCAATAACACCATCCAGCAGTATAACATTCCCACTTCTTAATTAAGGTTCTGTACTTTTGTTATGCATTGACAGTAACCAACATACACATAGTTCTGCATAACTATTCCACAGGTTCATTAGGGTCTGTGCATATATGTTTTCCATTTGAAACACATAGCCATCCAAGCCTGACAAGTCATTTCAATGAAACGAAAACTTTCCTAAAAAATGCATAGTAACCTAATGATGAAGACAAATGAACATTTTAGAAATATGGAACTTTGTGGAGACCATCATCTTTCTACATTAATCATAGAACTAAAATGTTCATAATATAAATCTGGGAAATCTATAACAAAAACTGGAATAAAATTAATATATTAAAAATGGTTAAATTCTGCTCCTAATATTACTCAATATATATCACAGTTAGTTTGAATAGTATTACCTTGAGATGACTTTGTTCAGCCTAGAGAAAAGGAGGCTCAGAGGTGACCTTATAGTGGCTTTCCAATATCTGAAGGGGACCTACAAGAAAGCTGGGGTAGGGCTTTTTACACAGGTGTGTAGTGAGAAGACAAGGTGCAATGTTTAAAACCTGAAGTGGGGAGATTTGGGTTAGACATCAGGAAAAAATTCTTCCTTGTGAAGATGGTGAGACACTGGAACAGGTTGTCCAAGGAAGTTGTGGCTGCCTCTGGAACAGTTCAGGGCCAGGCTGGATGGGGTTTTGAAAAACCTTGCCCAGTGGGAGGGCATGCAGGGAGGGTGGGACTAGGTGATCTTTAAGGTCCCTTCCAGTGCAAACCATTCTATGATTCAAGTGATTCTATGATCACACTGTGATTAACAGGACATTTTATGAGAAAATTTTCCACAATCATCAACTGAAAGCAAAAGTATGATGTTTAGTTACTATAGCCTAAATAACATGAGAGCTGTAGAAACAAAAAATTGAGACATTTAAGAAAGAAGACTTGCCATGATAAGCTCTTCATAAGAGTTCACATGGACAGAGAGACATGGAGGGAGAATTAGTTGTTAAGTAGATTGAAAAAAACCTGGCACGTACATGGGGTTGAAACACCCCCTGAAATGGGTAACTTTCTAGTGCCTGTTGACTGGCCCCAGCAGTGGAGTGGATGGTATCCAGATTCCAGAGGACTTCTTCTGCCTCGTCAGACATCTTCCCCAGCTTAAACATTTCAGCAACTGCATCAGTTCAGAATTGTATTTATGCTCTCTGGCAAGTAGGTGTTTTGTATACTGCTTCCTCCACAGTCTAGAAAATTGAAATTCATTTCTCCAAAAACTGACCTAACCACCTATAACTGAGATTTCAAGAAATCACCATGTAGTCCCCCTGTTGAGAATACATTACTGTGCAGAGACTGATACAGAAAAAAAGAGAGAAATGACAGAAGGTCGATTTTAGCCTAGCTGCAACAGCATCAGCCTGGATTGGGTTGAGGACAATGCCTTGAAGTTAAAACCAAGAGTTTCAAGAATCTCATTGCCACCCAACCACTCATCTTTTAAAATCTTTTTCTTTATGAGTATGGTACTTAAATACCTCTTTGGGACTGGATATTCACATGGTCCAGAATACATCAGAAAAATTCATCACCTAGGTCCTGTTATACCAAGGACAATGCTGAGTCAAAGCCATGAAAAATATCTTAGGAGACAACTCAGGTCTATTATAGTTTAGGCGTGATGTGTTGTTCTGAATACATCCAGTGAATTAGGAAAATTCAGTCTTCAAATCAATCTTCTTTGTGGTCCTATGTGATTCTCTTCCCTTAAGAAAAAACTTAGTAAGGTGAATTTTATCACTTTTATAGGAGTGTTTTACTAATAAATTTCCAGTAACATTTATAAAATAATATTATCTGCATATTAAAGAGGTCAGAGACACAGAAAGGAATCTTGTTCCTAAATCTAGGAATGAAATAGCCCAGTAAATTTTACAAAGAGAGGGAAAATATAGATAAATTTCAGCAGCATCATGTGAGTTCCCTCTGCCAAGTTACAGGGAATGAGAAAATCAACCAAATCTAGGGAGAAAATCAACAAAGACTATCTAGGGAAAAATTCATCCAGAGCAGGACCTTGAGATGTAAGTAGTTTTAATCTTACTGTAAAAATGAACAGAAAATATTTTACTTTAGAAACTTCCTAGGATATGACAGATGCTTTAGCTGTACCCACAAAACAGCTAAGAAATGATGGAGCAAAACCTTAAGTGTGATCCTAATAATTAATTTCATTTTCTGAGATTTATGAATTGTAGCTTTGCTACTGAAATAAAGCAAACTTTTTTTTTTATTTATTTCAAAACTTTTTTATAAAGCTGATTCTGAGTACTGTTGCAGCTTCTAATACATCTCTGTCCTTTAGGGCAGTGATTTTTAAGTGCAGGAAGCTGAAACACTTTCAAAATAATCAGAACACTTTGACACATTCCCCAGGGTTTCTAAGAAATGTCTTGACTGAGTTGAATGACCCAATCTGAGGGCTGTTAATTCAGGAAGCTAAAGAGAACACTGTTAGGTAGTAGCCAAAAAAGCTCTACAGTGTCCTTATACTTGACCCATGAGTGTCCCAGGAGACTTCATAAGATCTGCCTAGAACTCTAGCAAGGTTAACTCTACCAAATCTTTGGTCAGCTTTCTATTAAGTGATTCATGGCTTAATAGTAAACCGAGTATTCCTCTTTCACAGATTTATATGTAAAGAGCTTAGCCATATATCTATCATCTATTTCCAGGTACTCAAGATTTATTTTTTTCCTTCTATAATAAAAAATATAATAATAATAAAGAAAAAAGTAATTTACTCTGCTGTTTACTACAACATCCTAGTGATGTGAAACACAAGCAAGGAAGCAAGGTTTTACTGACACATGATATCCAACATCACTTTAAACATCTCCATGTACATACATTCATTTTTTTATTGTATAAACCCATCTAGTAAAACTGTTTCTGTGATAAGACTGTTAAACTCAACAGAAAACATACTGTAATCAGAGTAAAATGGAATTATTGTCTGATTATGCCCTTTCTAAAAAATCATTGCCATTCTATGCTCCAGGGAGGCTCTGCAAGCCTTTCAGTTTCTGTGGATATAAGCTACAGAAGTTAGAATAATAAACAATTAACTGCTCCTTTGGCATGGTAGCTAGTGGATACTGAAATAACATGGAGTTCTTAAATGTCATATTATCAGCTCTGCTTTGGGGTTCTTTGGGGGTATGGAGGTGAGCTTGTATATTTCATTGTTGTGGTTTTGGTGGGGGTCTTTTGATTGTTTTTGTTTGGATCTTGTTTTATTCAAGGAGAATATTGTGAAAAGAAATTCAAAAAGATTGAACCTCAGGAGATTATCTTCCCTGAAAGCAGGGAACTATAGAGCAGTTTGTTTAAAGTTGTGTCCGGTCCAATCTTGAATATGTCCAATACTGAAGATTATAACCTTTATGGGCAACCTTAAATACCTATTTATTTGGTCTAATACATTCCATAGTCTTATTATTTTAATGCAATTTCATAAGGATAACTACTTTGGTAATCATATTCAGAGATATGCCTGAAGCTGCTACTGGTGTATCTACTTTGGGATTTGGTAACAACGCAATAGCAACAGCAAAAGTGTTGTTGGAATTAAATAATTTCACTTTGGCTTGATCTGCGTAAGCCTGACATCTTCTCCTGTGCTATGGAAGCAAGGTTCATTAATAATAGCAGGCACTGAAATATGAGAAATATTTTCATGCAAACAAAATTCAGCCACTAGTCAAAAGGCAGTAAAAAATATAAGGAGTAGTGTTGTGTTTTGGGAGCTAGGTGCTGCATGTGACACTTCTTTATAATAACGTTTTTTAAGAAAAACACACTGTATTGGTAAGCTCACTGAGCAGCCCAGGATCTTGGAGGAAATATGTTAGTCCTTGGTCTGCAGATTCATGCTCTCCAAGAAATTGTAATCTCGTCCTCCATGTGAATGTTGACCCATGTGTACCATAAGAAGTATCCAGCTTTTCCAACAGGATGCCCTTTCCTCCTTATCCAGGACCTAGGTGATTTCTGTCAATTAACTGTTGCTGAGTTCCATTAAGTTTTATTGAGAAGGAGTGGCCAGTATGATTTGTATGATTTTTTGTATGATTTGTATGATTAAGCATAGAGAGAACAAGTCCTAATAAGAAAGAGTAGACATGTCTCATGAAAAAAAAAAAAAGGAGATGAATTAAAAATAAGAGGAAAGAAAAAAATCTAATCTGATGGAGTGATAACAGACATTCACATGGGAATCTAGCAAAGCTGAGCTCCTTTTTCAGTCAGTGGGGAGAATTAAGCATTTCTAAAATTCAGTTCAATCTAAATAAAATACTTGGAACAGGTTAGATAAATTATGTTACACAAATGCTTCCTTCTCCTCATGGACTGTAAATGGTGTCTAGGGTGACCAACTCAGCTAATGACACTTGTTGATACAAATGCTTAGAGCTAGGTAAGAAAATCCCACCCTTGCAGTCTGCAAGAGGATGCCTTTTCCAAAAAAATGTTTTTTCTCTCTCTCTCTGGGGTTAGATGAAATTTCTGGGAAATCTGTTTTATTTATCCCTTTGCAGGCTTTTGGATTCGTTGTCATAGGAAAGTGACCTACAATTACAGCAAAAACCTTTGTGTGTATTAGGAGCCTAGGAATGTTTAGGCCTCAAAACCTTTTTAACATCTTCAATGGTTTGCTTTTTTTCCTTAAGATTAAAAGGAGATTTACTACTATTTTGTGTTGCAGACCTAGAACCAATTTGTTGGTTTAATCCTCTCAGTTCTCTGTATTGACTTTTACAGAGGGAAATTCCCAGCAAACCATGCCATGCTGCTGATCATGTCCTCTACCATTAGTTCCCAGTGCTGGAACAGAGGAAAAACGTATGTGGCCATGAAAACCATACTGCTACCACTGTGCAGAGACCACAAGGAGGTGCCTGGAGGAACCTGCAGAAAAACTGCACAGAAAAAGAAGCTGGCAATGTTGTCTTCAGTTATGCAGAGTGTAAAAAATAACTTTGGATGAAAGATTACAGAATTCACAAGTTCCTTGTGTAGGAAAAGGCTTCTCTAAAGAGTAGAAAACAGGACTTCTACAATAAATTTAGCCTTTGTGAAGGTATGTAGGGTCCAGCCTTGAGACCTGAAGATGTATTTCACTTTTTCAGGGAAAATTTGTTATGAAAAAAACAAGAAAGGAAAGTTACAAGCAGAAAAAGTTGCACGTCACATTGCTGCTACTGCTGGGCAAAGGGGTGGGTGAGTAATAAAACTGTGATCCAATAATGATGTTGAGAAACACAGGCTAGTTCTCCCTCAAATGAGATTATTTCATAAGGTAGAATGACTGTTAAGAATAGAAAGTAACATTTTATGTTTCTCTTTAACTTTCCAAGTGCTCGTTTTAGAGTCTTTCAAAAACTGTTCTAAATCCGCTTACTGAGAACTACACAATACCATGTACACTATGTTAACAAGCCATCTGACCTCTTTGAAATATGTGCCTATGTAGCCTAATAATATTAAAGAAAGAGACTCAAATACAAGTGATAGAGTGTTTTATATCCGTGCAGAGAGAGAATCCAGTCATTTCGGATGTGGGGAAAGATACAAGGCCAGGTAGACCTGGGTTAGAAAACAGCTTCCAGTGGCTTCTGTGTTTGGTGCTGTGGAATTTATTAGCTTTGTTCTTGTAAATTCATGGGAGAGCTCTTAGGGAAGAAATATAAAAACTGAACCCACAGCAATACCAGGTGCACAGGATTAAACTAAATTTTTTTAAAAGTTCATATCAAGCAGACTCTATGAAGCACATAACTCTGATCTGTCCTTCCCTGGGCAAAAATTCAGTGAAAAGGGGAAAAAAATGATTTAATGTGTAAGTACAGAAGGTTTACAATTTTCCCTTCTGTATTTGACATTTAAATTGGATGGACATGGGCCAAGGACTGGAAGAGTAGAAGTTGCATGAGACAAGTTAATATGCATTGGCACAGAGCTTTGTGTTCCTGCTTGCTTGCATAGCTCCTGCTGTTGTTACAGAAAGCTCTCAATAACCTGTTGTAAGACTTGTGTACTTTAGCATTCCATGCTGTGGAGAGGTTTAGTGAAATGAAATCATACATTTCCCCTGGTATGGCTTTTCAAATGCCTTTTTTTTTGCTATAGAAAAATTATTTGAAAGATCTGATTTGTGCTGCAACTTCAGACCAAAGCAACATGTATGCACACATTTTTTTGCTCCTCTTTTTATTTGCAACTGTATTATTTCTATTAAAACCATTACTCCAACAGTGCTTAATATGGGATTTTCATATTCTACATAAAAATGACTGAAGTAAAAATATTCTGTGGTTCTTTCGCTGACCACAAGCTGTATACCATCATAAAGACCTAATGCTTTACTATTTTGAAGTTGAAAATATCATCTTTTTAATTAATTGCAGTACTTACTCTTGGATCCACTGTATCTCTCTCACTGGGAAAGATGTGTGCGCCTACAAGAAAGCTGGGTGCACATTTTTAGGATGTCAGGTAGTGATAGGACAAGGTGGAATGGATTCAACCTATAGGAGGGTAGATTTAGATTGGAAGTTAGAAAGAAGTTCTTCACCATGAATGTGGTGAGACACTGGAACAAGTTGCCCTGAGAAGTGATGGAAGCCCCATCCCTGGAAGTTTTTAAGGCCAGGCTTGGACAGGGCTCTGAGCAACCTGATCTAGTGGGAGGTGTCACTGCCCATGGCAGGGGGCTTGGAACTAGATGGTCTTAAAGTCCCTTCCAACACTGAAAATTCTCTGATTTTATGACAATAGGGTCTATTAGGTAGTCACTGAAGACGCCTTCTTGCTGACTGTGCTATTCTTTGGCAATCAAAAAAACCTGTAAATATTGTTAAAGGTAAAAAAGAACAAAACCATATGTAAAGAGCAGCCACATTGCCTGATTCATTGCATATATTTAGCACTTCTCACTTGTTTTCACTCCATTTCTTCCCCCCTTCCATAGAGTTTTTTTGGAAAAAATACTGGCCTGCTTTGTCTTTGAGAACTCCTGGGATCGTCATGTGCATCTTTGGAAAGAGAATGCATTGAGAAATTAGTGGAAAATAAGTACTATATCAGGTATCACAGTTTTCTAACAGTTCTGGGTTTCCCTAATAAAATATGTAATAGATTCTTACCACTTATATATCATCTTTCTTCCCAACTTTTATTCGGTTGGGTTCACCAATATTTTTCATGCATCTTTGCTCCCTTGATCTGCTATCTCCTGCCCCAGACCTCCTGCCAGTAGTGATGCAAGGTAGACAGAGTCTTGCAGCAAATTGGATGTACCCACACATGATGACAGCAACACCACCCAAACTACCACTACCATGCTTCTCTCTCTTTCACTTTTGCTGCTGCTACATCCTTTGTTGCTATTCTTTCTTCATTGCCTCCATTCATGGCAATGCTCAAGTGGTGCTTCAGGGAGAAGCTGAATTGGCCTACCTCATCCCCAAGCATTACCTGGCGAGGTGCTATCAGGTTCTGGACCACACTGCAGCAGACACTGGGGCATTGTACAAAGAGATGTAGCTCTCCCCTCATACAAAATGGCTTTACTTTATTCATGCCCTCTCTCAGGAGAAGTCTTGGCTCGTGCCATGCTTGAATCATGTCAGGGTGTTTATGGATGAGTGCTAATTGACACAAGCCAAAATTTTATTAAACATGTGAAAAATGAAATAGTATTTGTAGCTATAGTCCTTGAACCCGGTTAGTTGCTACTACAGATGCACTTTGACAGACCAAGGCAGTGAGGTACCCCTCATTTTTAGTTGCATGACCCCCCCAAAAAATACAACTTTAACATACACACAAATTGGCCTTTCAAATAAGTTCTTTTTGAGGGCAGAAGAAATGAACTGGTTCAACAAAAAAAAAAGTCTCTGAGGCTGGTTTTGACTGGATTTGGACTTGATGATCTCTGAGGTCCCTTCCAACCCAGTCAAATCTATTCTATGATTCTATGATTTCTTTCTTGTTCACTGCCAAATTGGGGGGTATGGGTGGAAAAGGATAAGCACACTGCTCTTTCAAAGAAGAAATCTAACTTAAACTTTGGGAACTTTGGGAAAAAGAGAAAAAAATATCTCAGCTTCAGAAAGGATGAAATTATATGCTGCAGTGTTTTAATTGCTCCTAAATTACATTCTCCTAATTTACATTGCTCCTAAATTACATTCATGGAAATTATTCTACCACTTTGAAAAAAGCCAACAGAAACAGTATTAATAGTTAATGGTTACCATTTAACGGTCTCCTGGGAAATTATTTTCTTGAATTCTCATGGTTGTCTGTGGTAATGTAGCAGAGTACCTGGTGTACATGGGAATGCAGGTATTAAGACTCCAGTTGTGTTAAAATTGCAGACAAAATTAATCATTTCATGTTACACCACGTGCACCCCATATACAAAGAAAATATTTTTCAATGAAAAAAAAAACCTTTACATTTTGTGAACAGAATGAATTCTGCAAAGACATATAGTAACACCTATTCCAAGTGCTAATTTAATCTGGTGTTATTAGCAAATATTATTTCCCTCCTGTTTGCCTCATTGGAAGTTTCTGCAAATCCTGCTTGCTGAGACAATTTTATCTGGGAATTGTGGCTTGGTAAATGTTAATATAGGTTCTTGTTAGTGTTCTAGGGGCCAAATCACTGTCGTGTCTGGTAACTTTCCATAGTATTTGCAGTGGACATAATCTTGTTTTACCTGGGGTCAAAATTACATTATTTATTGCTGTTTCTCAAGCATTCTAGGTAGTCAGAGCTAAGTCATGCAAAAACACAACATGGGAAATAAAATTTTGAAATCTTGCAACATGTGTCTGTTTCACAGAAAGAGATGAAACTAAAAGGAGGAAAAACTCACTCTTCAAGACTTTTTCCACGATTCCAATATAATTCTTCTCTTTTTAGGGTGATCCCTAACTCTGAATCTTAGATGTGCTGTAAAGTTTGTGCTACATGAGTGCACATACATTACTCTAATTTTAATTTCAAACAGTTTAGAGCTATAAATGACAATTTTATTCTAAGTAACAGAAATCCTGACAAGTAAAATTGAGCCAAACTTATATGTCTTCCCCTAACTTTTAAAATTTTTTTTTTACATTTTTTTTTTTAGTAGCATGGTCTGACCTCCTTCACCAGACTGAGTGATAGCTAAGTCCAGAAATCATCTATTTTTCCCTTGGTCATCCTTAAAACCCAAAATGATTAAAAAAAGATTAAAAAAAGTCCAATATGCTGAACATACACCCAGTTATTCTGAACAGTGCTGTCCTCTCCTCTTCCTGGCCTTTGGCTTGTGTTGAGCTTGCTGAAGGGACAACTATCCTATTACTCTTAAGAGTCCAACACCAGAAGCCTGCTAAAGCAAATCACAAGAACTCTTTGCACCCTTCCAACCCATTGTATTAGTTATTTAAGTAACAGAAATGAAACTGCAGCGACATCAGCTGCATTTAACAGCAGGTGAAGAAAATGCCCAGAAACAGAGATTTAGCAGAGTCCCAATCTATCCTCCACCATACTGATGTCTCATCCTACTATATTCTTCATATATATTTGCTCTTTGCTTGCCCAGTTTCTTTTATTTTGGTTCTATTCAACTGTTAGTGGATGATTTAGTACTTGGGAAAACAAAATGAAGAGTGGAAGTGAAAGGGAAATGTAGAGCTAAGTAAAAGCTAAGTTTCATAGTCAACTAACTAGAAAACAACAAAAAAACCTGAACTCAGATCTTTTGTATGGACTTGCTGTTTTTCCTACTTTGAATGTGAGTTTCACATAAAGTATATGGCCCATTCCCCCATTCATAGGAAAATACACATTTCTGCAAAGCATACTAATGGCAATTAGTAAAAATGGTAATCTGCAAACCCATACTTTAGATGTCAAGTTTTTTTTAGATTTTTTCATCTCTCAAACTGATGCAGACTTATCTGCTGGATGAAGGAGTAGGAGAATGCTGGGAACGTGTATCTAATGTAGCAGTCATTCTCCATTTCCACACTTATTCCCTACTAGCAAAAGGGTGTAAAATAAATTCACATGCGCAAAAAAATAATGACTTTAAAGGTCCCTTTCTCTTAATCTATGTCCAAAATGACAGCTACATACAAGAGCTTCTCCAGTTACTGTGAACTGGCTTTTGCACATCTATTCCTGTGTCATTACCCTTCAGGGCACTAAGATTGCAACTCTATGGTTTTTAAGAAGCCATGCAATGCATCACCAATCTCAGTGATGGTACAAGAAACATTTGCTTCTTTTTTTTCAAAATCTAATTATTTTAAATACATTTCATACTCCTGACTGATCTGGGACAGCACAAGAGGATCCCTCACATGACCAAAGCATGTCACAACTGGTATAGGTGGAATACATGGAGTAAGGATTCTGCCCCAAACTGATCATCCTTTATGCCAAGGCATAAATTCACCAATGAATAACCAAACCTAGGTTTCTTTACTAAGAAAAGTATATTCAGTCCAATACAAAGACCATTTCCATGCTCATGTGGTGTGTGTGGATGCTAAGAAAAGAATTCAGAGTGAAAAGGCAAGAATCAGTTAACACTGTAGATGCATCTTTAGTACCCTGTTTTGCAGCACCAGACTCACGAAAAAAAGTAATTACCTAATACATTACAATCACTTTCAAAGCATCAGAGAATCAGAGCATCAGAGAATCACAGACTAACAGAATCACAGCATGGCTGATGTTGGAATGGACCTCTGAAGGTCATCTTCTCCAACCCTTTGCTCAGGCAGGACCACCTAGAGCCAGTTGTCCAGGCTCTACACCTTCACAATAAAAAGTCTTTCCTGATGTTCAGATGTCATCTCCTGTGTTTCAGTTTGTGCCCATAACCTTGAGTCCTGTCACTGGGCCTGGTTCCATCGTCTTTGTACCCTCTCTTAATGTATTTATACACAGTGATATCCCAAAGATCCCTTTGAGCCTTCTATTTTGCAGCCTAAACAGTCCCAGCTCCCACAGCCTTTCCTCATATATGAGGTGCTCCTTGTTTCCATATAATTGAAATAACAACCACAAAGAACTGGAACTTACTAAGCAGACATCATGAGATTTTTTTGGCTTCAAAATATTGCTATATTTGTAGAACAGCCAAACACCAAAGGACAGTAGTTTTTAATTAGTCCAGTTCATTTATCCAGTAGTCCAAGTGTGTGAACAAGCTGAAAATCATGTTTTAAAAGTTTCACACAAGGACTGTGGACCGCATGACATCTGTCTCATTTCAACAGAACTTCCCCCAGAGCTACATATTCTTATTCTCCTTATTATTTTTTATAATGGAATATTTCAATACAGGAGGGAAATACAGTGATTTTTACCCTTCACGTTAAAACACGCATAAGCTCTATATTAGGTCCCTTTGCTTTTGTAACAGGCAGGCAGCCTGAGCTTTATTGTTCATTCTGGTTTGTGCTACTAGGAGAAACTCTTTGCTGACTGGTGTTTTACTGTGTCAGTTTGGACTTTGTTTATTTTTCCATTTTGGAGTTGTTTTTTCCCCTCACACAGCAATGACTACTAAATATTTAGCCAGGAACGTATAAGTTAGTCTAAGACCTACTTTGTAAAAGGAGACCATTGCACGAGATCAACAGTAGGGCAAACTCAGGCCACTCACCTCCTCACAGTGTGCAACAAATGGGCTTCTTTTTTAGGTATTCCCTAATTCTCCTTCAACAGACATCCTTCATCAGGGTTTTCTTGCCAGAGTATTGATAATGGTGTTATTGCTAGGAGCTCTGAAAGGCTAAAGAAAAGATGGGTGTGATCTAATTGCTTCCAGGTGTACATCAGACAATGATGTATTTGTGTGAGAAGAAAAAAAAAACACATTAATTGGGAAGAAACTGCTGTAAATCGAGATGCAGATGTGTAGGTGTAGCTTGTTGCCTCTGCTTGTGTAGGCTGTGGGAGAGAGAATAGATTAATAAATGTATCTCAGCCCTGTCTGTGGTCTTTTGTAGGGACAGAAAAGCTAGACAGATGAAGCTCTAATGCATATCAGGTACCTCCTAGTTTGTGTGTCAGAATTCAAGTCAGACTGTGGTTAAAAGGCAAAATAAAACATTCCTCCACTAGCAGACATTAAACCACTATATAATAATTTTGTCCCAGAGGGCAGCTTGGCAAAATGCTATTAATAAAGTGTAGCAAAGTAGAGAGCTTCCTGGCACAGCTTCTGAATACTGGCTGGGGTTACACAGTTGTAACTGGAGCTGTTCGGAAATGTTGTGGTGTGACTCTGTTCCATTAGAAAGCTAAATCTGAAATCTTCTGGTCACAACATTTGGTGAACATCTTCCACCAAAATCAAGGTTTTGAATCTTGGCCATTTGCTCTATCTAATGGATGACAGAGGTCCAGGCATGGAAGCCTCTGCCAGGGGATCAGTCCAGGAATGAGGGTCTCTGGAAACATTGCATCTCTGGGTCTGCAGCAATATGTCATGGGAACCTCCAGGGACTAGAGGGACTAGAGGGACGCCAGGGACTCTAGAGACTGAGACACAACAGCTGAATTATGTTTAGGCACAGGCACCTATGGGCATTTGGCAAAAGTGTCAGAATAAGGGGTAACACCATCAGGCCCGAGGCAAAAGAAGAACCTGCTGTGTGGTATGTGGCTCTTTTCCTTTGTGTTGCAGGGGAGTGGGTGTAGCAGCAAAGATTGCAGCAAAACTGAAGTTTATGCACCTTTTCCTGTTTGGAGGGAACTTGTATTTTGTGTGCATGTAAATCCTGGTATTTTTAGCAGGGCACTATTCAGAATAAGGGGCTTTTCTCTCATTCCCCACTTAACAGTTTGAATCTATTTTCCTTCTGACTAGAGTTCAAGACCATCAAGTGCAGCTCTGGTTTGGGTTGAAGCTATCCCTACATCCTCAAGTGACATATCCTCATCCCACAATATAATAAGATTTGCTGGGGGGTTAGCAAAGGGGAAAAATAATAGAAAATTCACTGGCTCCATTCTGCCACTAACCTGAATGAGTTTTTCTGTCACTGCTACAAGAATGCATTTTCTTGCAGTTAGAATGAAGGCAAAATTATGAAAGAAAAGGTAGATAACAAAGCAACAATCCCATAAAATGCAAAACTTGATAAAAAAGGAATACCAAGCACCTCTCTACTTCAGAAGTCTCAGATTCCTAATTCTTTGAGGTTCTCCATATTCCAACACCAATGACATAATTGGGCAGTGTACACCAGGAATCTTACAATGTAGATTTAGAATAGACCATTGTGTTTTAAAATGTAATTCTCTGGATTATATAAAGCAGTGATCCTCCTGCATCACAGATTCTGTATAAGCTACAGCAGGCATATCTCTTAGATATAGTTTATGTGTTGAAGATTTCACGTTAGATAATTTGCCACATCTTTTGGTGAGCTGTTGCAACAGTTCATAAATCACACTGCTAAAAATGCATGCCTGTGTGAATTTCTAGTCTGAGTTTGCCCAGGATTTGCTTCTGGCTACTAGATATTCCTGATCTGTTAAGTACCTACTGTCAGAAATCTCTACCTTCCCAGTACCTTGCAACACAGGATCACATGGCAGCAACATACCAAAGAAAAAGGGATATTTAACTGTTTGTGGTACAGGTACCTTGCATTCTGAGGTTTTCTCCTATTTTCATCCAGTACTGTCAAATCTATTGAGCCAAAGCTCACCATGAACAACGTCTTCTGCCTCACCACTTCCACTGCAAGACAGACAACAAGAAAAAATGTGAAACTTAACACTCTGGATGTATTTGTCTCTCTATCTTATCTACAGAGGGAGCTGGATGAACTAGGGAGACTGGACAGATTTTAGAAATTTGAATACGGATGGATCCCTCTGTACATGACACAGACTGTTCAAAAGGACAGCTAGTACTTAGATACTACAGTGATTGGCACTCTCGATTGCAAATACAGGGAACACATCCAGCATGCCTTCTGACTTGCTTTCTGACTGTCGGCTGTGACATTTTAAAGTGCCAGCATTGTACGTGCACTAGGAAGGCCTGAGGGAACCCAGAAATTTCTGACTGTAGCATAACTGAGAGATCCATGAATAGCTTGTCATTACCAAGGTTCATTTAGTTTTCCAGCCTGCATCTATCCAGGCCTGTACAGCAGTCAAAAGCCCTTGATTCAGCTGAACAATAGCATCAGAGGGTGAACCCACAGCACTGAGAGGGCTGACCACAACCACCAAGGGATGTGTGCCCACGTGTGGCTGGCTAAATGAAAGGGAGATGCTGGCACTGGCAGGCTGAGGGTCCAGATGTGTGCCTAGAGCCCTAAGGAGTCTAAGACAGGAACGGAAGGAAGGGGACCCGACATGAGCCACAAAACCAAGCAGTGATCTCACCATGTTTACAATGGAAAGTAAATGAATTAGGAGAAAAACAAGGCAGCAGCCTTATTATGAGCATAGTTCTCAGCATTGTGCGTGGAGAGTACTAAATGTGGTGAGTGAGGGGCTCTCTGCTGGTCTCTGTGGGAGAGTTTGGTAGTGTGTCAATGTGTCTTTTTATATCTCTTAGTGCAGAAAAAAATGTTGACCCTGGCTCTCTTCTAAAGGATTTCTACTAGATCATCTTTCAGTGAAGCACCGTGTGTTTGAGAATGAACAGGGATATCCAGGGCAGGGTGGAGTTCAGAGAATGGTGGGTAGCTGAAAGCAAATGCCTGATTCCAAAGCCATGGAGAAGCAAGCCAGGAACTTTATGGATCAAGGCCATAGCTAGAGCAATCTGCCTATTGTCACCACCTGCAACTAATTTAAATTCCAAAGGCCTAGTGGGACCTTAAGGCAACCCATAGACTTTAGCTATGCTTGACCAAGTCACTGAAAAGCTGTCCTTTTGTTGAAGGTGTTTTGCGATTTTTAAAGTGAAAACTGCTGTTGGGCAGCATCTTGGGAGTCAGCAATCTGAATCAGTGGAGTATTGTGGACCAAGGATCTCACAGAGGTCCCAGCTGAAGCAGCTGAATTATTTTTTAGAGTATTCCCTTCTCACTGGATCAGCGCCTGAAGGTACCTATAAACTGATGATTAAGTATCTATGGAGGAGCCAGACATCTGGGTTTTGTTCCCATTTAAGATAAAATGTCCAGCACTTTAGGTGAGCATCCTGATTACTGGAGTATTGTGTCCAGCTACAAGGGGATAAAATCTCTTCCCCTTCCTCAGATTTCTGAAATGCCCTTTGTCTCAAGCACTAAATTAAGTATTTTCTTTCATCATGTCCAAATTTATTACTATTTCTTGACTGAAGAAAGGCCAATTTGCAAACTGTATAAGTTCCCCAAGCCCACATACTGAGTGAATAAATAATTTTTAGAGGGAGGGAGAGGAGAACTGCCCTTCTCTCAAATAAATTGTGCTTCCAGTCAGAAAAGTCCCCTCAAAACAACCTAATTCAGCAGTACTGTGGATATCCTGCTGGTCAGATAAAATTTTTCTATAGTAACTCAGAATTTAGTGTGTGACACTACTGTGAATGTTGCTTTACTCTTTTCATGCTGCAATTTTGTTGACTCACTAGCCTTTTTTCTGTCATTAACTGGTTGTCTTCAATAATATTTAGATAATCAATGCTCCTGTACTTTTACAATATCTTTTTTATATGCAGAGTTCTTGCCTTATTATCATTTATATTTTTATATATATAAGTAGTATATATTTATAGGTATTTCCTAGTATAACAAGAGCTTTAGCATAACTACAAATGCTATTTTCTAATAAGTAGCAATCAAAAAAAAATTTGAATTATGGTAAAAATTAGACAGCCCTGACTTTCTCAAATGAAAAGAGAAGTTTGCTTCTGTGCTTAGAAAATGCAGATGGAAAACTGGAATCACTGGCAAAGCCCAGTGGCAGCATTGCCCTGCAAATCCAGTTTACTTTGCAGTACTTTAAGGTTATGGTGTTGGCTACTATAGGAAAAAAGATTTATAGCTGAGATGGATAATATGATCAGTGCAAGCTGGTTTTATTACTCACCACGTGCTCCCATACTCTGAAGCACAGCACTTTAGGAGGCCTGCTTGGGCTGATACTGGACTACATTTTTTGTTTATGGTCTGCTCTCTGAGATTTACTGTGTGCTCCTGGCTGGAGCTTGGCAGGCTGTAAACACCAGAGTTCAGGCAGAGAATGAATTTTTATCTCTGCCTGAGTCACGGAGACAGGGTAGGTGACCACAAAGCCCTGGGTTGGCCCAGCCACGCTGCTGAGTCAGTAGTGACATCCAGCAGCAGCTCGTGGCCTGGCATGTCCCACGGCACAGGCTCACATCTCCCCGGAATGCTGAGTTTCAGCAAAAATCTAAAAGAAGGGGACCTGACAGAAACCACAGGAGCAGACTTCTCCGGTCAGCACAAGCCTTAAGCGTGACGCACATGAGGAGGGCAGAAATTACTGGTAGGAATATAGATGGATTAGTTTACTTCAGGCACTTACTGTGGGGAGAAATTCATGCCAAGGGAGTAGTAAGTACAAACACACAAAGCGTGCTGTAGTTTGCTTTGTACGATTAATCTCCAAATACAAACATACCAGAGCTATTACAAATTGTAAATCCTGTAGTATGCAGGGTTTTTCCGGCATGTTTATAGCCCTCCTCTTGTTGGCAAGTGCAGAGAGATATGAAAACTCAGAGTTCAAATCATGAGATGAGCCACAAAAGAGCAAGAACACCAACTGATGCAGCTCATGGCTACAAGCAAGCACAGCAGTGTTGGCTGCATGGATGTTGCAGCAAGCCTGATTTTTCCCTTTTCCATCCTCCCCAGTACGTGATTTGTGTCCATCCCTTTGTCATGCCGTTATCTGTCATCCCTGAAAAATAGACAGATAGATAGATACCCATCTTTAAACCTATCCTATCTCTCAGTGACAATCCATCCTGTCAGATGCCTCAGAAAATGAGGGGTCAAAGCATGGACAGGAGCAAGCAGTCCCAGAAAAGGGGAGAAGGTGGCAGGTACTGAAGTCATGGGGGTAGTAGAGGAAAACTCCTATGGAACAGCAGTCTAGGCAGCCTAGTCTTTTATTCACTCACAAAACTTTGTGCATTGCCTTTGGGGAGGTACTGGAATTCCCAGTAGGAAGCCAGTATGTCTTTGTGTTAGCTGTTGCACACACATACTGTGAAAAAGATGGTTCATGCTCTGGTCTGGTTAGAACTGCAGACTATAATCAGTCTTGCTTTTTTGGATGTTGCAACAGTAGCTTGCGATATCACTGCCTCCTGGTGTTTTTAGGAACTCTCTCATCAAGTTGGCTGTCCTTCCCACATCAGTAAGTGCCACACAAGCATCCTTTACCCAGATTATTACAACTCTCAAAGTCACTCAGTCCATTCTGCTGCTACCTGATCTTTTACTATGTCTCAGTTACAGAGGTGATGAACACTATGTCATGGACAAAGACAGCTCTAGGTTGTGTCTCCTCTACTAGTGGGCATCTGAATATTCTTCAAAATCAGAACAAAATGGCAAGACCTTGCTTGACCTGATAATAAAAAAATATAAAGTACTTTAAACATTAGGCAGAAATTCACATACACAGTATAAACCCAAGGTCTCATATAACACTTCAGCCTTCTCTTTAAAAGTGATGCTGTACACCTGGAAATCATGAAGATGATTCAGAATCAGTGCTATACTGCATCATTAAATTAATTGCTGTAGGATGTGTCATGTTTGTCTAGTGCAGGCATAGATTATGAAGTGAAGAAGCTTCAGGAAACAGGTTCATCTTACAGATCAGGATAGTCAATGTAAGTATCTGAAGGCTGGAACTTCCCCTCTCACCACTAGTGATCTAGTACATATCATCCAAAGAGCTATGCAGCTCTCTAAACCATGAAGCGTTTTCAGTCAATTGATGGGCACTATAAGCAGTACTACTGAGTAGGAGCTTGGCTTGGTTCATCTGGCTTCTCACATGAAGCTAGTGTCATCTGAGATGCTTCAGGTTGTCCTGCCTGGTCTCTTGCTACCACTGCAAGAGATTACATTTGTCACTTGGGGCCCCATGTCTCTCTGTTCCTGACCTGGACACCTTCTGACACTTCATGTTATAGGATACACATAAAAGATCAAGGCAGCTGAAACCCCTCCCAGATATTTGTTTTCTTACAAAAAGTGTCACAGCAGGAGACAAGACAAGCAAAAACTTCAGTTTGTGGGTTGCACATACATGCTCATTGGCACACAGTCTGTTCTAGGAGTGTGGTCTACAGAAGAGTACACAGTCCATGCCTTGAGGTGTTCACAGCCAAATGTCATGATGCTGCCAGTACTGTCATGAATAAATTCACTGAATGGTCCTGTCTTTATGAGAAGCTGCAAGACCAGGAAGAACTACGGACAGTGAACTGAAGACCAGTTTGTGGTTAATAAAATTCTTGCAGGAGCTCTGAGAAGCTTACATTGGAGCATGCATTGATGCCTAGCTTAAAATTTCCAAGCAAGAGCCAAGAGAGCTGCCTCTTTGCTGTCAACACCAGGATCAAATACACAGTAATTTTTATGTATTTTTTGTGTACATTGGCTGGGGGAAAGAGTTATACCTGAAGTGTAGATAAAAATCACCAGCTATGTCTGTTCTGCAGGTGCCAAAGTCTTCCGAATTAGCTGAATATTCTGATGACACAATGTGGTGATCCTCTTGGTGCACAACACAGACAGGCAGAGTTTATTATGAGGTGTGATGCATACACCATGCAAACACATGGTAAAGGTGATCCTTCTGTCAGAAAACACTTTTTCCAGAAAAAATTGGTAGATAAGAACTACATAAAAAGTACTGTGGGTAAGGTGACCAGAGCTAAACAAATGCAGCCAATCAGCCTTGTATATACATCAGCTCTGTTAAAAACATGTATCACACTTTTCACTAGTTGTTTGAATTTAAAGCAACTAATACTGTGTTAATAAGTGTAATTTGTCATCAAGTCTTTCATATTATCAGATCAAAAAGATAAAGCTGATTCTTGCAATGGAGACTCCAAATGCATGATAGTTGAGCAGAAAAGTGTTCAAATGCAGATTATCAAACAACCTCTTAAAATAATCAGATATCTGGACAGACTTAATTTCCATGTGCTTCTGCTGAGTTGTAAAAATGAGTGCTTTTGTCTTATCTAGAAAACTAACCTACAGACTAGATTAGGTATGACTTGAATACCTAAACAGGACAAAAGTGGACAGTAAGAACTAGAATTCAAAATTATGATTCCAAAATTCTTTACTTGGAACTGCAGCTCTCCTTTGACCTGAAAGTTTTGTAGAGGCCTGCAGCTTTATTTTCACACCTGTGTTTAGGAGTAGCTGCTTTTCTTGTAAAATATGGCTTTGAGTTCTCACCTCTAATTGGACATCTGGGTTCAGTTTTCTGTTCAGTCTCAGGGGATTCACAGCAATACCTGTTATTTTGCTAGCACACCTTAAACAGATGACTTGCCAATGGTGAGAGCCTGTGAAACTGTTCAGAAAAATACACAAATTTTGCATGATAAGAAATGAACTTCCATTAACAGCTTGGTTAGGAGACTTGGTTGAGGAAGGGAGTCATAGCTAAGAATCTCTGCCACTATATTTTATTATTAAATACTTCAATAATAAGCTTTAAAGAAAATATATACTAATGATCTAAATTTTACCCTTCAAGTTTTTAAAAGGTGTTGGCTAACTTCAGCCCAAAGCTGCTCAGTCTTTATGGACAGGCCACATGACATATTTGAGTGGTAGGGAAGGCCCATATGCTGCGCTCCTCCCTTTGCATGGGCCTTACATGGGAGGTATCTATGTGCAATATGATAAGCAAATGATATGCAATAGGTCTTATGTCTCTCCAGTGTGATGGGATTGTTACATATGTTGTATAGTTCCTCTACACAGTCACTCCCTTCACACTTTCTTGCTTAGTAGCACATTTGGGAAATCTTTATTTAGACATCTTTTTCAAGAGTGTGCTGGCAACACCAAAGCTTTTATGACAACCTCTCCCAGATGTTTTCTTTCTCATCAGCAGCCCTGGGGACTCTCCAGTACCGTTCCCCTGAGGCTGGACTATGATCATATGAGGGCCAGTTATTTGTGCTCACTGCAGCCTGCTCCTTAAAGCTCCTCAGATTTAAGGGAGTAGGAATATTCTTGCTACCTAGATACTCTGTGAGGAGGAAAGCAGCAGCTAACATCTGTAAGGCAGTCAGAAACAGCTTCCTAAACACCTATGACAGCTGTATTGCCCATGTTCACATGGACCAGGACACCTCTGATTCTGTAGCCACAAAATTTTTCTGAACCCCAGCTAGAGATCAGCACAGCTTCAGGCAGAAGTCCTTAAAAGTGTGAGCTAGAAACAAGTTAAAGTATAAGACTTAGCCCATTTTTATGCCAAATACACAGCTATGAAACTAGAATATTTTGAATTGCCCTCATTTACACACAGAGGGTTTAATCTGGCCTTCATTTAAAGTGCATTGTTTTCCATGTGCTCTATATTTTCCTTAAGAAAGAGTAGACATGTCATCTAGCAATTTCATCAGGCAAGTTGCATACTTGCAAGAAATTTATGAGCAAGCTGTGTTATGATATTAGTCTGTCTATAGCTTATATTAACTAGATTAATAAGCATCCTCAGGCAGTATTGGTTTATTTATTTGATTTTGTATTCAGACTACTTGGGAACTTATTACTTGGAAAATTAACTGTTTAACATTGCTAAACTGAAAGACTTTGTAGTCTTTTTCTATACAGATGCTCACAGAAAAATATTTAATCTATGTTTCCTCTGAATATTGTGAAAAAGACCAACGCAGTGCATACCATAAAAATAATAATTTTTAATTATTATTTCAGAAATCACATGATTGTGTGCCATTAATATCCCAATGCAAAATTGCAGCTAAAATGCAAGGTAGTATGAGTAAGTCAGTTCTGTTGTTCCAGCTCATTTCAGTATTTTAATACAACGGCCTCTAAAACAGTGGGGAAAGTGTGTTTCATAGTGCACCTGCTGGGATGATGTGTGAGTCACTGGCTGAGTGTTCATTGGAAGCCAGCTATCATATAACTCTAACATTAACAAAACATCTTATTACTGTCATCCCCCATCAAGAATATGAGTAATGTGGAAAGAGAGACACAAAAGGAATAAATATAAACACACTCTTCTTCACTTACAGTAAAAGAGAGTTGTTGTTTCAAACAGAAGAAGCCAAAATATCTCCAAAGTGATTACATCCCTTGTGTAAGGCACACTGTGTGTAACATGCATCAATAAATGGAATTTATTTTCCTTGTAAAAACTACCTCAGTGCTATAGAAGCATCAGTCATTCGGCTATGGTAAAGGCTATAGCAGTGTTTCCAGTAAAAACTTCACTTCTCAAAGATGCAGGATTTAGCTGTGCAAATCTCAGAGTTGAAATGAAAGTTTAATTCCAATTAATTTCATTCCATTCCAATCCCTATGGAGTTCCCACTCTGGTGAGATCTCATACAGAAATCTGTATAAAGAACTTGCATGGACATAGTTGCCTTTATATTAAAGAAATTATGTAGATGGTGAAAAAGGCAGAAGGAGAAAGATTTCTGCCACTCTACTCAGTCTGACTGATGCAGAAAAAGCTTGGAATCACACAGTATGGGAGCCAACACTCTCCTCCTTCTCTCAGCTCCCAGCAGACTTCAGGGTACACCCCACCCCTTATCTCCCAGCCTGGAGATATTTTGGTTCACCATGCAAATGGCAGAAAATGGCTAGAATACTTTGTCTCAGAGTTCTGATACATGGATGGGGACCACAGAGCTTGCCCAAGCCTTGCCGTGGGCTCCCAGGCAGAGGGGCTGCTCACAAAAAACAACTCTTCAGCAACTACAATTTACAGAGTATCAAATTAAGACATGTCAAAATCGCTGATATTTTATTTTAAAATGCTACACAACAACAAGAAAGTCTTTTACATCAGCAAAAGACCTGTGAAATTTCTGTTAGAGAAACTCAGCCTTGTAATAGACTGTGGCATGGCCTCATGACCATTCCAAGTATATCTATATCTTCATTAGTGTTTTAATTGACATCAGGAGTGTGAATTGGAAGCAAATTGCCTATTGTCCCTAACTATTGTGCTTTTGGTTTGGGTAGAGGAGCAGTCCCAAGGCACAAAAACTTCTTCCTTTCACTAACCCACAACTGTTTTCCTAAACCAGAAAGTGCAACCTGGGAATACTCTAATGCTAAGGGGCTTCCTGGCAGATTACAGCTTGTTTGAAGTTTTATCCTACAGATCTTATCTTGGGCTGAATTACAGGTAAGGAACACAGTGCTGGTACTTCTAGGTTTCATCTCTGCTTCCTGGAGGATATGGTTTTGCTGGAATTTTTAAATAAAATTTGTGCAAAAGAAAATTAACTAACATCTCCCAATGAAAATTTAAGCTTTGCAGCTGAAAAAAGACAGGGACATAAAAGATATATTTTGATTGATGTGGCTGATAAATTACATGTTGAATGCCTGTCAAACACTAGCTTTTTTAATTCTTTTCTCTTGCAAGAAGCCGGCTTTGCTCTAAAAGAGAACCAATGCTCTAGGTGCCAGCAAAAAGTAAATTGGACTTGTCAATATTCCTTCTATACTGTTTCCCTAAATTGGAGAAAATCTCTTCTATCTTTGATTAGGTTACAATGCCATGAATGTTAACTCTTGAAATACATTTCTTTGTACATGTTCACGTTAAATAGTGGATCAAATAGTAGTTTCACTTATAGTCAGTAGATGGAGAAAGGCTAAACCTACTTGGAACAGGTTGCCCAAGGAAGTTGTGGATGTCCCTGGAAATTCTTAAGGCCAGGTCGGATGGGGTTTGAAGCTATCTGGTATGGTGGGAGGTGTCCCTGCTCATGTAGAGAGGTTGGAACTAGATGATCTTTAAGGTTCTTTCCAGTTCAAACCATTCTGTGATTCTATGATTAGAGAGCAGTGCAGGTGACCTAGGAGGCAAGATGTGGTACCCTCATGGAACTGAATAACAGTTTAAGAATTGCTGTGCCTGGTGGTGTAAATATGGAAACCATCAGAAATTTAGGGATACATCAAAGGTCTGACAAAACTTTATTTGATGAAAAAGAAGTATAATCAAAGCCTGACAATCTGCACTTATGTGGTTGTTGTTGGCCATTTAATAACATGTTAACTAAGCACAGCTGACTAAAGCATCACTAATTGGTCAAACATATATAGCTTGCTTCTCAGTACAGTATAATATAACGTTTAAGGGTACATATGTTTTATATCTATCTTCAGAAGTAGTGTGTGAAGGCTGCATATAGGTTATAACACTATATAGCTCTTAAGTTTGTAAAGGTGTTGTATTATGTGAACAGACTATGACACAGGCCCTATTGTGTGGAATTTTCCATAGAAGACTTCCAAATAGAATTAGTACTTTATTCACTATACATACTCAAAATGAATTGAAAATGTTTCAGATTCAACCTCTGTAAAACTGATACACACTTTCACAAGCTGGTTTTGCAAGCTATCTCTACAAATTATTATAAATAGCAGATAGTCTTTTGAAATTAGGAAAATGAGACAGTCTCCATTGAACAAAAAGACACAAATGACTAAAAAGGATTTTGCTGTATTTTTTGTTAGGAATAATGCAGCCTGAATTATGAACAGAAGCAAAAGATGGATTAATAAATAAACAAAAATACAGTAAAAAAGTCTTGGAAACTGAAGGAAAATTCAGCAAGACAGGTACAGAATTACTGTAAATTTTAGAGGCTGAGAGTTTAAGATTTACTGCTTGCTGAAAGGGGTTATTTTGAGTTATAAGCAAAAATACTCTTGTAGTGTTACCATTGTGCTCTGTGATACAAGTCTCCATTCACTCTTTGTAGGCAGAATTTTATCAAGAAATTTCCAAATCAGTACAATTTTCTTATGCAGAACAACAGACCTCTGACTTCTCAGCTAAGTGCTCCAGTAAAAATAGGGACAATTTTCTAATTATCAGTGAGCAGTTTCTAAGTCATCATGCCCTTGAAGACACCTAATCCCTTTTTAACACTATGAACTATCTGGATTAATCAAGAGCATATGGTAGAAAACACAGAACTGAGAGTGAATAAACCTGAGCTGTAGTCCTTGTTCTTGCATGAATAGGTGCTCTCTTCCATTTCTCTTTGCTCTTCCTGCTCCTGATATCTGTGTCTAGAGCTCAGGACTATTTTTCTTATGCCTGATGTCAGGTGCTCTGATCCTTGCTCTGCACAGAGCCCTGAGCCTGTGCTTTTTACCATTAATAGCAGCAGCAGAGTACAGGGTGAGTCCTTCAGACTGTCACACTGCCAATGCTAAATAAACCTGAGACTGCCCAAACCTTTCCAAGGATAGAGTGGGTTGCAGCCCTGTGGTTCAGGGGAGATCCCTTCTGGATGCAGACCTTTTCCTCAAAATTTTCCAGGTGTGGGAGACTCCAGACTGCACCAGGTCTGTAAAAATAACAGCTTTTTACAGGTGAGAAAATAAAGCCCAAACTGCCTTCCGACTTCTTGCCAGTGAATCTGTGACACAGGCAAGAGGGCAGGGCTGTCATTCGCACCCATGTGGGTCTCTTCTTGTTTAAGTCCCCTAAGAAAATGGAAATCACTCTTTTAATGGAAATACACCGCTGAGGGGAAAATCAACCTTTGCAGCAATTGCTGTGAAATCCAGTCCATCTTAACAGTTGCTGCCTTTGAAATAAATGAAAGAAAATAGTTAATAATAACACGCTACAGTTCTACCAGCAGTGCCACAGCTGGCCAAATTAATCCAAATGTAATCAGGTCAAACCTAACAAACACACTAAGATTCTGGCATCCTTCTTACCAGCTTGCTGGTACAAATAATAGCCAAATCCCTCTTTAAAAGGAGTAGCAACCCTTACTTTGGGAAGGCTGTGTTTCTCTGAAGATGAAAAGCAGTGGGGAATCTCCCAAAAAGGCTGCATTGTTTGTCCTTTTCATGCATTTGAGAAAACAAACTTCCCACTTGCATGTTGTGTGCACGCTGCTTACACTCCTGTAAGGCCACATGGACTACGCAGGAGTGAAGGAGTGTTCAGCATTTCATGTCACTGTGGTGGTCTGATGGAATTGCCTTTTAGTAAGTAGTGTGTAAAATATGTTTTTCAGAGTTAACTCACTCACGGTTGCCATATGTAGGAGGGAAATGATGGGGTGCTGACTGACACTGTGGGGAAGTTTGGAAAATCCTCTGAAAACCAAAACAGAGACTATCTTAGGCATTTTCTTCACCTCTGTAGTTTAGGTGTTTTCTCTTTCCATCTGCTCAGTCTTCAATTACTCCTGTGTTCTGCCATCTACAGTGCTTATTTTGGTCATCTGCTGGAAACCGAATCTAGAAAAGTATTTGTTTTTTAAGCTAGACAAAACACTGGAACTACTTGACTATCCAGTGGCAGGAGAAGAAATAACTATTTTCATCTGGCCTTTTCCTTTTTGTAGATATCATCCTTTTCCATAAGTTAAATACATTAAGGAACATTTAGAGACATTTTTTTAAAAATACAGCATTTTATGCCTTTGTTCTGACAGAAGTCAAAGTGAAACCACGACCGGAATTAATAGGACAAAAATAGAAACACTATTATCTTAAGCAAGAACATTTTACATTTCTATTTTCTGGCACACAGAGAGAAAGACAAAACGGAAATGGCCACAAACGCATTATTGTTATTATAATCATAGTTGCAAGTTATAAATTATAATTACTAAGCAAGCTTTTTCATTTCTGTACTTCTGGTTACCTCATAGATAACCTGCCAGTGTGTTACAAGAGCAAGCCCTGAGGGAACAGATATTCTGCAAAAGCAATGAAATGGAGGGGTTACTCCTCAGAGAAAGGGAGGAATGACATAAGACAGAAGGCTTTCATAGCAAATCACAATAAAATGGATGATAACATTCCCTTTGGCCAGTTCTATGTCCCTTAACCTTATTTTTCCCAGTCATGCTTTCTCCCCCTCCTCCCATGGCTATTCTATAACAGCAGAACAACAACTCCTTTCTTTTCCAGGGTATAAAAGTCATTTATACTGTTAGGAGGGGACTGCTTCTCCTCACAGCTGAAATTTCAGTGACATTTCTAGTCTGTAAAGTACTGGCACATAACATTTACCACCATGGTGTGCCACGACCAATTTAACAACTTATTTACTATCCCTCTGAGCTAAAATGTGTGCAGCTTTTAGATGGGTAATGAATAATGTATCAGGGTGCCCAAAATGCCAGTTTGTCTGGAAGAATTGTTCTTATCTTAATTCCATGCTAATGTACAAAGGACAGCTTAGCAGTGCTGCCCATTTTGTCAGAAAGTGGCAGTCTTCTCCAGCTCAGACTTGTTCAGGTTCACACAAAACAATTTAATCCTGTCTGTGAGGACTCCAGCACTCAGGTACTACTACATAAGGAACATCTGTTTCCCCTTTCTGGGGCCATTTCAAATAGTTTGGATGAATAGGGCTAGTCCATTGTTGAAACAGAATTATGCCAAAGTCCCCACAGCTGGATCCAGAGCTGGATCCAGAGGATCTGTGTTAGCTTACTGTTATTGACCTGAACCCTGCTGAGCATCAGAAACACAGAGATAAGATGGTAAAGTATCATTACTCTCCTGGCATTTAGGGTGGTGCATACTGTGTATCTATGGGCTGCAGATGAACAGATTTTTCTTGGAAAGGTGTCTATTATGAAACCTTGACCTCCTGGAAGGAGATTTTCTGTGAAGATTTTACCAGCTTCATCCAGCTACAAAAAACAAATAATCATTACTGGAAAACATGAAGAGATCTTATGATACCACCTTTTGCTCTCCTGCTTTGAACACAGTGTTGGGAGATATTATTATCTAACCGGTCACATGGAAACTGGTACCTGGATTGTCCTCCTGGCTTTCTCTAGGATGTGCAGGGAAATTATTTTTGTAACCATTTGTGTGCTAAGACAAAAAGAGCTCTGTTTTTTCCTGTATATTTACACAGTTTCCAGCACAACACTGTACCCACAACATCGATTATAAATGTAAATCTAATAGAAGACAAAAGCTAATAATCTTTGGAATTATAGGGATGTGTAACGTAAAATATCATTTTGTAGGTGAAAATGTTCACTTTAGGGAAGTGAATTCTCTCCCTTTTTATTTTTCACCTTTTGGAAAACTATTTTTTTCCATGAGCACATTTCATCTTTTTCAAACATCTGCAAATGTCTTTTAGGGGCAGACTAAAATTGTAGAACAGAGAAATACAAATAGCATAATTATGGCTTTTCTTTTGTCCACTCATGAAATTGAAGGGGAGAGCTGTTAGTTAGGGAGGTGGCCTGAGGTCAGAAGGTTATTCCCTTGACTACAAAGAAGATCCTTGGACTAGAGAGAAGAAAGCTTCAACTAGTAACAAACTGATGGTTTAGCTTGGTCTCTTAGGAAAAGTGAGTTTATGGGGTCACTTATACAAATATAGACATTTTTGTCTCATTCTTTTCCCTACATTGGAATCCATTTCTCAAATCAGTGCAATTTGACACAGATCTGGAGCTCTCAAAGATGTTTTGGTAACAGGCAGCTGACTAAAGGGGAAGACCATATTTGTTTTCCATTGCATGAGAGACTTTGCCAGGGGCTTGGATCCACAAGGAAAGGTGAGACTTTCTGAAGATGCCCATTAAAGGGGGAACTTCCATCAAGGTTCACCCTAGAGATTCTAGCTGCAAAAGATCCCTCAATAAGAAAACATATTTACCTAGTAATAAATTGTACTGTAGTACAGATGCAATTTTAAATATAAGAAGATTACTTGAAATAAGAGAGGGTGTGAAGATGGGTGTAGTTTGTTGTGATCTGGCTCTGCTTGTCCTTTGAGCTGACAGAGGCAACCCCAGAGCACAAATCAGATAACCATATTAATGGAGAGATTTGTTAGACTTGATGCCTGCCTTCCAGCAAGGTTTTAATTATCTCAGACAAAGAATGATATCTTTAGGGTTGAACTACATTTCTGTTGAGTGAAGCTATTATCTTGCTGCATGAAAAGGCTGATACTTAAACAAAGAATGACATAAGGAATGGAAACAATGAAAACTAGCTCTTTTTTTTTTTCCTGTTGAAATTTCTAGTGTCTAACAAGGGGTAAGTTTTGACTGAAATATTTTGCTGCCAGATAAGAATTGCTGTTCCTCCTCCTCCTCCTCTTCCTTCTAAAGTTCCTCCAGAATAATCTCACTTTCTTGTGGATTGCTTTGCTCACTATACTTTTCCCCCCAAACCACTTTTTCCCAAACACCCTAATCTTCCTGGAACTAGCTTTCCTCGGAGGCAGCAGCCATCAGCAGCTAACTCCATTCTCATCCCACATTTTCTCTTTCTCCTGGAGCCATTCCCATTTATCATCATCTCCAGTTTATTGTACCTGGAGTCGTTGTGCGGGTTATTCTCATCAGACAAGCCCTATATATCTATTCCATCTATTGATGTTGTTTTTGAAGTGATAACTGTGTTCCAAGAGCTACAGTGACACAGGTACAGGGAGAGAATCTGGGCAGCTAACCCCATAGCTACATGACATCATAATTATGACCTTATGGAACTGTGGTGATAATTATAGTGGCAGTGAGGAGTGAGATCAGGAGGAGCCAGGAAATGCCTCTTCTCTGCAGGTGGGTTGGAGGAGCAGTAGGAGTTACCAGATTGGGCTTGTATTCAGAACTCAATTTAGAACTCCCAAATCTCTTCCTGACTCCCCAGCAGCTAAAGTTTTATTCTGCTCGATTTTCTTTCTAAGAACATATTTCTATCTGTGCCAGCTATGCTGTGATATATGGTGCATACAACCTGTGGAATAATATAAAACCTCCAGGAAACAAAAGAACTAAACTAGAATTCTCAAATTCAGTGGCTCTGATCCTTGAATAAGGCATTCAAGCCTGGCTGTCAGTAGGAAAGCATCAAAAATACATCTGTGGTTGTCTCATTAAAAGCACAGAGCACCTCCTAGTGCTGTTGAAACCTAAAAATCAAATACAAAAGTCAGTCAGCACCAGCACTTGTCAGTCTTGTCACTTCCAACCAAAACCACAAACCTACCCAATTTATACAGATTATCAGACATTACTTAAAAAAAAAGGAAATCACATTCATCACTGAAATCTAAGCTACAGTAGGCCATTAAAGTAGTAAAACAGTAAACTGAAGAAATAATATAGGTGTTTGCAGAAAAATTACATTCATTTATTCTTTTTTCCTGTTGAGGATCTCATATCAATGTTGAAACAGATTACCAGGCATGCAGAAAATTCTGGGTGTTATGGAAGAAAATATATAGGTTTCTGAATTCTTTCTTTTGCTCTCCAGACCCTCAAGGCAGTTCTTACTACAAAAAAAAATGTAAATCCCCCTTTAGCTCAGGAAGGAGAGTTGCTTGAGACTGTCCCTGAGGGTATAGTGCCATACATATTTGAATGGCAGATTCCTGGACAATGGAATATGTGAATATCCACACTCCCTTTTTCAAAGGGAGGAAGAAAAAGGTATGAGAGCTGACAGAATACAGCAGGACCCTTTTCAGGGGATTATCTCAAAGCTTGCTATCAATTTAAAACAATCTTCTTTTACTTTGGGGATTTATTGGGGGTTTTGTTGTTACTGCTTTTCATTACGTCTAGGGTTCATAACATTTGCTGTCAGTGTCAAAAATGGGTAGATTTGCAGAGACTCTGGAAGCTACCAAAACTGAAGGTGTCACACATAATGAGAGGCTGAGATTCCTGAGCTTGGGTTGATGTGTTGAGGTCAGGATTGTCCAACTCAAGTTAATAACATCCCTGCAAGACAAATGTTCATCCCCCCATTTTCAATATTTCAGAGAGGAATAAACATTCTTTATGTGGCTTACAAAAGGAAGAAGAAAAACAAAAGTAGAAAATCATGCACTATGTGTGGAAGTGAGATACATCTCACCTCATTTTAGTATCTAAGGCTAAGCATTGAGTCTAAGCCAGCTGTGTCAGTACTTCATAGTTTATGAATAGGCAGGCACCTACAAAGAACAATTCATCTTCTCCAAGAACAGATGTATATGAAGGATGAAGGGGAAGTCTGTCTTTCATCAGGGGCTACTGGGGGAGTCCAGATGATGAGCTGAGGCCAGATGCATAACCTTTAGACAGCTTACGTTAAAGGAGATAAATCTGTGACTTTATCAGAAGATGAGATGTGATTGTACTGACCTGACACAACAAACTGGTTTCTGAAGTGTATGCACCCATTGTTTGTTTGTGGGGTTTTTTTGGTTTTTTGTTTTTTTTTTTTTTTTAATCAAGCTGTTTTCTTCTGATAAGAAAAACACATCAATATGTGATTTTTACTTCCTAGGACTGCTTTTACATGAGTTTCTCCATTAGTTTTGGAAAATACCTTTTCTGAGAGCAGAACTGAAATGTGTCTAGTAAAAATTCCTTAGAAAGGATGAGAGAAGAGGGGGCCATGAAAAGAGACAAGCTTGTTATTAAAGTACATGACCCTAAATAACTGCTGCTCTAAGGATCAGTGTTTTGCTGTTGCTCTGAAGTGTCAGCCTTTGAAAGTATTGCAGGGCATGGAAATACACGAGGGAGGTTTTCTAGTGCTTCATGCAGTCACTGGATGGATAATTGGGATCAAAGCTCTTGTTGACCCCAAAACAGTATTAATGCCACAAAACAGAATACCAAGCACTGGAGGGCTTTCTGCCATAAGCCTCATACAGCTTCAAAGCTAAATCTAAGAAGGACTTAAGGTACTTGGAGAATGATACAGGCACCCTGAACTCTCTAAAACCCCCTTTGCTTGTTCAGAGTTTAAAGATTCTCTTATGAAGTCCATTCACTCCCTAAGCCACCCAAACTGCAGCTATGTATACCCTTCTACCAGTCTCCTTTGAAAGATTTACTTCTCAAAGTGCATTTAAGACACACAGACAAAACTCATTCTCTCCCCCAGGACAGCTGTGTTAGCCCTGGTAACAATAACACCTCCTGTCCACTTCTTAGGTAAATAGAGGGCTGGTCAGCCTCTGAATCCTGAGCTGCTCACATGAGACCTCCATGATGTATTTGCAACACCTCACTGGCAATAGAGGCTCCTTGATAGTTACAGCTGATGGATAACACAAAAATGCAAAAGCAAACAAGCCAGATAGTGTATTTCATATTACTCTCATTCATCTTTGATATATTTCAGCTTAGAACATATTGAGGTTGTGAGGCCTTTAGGACTTTTCTTCTTGGAATCACTCCCTTTCAGCTTTTTGAAGTTTGTCTCTAACTTTCATATTGAAAGGTTACTGTCTCGCTGGATATGGAAGGTTACAGCCATGCTCAGTCTTCTGATCTAACATGGTAAAAATCTATTTTCAGGAGAAGGTCCTGATCTTTGTACAGCTAAGAAGTAGAAACTGACTTCTTGCAGCCCTCGAGGAAGCATCAGACTTCTCTGGATACAACCCTCTGCTCAATTTTCTATAAGGCAGTTGTAAGTGACCCACATGGCACACCACATTTTTTAAGGTACTTCATTCCTCCAAAACTTTCTGTTGGAAAATCTGTTTTCTGATGTATTAAGACATAGTTCTGATTTCCACTCCAGGGGCTCAAGATGTCTAAAAGCTAAGCACTTACATTTAACTTGCAGACAATGAAACCTTTTACTGGGCCTGGACTTTCACCTATAAATCTTGTTAGTAAAGGAGGGGAACTCACTTGTCACTATCTAAACCATCTACTGTTACTTACAGGTAAAACCAGGGCAGGTGTGGTGCAGTTTTGGGTTTCTTCCTACAGGCCTGCAGCCATATAATTCTTTGCAGATGACAGAGAGGAAATTTATAGCTGGGCAATTATTGAATAATCTGCAATGTGTCCTGAGGAAATCTCTGTGTACAGGAATCCCTACAGAAAGAGCCAATCTGATCTAGCTTTCATGCTAGTCTTCTGCATTGATAATCAAAGCAGATATATGTACAGTAACTTCCTGACTATTAATTTCCTTGGGAGCTCTTTCTTTTTCCTTCCTTCAGTGGAGAAGAACTTCAAAGCTGCATTAAATCCATTGATTCTCATTCATCTGCCAGAGAAATTAAACTTCAACAGAATATTTCCCATCAAACATGTTTAGTCCAATTGTAAATAACAGAAATAGTTACAAACAGATGGCATAATAAACATTCCTAAATCTATTTTTTCTCCAGCTAGGGTAGTCAAAGCTGTTAGGTTCAAAGGACATGGCCTATGCATGCATGAGACAATAAATCTATTTATAGCACTCTTAATACATGATCAAAAATTCTGCAACCATATGAGGCAAAACAATGATACACTCTGTGTTTCTGGCTTACTCACAGTACTGATCTCTTCACTAGTTTAAGCTTGTTTGAAAAAATGTGGCTGGCTAACTTTGTAGCAGGAGGTCAGTGATCACCTCTGCTCCTGCTGCTGGAATCAAAGTGGCATCAGCTGCTGTACGACTGGATGTCCCTCTCTGGCCTCAATAGTCCTGTACATCATTGAGTCCCCGAGCCCTACTGGAGGGGTCAGCCAGAACCAGAGTATTACCATGGCAGCAGAGAATCTGGTCAAGGACTTTTAATGGAGAGTTTGGGCCCTTTCAATTAAGAACACCTAAACAAATTAAAAAGAACAAATTAAGAACACATAAAGGAAAAAGATAATTTTTCAGGAGTGTGGCCAAATGTGTGTTTGGGGAAATAAAATTAAGACAAGAGGACAGAGGAGAAGAGAGGAGAGGAGAGGAGATGAGCTTTTAGAACAAATAACTTCTGGACTGGAAATTCAGCTGATAAGCAAAAAAGGAGCTGAAAAATCAGCACTGTAGTCAGAATACATTCTTCTGACAGTTTCAGAACATTTTCAGTGTCCTAACTTGTATGTATTTACTGCTATTAAAAGTTGGAGATTCTAATTTTTTACACAGACCTGACAAAGGGGCTCTTTCAGTTGTTTGTTTATCTTTTTTTTTTTTTTTTTTTTTTTTTTTTTTTTTTTTTTTTTTNTTTTTTTTTTTTTTTTTTTCAGAAAGACCAAATCTTACAGTTTGGGGAAAACATCTCCCTCAACACAGTGCTCCCCATCGACTTTAAAAGCCTGTCAAACATCTTTCTGTAGTTCTGATTTATTGAAGCAATGCCAAAGGTGGACAGAATTCTGTGCTTACTTGACCAATTCAAAGGGGGTGTTTATGGCAGACACTGTGGCCTAGAGGATGTTATCTCTTTCCCACCCCCTGCCTGGATGGAATCTGACACTTCTCACTTTGCTAATGTTTTCTTCTCCCTTGCCCCTGGCTGTGGCTAAGTGATTGTTTATGGCAGATACTTTAAATCATTATCACCTCCTGGGTCTTTGAGCACTGCTACATAATCTGCCTTTGCATCAAGGAAACTCGCTATCGGTACAAAACAAGGCCAAATGTTTATCTGGTGAGATGATAGTCAAAGTGTCTCCTCTAATATTTAAAAACAAACAGCAGGACCTCTTCTCCGTTGCAATGAAGACCAGCTAGCTCAAGCTAAGCAGTATTTCTGACACCCCTCAGTGCAGGGTGCAGGGCTCCTTGAGAAGCTCTTGAATATTTGTTTTCAAAACAGCAGACGTATCCAGGGAATTTGGAAAGTGATAGAATATATGAATAAGCTTTACAAAATACGTCTGTGCTTATGGCATGGCCTTAGCACTTAAACCGTGGTTTGCGGTGTGGTGGTGCCATCTGAAAGCTAAGGACAGCTTTGCTCTGGTGCCTCCAGGCTCAGGCAGCTCTGCAGGGTGGAAGAAGCTGCTGGGGGCACCAGGAAGGCCACGACCTCTCTGCCCAACTTGAGAAAGCAAAGCTTGTTGTTGCTCCCAAGGGAGAGATAGGTGTAGGAGGGTTGTGATTACTGATTAGAAGGGAAAACAACCTCTCTCTGAATCATCAGTGACTACACCTATGGCCCTCCCAACCCCCTGGGAAGAAGCACTCTTCAGCAGTGTCTTCCACAAACATCCCTTGGCTCTTGCCTCCTTGGCTATGTCTCTCATCATGTTAACTCTCATCTTCAAGGTAACTACATTCAGCTATTTTTAAAGGGTTGAAAAACCTTCAGCAGGCTCAGTCAACTGCCATAGCTATCCTCACTGCTCACCAAGGATCTCCAGTAGTTGTCAAATCATTTGTAGGAAGAGATGAATTCAAAGGAAGCAATTGAAGGATACCAGACAGTGCACTGGTAATAATTACAGAACTCTAAGGCCAGTGGTATATTCTGAAAAGCTTCTATTTGAATAGAAGTTTGAACACAGAAGTCTCACTTATTTAAATTACTCAAGAGGGTGCTCAATAGGTGCTGAATGGAAACTAGCCCAGATTTCCAAATCTTAGAAGTTTTAGATCACTTGCTACTAAGTAAATGAGAAAAACACTGTCCCATATTACTGAGTAAAGCCCTAAACCAAGAGTTTTCTTTAGCCTACACCTGGAATTTTATGTTTGGAATGGAAATTGCATAAATTGCTTGATAAGGAGCTACTGTTCATATAGGAGTTGATGTATAGGCTTAAATCCTGGCCAAATGAAGTTGCTCAGGGCTTTGGCACTGTCCAAAGCTATTTGCAGCCTTTTTCTAAAGTGAATGAAGAAAGAAGAGGGGAACAGGGGACAATGTTTAGGAAAGAAATAAGCAGGTTTCATGGATAGTCACATTCTTCAAAGGGAAGATTGCTGTTCAAAAAAATTAACATCAAGAGAAATGTAATGGGTTTACTTTTCTGGTTAACCATGCAACACATCTGTTACCTCACTTCACTGTTCAATATATTGCAGGTTTAGTGCATGAAATTACTCTGACATCCAAACTAATCCAAAACATGGTAGCAGGAGTAGACACAATTAAATAAAGAAATCCTGGTTGTGGCTTTGAAATCTCTTGTTGTTGTACTGCATTGAAAATGTCCAGAGTTGTCAGCACAGCCAGCTCAAGGCTGACTTCACAGCATGGGTGCCTAGGGAATGTTTTAAGCAGCTACAGGAGCTGAAGTTACAGTTCTCTTCAAGCCAGAGACACAGTAGTTGTTTTGTACTTCCTATTATATTACCCCTTTCACAGTAATTGCCTGATAAAGAATGTAGTGGGGAACAGCACAGGAGCATTTTTGTTGACTTTGCCCCTGCGAACATGAATTAAAGGAAAATCTTGCTGGACACAGGAGCAGTTAAAAGGTAGCATTGTTTTCTCTCTTGAGCTATTAAGAACCAGACATGGACTTTAATGAAATAATGGGGTTTACATTTTAAACATTCAAAGAGAGAGTAAGTCTGGTCTTTTCCTTATGCTCTTGGCTTCACATTTAATAACCTGTCCATAATGAATGTTACCTTTCCACCCATGTCTTACATTCAAGGTGTTCCTGCTGTTGTAGCTACATCTCTGACACCTAAATCTGCAAGTTAAGCCTGAAAGGGAATGTAATCAACCAGCTTCAAAACTTTGTGAATCTGACCTCAGCAATTTTATTTTCCCTCTTTCAGCTGGCTCTGATTTATTCCCAGATAAATTTCATTCTCCCTGTTTTGCCCAAATGCCCTAAACAGCATGCCACATATTTATTTCTACAGATTTATAAATATTTCCTGCCTCACTGCAATTTCACTCCAGATTTCTCCTTGTCTTATTTCTTCTTTCTGTTTATATGATGTTTGATTTCTGTCTAATCTGTTGCTCACTCAACCTCTCCTTTTCTTTCTACTTACTGATGCCTCAAAAATCCAGTATAGCCCGTTTCTTTTTCTCTTGCTTTGCCTCCTTCTCCCTTTCAAAGATGTCAATGACTCCCTTAAAGTAGATTATTCAGATATACCATCTTATCTCTAAGAAATTCTAGATCAGGCCATTACTGTGAAGTTAATTTTCAGATATGTCCTTCCTGACATTCTAGTGCCAGTTCAGACTTCAGTGATTCTAAAGAAATACAAATACCTGTTCTTGTAATTGCTTTGTCTAACTTTTCTCCACTGTTGTTGGTAGCTTCACTTCTCTTTGTTCATGTTTTTGAAGCAATATTAATTGGACCTCTCTCTGTTTCCCGCACTTCCAGTCTTCTAACAATATCTATCATATCCTTCAGTATTACCAAATTTATCTTTTGCTGTTCTGCTTCTCAGCCCCACATTTGTTTTATCTCTGGCCTTAATTAATCTAACCTTTAGCTATGTTAATCTTTTTCTTAAGTGCTAGCTATTACATTTGTTCATACCTTGCTTTAAGCGTCTCCTGAATGCTCAAAATATTTTTCACTATTGGAGTGTCAGTTACTGTCAGAATTTCCATTTTTTAAAAAAATTCAGTGTCTGAACAAACATTTTGTTTCTAACATTTCCCTCCCACTATGTTTTTCCCCATAAATACTAAAAGTTAATGCAAAAGACTCATTACAAACTCAGAAGAAAAGAGATGAAGATATAACATGTTCTTTTGATGAATAACCCAGAGTTATCTAGGATTTGAAATACCTTGAGTAAAATACTAGATGACTGAAACAGAGTAAGGTATTTAGAACATTATTTCTGACCACTGATCCTAGTTTGAGAATATTCTTCCATAAATAATTCTGGCAGCAACTCCTTAGTATTTGCATCTCCTGTGTAACCTGATGTGCTCTTCAAAATGAATGATCACAATAGCAAGGAGTTAGGATCTGGATATCCAGACTATTAGATTACAGAGTTCTTTCTCTTCCTCAGTTCAGTCCCCTTCTATACATCAGACAGACAGGATTTTTAGTCTAAATCACATCTCAGGTTACCCTAACCACTGAGTTACAGGGAACAACTTGCTTCAGAGATTTAAAAATTAATAGTTAGCACAGAAGAGGTTATGATTTTATTTATTTTTCTGTACTTCAGGAGTGACAAAACACTCTCTATATGTAGCAGACTGGTCTGTAAAACTCACCCAGTTAATTCTATCTAATGTGACTGGGTTTTCATTGCTGTGATGCAATCTGACTTTGGAGTCACTTCTAATTTACACTGGTAATTTACACTGGTCTATGCAAATCTAACAGAACAAGCAGAAGGATGTTTGGTGGAGCAATCATCATTTTTCATCCTCTTGCTGGAGCTTTTTAAGATATTATTTTTAATTTGTTTTAGTTTGTTTTCTTTCTCTGCTCGAGTATCATTATTTAACTTGAATAACTGGAGGGGGGGAAAAAAAATTCTACATTTGTGGATTATGAACACAAATAAACTGTCCAAAAGCAGCAAACAAGAATTTAAATTCTGCTCCCAGCATGACTAAAACTTTGCACAAAGCCTGCAGCTCTTTTTTTAACAAGAAGGATTTAGAAAAATGTGTCTTCATTGGGACTTGGTCTCTAATAGGACCAACACTGCACAGCTTTACGGCCCTAAGGAGGGAGTTGTGTTGTACTTAAACTTTTATTTGAAAATGAGTAGGAGTAAAGGGCTACCCTTTCAGTTTTACCTTTTAGCTTGATGAGCATTTATTTTCCACAGACTGTAGTCACAGCTATCCATTAAAAGACTTAGATACACAGTGCAATGTAAAGCAACACCAGCTATGCATCTCTGGAGAACACCGTTCATACTGTCTTAGATCATAACCCAAAATGAGCTGTTGATCTCACTAGTTCTCATTTGTTTGCAGCATAAAACCACCACATGGTTTGGCACAGAAAGAATTCCCTGTCCAGGGAAAGCTGTGGTTTTTGAAGGGTGTAGCAGCTTTAGTGTATAAGTAAACACAAGGAATACACCAAGACCAATGTTGTTTAAGCAGCGAACTAATTTGCACATGGAAAGAATATGTCATTTATGTTTTCTATCACCAGCTACCTTCATGGCTTGATTATTTTTTCTTTCTCTTTTCATGCTGTGATCCCTTCTAATGAAAGGTTTCTTATTTCCAGCCAGTATTGTGGAAACAGTCTAGTCAGACTATCTATGAGTTCGTTGTCTAGATGTTTGCATCATTTACTAATAAACACAGCTGACACTGTTTTAGATTATCAACTGAAATTAAACCTTTCTTTCTCAGCAAACAAACTTGACCTGAAAGACAATAACACCTTGGTCTATTGCATGGCCTCTCATTATTTTCAGAAATTAATGTTAAATGAATAGGATGTTGAAAAAAGTTGTTTCAGCTTTTGTGCACATGAAACTTAATCCTGTCCTGAACTATTGCATGCTAATTAACTCTTCACTATTAGAAGTCAACATGCAATTACACCTTCTATGTCAGTGTTCAGATTTTGAGGAGGAAGTATTCAATTAGCATTGCCAAATGAACATGTAGACATTCACTATATAGAAGGACCCTTTTGTTGACTTAGAGTCAAGCGGTGTCAAAGGCACAGCAGGAAATTGCCACTAGCCAATCTGGACTTTCTCAACATTCAGCTCTACATCCCATAATCGTCAGCCTCTGAAGGAGAGCAATTTAGGTAGTAAGTCAATCACATCTGTAAGTTTGGTCAACCCATCTATGGCATGTATCCACAGATGGGATGAAGATTGCTTATACATTCCAGCTTCTGGATCTAGTGCTTGACTCTTTATCAGATGTGCTAAACACTACTGGGGGACTGTTGTTATTTTGGAGGCAAGAGATTAATGACTTATCTTTAAAGTTACAACAGCTGTTTCATTTTATGAAGCCTATTTTTGCAAATATTTATGCCTGCATTTGGTAATTGATATTTATTGTCATGCTCAGGAGATGAAACGGTTGGAAATTGGGATTAATACTCAAATGGAAGACTGAGTCATATGGAATGTTTTTAAGCAAACTCAGAAAGATGTGCTGAATATAAGCCCACATGTCACTTCCAAAAAAGGCAACATTGGAGCCATATGTCACATTCATCCCATTTTTCTGCTCCACAAGTGCTGTTCTATGCTGTGGCTGTATGCAACACTTGTGAAGTTTTGAGCTCTGGCCTACATTGTGCAGCAGCTGTACTGTGGTGGGGGAGTGGATCTCCAGATGCCCCCCTCACTCAGTTGTAAGGAAATTCATCTCACATATGTATCCTTTGTAGAAAAACCTTAATGGAACACAAATTTTAGGTTATGGTTCTAGGGTAGGGGGGTTACTGTCCCCCTGTTAAGTTTTGGCTTTAACTAACAAGTTGGTAGGCTTGGCACTGAAAGATACAATGAAGATTCATTTGGTTTCTCTTGAAGATTCAGGCTAATTGCAAGCACAAGGTTTAGAATTAAACAAAGTAATTAGTTAAACCCAAACATACTGATATAATATATCTTCAGATTCTTACATTTTCATTTGTATACGTGTGAAATGATTCAACTCAGACATAATTTCTCTAAATTTTAAATTGAAGGATTAGAGAAAATAATACAAATAGTGAACATTTTGCTTAAAATTGTACCTTATCTGGAAATAGAACTTTGATGAAGATTTATAGATAACTATGGCTAGCAATAAATATCATGAGGTAAATGCTATAACAACACCCTTTGTGTATTCATTGCCCAAAGAAGGCACGTTGAAAAATAAAGCTAAATATTCCTTTAAGCTATAGATAGAGTACCATACAAGACTGTGTATGCTCCTTCCAGTCAAATGCCTTAGAGAGGTTTAGAAAGGTTACCAAATAATTCACTTTGTCTTAACCTGACTTACTTTTTTTTTTCACCTTAATTTGTCGTTACATTGGTTTAAATAACTGCTGAATGCAAAATACAGGATAATATTGGCAAGAAATTCCAGAAATGCTGAAAAGACTAATATACAGAGTGACAGAATCATTGTTCCATAGATGGAACAATTTTCAGTGTGCTGTTCTATACTTGTCCACTGGAAAAACATTCCTGGCTCAGAAAAATAATTCAAATTTTCATGGGCTTTTCAAATAGTGTATAACACAAGCCCACATATGCTTACTTTAAATATCTTCAAAAAATAATTTAAATGTTAGGGAACTTCTATTGACCTATAAGTTAGATTTGGTCTACTTTTGCTGACACAATTTTAAATCCATAACAATGGAAAAATTTGTGGTATGTCTAACTACTGATGAAACTGTGTCACTGATGATCTACATTTTAATAACATAGCAAACATCATGATTACTTTGCTACTGGTAAGCTAATCTCCCAGTTCTGAAAGAGTAATAACAAATATTTCACTATAGAGGATAAAACACACACAATTTTAAGCAATTTTATAGAAAGATGGAGCCATGTTTTCCAGGTTCTGTGTCATGCAACCTTTGTTCACAATATGAACAGTCAGTAGTTTTTCCTATTTGAGAGAAATGTAGCTATGGTTGCAGTACATTAGAAAAAATGGTTTGTTTTATTTTTATAACATTAAAATTAAATTTTACTAGATATTAAGTGGGCATAACATCCTCCACACACGAGATCAGTATACTAATACAGATGTATTAGTAAAAACTGAAATTTCCCATTAAAAAATTAGAAATCCCCAAACTGATAAGTCTGTTCTATGGGAAAATTCAGTACATCAGGAGAAGCTGAGAATTAGATCACAGAAGGGTTTTTCATCCTGGTTTTTACAACATGTTGCTGTATAAGGATGATAGGTATTTTTCTGGCTGTTTCTAGTGACAAGCTGGAGATTTCTGCTTCTGATAAAACTAACCTCTCCCTCCTGCAAATTAATTGAGGTATAAATATCTTCTTATTTTGCAGCTTAGGAGAAGTAGAAGTAGAAGTAGAAGTAGAAGTAGAAGTAGAAGTAGAAGTAGAAGAAGAAGAAGAAGAAGAAGAAGAAGAAGAAGAAGAAGAAGAAGAAGAAGAAGAAGAAGAAGGAGGAGGAGTGTGCATTAAGGTGCAGTTAATTCTTGTTTCTTTTTTGTCATGGACAAGTCAGAGTCCGGAAAATACAATAACAATTACAACTGACTGATATTATAATTAAAACTGACTTTATCTATACAATTTAAGGAATAGGTATCTGAATTAACCATCAACTCTTTCCAATACAGTCTGATTTTCCACTGGAGAAGGGAAGTAGTTTTTTTTTTCTGAAAACTCCTGTACGACCCAAAATATTTTTTCAGTCATTTAAGAGCTTCTGTCATTTATTTAAAAGGACGTGAAGAGAAGGCAACACACAGGGCCTAATGACACAAAGTTGGAAGACTGGATGAACAGCAGTGGTAGAGATGGTAACTGATCTGTCATTCTTGGCTGTGCTGGGTTATTTCCTTATTGAGAAGTTAACACGCTACTGAAGTTGAGCCTGAGAATACATGTAAAGAAGAAAGCCTGTGTATACTTTAGCTTCCAAATCTAATTTTCAGGCCTTACTCTATCTTTTGCCATTAAAAATTCTGATACTGGATTGTTTTTTTATTTTTTTTATTAGGACTTCAGCATTTTAAAGCATGTGACATTCCACTTAAACCAATGAAAAGCATATCAAAAGCTGGCTCTTCATCTTTGCTACGCTCTGGTTAAAGATGCCTTTCACTTCTCTGTCAGGATACCACATGCCATGAAATTAATTTGCTTTCACAGATTCTTGGTGTTATTCCTAAGAATGTAACTAGATCTGCACCTTAGTTATGTAAGTAAACTTAAGGGAATTACTGAATTCAGAGACTCACTGTTTTTAGTAGTGCTCCAAGCCATCAGCTGTGCCCTTCTGCATTATTGAGTTTAAAGGAAAAAAAATAAAATAAAAAAAAAAGCTAGTTAAAGGCTCTAACTGTTCAAATGTGCAAGTATAAGTAACTTACTGGTGAGTCACCTCTTTTTGTCCAGTTATTAACCTGTTTAGATTCCTGCAATATGCTTGGTAAAAATTTATCAAATGTAGACTAGTCTTAAAAGTCTCATGACTGATTACTACAAGTTGCTCAAGAAGAATTAGTGATCGAGAACAACTGATCACTAACAACTCATATTTTGCTGACATTATGCAAGGTGAGTGCAAGATATGTTTATGGGTTGGCCAGAAAGGGCAGAGTGAGAGCCTGGAAATGAAGAAAAGGGAATTAATATTTCCTGGAGCTTTCCTGTAAGGTAATAATAATAATATTTGTTATATAAGGCTATTAGCAAAGATCATGATATGTTTCTACTGATACCTTAGAGGGGATCCATTCATCTTTGATAGAGATCCTAGTGATGGATGCAAAACGTAGTAATGAATACAAAGATAAAATTCCTCTGTGACTGTGTGAATTGCTTTGTCACACTGATTACTGGAAATAGTGATTTGGATCCTACAAGTTATAGTTCTGATTCAGATTTTCATAAGCAATTAGATATGAAATTCACTGCATCAGCATCTCTTCAGCTGATATTCACAAAGGCCTGAATGTGCCTTTATAATTCAGAATAGAATTCCATTTTCTAACCCTGCATTATCCTCCTTTACCAAGTCCGTGGATTTGCAGGTGTGGAATAACTCTTAGGAGCATTTTGTTCTAAGCACCAACTCTTAGGAGCACCTTCACCCTATGAAGTTTTGCTTCAAAAAATACAAACTCAAGAGGCCTTCAGGTAAAAATGGAGTAATTGGACAGCACAATATTAGGTGTCTTCAAGGCATGCAACTAGCATCCATATCACATCCAATTATACGTGTTCAAATATTAGTCTTTCTTTTGGGGCCTCTTTGTATCATCTAGTTCACAGTGAAGGATATTTTGTTCCTTTAGGCATAGAAGGGGATTTGTCATGTAACCTTCAGCTTGTGTTTAGGGGGAGGGAGTACTCCTTTTTGCAGCCTGTCTTGGCAGCACTGCCTGTTGTGGCAGGTCTGTGACAAGGACTGCCCATGGGGCTCTTCACTGTCCTCCTCTCCTGTGTTTTCCATAAGTCTGCATCCAGTCCTACTTTCCTCAGCTCATCAATCTTCCTGAATACACATCTGTTGGCTCCTTCACTTTCAGTGCATTCCAGTGAATGGCTTTTGGGTTTATAGTTGCTCAGGATGAGTATTTCTCTTCCTGCTAAAGTTTTAGGCTACAGTAGTGCTGCTCTGAAAGTATTCACAAGTGAGGAAGTTGGGAACAGGGCCTAAAAAACTCAAGACCATGGTGGTGTCTGAGATATTCTCTATGTGATGGGTATTTCTTAGCAAGGAAACAAGAGAGTATCTTCCTTTGCTTCTTTCTGAATCTTTGGTTTAAGGTAAAGGAAAACTCTCAGTAAGACAGGCTTACATGTGAGTCTCAAACTGCAGAGACTAATGAAGATACAGAGGACTGGAATTCCTTTCTAATCACAACCTGAGATCCACAGCAGCTTTTGAAAAAGCAGCCTTTGAACTGGGCTGATTGATTCTGATCTCTTGTTCGGAAATGACAAAGAGTCTTACCTAGTGTGGTTTAAAATGTGCTTCTATTTCAAAATGTATGAGTATTCAAAATATATTTTGCATATGTGTAACCACATGCAGAACACATTTTGTAGGTGACTTTACACTGGGTCAGTCACATATGACATTCTTTTTTTAAAATATTATTATGATAATTTCTTTTATTCCTAAAAAAGTCTTTATTTTTCCTACCTCTGTATAGCCTGTAAGTATTAGGAATAATATTTCTCTTTTTCTAAATTAAATTTACAGGATATTCTGGTAAATATATTATGTCCCATAAATCAGTTTTGAATATGACTTTTCAGGAAGATTTTATCCAGACCTGCCTAATATGGAGTAATAATGTTCTCTGTTCCCTGTCCTCAGGAAAAAGTACATAACATTTGTACTTATACAAAACCATAAAACTTTTTTCCTATTTCTGAACATTGTAAACCCTTAGTAGACCTTAAATGTCCACTGAAACTACCTCAGAGCTATGTTGCTGTGTTTCTGGCCTGCCCCTGAACACTGAATCATAGAATCATTGAATGGTTTGGGTTGGAAGGGACCTTTAAGACCATCTAGTTCCAAGCCCCCTGCATGGGCAGGGACACCTCCCATTAGATCAGGTTGCTCAAAGCTCCATCCAACCTGGTCTTGAACACTTCCAAGAAGAGGGCATGCACAACTTCCCTGGGCAACCAGTGCCAGTGTCTTGCCACCCTTAAAATAAAGAATTTTTGTCCTAATGTCTGACCTAAGTCTCCCCTCTTCAATTTTTAAACCATTGCCCCTCGTCATCTTGCTACACATCCATGCGAAAAGTCCTGCTCCAGCTTTCCAGGTATTGGAAAGCTTCTATAAGGTCTCCTTGGTGCCTCCTCTTTTCCAGGACAGCCCCAACTTCTTCAGCTTATCTTCATAAGGCAGGTGCTCCAGTTCTCTTAATTTAAGGGACAGTGGAATCATGTGCACCCTCAGAAAGTTTGCTGGTGACACCAAACTATGCGGTGAAGTCAACACACTGGAGGGAAGGGATGCCAGCGAGAGGGACCCTGACAGGCTTGAGAAGTGGGCTTGTGCAAACTACATGAAATTCAACAAGGCTGATCACAAGGTTCTGCACCTGGGTTCAGGCAATCCCATGCATGAATATAGATTGGGAGTAGAAAGGATTGAGGGCAGCTCTGAGGAGAAAGTTAGTTGTAAATGCTTTAAGATAGCTAAATATCTGGAGCACAACATTAAAGCCATGGAGTTACAGGGAGGCTTCTCACTCTTACAGAGAAGTTGGAAAAGGCACATACTAGATTTTTTTTGTGCACACAAAAAGCAAGAAGGCCTCTTCCTCCTTTGGGTTTCTCTACAGAAATCTTCTGCTGCTTCACCTACTGCAAAAACCTCATAATGGTGTTACATGCAGTATGGAATTCAGGCTGCCTCACTTGCCAGCCATTGTACTTGGGGTTTTTTGTTTGTTTATTATTTGTTTTATTCTCATCTCTCTGTGGCTCTGACTCATACATAAATGTTTACAGACTTCTGGATTTCATTTTTCTGTAAGCATTACTTTTAATCAGTATAAGCTCCTGCAAAGTAATTTACTTTCCTTTTATATAAGACAGCCAAAGAGGAACATGGGGATCTGTTCCCACATCTCAGCTAGGAATAATTTCTTTTTCTCTCTGTACAAATTCTTCGCTGCCCTATAGGCCAGCATGGGAAAGCTTTATAGGTATTATATCTGTTGTGTTGATACCTATAATACTGGTTAACATGGACAGATATGTTCTATGCTATTTTCTAGTGAACAAGGAATAAAGATGAAACTAACCACTCTTTTGAGGATTCCTACACTTCCAGGATGCTGGTTCATTTCTGAACACAAGCAGTAGCCTATATTTCCCATCCATTATTCTTTAAACTAAAGGTTCCCCACCAAAGACCCAAGTGTCACTTCCATGCTTTATCTTCATCCCAGCACTGTGGTTTAGGCAATGCTGTCCATGGGCAGTTACCCTGTCAGCTGTTACACAGCTAACACTGGTTAGCCAGTGGTCAACAGTAATTTATAGCCACAGGAATTTATAGACATAAGAGCATAAATATTGGATCTTCATTTTCATCCCAGGGAAAAGAAGGTGTTCTAGTGTAAGGTAGGTGTAAGTGTATTGTGGACAGTCATTGCTTGAGGGTAAGATGTGGTGGGTGATGGTATGTGAATGGAAAACTAGATGTTATACATCCTAGGCTTTCTTGAAAAGGTGGCATGGACGTCAGTAATACAGCAAATTAAATATAGAAACCTTTTCCTAAAACCTTGTCACGGTTTGACACTGGCCCGGCAATTAAACCGAAAAACAGATTTTTATATTAATCCCCCTCTCCTCCCTGATAAGAAAAGGAGAGAGAATAAGGAAAAGAGACTTATGGGTTGGAAATTAAACTACACAACTTTAATGAAACAGGAATGATAAATAGGAAAAATCCCTCTGAGTCATACTTTTCTTACACATTCCTTGTAACCTCCATAATGTTATTCCAAGAGAAGTAGGAATCATATCTATTACAGCTATCAGTTTTTCAAGATTCAAGAAGTCACATTGTGATCTCCAGAGCAGCATATCCACCATGCTTTTATTACAGGGATTTCAGAACTTTTGTACTGATCTAACTGAGTATGAAAATATTTTTCAGTACCGTCTTTCTGGTAGTTTCCAGTAATGATTTTGCATCTTGGGTATGGAATAGTCACTCTAATGGCAGATCTTGAAAGTCTCAGAGATCTGATCTGAATGTTGTCACACACATGCACTGACTGAACTGTTTAGGCATTTGGAGCAATATCCCCATGGCAGGTCTGCACCCCTCACCTGGTCTGTTGTGTTTCAGTGGACATGGAAAAGTAAGTGAATTAAGTACTCATCTACATCCCTTGCTGCAGATGAATGTGTCATATTAGCTCCACTGATCATTTAATCAGTTAATTCACAAAGGGTTAAGATTTTAATGCTTCAAAGCTCTTTATTGGCTTGGAGTACTTTCTCCTCATTTCTACAGATCATCTTTGAGAAGTGTAATGTTTTTGCTATAGATAATGTGAATGGTACAGTATAGTAAGTGTTAATCTGTAAAACCTTGTAGTTCCACCTGGCCTAGATCACTAGGCTCCTTCTCCATGCATGTGCAACTGCTCCTCACGTTAATGAGGAAAGTATGCTCCTTGAAGGGGAAATATACACATCACGCTTCACATCCTAAAGCACTCAAGATGTTTTTTTGACTTGCCAGAGATAAGTAGGATGACGCACATATACACATAATACTTGATGAGGTACCACACTACTTGATGAGATATCATAATATGTACAAAACCATTAACACTCAGCTGTCTTCCACTACACATGCTGAGACTTTCAATAATCACACTTGTTTTGGATTTCTGGGTAGTATCTTGAATTGAATTCAAATTCATTTAGCCTTTTCTCTCCCCTACCAGAAAAGCAGAGCTATTTAAAAAATGTGTCACTCAGAATTTTGAATCATGTATCTGTAACTATTTTGTCTAATTTAATTATTTTTTAAAATGTTTTATACCTTCTTTCATCTCTGTATTCCCAGTTTTGACTTAGAAGTGAGAAAGTAATACTTTAGGGTTCTTTATATTTGGAAATAAAGTATAAAGTAAGCCTTTTTTTTTTTTTTTTTTTTTTTTAAATAAGTCTGGTTTTGGTGAATATGATTTTGAACAAAAAAATAGTAAGTGCAAAATCTTGAGCAAACCCAAAGGTCATACTAGAGCAAGAATAATACTTAAATTATGAAAGCAAATGTAATAAACAAAAAAAGTTGTAAGTATTTTAATGAACTCATAGAATTTAAAAAAACATTGACTCGCAGGCTGTGAACACGGAAACTTGAAGCTGACAAAGAAAAGAAGTAAATATGTTCTGCTTAGTATTTCACGCTCACTGATTGCCCTGGCAATTTAGAAATATGTCTTGTATTAGGACCTGTAATCCTTAGCCAATACCTAGCTGGAAAACTTGTTTTCCACATTGCCAATGAATCAGGGAACAAACGCCTAAACCACATTTTGAATACCTGTATGTTTTCTACTCATGTTCTTACTTTTGTAAGGTTAGGCTCCTAACATACCTGTGTATCTAAAAGTCTTATTCATACCAATTAATACAGATTTTGAAAGAATGCTGTAATGGACCTAATTTGCCTATGGAGTAAGAGTAAAATTTGGCTTAAGGGTTATGAAATAATCACTTTAAGAAAACATTTCAATCTGGAGGTATATTCTAAATTCAAAGAACTACAGCCAATTGCTAAATACTAAACTGATCTGAGTTGCAGGCATGTCCAGAGAGGGCAAAAGGATGAAACAGCACAGTTAGTCTCTAGTGCCTGTGTTGACATGTCAACAGGACCCTGAATTAGTTGCATTTTGATACTTCCTAATAGATATACTGTTACGATTTTCTTCTCAACTGCTTAAATTTCATGTTTACCTTTGTGTGCCTTAAAAGGGAAGTTCTATTTCCAGACACTATGTAAAAATAAGTTTACCCCTTGCACTGATCAAACTACACTCCTCCAGATTAGAAGACCCAGCACCAAACATGGCTGCTTTGCTGGGGCACTGATGTCCATGTGATTCTACCTCAGTCTGAATATATGACCCTAACGATGAATAATTAGGATGATTTCATACCTAGGGTTTTCTTTCTTCAAGATATTTATGTGAAGTATTGATAAAGAATTTGAAGAGCCATCAGTAATGAACAAGGGAATCTGCTTCTCATACAGAACAATATCATATAGCCCTGAGTGTTGCCATGGATCTTGATAGGGGATAACCTTTTTCAAACAGACTTAGAATCAATGTGCAAATTTACACCTTTTACTCTCTATCCAGAGTTCATCCTCTACCATATTTCCTTGTTTACTAAATGGTAAGTTTTCATTAATTTGGGGGTTTTGCTGCTGGCCAAAAAACTCAGCACCTTAAGTCAAATATCTTCCACAATTTAGAAAGAAACAAGATCATGAACAAATGTTGCTGAGGAGAGCAAAATAAACACTTACTTAAAAAGCCAGACCACTGGATGCTCTCTTGCACATGTGTATTGCAACACTATTTTATTGTGTGAGCCTTTATTTCCTGCAATACAACTGCATCCATCAGAGCACAAGATGAACAATATTCCACATGTGAACTTCTTATTTCATTTGTTACCCTTCAGTATAACATTATACCTCATTTGCTCCATGCTAACTGAAATCTGGTCAGAATAATCTTATTTTTTCTGCCACTCTGAAACTTGCTGCTGCAGTATTTGATCATATCTTCAATAAGAACAAACCCCTTAGCTTCCAGTTTGGGACAGAAAGTATTCACCACATTTGACAGAGCCAAAAGATTAAGCCACTTTTTCTGTACAATACAGGGAGCAAGTATTAAAGTCTTGAAAAATATCCAGCTCTCTCAGATTGCACTCCAGTGCCCTAATTCACAGGGCAATTAATCTCTTGTGTTCATGGTGGCTTAAATTACTGTGTATCATGCTCTCTGTGCAATGAATGTGAGAGTACTACAACTAGCAAACAGTACTGGGGGCAATGCACTGCAGGACAGTGCTAAGTTCAGCTTTCCCTGCTCAGCAAGGCAGATGCACAGGAGCACTGTGGAACAAATAGTATGGCCTCATCCAGCAAAACTCTTAGCTCTTAGCAGAGCTAAGATTTTAACTTCTGTTCCCAGCCAGCTGTGTCACTGGGCCAGACTCACTCAGGTTTTATTGGATTGTGAAGGGGGAGAGAAAAGGATGAATTCCACTTTGTAGAGGTATTTCCTGGGTAGATATTGGAGAGTAGTTTGGAGAAAGGACAGCACTGAAGTGATGGAAGTGACTCTACGATTCAGAACTGAGGACAAAACAGGTGGAACAGCCTTCTTACAGTGTCAGATGGTGTCTTCCACAGTCAAAAGATCCTGAGCTTGCATTAACTGATACTATATGGAGGGAGGAAAATGCATGGCTAAATGAAGCTTTACCACTTCTGATGCTAAAGTGGTACCATCGGTTGGTACACTGATGTTTGGTAACTCTTAGCACTCAACCAGAGCAGGAGCTCTCCCTCACTGTTGCCACTAATGTTGCTCCATCTTCATGGTGCTCTGCTTGCTCCATTTCCACTCAGCTTTGATTCACAGAGGAGAATGAGGAGGCTTTTTCTTCTTGCAGATAACACAGTTTTTCTACAAGGGAAGAATATGTTTTTTTCTTGCAAAAAAATGGAAGTTTTCTACAAAGGAAAAGACAAGTTATTCTTCAATGTCTGAAATTCCTCAGTATGACTGACTGCTATCACAAGACCTTGACAGGCTTGAGGAGTGGGATTATGTGAACTATGTGACATTCAGGTGACATTCAGGCCATATGCAAGATCTTGCACCTGGGTTAGGTCAAATCCCAATATATAAACAGAGCTCATGAGAAAAATAGAGACTTTTACCAGAGATTGTAGTTACAGGACAAGGGCAATTGGTTTAAGATGAAAGAGGGTGGGTTTAGATTAGACATAAGGAAGAAATTTTTTTATAATGAGGGTTGTGAGACACTGGAACTGTGAGACACAGGTTGCTCAGTGGCTTCTCTGGGGTGTGTGTTGATGCCCCATATGTGAAATTATTCAAGGCCAGGTTGGACGGAACTTTGAGCAACCAGTGAAAAATGTCCCTCTCTATGGCAGGCTTTGGACTAAATGATTTTTAAAGGTCTCTTCCAACCCAAACCAGGCTGTGGTTCTCTGATCTTTAGATCAAAATCTACTGCTTTACAAAATCTACTATATTCGTATAAAATGTATATATGTCCCTAAAGCTCTGACAAATAATTCAGTTTACAGTTGCTTTCCAGCAAGTCTCTGACCTTTGTATTACATTTCAAGTGTCTACCACCCAGCTCATGATGTATTTGAAATTCAGTGGTAAACTTTTCTAATAATGCAAATACACATTTTTTTCATCTATCGCTTATTTGTGATGGTTGAATGCTAGAGGAACATCATTTGAGACTGCTACTTGGACCCAGAAGAAACAAGCTATTCCAGACGGAAAAATTAAAACACAGAGGCAAGGGAACTGAAAGAGCTCTCACAGAATTCTTTGTGTAGTTCTAGTGACAAGGTTTGCTTTACATTCTGACTATAACAAACCTGGATTTCATTGCAGCTTTAACTCCAGCTGGGAGCTCAGCTATGTATGTTGTAAAGCAATATAGAGTGAAGGGACAGTTGTATGGCAAAACCAAAGCACTGGGTGTCAGGATGTATGAGTTTCAGACCTGGATTTTCCCCAAACTGTGCATTGAAATAAATCATTTGGTCTGTTCTTCCCTCCCCCTGAATAACCACTTGTAACATTGGTGTAATACTTACATACCTCTTGGAGGTGATGGACTGCTAGGTTGGCTTCATGGAATGGTTGGTTTCATTTTGGGCTCATTTTAGCTTAAAAAGTTTGAGATAATTACAAGTTTTTACCAGACAGTAGAAGTGGTATCATCAATAATTATATAAATGTACTGGTTTGACCATGGGTATGGTTTAGAACTTATATATCTATATATATGTGTGCATACACTTTTTTTTTTTTTATTAGATATCTAAATTTAAACTACTGAAAGTTTAAATTTAACTTTACAAAATCTTCCTGGGTTATCTGTATTTGCCACAGAGAGGACCATCCTCCTCCAAAAGGTCATTCTGAATATCTAAATTAGATTTTCCTTTCAAACTAACTTTCAGACGAGTTATCACAGTCTGTTCAGGGAATAGAGAGTAACTAATCATGGGATACACCTTCCCAGGTTTCAGTACTTGATAGGTACATGCCTTCACCTGAACAAGTCACTTATAATAAGACGCATGTTTGTCCAAGCAGCCAGAAAGAGAATTTATACATCTGATATTAAGTAAACCTCTCAGTTGAAGAAATCTCAAGTTATATTCCTAATGTTTACCTACCTCTTTCTTTTGTGTCCTGTACCTATCCCCATCTCAAATCAGATATGCTGATAATCATTAGCATTTAAAGGCTTTTACCTTGATTTTCAAAACAGCTTGAAACATTTATTCTTGCCACCAAACCAGAAAATCTTGCAGTAAATAATTTGATCTGTTTCTTAGTCTGAAGTGGCAAAGCTTTTGTTGAACAAACATCTTTGGTTCAGGATTTAATTTTAAAGTAGGAATGCCAAACCTAAACAGGCGAGCACTCAGGGCAATCTGCCTGATTCAGAAGAGGAACATGTGGCTCAGTTCCTCTCATGCCAGATGAGAACCTTATCCTCGATGTTGCTGGCAGCTCTTCTCTGGGCCTCCCTTTTTCTTCTACCTCCCACTCTCTTTTCTACCCTTCCTCCACCTCTGAAAAATATTTGCCAGGTTTGACTTGCTTTCTGTCTCTATCACAACAGAAACACATTTTGCAATCTTAGATCCATGAAAAAAACAGAAGCTTTGTTTTCAGGCCAACCTCCCTTTAAGAATCCTTAGCATCAACAAGCCAGAATAATCAGTTCTGCTGAAGTGGTCAAAAAGCTTCTGTTTTAAAGGAAAAAAATATGCATTGATGCAAGCATTAAATGAAAAAAAAAATATTAGTAAATTGAAATTAAACTACCATTTCAAAACAACTTAGAAAAAAAATTATTTCCTATTATTTTCTGGCTTCAATCAGTTTTCTGGTTCTATACGTTCCAAAGAGATGTAGTATTGTATTCTTTTTGCTGTGGATAGTGCTTTGTGGTAAATATAATCCAATCCCTCCTGTTCCAACAGTTTTATGAGGCTAAACAAAATTATTCTAATGCTTTCTGAGTTTGTCTAACAAGAACTACACTCACATCTTCTGATTTCCTTTCTTTCAAAATATCAAAGAAAGAACATTCTATCAGTGTGAATGTTATTTTCACCTTAGTTTTTACCACTAAGGTTTTTACCATTAGTTTAATACAGCTCTTTCTGCTCTCATTAAAATAGTAGCACTGTCTTGGGTTATGATCTGGGACACTCACAGACAATAATGGCTCCTATATGGAAGATTTTCCTGACCAAGGGCTACAAAAGGATTTTTTTATGAGGCTCTAGCTGACAACAGAAAAAGGACTCCAATGCAGTCCTGTTCTAAAGAATCTAAAATGACAAAGTTTATGTCCATTTATCATGAAATTTTCCTATTGTGTTTAGCCATTCTTTGTCTTTAGTCTTGCTCCCGTCTGCCCTTTCCATGACCCTCTTTTTGCCTTTTCTCCTTTCTGGGTCTCCAGAAGCAAGGTTCCTCTAGAGACTATGTTACAGCTCAGTAAATCAGATGCTTTCTCAGTAGAGCCACTCCTTTCTCCCCAGATATTTGAAGAGTGACATTACCATGGAAAGCAAAATCGCCCTCACAGAAAGTTCCCTATGAATCACACTCTCAAACCAGAGGAAAGCCCAGGTGATTTTCAGGCAAGTGACCTCTGCTCCATTCCTTGCATTAGAGCCTGTGCTAAAAATGTTGTCATTGCCTGTACAAAGTACAGCAGCAAGTGCTCTTTCTGCTCTTTCTGATTCTCAATTGGATGTTGACCCTGTGCCGAGCTTTGTACAATGCTTAAGAACATATTGTTCTCTCCCAGAAGGTCATTGCATATATATTGGACATTTAATGCGATATTAGAGCTCAGAAGAGCTCTAAGTAATTTTCTTTTTCTTCCTAGTACAAAAGGGAAAAAAAATCCACTGCATTTTTCACTCTGGACCAAATCAAAAGCAGAATTGGCTGCTTTGTAATTTGTTCTGCCAAAGATGGTGTTATGCTCAGAGCATGGGGGTTATTAAATATACCAGTTTGATCTTAAAAAAATAAGGAACAAAGGCTTCAGATTTAATGTTAGATACTATGGGTAATGCCTATTTGAATCAGAATCATCCTGACATTTTTTAGATCCATGTAATAATTAGCCGTGTACCTCAAACTTTGTAATCAACTTCACTGCCAACTACATTTTACAAACACATAAATGATTCCTGTGCAAATCATCTTCTGTGAATAATGGTAAATGTATGACCATTTTCATCAGGAGAAAATGTTCTCCAGCCTGTTCTGGAGGACAGATTTAATCCAAATAAATGAAGTCTACTAGAGGTGTGCATCTCCTGCGAGGATCTGACAACCTTCAGAGCCTTCTCTGTAGTTAAAACCTCCAGCCTTTATGAAGTTCTGTTTAAATGATTTTGTAAAGTAAGACATTTTGCTCCCAATACAATTAAAGAGAACAAAGATGTTTCTTCCTGGTTTTCCAGATGACATTTCACTATGCACAGAGTTCCTCGAGAATTAATTAGCACTTATATTTGAATTCAAGGATCTAGAGGATACGTGGTATCTTTGGAATGAAGCTGTAGAACAAAATTACAGTGCAATCACATTTTAACTATTTTCTAGAAGTCTTCCTGAAGAGTGAATACTAGCATTAAAAAAATAAATAAATTGCAAAATCACTCATGGGAGTAAAATAATTTCTGCTTCTGACCTGGCAAGGCAGCCCCACAAATACAGAATGACTTTCCATGAATGAAAGGTAGACAAAAACTGCCCCCTTTCAAACTTCATAATTTGTTCCACATTTTCAGGGCTAGAACCTAGGAGTGAAATCTTGCTCTCATTTTGAACGGTAAAAATTTCGTCATCTGCTTCAAGTCAGGTTTTCACAATGTACCTTGTTAATAAATTTACTTGAGCTAAAGAAAGCTTCTGTCAATAGATAACAGCAAGAAGGCTTTTTCTCTCGGAAGGCAACTCTTCGAAAAGTGTTGCAGCCAGAAATACATAACCAATGCTGTAGCTGGCATTGATCTTGTTGAAAGTATAGAAATGGAGTGATGTTCTGTGGGTTTCATCTAACATGTTATATATATCTCATGTAGATGTCGACAGCAGATCTGATCACTTGAGTCTCCATTCACTGTCAATTGAGACATCCCTGTAAGATAATGATTCAGCTGACTATCCTATACCTATCCTAGTTATGTTTATCCTATGGATATAGCATGAGTTGTTCCTCAGGAATGTCTCTTTTCTGCATCACTTTTCAGGTGGCTTTGTGGTGGCTCTCAAATCCTGCATTTGTCTTGGTGAAGTATTTTCTCACTATCCAATTGCTCTTTCATGATCAACCTACATTTTCCAAATGCATTTGCACTTCTATTTCATCATTGCAATCCAGCTCCAAGGCTTCTCTGACAAACAAAACCCTGAGTGGTTTAGCGTCTGTTCGTGTGACATATTGCAGACACAGTACACTGAAATATATAGTAAAAAGTCAGATTTTATATGGTACTTCAAGATATTTGAGTGAAAGCACACAATGTGCAATCCAAGAGCAGATGTTCATTAATCAGCCTTGTATCATATGTGTTCTTCATTGTGCTGTCTCAGAATTGTATTTCCAGACTAGTTCAGTTGTCTCCAAGACATCTTGAGTCTTCTATTGTCTCACCAGTCTAAGAATACAGTCAAATTCTTACCTTTTGGAGAAGATATTTTGTCTGAGCAGTTCCATGTGTGCTGAAGCATATCCATCTGGCATTCTTGAAGGGAACTCAGTGTGATAAATATTACTGCAAATTAGCATAGTTTGAAACCTTGGCTCAAAAAAAAGCTTTTAATTAACCGTATTTACTGAATGGTCTTGAGATGTGTTTTAAGGCTACTCCCTGCAGAGAGAGGAAAGTAAACTAAGACTTTGACACTGCACGCGTGTGTTTGCAGGAGTGGACATGCCTTCTCTGATCCTTTTTCTTGTCCAAAGCACAAGTCTTATTTTCTTGTTCCAAATGGAATACTCAGCAACTTAGTCATTTGCCAGTAAAACTTTTGGGTGCTTTAACTGTTCAAAATAAAATGTCAATAGCTGTTTTTTAAAACACATGACTCAGGGTAAAAGTCCTATTGCCAAGATTTATCAGACATTAAACTTTCAGTCAGTGCAGATACAATCTGTTTGCCTGGGAGTTGAAACAAGAAAGAACATGTATTTCAAAGTGTAGACAAAGATCTCATATGATAATAGTGCTGATAAACCTTTGGTTAAAATATTTCACAGCTATGGACCACCAGGCACATATTTATGGACAGGTTTTGCTAGACAGAAATTAATTCAGACAGTTTCACAAGTAAATTAAGTTGTAACATTCAAATGCATAAAAAAAAAACCAAAACAAACAAACAAAAACAAAAACAAAAAATAGACTGAGAAACAATACATTAGGAAAACCTAAAATAAAAAATTAAAAATTATTCAACAACAGCTCAGCTCTGCTTCTTTAGGTGAAATAAAACTCCAGATGGATTCCAAGATAAGTAAATAAAGTGAGGATACTTCAGACTCATATCATGTAACTAATACTGTACACTAAAAAAACTGATCCGCTTGCACAATGTTACACACTCGTCGTGTTTTCTGGAAGACAGAATATTGCTTCACTGAAGGATACTGAGTCAGGTCCACAGGTGATGCAAATTGGGTTAAATACCATGATTTCAGTGGTGTTATGCCAGTTGATTCTGGCCTAGATCCTTAAATGAAATTTTTACTTGTGAAGATTCAAATGTTTCATTTAATATTTTCTGTGTTGGAACGTTTCTCTCCTCTTCCTTCATGCTTCTGCTTTGGTCCTATAGTTTTCCCAGCCTCTTTTTGCAGTCACTAATACCTTCCACTGAACTAATTAAATTAGAACAAATATTTTCCAGGAAGACATAATAGGAATAAGGAGTGTATTACTTGAGTTCATTGGAAAGGCAGAGCAATCCCAGTCAGAATGCTGTTTCAGTTACTCATGTTGGGAATCTACAGTTACATCGGTATTTGTCTTTTATTCTTTGGATCTGGAATTGACATTTATAATATATTTTTTTTTTTACTAAGGCCCTCAACTAGACTCAGTACTGTGCTGGGAGAGATTTGGCATTAACGTAATAGTCTGATGTACACACAGTCAGTTTTTCTTTTGTGTTTATGTATAATTTTAACATATAATTAGAAAATATATAATATATAACATACTTATGAGAAATAGTAAGTGGTGATATTAGGAATGATAGGAGAAACACAAATATATTACCCAAGGTCTTAAGAAATGGGACAGCCACCTTCTAGTTCAGAGGTTTCCTATGTTATACTTGGAAACTACTTAATTCTGTTTCAGTTTCCTTTTTACTTCAGTTTAAAGAATCATATTTTCCTTCCTCATCAATTGGTAAAGTTTCTAGTACCTGAAATGTTAACTTGACATGGTGGTGAAATATGATTCATCCCATTCAAAATTGCCAGCTTTTCTGGGGCCCTCAGTGCCCTAGTCTTTAGACTGCCTTCAAAGACAACAGAGGAAAATATACTTCCAGAAGATTCCTGTTCCCATCCACCTCAGTCCTCTATTATGTCGTGGTGAATCAATTTCTGTGGTGTTCATTTTGCTCTCCTTGGCCTAGAAAGAGCCTAGATTTCTAACTAACTTAAATTTCATATAACTGAAATTAGAATATAGAGTCACACATATGGCCCATATATTAATTATATATACAGCCAAATACAGAGTTTTGAGAAGATAAATATTTATAGATTGCAAAATAAACCTACTCATGTAATCACTAATGTCCATTGCTGTCTGAAAGTTTCGTTACTAATGGTTGAAGTGTCTGAAAGAGGAATCTGGGGGGGGAGGAAACATGATTGCAACATGCTGTGGTTCAGGTCTACCTTTAGAGAATATTTTTCAGAAGATAAATCATACAATATCTCTTTATTATAATCTCCCAGTTATTAAACATGCCATGCATCAGTGCTTCTGACTTGACAGGGTCATAATAGTCACTGCTGGAAGGAAAACCTGTGTGTATGATGACAAGCATCAGGAAGACATAAAACGAAATCCAGTTTAGTTTAGAGAACCATTACAGATCTATCCTGAAGGCTTATATTACGTGTCACTCTGAAGATCTATAAACTTGCTTGTTTCATGGGCAACCCATTGAAGTGATCTCTTATGCCTAGAGGGGTTCACTCCCTCCTGGAGTCATTTAATTTTTTCAATAGTTAGGTTATTGGGCCGCCCATAAACTCAAGACCTGTGCCTGCAAGGCAAAAGCTCTCTGTTTGACCTGTGATTGCTCTGGTTTTGCCAAAGGAGATTGCAGGAACATCATGTAAATGTTAGACCTCTGCCAGTAGGACATTTGCTTGACCTCAACTTGTTTTGTTATTTCTGCAGCATGTCTGCAAATTAAATTTTTTTACTTACTTTATCCTTCTTTACAGACTGTTCCAGGTTGGTAAGAGGAAGTTTTGTGCTCCTTTTAAATCCAGAGTTCTTACAAGAATTCTTTGGCAGATATAGAAGATATATATGTGCGTATTCAACTTCTATGTGTTTTTTTTCTCACCATGACTCTGTTCCAGAATTTTTATATTGATTATTGGAAGTTCCTCTTCAAAATTCTTCAATCTACAGGTGTTTTGCTTTTTGCAATCAAATCTTTTCCACACACAAAATTAGAAACTGTCTTGAAAACAAACAAAAAAAGATAAATCAATTTCTCAATTTATAATGGTGTTCAGGAACTAGTGTGTAAGGGTAAGCTATGACTACCCCCCTTATCATCAATTGACATAAAATATATTCCTGCAGATACTATAATCAGGGAAGAATGCATTCTTCCCTACTATTTAATGAGGACTAGAATCATAGAATCACAGAATAATAAAATAATAGAATGACTTAGATTGTAAGGAAACTTAGAGATCATCTACTCCAACCTCCCTGCCATGGGACACCTATCAACCAGACAAGGCTGCTCAAGGCCTCATCCAGCCTGGGCTTTACCACCTCCAGGGAGAGGGCATCCACAATTTCTCTGTGCAGCCTATTCCAGATGAACTAAAAGACTTCTTGGTAAAACCCAATCTAAACCTATTTTCCTCCAGTTTAAAAACATTTCCCTTTGTCCTATTGCTGGACAATCTTGAACAAATATAGGAAATTACCCAATCCCTTATCAAGAGCAGATAATCCAGTATTATTCTTGTGGGTATAGAGAAGCTTGCAGGATTTACTTTGGTAATAACTTGGAGGTCTGTAAACCTTCAGATTTATGGTCATTCACCAAGAATAGGATATGTTTTCCTTTTATTCTCACTGACTGTTACAACTACTTTTTGAAACTAATAATCTACATTTGACAATAAGGAATGTCATACTTGGCCATTGCAATAAGAAATGTCATGGCCATTGAAGCACTTTTTTTTTCCCAAGTCTCCCTACTATGCAGAAAATGGAGTGAAATCCAGGCCTTTAGATACTGTTTGCTATAGGTATAATTTAGTTTCTGTATACCTAGGTTTGCCCTTGTTGACAAAGCTTTGTCCTTGTTTATTATCACTTTAGACTCTTATCACTGTACCTAATGCTCTATCTTTACGATTTGGAGCTGTGGGTTTCATAACCAGTTCTGCTGAAAGCAAAATGATAAGGATGGGAAAGTATCCTACACCTCAGGAAAAGGTTGTGTAACGGATAAAATCTCTATGGTCTACAGTAGTGCTGGTAACAAATGAGAAAACCTGAGCTCCAAATAATAGCTAAAAAAATTAACTCTAGCAATTGCATTTACAATTTCTCACTTTGCTGTGATGTGGTATGCTTTGTCTCCCTGATTTTGTGTTATTGCTACATTTGCTGCGTATTCTTTCTTCTTCAAGAGCTAAAAAGACAGTCACAAAATCCTTTATTAAATTGCAGTGTTCTTGTGTTTTAATCTCTGATCAGTACTCTGAATTGCCTCAGAGAGTGTTTGGGAGCCCAGCAGGTTTAGGACATGGTTGGACTTGTAGTGTAGATACAGATCTACAGCATCAGGATTACTTTTTCATAACATACCACTCTTGGGAGGTCTGCTATGTTAAACCTACTGGTTGATTCAGTGGGAAATTACAGAGCTATAAAATACTGCTCTCCTAACACTAATCTACTGGGGCTTATAATTTATATGTTATCCAAGATTAACTTTAGCTAACTGTTATGGATGAAATGAATTTTCTATTCCAGACTGAAAATTAAACTTCTCTTTGTAGATCTGTTCTGCTCACCATTCTATTTTATCCTCTGGGTTTCTCCTGCCTTCAAAGATGATATACTAGGTTTCTACTGCAGTTCTTCATGCAGGCCAACAGTCACTGACATTGTCCTAAAATGAGAGTATAAAACACACTTCATGAATACTATAATGAATATTTTAATTTTACCTTCTTTATACCTTACCACAAACCTTAGTGTATTGATAGGTTTTATTAACTTTCCACGGAATATTCTAGGCGTTTTCCACCACCAAATTTAGAAATAAGTATCTGAAGAAATACTTTAAATTAAATTGAGTGCAATATTTTAAATTAAGCCCCTCTTGCTCCCCCCTTCTGCACATACAGAGTTAATTAACACAACTTTGTCACTTCCTTTTGACTAGAACTAAGAGCAGCTTCAGACAAGAAACCCTTGGAATAATTTCACCCTTGCACACAAGTTCTTGCTTCTAACCCACTAGTGACTAATCAGCTCTCTGGCAGGGTCTAGGATATAAAAAGCAACAAAGTAACTTAAAGCCACTTTTGTTCTCCCCTCACTTACATGAGTAGCTACAAAATACACAATCCAACTCATTGTGCTTTATACCACTTCCTAACTATCCCTGGTCCAGTTTTCCTCTCACTAATGGCAATACAAGTGTCCTGACCAACTTGGGAAAAGTATGGCCTTAAATGCTGATGGTTTCCGGAACACAGTTCAGATGGTACATACACTCAACCTTTGTGTTTCCTGGGATACTGGCCTAACCACCAATACAAGTACAAAAACTTCATTCACATTTCTTTTTTTAGTAGTAGAAAGGGACATTATGTAGCTTTGGAAATTTGATAAAGATTCAGCTTCAGAGATTTGCTAGTTAATGGAAGTATTCTGGTTCCCTCTAAAGAACTGTATCTTTGCAACAATCATGGCTGTAGAGTCCCCCGGGGCTTGGAGACTTCTTCTGCACTGCTGAAAGGATAATATTTAGAACAAAGACAATTGGCTATTCATCCTCTGGCCTGACTTATGTTGTACACTTTGGATAACATTCACTCAGTAGCGGAAATTGTCAAAGCTTTGCCTATCTTTTAAGGATGGATAAGGATGGGAGGAGAACAAGAAGCTTGAATGAATCACTGACCGTGATACACTGTGCTGCTGTGCAAAGTAGTTAAACACACATTAATGTGCTTCTATGGAAATGGCTTTGACCTCAAGGTATTCTTCAATTTATTACTTATTTTTTAAGAATAAGACCTATTTGGCTATGAAATCTCCTCTCTAAGGCACTGTAAAGTGACTACTATAGTTATTTAGAGTGTGACACATGGCTTAGGGAAATCACAGAAATGCCCACAGATACACAGCTGGAAGAGAAAATAATGTCAGGAGACAAGGAAAACCGGGCTTAGCACAGGTGAACAAGGAAAACTTGAGCGTGAGATGGAAATCATGAGGTTAGAAAATGTGTGTACTAAGCGAATTATGACGAGAGAAAATTTTTATTTGGTCATATAGTTCTGGTTTGGATGAGAATGATGCCTGATAGGTGATGTGACTTGTTCACATCGTGTATAATAGTTTTTGCATAGCTCAAATAAAATATAGTCCTCTAACTGATGGATTAGGCTTGGGGCCACTCAGTTTCACCATCCAACTGTTCCCCATGGGACGCAGTGGGGGATACTGGAGAGTTGGGCCAATTCCAATGCAATGAAGTTCAACAAGACCAAGTGCTGGGTCCTGCACTTTGGCCACAACAACCCCATGGGGAGCTCCAGGCTGGGCACAGAATGGCTGAGAGCAGCCAGGCAGAATGGGACCTGGGAGTCTGGATTGACAGGAAGCTGAACATGAGCCAGCAGTGTGCCCAGGTGGCCAAGAAGGCCAATGGCATCCTGGCCTGGATCAGGAACAGTGTGGCCAGCAGGTCCAGGGAAGTGATTCTTCCCCTGTACTCATCACTGATGAGGCCACACTTTGAGTACTGTGTCCAGTTCTGGGCCCCTCAGTTCAGGAGATGCTGGAGCAGGTCCAGAGAAGGGCAAAGAGGCTGTGAAGGGACTCCAGCACAAGTCCTGTGAGGAAGGGCCGAGGGAGCTGGGGGTGTTTAGTTTGGAGAAGAGGAGGCTCAGGGGAGACCTCATCACTCTCTACAACTACCTGAAAGGAGGTTGGAGCCAGGGGGGAGGTCAGTGTGTTCTCCCAAGTAGCTATCAGTAAGACAAGTGGGCATGGACTTAAGCTCTGTCAGGGGAGGTTTAGCTTAGATATTAGGAAAAAAAACTTTACAGAGAGGGTGATCAGACATTGGAATGGGCTGCCCAGGGAGATGGTAGATTCTCTGTTCCTGGATATTTTTAAAAAGAGAATGGATGTGGCACTCAGTGCCATGGTCTCGTAACCACAGTGGTAGTGGATTAAGGATTGGACTTGATGATCTTAGAGATCCTTTCCATCCCGGATGATTCTGTGATTATTCTTCACACAGCAAGAACACAATTTTTTTTCCAAATAGGTCAGTGGTTCTCAAACAAGTTTTAATTTGCTTCTCAATGGGAGGCCTTGGGATAGGACACAGTAATAATGGTTTGGCTCTATGGGTCCCAGGAACTATAGACCCTATCTGCTGCTTCTGCTTGTGCGGTCCATTTCTGCTCCTAATCAACATTATTTCTACAACAGATTATTTCCCTTGACTCTAACTTCTAGTGCTTCTTGTGGGAATCTGCCTGGCAATGTGCCCCTTCTCTTTTTCTCTCCATCTTTCTTCCTTCTAGTTTAAGAACTGAGAGCTTAAGACAGGTTTTGCTTACTTTTTAAAATTATTATTATTATTTACATTAGTTGGTTTCCAGAGGCTTGCAACTTTTTCAAAGATTTGGTGAAGCTTGAAGAGAAAGAGGAGAACCTTATCAGAGAGAATATATTCTTTACTCTGTCTTGAAATACATTACTATCAGCAAGTTAAACCAAGCAGTAGCAGGAAACACTGCAGATGACTGTGCTGCTGTTGGCAAAGTCATTATGTTACATGATTTCTCCACTTAATTGGGTGTTACTTTGCATTCTAATTGGTGGGTTGACCTGTCTGTCTGCTAGACTTCCACCCAGACACTCTCTCACTTCCACCCCTCAACAGGACAGGAGAAATTAAAACAGAAAAGCTTGTGGGTTGATGTCGTGATCCGAGTTATTATTTTAATATTTTGTTTACGAGGAAATCTCAGCCTCTGCTTCAGAGACAACACATAGAATCGCAGGCTAACACATGTTGAAATTTAAACAGGCAGCAAAGATTTATTCTTAAGAATAAGGAACAAGTTAACACCGTTAGTACAAAGCAAACATGATTGTTGAGGAAAGAAAAAAAAGGTAACAATGTATAATTTAAAATTGTTTCACCGTTCCGAGGTTACTGCCGACTCCTTCGGGCTTTGGGTCTGGCCGCTTTTTTGCTTTAGCCAGGGTCCTGCGTCGGTCTGTGAAGTTCCCTGACTTCCATAATTTCGGTCCGAGGCTACTGCGAAGTCCTTCGGGCCCGCTGGTTCACCCGGGGCTTTCTCCGTGTTGTGGGCTGGCAGGCTGGAAGGCAGGCTGGAAGGCAGGATCCAGGCAGGCTGCTTACAGGCTTCAGGCAGGCTTCTTTTCAGCAGTATTTTTATAATGAAAAATGGGGAGAGGAAGGAGGGGGCCTTCGTTTGCATAACTTGATGAAATTCACAGTTTTTCCCTGAATGGGGCTTGACATTCACAGGTTTCCCAGAACCAGTTTTCCTTATCTAATATGTTAATTTCCCCATTGTTTATGTTCCGGTAGGCGCCAAGGGGGTAGCCTGACCAGTTTTACATCTAAATAGCTGTTTTGTGACAGGAAAATAATTTGCTCAAGAAACAAATTTTTGTAATTTTGAAAAGGCTTGCATCAGTTGAGGTAAAGAGAGTTTAATAGGAAAAGCAAAAGCTGTGTGTGGAAACCAAGAAAAAAGATAAATTTATTCACTACTTCCCATCAGCAGGCAGGTGTCCTGCCATGTCCTGGAAAACAGGGTCTCAGTACATGTAGCAGTTGCTTGGGAAGACAAATGCCATAACCATGAATGTCTCTGCATCCTCCCCTTTCCCTCAGCTTTAATTGCTGAGCACTATTTGTCACGGAATATCTCACTGGTCAGTTTGAGTCAACTGTTCCAGTTGCATCCCCTCCCAACTTCTTACTCTCCAGCTGCATATTGGCACTTGGGTTTGGTTGGGGAGAAGGCCTTGATGCAGTGAAAGCTCTGTTCAGCAGTAGTCAAAGCACTGGTTTACCAACACAGGTACTTTGAAGAAAGTTAACTCTAACTTAGCCAAGTCCTGTACAGACAACAATTAAAGAAGTCCATCACCAAGTAATAAAAAATATTTGAGAATATTAACAGGAGGTGATCAAGACCTGTCAAAAAGTGCAAGCAATTAGAAGTGCTTCAGGGTAAACACTGTAAAGTTTAAGAATGAAAGTATTCTCTTATATTTATGAGATGTACAAGCGTTTTCATGTATTTCCCTGACATCTTCCCTGACATAATGTACTCATAGACATTGGCTTGCCTACTATAGTGCCTTGCCAGAAAGACTTCACATATGAAAAAGGGTGATGAAAAGGAATTTTGCATAAGAGAAAAATTCTCTGGCCTTAATTAGCTGAGGTTACTGAGCAAGGTTGGCTTCAACACTTGTTATGGGTAATGTAAACTCTTCTGAAGTGAAGCTCTCTTCTGTTGACTTCCAGTAGAGACTAGAACTAGCTGAAACAGAAGGTAGTATGTAAATGTTTGTGTCTATATTCTGAAACTGAGATAAAATCAACTTGCTTCAGAAATTATTTTTTGGTTGCTACTGATCTTTGTGAAGGAAGAGAGTTTGCATTACATGAAAAAGGATGTTCAGTTAAAATTCATATGCTGAGCAAAAATATTCCATAAAGTTGAAGTACTAGTAACTGCAACACAGATCAAGTCCTGAGGTCATTAAATACAATGATAACAAAATAGAGTATTAATGTTTTATCTCTGTTTAAACTCTTAGATTTGTGGAATAGAAATTAATTTTGTATCTGTTTAATGTTAATAGATGAAGAAAAAATGCTCTATTATGAAAATTTGTAACTGTATCCACAAATTCTTTCTGTATCTTTAAACAGATTAATGTTTTTATGTTGACCTTTCCAGAAGAAGCCACTCTCAGTGTATTCTTTTGGGATGATAATTCTTAGGAGCCATAAAAATCATCAAGCCCCAGCTTCACCTTCCATGTCTAATACTGCACAAATGCACTGTAATCATTACATTCAGGACTGGGACTTTGACATTTCAACATGACTGAAAGTGCTTATATGACTAAATCAAGCTCACTAAAATACTGCCCACACCAAAATTTTGTAGACAAAAGGAGGAAATGCCTAATACAGATGTACTTAACCCAGTTTAACCCTCATTTAGCTTGTGGGAATAAATCTTTGGGTTTTATCACTGTAGAGAATCATTTTGTGTGTCTGTCTTTCTTTTAAATTTGTTGGATACAAAACTCCTTTAAACAAATCCAACAGTTCAGACATTGACCAGACTTTAATCACACTCTTAGGCAGTGAAACACTGGAACCTTAAATTCTAAGAGCATGTCTCAGTGGAAACATTAAAGACCTTGCTAGTGGAATTAGGCTGTCTGATCTCACATTAAGTAAGAAATTCAAATCTGTATGGAAAGATCATGGCTATCCTAAATTGAGGAACTTTTTTATTGGTTAAGAGAAAATTTTCTATTTCTGTAAGTGTTATCAACCCAAATTAATGAGCCATGACATTCATTCTATTCCATGCAAAACTTCTAGATTTATATTACATGGAGGTGTACAAACACATTTTAACTTTTTTTAAAATTAACAAAATATTTCAGTGTTTGTATGGGTGAAGGTAGATGAATTAAAATACAAGCATTGGTGGGAATTGTCACTAAAGATGTCATGGTTTAACCCAACACACAAACTAAGCCCCACACAGCTATTCACTCGATCCCCTCCAGTGGGATGGGGCAGAGAATCAGAAGAATAGAAGTGAGAAAACTCATGGGCTGAGATAGACAGTTTAATAGGTGAAGCAAAAGCTGTCACAAAAACAAAACAAGAAAAGAATTCATTTATTACTTCCCATCAGCAGGCAGGTGTTCAGCCATCTCCAGGAAAGCAGGGCTCCATCATGAGTAATGGTTAGCAGGGAAGCAAAAGTCATCACCCCAAACTTTTCCCTCTTCCTTCTTCTTCCCCCAGCTTTCATATTGCTTAACATGATGACAAATGGTATAGAATAACTCTTTGGTCAGTTGGAGTCAGGTGTCCCAGCTGTGTTCCCTCCAAACTCGTGTACCCCCATCCTACTCACTGGTGGGATGGAGTGAGAAGCAGAAAAGGCCTTGACTGTAAGCACTGCTCAGCAATAAGGAATATATCCCTGCATTATCAACACTGTTTCCAACACAAATCAAAACTGTAGCACCATATTAGCTAATATAAAAAAAAATTAATTCTATCATAGCCAAAATCAGGACTGAAGGGAATAATAATAATAAAAAGTCTTCATCTGTTACAGTCCATCAGTTTCATATAACCAGTATCAGATCTAGAAAAACGACAATGAACTATATTTAGTGTGTAATTTCAACTTGGCCAGTGTCTAGTCTGATGGCTTAATTCAAATAAATATTTTGTATGAATCCCATCTGCCAAGAAGATATTTGTAGAAGATTTCTGCCCATAGAAATACTTATCTTTGACCTTAGAATTTCACTTGTGCACCAATAAATATATCATTATTTGGGAGTAGAAGACAGGAATTATTCATCCAAACCATTCATTTTTTGCCACAAAATTAGCCCATAGAGTACTGAAAGGAATCTTCTGTATGTCAAATGAAAACAGACGTATTTTTCTTTGATGTTATAAAAGAAGATTCTGTGTTTATTAGATGTTATTCAGGCATTTCATACAACAGGTCTTCTGAAAAAATCCAAGCAATATTGTTCTGGTTGAAAAAATACCAAATTTCTAATAACTAGACTGACCATTCTGAGACTTTGTGTACAAGATCTTACACTGAGCAAATACCACTATTTATATTCATTACTATTACTCATGCCTACCCATTCTTAGCAAATTCTAATGCTTTGATCTTTTCTGGATATGGCTTAAAAACATAGTTGATTGTTTATATGCTTTGAGTTTAAGAATTCAGAATATTTATGTAGAGTGAAAGTAAGTGTATGATACAGCTGACAAAATCGAGACATCAAAATGTGTGGCTGGTCACCTGAGACTCTTCAGGCTCTCTTTGCAGTTAGCAGAGGTTTATTTCATCACATCTTGAAATAGATTCAAAAATAGGTCAAGTATATCACACCCTGGAAGTGCTTATTTCTGTCTATTGACATTTGCAACCTCAGCTATTGATGTCTCTTGCAGAAAGCCTAACACAAGTGTTTATACTCTCATTGTCAGATGTGATTAGGAACTTGCTCCTAGCACTAAAGGGATTGACGAAATGTTCCTGAAGCCTCTACTTGAAATCTGTCCAGCTATTGAAGAGTTCTATTTATTTCACAACAGAAATTTTAAGAGAATCATTTTAGGCTTGTAATGGTAATTTTATTCACCCTGACGAGGGATTCAAATTGCACATGCAGGGGCAGAGGCTTAAATCAATAATTGCAAACTTAATGAGTAGGGAATGGAGCCTGGTAAGAGTCCTGATGAAGATGAAGTTCATATTTTGTCAACGGTACAGGCTGGACTCAGCAATGAAAAAAATGTTAAGTGATGACAAGTATACTGCCTGATGTAGTGATGAAAAAAAAGAAAGCAAGAGCAGGGCTCAAAGATGACTGAATTCCTGAAAGAACAAAAAAGAGGAAAGTGATACTCAGAACAGTTAAACTGAAGAGAGAAAGAAAATAACAAATTAAACAGAAAGAAACTAACTAAAGAACAGATTAAGATGCATAAAGAAAAATCACAAGTGAGAGAAGGCCAAATGGTTCTTTCTGGACCTTTCTGAGTTGCTGATAATTGACAGTTCTGGATTCAAACCAGAGGTTTTGATATATTTGATCTAAAGATAACCCCAGTATCTCGGAGGGAGGTTCATGTATGTGTCTGGGAACACTTACCTCATGAAAACAATATGTATTTTTAAGTGATAACAAATTCATTTCTGTAGGGGAGAAAGAAGGTGTGGAAACATGACTCATTTCCAAATGTGATAAGAAAAAAAGGTAGTGATTATTTTAGAAGATATGTCTGATAGGAAACTGTAATTAATATACTCAGAAAGGCTTGGAAAAACTTGTAAAAAACCCCCGACAAACAATCAAACCAAATCAAACAATAATAAATACAGAATACTATCATCCTGTGGTATGATTACACCTCCATTATTAAGTCAATACACAACATGTCTTGTTTTGAGCAAAGTCTGTCAGTGTAATTTTACCAGTACCTCTGAAATAGTATGGATTTTCAGGTATGTAAAGCAGTTTAAAGAAAATATGAAATACTTTTACTACATGAGAAAAAAAAAAAGAGAGGAGAGGAGAGGAGAGGAGAGGAGAGGAGAGGAGAGGAGAGGAGAGGAGAGGAGAGGAGAGGAGAGGAGAGGAGAGGAGAGGAGAGGAGAGGAGAGGAGAGGAGAGGAGAGGAGAGGAGAAAAAATTATAACCTCCAGTTACAATGTTTTAAATTATTTATGAGGATCTCTAAACTTATTTCCATGGCATCATATCTGAAACAAGATAAGTGCGAGTATGCAGACATCATTATGAGTGCATGATACATTAGTCAACCTAAGTCCTAATCAGGCTGTGTCTGTTTTGGAGTATGGAGGACTTGTTCTATGAGGATGGAAAAATTAATATTTATTACCCCCAGCAAATTTTTAAACTGGAGAGGACAACTTTGTAATTCCAAATCAATATGATTTTTGAGGATAGTAAAAGAGAAAACTCAAATTGACGAAAGGCAGACAGTCCAGTTCTGTAAAGTTGTATTTTCCTGCAAAAATGGATTTAGTCCAATCAGATTAAACTCCAACACTTCCAAAGTATTGTACAGATCAGAAATTCTGCAGTGATCAATTTTATTTATTTATTTAGTCACAACACCCTGATGTACAGGGAATTTCTTGGAAGATTCATTAAAACTACTAGTGGTGCAATTGACCAAAACGGAGTGTTTTATTAAAGAGCTGCACCCTGTAAGAAGATCCCTGAAGACAAGGAAATCATGAAGGATCATGAAAGACTGGGTTACTGCAGACTCTCTTCCTGTAAACTGAGGTTTGGAGCCACTGGAGTGCTCACTGTAAAACTAAGAACTTAGCCCAGCTACAGGTCTGGGACTTCAGATTCTCAGGGATCACAGCCTATCAGATGCATCCCTCTTCCAAGGGAAAGCCTGAAAGCTGTAGCCTGACTGTTTTTTACAGTAAGAGGAAGCCACAACTTAACCCTTTCCTGGAATTAGTGAAATGGCCATTGAACCAGAAATGCTTCAAAATAATCTGAGTTCATTAAACTACGTCTGAATTAATGCTGTTACCTAAACTTTCAAAAACTTTCTGAAGAAGAACCTCAAATACTTCATTTTTTGTGGCTTTCAAATCATAGGGGATGAGAGAAAACATATTATTTCTTATATATATTGTTTCTATTATTTCTTTCCAGTATAAATTAAGCAGGTTTTGTGTACACACGAGGGTGCCTTTAGAAATAGAAACAAGAAGGATTTTTGACTGTTCAACAGCCAACAGACCTTTCTGCTCCCAGCCAAGTGTCTTTGGTGCTTATAAAACTCTTATGTGTCTATATGGAAAGAAAATTATCTGATTCAAAAAAATTCAGTTTTTGGCATTGGGTACTCATGGAAGATGGGACTTTATCAGGGAAAACATGTTAGCTTCCTATATAAAATTACCAGCATATTGTTTTTCCCTTTTAGTCTGTCCCAGTTAAACATGAGCCTGCTTGGCAAACTATAGGAATTAACATGAATCGATGCAATCAGTTACAGTTACAGTAATCTGCAGCAATTATTATATAATTCAGACCTGTGGAGGCATTGAATTCATACCTGAATCATTAACAGCCTGAAAGCTTATAAACAACTTCAGTGTCAAGGAGTCTCTTTTCCCACAAAGATTCATCCCAGTATTAAAATTCACACCTGGGGCTGCAGGGTAGGGATGTAAACAGCTGAACTGGAATCAAGTATACTCTAGGGAGAGTTAATTCTTTTAGACTGACTTGTCAGAATTAGTTTCACTTTATATTCTTCCCATAGAGCTCAATGAATGCAACGAACGCATTAAAATGAAACTTGATTCTCTGTGTTTTGAACACAGATCTGAGTACAAATAAATTATTCCACTAAATGTATGGCTATATTTGCCATAATGCAATTACATTTTCATAGTTATCAGCTGCTGATGTCTTACAAAACTGCAGTTCTGAAAGTGAAACTACACATGTTCATAGAATATATCTGGCATCCTTGGAGAAAGCCTGTCACACTAAACAAGTTATTTTTCTGTGAATTATTTGATAAGAAGCCCATATCCCTCTCATGCAATCCTCTCATGTAAATCTTTAAAAATGTATGAAAACCTCATTATGATCACAATATGGTCCTGGATGTTTTGTAAAGCCAACAACTCTTCCAGCCAACTTAATATTCCATCCCTGGGAGGGACTCCTCCCTGTGTTTTGGGATCCCTACAAGTTGTTTCTGAAATTCCAATATAATCACTAGTTTTATACCAGAAATCCCATGGAAGAGGCCTGATTGGAATGTATGCATTTTAGAATACTGTATGATTTTTTTACAGACATCTTTTTGTAGCTCTGTTTAGTGGAATTAACTCAAACCTCAACCTTACAAGTATGGAAATACTTTCCTTCCCAACTTGTCAAAATATGGTCAGTTTTTCAACATCAGAAAGAACACATTCATATTCCTTTCCATGCTGCCTCTCATGCCACATGCACAAAGACATCTCTTTAACTTTCAAATCATTCCTTAAAATTGTTGCCTGGGCTACTTACAAATAAGCCAGGTAACATCAAGCTATGTCCATTGACCGCTGTTAGTGATCACCAGACTAACAGACTAACCAACAGTATGAGTAACAGCTCCTTATCCTATTACTATACACCCTAGCAAAAAGTCCACCCCAGCTTTCCTGTAGCTCCTTCTGGTACCACAAGACTGCTGTAAGGCCTCCTTGGTGCAATCTCTCCAGCAGGCTGAACAACCCCAGTTTTCTCAGCCTGTCCTCATAAGAAAGCTACTTCAGTCCTCAGGTCACGACTGAGGCCCTCCTCTGGACTCATTTGGTGGTCCATGCCCTGGCAATCTCTGTTCCTAAAAGCATTCAGTTCCAGTGAGTAATGCCTAACCTCAAGGCCAAGTGGAAAAACAAGGAAAACTACACTGTTCAGGACTGTTCCCTTCTGAAACACTCAGTCTATCTGAGTCCCATATATGAGGGCCTACATCTGTATTTTTGATCGTTCTATACCCTGTGCTTTAATGCAAAGCAGTCAATGCTAATATTATAGACTGTGCAAGACTTGGACCTCTGAGCTCCTAAAAGTGAGTCTTGTTAGAGTAGATATTCTTCTGGATGCTCTTGCTGTTACTCTGAATATCCATCTACTTAGACCACAGACCCCATATATAGATAAAAGGTACCAGCTGGGCAAGTCACCTGTATCTCTCCTTCAATGAAAGAACACTTTCTGAAAGACCACTAAAGAAGACTTGTTCTGATCTAGCCAATGGTTAAACTGGTGCTGATCTACTAATTGCTCTTTTAAAACACACTTGCTACAAGACTGAAGTCTAAATTTAGAATAGTGAATGTTTTTGTTCAAAGGCCGTGCTAGTCAACAATTTCCAGTGCTGGAAAATATTATAAAGATGACTGGGAATAGCAGGCTGTCTGTTTTTTCCAACAGCATTAGAAAATACCAGCTCTGAAATGAAACCCAGGCTCTTGGTTAGCCTGGAAATTAAATAAGAACTACCTATTTCTCCAGTGCAGATCTTGAATTAATTCTGGTTTCTGGTTGGAAATATAATTTTTTTCCCTTTAATTTTTATGTTCTTGAAAGGTGCTTTGATTCAAACTGGGAGGTGATGTGACAGAAGAATGCCAACTTTGTGCTGCTTGGTTCTTGAGAAGAAAACCATTCCCTGATGGAGGCCTCATAGTAAAAAGATCTGCAAGTTTGAGAGAAGGGGAGAAGGAGAAAGGGAGAGGGGAGAAGAGGGGGAGGAAGGGGGAGATTAATAGGATGAAATAGCTGAAAATAGAAAGCTATAAAGTGAAGAATAGAGAATTTTTGGGTGGCTTCTTCCAGGACTGAGTCCTTGGTGAGGTTGTGCCCAGCAGCACTGAGTGCAACCTGCACTCTGTGGCCTAACCTCTTCCAGTGGATTGTCTGGGCTGCCAAAGCAAGCCTGTTTTATAATGGAGATAGGACAAGTTTGGAGACGGGTTTGAGCACTGGCTAGGGATGAAATACAGGTTTTTAAATAAAAAATGATCATTGAGTAGGCAAAGTGTTGAAGGGCATCTGACTTAGAGACCTTGGCTACCCTATTAATGATATCCTTTAAACAGAGTCCAGTAGGGTCACTGATGTATACAATTGTTTTGTCTTCACTGGGTAATACTAAGTTAAGTGCCATTGTTATGTGTTGATAATCAATGTTTTTCAGAAAAGAGGGGTACAAAATTTCTGTGAAAACTTATTAAATCCATCTCTACTTTAACTGCTGCACTTATCTATCTGAGAGGTTTTAGGTAAATGTTAATTTACCTAACTGGGTTAGATGGGGCCTTAAGAAAACTGATCTAGTGGGAGGTGTCCCTGCCCATGGAGGGGGGATGGAACTAGATGATATTTAAGGTCCCTTCCAATCCAAGCCATCCTATGATTCTATGACTCTGTGAGTAATAGTTTAACAATTACAGACAAACACATTTAATGAATAGGAAACTGTGAGGTATCCCAAAAAGATATCTTAAAAAATAAAAAGGCCAAAACCCATCAAACATCAAAACCCCAACCCAAACCCTGTATGAAAAATGTTTCATTTTAGTTTATTCCAGCCTTGACTAGTGTAAAGGATAATATTTTATTTTAGAACGTGGTTTAGGAATAAATCTCTGTTCAAGATAGCACTGGAGTAGTTGCTTAATTTCTGTTGGCACCTGTTGGACCTAATCACATGAATCATACAGATGCTTAAGTGCTTCCCAGAATAGGACTGTGACACAGTGACCTAGCCCCAAAAGTGTATTAATGTATTATATGCAGTGTCTATAATATGCCAGTAAACCAGAAATAAGATGGATGTTTGTGCCAAAAACGTCTCATGATATGTAGCTTACAGAATGGTACACTGTAGGTTTACTGCTGTAATTAATTTTTATGACTGTACTCAGCTGATTTCCTGAGAGAAAAGGCAAATGGGACAGAAGAATCAGCACTTTACCTAAAGAGATTTATTTTCAAATAAGCTTAAGAGAATTCCTTTTGCATTCTGATAGACAACAAGCAGCTAGATGAAAGGCCATGTTATTCCCAGGGCCCTCAAACAGTATTGAAAGGATTCCTAAGACATGGGTTGAAATTTTGTCCACACTCAGCAGAAAATCCTCAGATGTAAGTGAAAGTCAGAAATACTCTGGAAGAGTAAATTAATTCAGCAGCTCCTCAGTTCACTAGTTGATAAATGCTTGCAAGGATAGCAAGGATAAGACACATTTAAAGATTGTTTCCTTATTTATATCAAATTCTTTAGTAGGTGTTTCCAATTTTATAATTGAGAACCTTCCCCTTACTTGCTTAGCTGGAATACAAGAAGTCCGGAACTTAAACAGATTAGATAAATCTGGAGGAGTGCACAATAACACATGTTCAAGCAAAAAAAGCCAAATAAATCAGTGTTGCAACTAAGTTCATTGCAGGGTCTATAGTTTGAGAGAAATTAGGGGATCTAAAGAGATGATGTGCTTCTTGATAAATTCCAGTGCTTGGTTTAATGTCTGAAACAAAACGGGATTTCTCCTCTATCATCTTAGGCAATTCGTGACTTTGAACTGCATTGTCTCAGGGACTTGAGACAAAGGCTTGAGGACTGAAAAGTGCTGAGGGTGACAGATTAGGATGGAACTAAAAGCAGACACCTGGAGCTGGAGAAATGACAATAGGTAGGTGAAGATGTGCAGGAGATGAGTCTGGGATGAAAAATGTTACCACCTGCAGGCAGGAATCATTAGTGTAGACACTTCCTTAAAGTGCAAAGAAAACAGAAGCAATTTGTTGTCATGTCAGGTTTGCATTCAGAAGGGCTTTTTTCTGTAGTGGATTCAGGGCACTCAGAGACTTCCAGAGGGTTAGAGTACCTCATCAATGCAGTGTTATAGAATTCCTGCAATCAACTTGGTCTAAGGAGGCACTGAAAATAGATGTGTTCTAGAAGTGAACTAGTCTGTTACCTTCTCTCCAAAAAAACTAGAATCCTGATAAGCTCTGACACTAGCGACAGCACCAGCATTACTTCAGATCACCTGCTCACAGATGCTGAGAACAATGCTGATCCACAAATATTTCCATGAAAAGATACACAGCAAAAATATAGCCAGAAAAAATTACAAGGATCTGGAATGCATTACCAAGGAAACCAGATATGTCATGGGGTAGTGAGGACCAGCTGCTTCTTATGGGACAGAATACACAATAAGACTCCTCAGGGTTGGAAGGAAAACATCCAGGACAGGCTGGGGAGCAGCAAGGGCTGCCTCAGCCCTGGGCATGGGACACATCCATGGGGATGGTATGAGACCAGTCTGGGGCATTTGCCTGTGCACCAGGATCCAAATTAGGGAGGAGGGGCAGAGTCATCCCCAGCCTGAGGTGTCCATGCAAGACAGTGAGTTTGGAGCAATCTGTAACTGCTGCTTGATTCCTAAGAAGCCATGAAAATAATGTGATGTGTAGCTGTGGCAACATGTGAATTTAGAAATAAAAATGCCACAACTCAAAGTGTCTAATTTTAAGTGTTGAAGAAGATTTAAACAACAATGTTAGTGTTTAAAATACTATATTTAAATTTATTTCCATAGTTTGTGAATTAAACCCTTAATTTTGTTAAAAGTGAAGTGTAATCTGACTGATGAAAGAAGCACACAACTTTTTGCCATGTTGTAACCAAATGGTCAGTGCTCACATGGCACTAATATTCTCTATATATTCTAATGGACATACAGCATTTGTTTAATCTGACTTGGCTGATATTTGAAGTAACTGATTTTTATTAATGGAACCTTTTTATGTATTTTAGGTTGTTAAGGTGGGTTGGCAGGCAACTTTTCAAGTCCTTTTATCGTCACGGAAATTGCTGCAAAGTTTCAGAAATGGAGTAGTGGACTTGGTAATTCAATCCACCCCCTAAGACTTAGCTTTGGTTGCAATTTCCTTCTCTTGGAGGTTTTGCACAGAAGACAACAGCTTTGAATTCCTAGGTTAGAATCATCATCTACCTCTCAATTTTTTTTAATCCACAAAAGAATAAACAAAACACATTTATTTACATGAGCATAAGGTCCAATGTATTAAAATAATTCTTACTAAAGAGTTCTTGAGTAGAACCTGTTCTATTATTCAAGACTGTTCACATTCACAATTTACATGTTCTGCTTTCCCCCAAAAAAGCCCTGTATTAAAGTAGAATACAAGGGTTCTTTAAAGAAAAGATCTTTAGTTTCATTACAGTTATAATATAGTTGGATGTTTAACACAATTACTGTTTCATTATGAACCAAGAGGAATTTTTATTTCTAGACATCTTAACTACTAATCAATATGAACAATTTTGTCCTTTGTTAACCTTGCTATAAATTGTAGAAAAGAACCTACTTACATCAGTGTGGCATAGGGCAAAATTTTGAATACTGCAGGAAAAACAGATTGTGAATGTTCAGAGCAACATTCAGTAGGTTGTCTAGTAAAATGTAAAATTGAAGATGCCTTGCAGAAATAAAAAGGCACACCGACCCTACGATGTCCCAGTGTCCCAGCCAGGTTCGTTTGGCTGAAAGTAGGAGGAAATGAAGGCTGCTTCATTCTTAATTTGTTTGATCTTGCTTTGTCCATAAGTGAGATTGAGTACCAAGTGCATAATAATAATTTGGGGAAAACAAACAAGAAAAGAACAAAGAAACAAAAAACCAAACTTCAACAAACAAGCCCACACATCACGATGCATTACTTGACTAGGATACTTCTAAAGCAGATCCCTTATACAATACAGTGCTTGGCATGCAATGTCTGTGTTCAGACATGGACTGTGAGCTGAGTGATAAGAAACTTCCTCTGTCCTAGACTTTTTCTCTTCCAATCTGTCAGATGCTATTTGTCCATTTTCCTGCATCATTGTGAGCCTTAATCACTTAGGACAATGCTCATATAACCACCAGTGGGAAAGGTTAAGGGTCTTAGTGCACCCCAAGCAATTTAAAAACCTCAGAGGAAAGGTTCAGTGACTGAGCAATATTGTCTTACAGGCCAAAGACTTTTTCTGATTAATCTATATAACTAGATGTGCTTTGACTGTAATGAGCAGGAGTGACCACTAGGGTCATTGATAATACTTTGTATTTATGGAGCTGTTTAGAAGGACAGGACAACAGTACCCAGGTGGATGAGTTTTAAAATCCTTTTATTTCATCAGGCTGGCCAATGGAAAATTTTTTGTCTACAGTTGTTTTAGAACATGGGTATAACTCTGAGCTATAGTCAGGACATTGGATGTGTGTGGCTAGGCTGTTTCTGCTTCTTCAAAATTAATAAAACCTTTGGATCTTAGTCACTCAGAGACTTTAGAAAACCTTTCCCATTTATAAATAAAGTAAGTAATGGATTTGGATAAGAGTTCTGAAATTGAGAAGATTTAAGGAACTTATCTCCTTCTGTCATAAGTATGAAAGCATTTATCACCTTCCTAGCTGATAATTCAGGTTCTGAGTTTAGTAATACTCACATCTTACACTCCCTTTGAGTTTCTATTTTGTCTAAAAACAATGAAAAGCTGATAGTCTAATGCAGTTACAGCAAAGATTATATTAAGTCATGGAACTTCTATCTCTGAAGTGCCAATTTAGATACAACATCACCCACCCTAAATTAACTAGTTTCAATAACAGGTTCACTGTAGCCAACTTGGCTTCAAATTGATGTAAGTTAGCTCCCCTCAGGGAACTGGTGTTAGAATACTACAGATACTCTACTACTGACACCCAAACCACTTCCAGTAAGATAAGAAAGTCATACATTGCCTTTTCAGCATAGGTACATCCATAGAGGAGGGCTCAGGCCTCAGCTGTGTGCCTGGGGAGGCCTGTGAAGCTTTTGTGGATATCAGAGTATTTCAGGCTCTGGGGTGCCCATCTGGCATTTCTTCAAGAAGGCAAAAAGAAGGTTTACATGAAAAATTCAGTGTTCTGAAACAGCTGAGTTTTTCTTAACAAAAGTAATAATAGACAGAACACTTTCCTACTTTACCAAAAGCTTAGTCCAACAAAATAATTCTAAAAGCAACAAATTAACTCTTTTTTCCTTGTGTTTCCTTGCGGTGTGATCAAGTATATTTGTCATGTGTATCAAAGTGTACATCTGACACTGTTTGTCACAAGATTTGTACATAGGAAAGGCCCAGTACAAGCTTGGGAAATAAATCCTTAATCATTATAACTAGATCAGGAACCAGCTGATACCTGAGCAGTAAGCCTAGCAAGAGACTCATTCCAGAGGTTATTTGAAAGTTTGTAATGAAAAAGGTAATACCTCTTCAGGTATTGCCAGAGGTAACTCAGTTGCTTGGATACTCTCCTGTAAGAACAAAATGTTATACAAGTTAATGAGAAAAGCTCAAACTACTAAGCCCAATGAAGGTCACATTAACTGAAATTTATGGGTGAGCTATTTAATTGTAACAGCTGGATTTTTCCTTTTTTTCAGTTAGAGTCTATCATTATCTAAATGCTTGAACATAATAGAATTGATACAGCTTATTTCTGGGACGTCTTGATAGCTTTTACAGTTCCATATTTTTTCATTACATATATGTTAGTATTTTAAAATACTGAACATTGGAAAGCCAGTCACCCACATTAGAACATTGTCTCCATACACAGTGCTAAAGGCATGGGTATTTACCAAAGACTCACCCACAATAAAATCAGTATTTATTTAAAATCAGCTGAGAGAGCCTGAATTCCAGACTGGAGGTAACAAGATTTTCCTTGATCACCTCAAATACCTAGTGGAATTCTCTAGATACTGCAGTCTAGACTCCCTCTGCTCAGTGACTTGTCCAGAAGGTGATTCATGTCCCTCACTACAACATTGTCCATTGAGTATACTCCACTAAACAGAAAGTTAATTTAAACTGACTATTCCCAATGCTAATGTCTCTAGAAAACTTCAGTTAATTTGCTTGAGTTTCCAGTTCACAGACAAACAAGTAGGATTAATGAACACTTGAGAGACTGGAGATCCAAGTATTACAATGGAAACTCACAACATCATCTTAGTATACATCCCCAGAGTCAACCAAGACTCTCTGCTAGTCACTAGATAAGCAGTTCCACTGATTATGGCTTGCTTACCTCAAATTAAGATTATTTCATATGGTCCTCTGAAGTCTAGCAGAGCAAGACAATTTAATCTCTTCATGTCTTACCTCCCTCAGCCAAACATTCTTTTCCGTTCACTCAGGGAATTTTTTCTCTGGGGACGACCAGAGTTTGGCTGACTGTTTTCTGTCCAGTCAAGCTTAAGTTTTCTTATGTGATACATGCATAAAACTCCATATCACCCAATCTAAAACAAAAAAAAACAAAACCAAAATACCTCAATTAAAATGGGAACTGGAGAAACACTGGACAGGATGTGCAGTATTAGCAGGCTTGCTGTGCCTAACACAGTATAAACATACAGACAATTTCTTTCTTTCACATCTTTATGCTCATTTAAATATTATAGACATAAAGCTGGCTGCTGCAACAGATAGAAAGTTATTCCAATAGAGCTGCATTTGTTGAAATAAATTCCATTATTTTAACCAGAAAGAGTTATATTTTACAACCTCATCTAAAAAGACAAATTTTTACTTAGAATTTAAAAGGTGAGAGGAAGTCAAAAATGTTTTCAACAAAGTAGTTTAGAATGATCATTTGCAACACTTAGGTGTGAATATGGACATTTACGTCTATGACATAAATATCTCCAGGTGAATGAGACACAGTATTCAGCCTCTTATGTCAGTCAGTGGAGACTTAGGTTTTGTTAGATATTTGGTGATATTAGAGAAACATTGCAGCTGCCTGGCTTTCATTTGCCAGGTGAGAAGGACATGGCTCTCTAAGTAAGCTGCTGTATCTTCCAGTCCTGTGTAAGAGTCTCAGACTCCCGGCAGCATTTCAACTGATGTCAGAGTCCTAAATTCAGATAAATTAAGTATATTCCTAAATTTAGACACATTCAAAGACACAGATTCAGTATAACAGAGCTGAAAGTTACTTATGTATTGATGTAGTGTATTAGCATTGGATGATGGTAGCTGGTAGCACGCCATGGTAATACCCTAAAGACCAGCTGATCCTTGATTTGGCTTTGTGTTTCATGGTCAAAAACATCCCTGAGTCTGTTCAGTCCAAAATCATTGCATTTTGCTGCCTAATGACTTGGTTAGACAACAGTTCCAAATGGAATTCTGTCCAGGCCACTTGATGGGATGCTTGTCTAGTTTGATGGAAGTAATAGAAGGTGTGGAGAGACTCTTTTGGCAACAGAATGGGCCAGCACAATTTTTTGCATTAATCCAACACGTGTTCTTCATTTCATTTGCATGAAACCTTTTCCGTTCATGTGCATTTATCCAATTTAAGAGAAATGCTAACATTATATAAAAGTATACAATGAAGCTTTTGGAAAGGAAAGTACGTATTTGGGAGACAACTTTTCACACCAAGGCAGAGTTAGATTTTTTTTTATATACCAAGGCAGATCAATAAAGCCAAAGAACAACCTTGTTCTTGCAACAAAACAATATTTATTCTTTACTGTCTGATTTTTACAGCTGCATTGGGTGTTATAAGGGTCAGGATTCTCTCTTTTGTTTTTTTTTATCTTGTTCCCTAAAAAATCAGTTTCCACTCAGCAAGGCCACAGACTCCCTGTAAAAAAAAAAACAAAACAAAACAAAAAAACCAAGACAGAATTTGTCCAAGAATTTATTCTTACTCCTCTGTTTGTTATATTCAAGAAATAAAATTTCATCTTTGAGCAGGATGGACACCGTATCTTTATTGTCTGCCTGACAGTGGGTTTTCTGGAAATTTGAACATGATTTGAGTTTACTGGGGGTGTCTTTCTGTGTACCTTGTAATACTACTTGATATTTCCAGACATGTGCTTTTGGTGTTTGAAACCTGAAAAGTGAAAAAAAAAAACCAAACCAGACAACAGAACATGTTCAGAGTAAAGGAAACTCAGGCATGGAGGAACTCTCCATTGGAATGCAATGGTGAAGATGGGATCTAAATTAAAGGGTCTAAAAAGACAGCTTGACTCATGTTCAATTTGCATTTTTCTGCACTAAGGTGTTCGAGAACATTTCTGTTTAAGTAAGCTTGTAACCTAGAAGAAATCATAGCTGTAATAATAATCTGTGAAAGTCTGAACAAACTAATTATGCTTAGGCATGCCTGAGCTGAGGTGTTACCCTAATTTAAGGCAACATTTTGTGGCTAGAGGTGCAATAGTCACAAACCATAAGGAAATACAGAAGAGAGTATTAAGTCTCCTTCTAGCAGGAAGAACTGTGTGTGGTCCTTCACCCTACATGTAATCTCAGCAAATGCCTGGAAAATAAAAATTAGTAGTGGAACAAGAGCAGCACAGTACAGTGAATGGCAGCTCACATTTCTGGGTCAGCTGAAACTTAGATGTGTCCTTACTAAAGTTCAGGACTGTTGTCAAAGCCCTGGAAATTTCAAATTGTGAATGAAGCATTAATATAGAGTGTCTGGGAAGCAGCCAGTTGCCCAAGCAGTTGTCTTCCCAAGAAATTAAAGGAGACTGAAAATGGGTTGAGAACTACTTTGCGCAGAGAACAACTTCTTACCGTGTATTATAATATTTATTTTATAGTTCTTGTTTCTAAGTCCTCCTTCAAAAAATGGTTTATTTCTCTCCTTGATTGCAGGACTGAAGTTTAGCTAAATGAGCTAATTTTACCGAGATGCTCATGGGTGGATATGATTCATTTTTATTAATGATCCCTAGGAACTTTACTTGGCCTACATAACTGCCTGGCTGAAGGATTACACATACAGCTCTTTATTTATTCTTTGCAACTCTACCTGCCAAACATTTTGCATCTGCTCACTGTGTTTCATTGGGAAGCAATCATTGCATTGCTAATGACTAGGATGAGGGTCTCCATCCTCAGTTCCTGTAAATTCACCAACTTTGCATAGTGACTCTGATTAATCCTGGATGACTAAATGACTAAGTGTCTAACCAAGATCATTAATGTATTCTCACAAGCTGTGTTTATAGCACTGAAGATCTGGGATGGAAAAGTAGGGTTCACGTTTCTGTTTAGAGTGGCACATTCACATTTTCAGTTTCCATGTGTTTTGCATACTTTAAAATCACCAACTTTTTAACCCAAGCTAACAAGAATAAAGGAAAACAAAATAATAAACCCCCAGGATACTCTTGTGAAATGGAGGAAGATTAGAAACAAGCAAGCATGCCCGTTGTATCTGTCATATCTTACTATTTTGCATTCCTATGCTAGTGCAGTAATTTCTGAGTGTGAAACTTCATTTTCAGTAGTGTGTGGTGGTAAGTTACAAATTAGACTTATAGATAAATACATGCAAATCTGGAGCACTGTTAGTGCATACAAGGAAAATTCTCTATTCACTGCAAAAGAAGAAGCTGTCTTCATTAAAGCTGCCAGTGACTCCAGTATCCCATCCAACATACCAAATAATGGTCTGTAGGAAAGAATTCTGTGCTGGCAACCAGCAGAAGTAACATTAACAGGTCCTTTCTGCCTTCATTCTTTTATAATTCTCACAACACAAGCATTGCCTAGTGGGTTGATTGTGGATTTAACTGAAATTTGGTTATTTCACTCACATTCTAATAAAAGCACTTATATGCCATCATGTTCCTTCTCTCACTTGTAAAACAAAAGTGGATTAAGAAAAGTTCTGTTCTAAGAATTAAACCTCTGAGTACATACTTTGTTCCTACCCTGTGTGGCACTTTAATTGGCCTTTTGGTTTCCCTTCTCATTTGAAAATTCTCTTGCAAGTGTGGGGAGATGGTACTCTGATGATTAAACACAGATTTTAGTGGCTTGCTGTATTAACAATGTTTCTGTTTCTGCCAAATGCTGTTGCTTCAGGATTCTTCAGCATGTACCAAGAGCTGGCACATCTTCCTGTGTTTGTTCTGGCACTTTTCAGTCCCTGCAGTGTAGCAGTACAAGCACTGGAAGATTAGCCCAGCAAATCACCCAGGGACAGAAATGCCAACCAACCAAAGGTTGACTTCAGTAATGCAGCCAGCATACTGAAACTGTCCTGAAAAATAGGAACTGGAGGAATAGAATTTTACAAAATATGTTAAAATAAAATAAATTATTTGAGCTCAATTGTAAAATAGTCCACGCCTTAGCAAGGAGCAGTACATAGCTGCTCCCAGGGTAGGGTGGAAGTCAAACTCAGGTCCACATTTTCCCTGAGAGTATTAGAATGATTGACGCCAGCTCTCATACAGGCATTGATTGTTTTCCACTTTGTGCTGGCTGTTAGAGAGCTGCCTGCCATTCATTCCCACCCACTTGGTGAAGAAGGAGGAAATTGTGACCTTCCTTCCCTGATCACAAAGCCTAAATGGCTTCCAGAAATGCAAGTAGCCCCATAAGTAACACCGCCTGTGTCCGCCTGCACAGGAGAGTGGGAGTGATCTGTGCCCATCAACTGAGGGACAGGAGCACACAGAGGACTGGAGGCAGAAACTTCAGAGTAAAATGAAAATCTAAGTCCTTCATCAATTTGAGCCCAAGTTTGCACAAAGCACTACAAAGCAGCAATGTGGGAAGACTGACAATGCACCATGCTGTGACTTGAAGCCAAGGGTTCCAATGTGAAACCTGAAGTCCACACTCTATTCTGTAGTGTGTAAGGGAGAGATCTCCAAACTGCAAGCAATTTAATTGTGATTGGGTAACTTAACCCACAGAGAGCTCCCTGTTATAGAAAACAGACAGCTTGATGTACTGAAAGTAGCTTCATTGAGTCGCCTTGGACTCACTCTCCTGGAGAGACCAAACGTGTTTCAGCTTTGTTCCCACACTGAACCTGGACACACAGAGCAGTTGCAATGAAGTCAGTTTGCTGCCCTACCTGTGATATAGGAACTATAGTTCTTACTTAAAGTACTCTGAGATCTGCAGCTAACTGTGAATGATTGATTTCTTTGTTCACTAGTCAAAAGAGCTTTCTCCTACTTCAAAACATAATACTTTTTTGTCAGATGAGCAAGTCATTTTTTGGCTCTACTCCAAATGAAACTCCTTTTTTTGTGGGGGATTATTATTTATTTTTAGCTATTAAAACACATGGACTATCTTATTAAATCTTTTCTGATCATCAACATTCAATATAGTTTTAAAAATAAATGTAGTTTCCCTGAAGAGTCACTTCTCAATAAAATATTTCTATAGGAAGTAATTTATTTCATTGGAAAGGACAGAGGACATTTTCTTTCTCATCTTGCAAGAACAGTTTGGCACTCTTGCTTCTCTCTACTCTTGCATAACACAGTGTAGCACTTAAGAAATTACAGAGGATTTATTTACACTGAGCGATGCATTCATCACTGAGGTGGCAATAGTGGTTCTGGTGCTCATTGCAAATATATGAGTGTAAAAAAATTCCCAAACAGGCAGCTGTGATGCCTACTGTCTGCAGCTGTGCAACCCGTGACTATTTTAAAGATCATTTACAGTATTCACATAACAGCAAACTGTTACAATCTGCATGCATGGTAAAGGTTCCCTGACTAAACTAATGACCTTCTACTACAGTTCAAAAATGCCATTAATGGTAGGGATTTCTTATTTTAAAATATTATTGTATCCTTATTTTTTCTTTCAAATCACTCCAAACATACAGTGCATCAGTGGTGACCCTTTTGGTTATTTTCTGCTATCTTGCTGAATTAATCCTGAAAGTAATCTGTATTTAGTTGACATGACTGCAGCTGAACACTTTTCAAATGTTTCAGCCTTTCTGCTATTTCAGCACCTTTTCATGAAAGCAACTTCTTGGTGTCCTCCAGAAATTATCTATCAAAGCAAAGAGTTACTGTAACCTGATGAAGCACTGAAGCATCTGTCAGGAAGTTTTTTTTACCCTTTATTTACTTGTTACCTAGGAAGAAGCCCCATTGTTTTTATGTTATTAATTCTTCCTTGATGGTTACCTTGATAAATATATTATACACTAGTGCTCTGTAGGGTCATGCCATTCTGCATCTTATAATTTCCAGTTCCATTAACAGGATACTGACAGTTTGCTTCAAACTCACTAACACATATGTTTCAATTTAAAACTGAAATCATCTCACACAGATGCAAATCTTCTTGTTACCACCCCAGGGACTGTGTGAATTGGCATATGTAGTTTTTTCCCCCATCGTAACCTCTCCAGCTTGGGTGTTCCCTTAGAGCAGCCACTTAAATTCGTCCTTCAACCTGCAATATTATTTGTTTGAAAGAGTTGTTTTCACCCCACTGGAATATGCCAGAGTTAACTTAATGGAGGTCGAAAGAGTCTTAAAAAAATTTTATTATATTTATATTTCAATAATAAAGGCTTCTATGAAAGAATGCAGATTATCAACAGTACAACTAAGGTAAAATCTCTTCAGTATTCAAATATTCAGGAACCTAAAGAAAAATCTTCCACTGCATCATCATTCTGGGAGGTATGCCCTGAGATTTGCCCAATAGCCTGATCCCATGGAGCTAGTTCTACTGGTGTAAAACTGGTCTAAGAGGAAAATCACACTCAGAATTTTCAATTTTTCCATTTGTTAAGTGCCTCTGGATAAATTTCCTTTTTGCTATTAATGCTGAAAAATATCACTTCAGTGACCTTTTTCTTTCCCTTCTTTTCCATCTGGATAATGAAAATAGAAGGGTAAGACTCATGGCAACATTACAGAAATGAAATCATATTAGCACTGCCTTCGGTGTCCCATTCTTGAGCACCATGCTTCATTAGCTAGTTTGTATATTTCCACTACAGTCATTTATGCAAATAAATTTTTCACAGAACCCTCTTTTTTAAAAAAAAAACCAAAGTTACATGGAATAATATTTACCTGCTTTCAAAAATAGCTCACTTGATAGACATTTTACTCATGAAAGCTCTTTAGCAACTCTACTGACTTCCAGAAAAATTTAAGAAGTATGAATCAGGATTGAGTCATACCTGAACTAGAAGCTATCTTTCTATAGATCAGTTTAAAGAGGTGGGGATTTTTTCACATTTTACATCGGAGATCCTACCTATGCTGTTGATGACATGTTGTGGGAGTAACACAGGTGTTTGATTTCCAATTTTCTCATATACTTTCTGTTTCAAAACCTATCAACTGAATGTATTTTCAAGAAAATAATACTACATCAGAGGATGTCCCTGTGCATGAAGCAATGCGAAATCTGAGTCTTTAAATTGTAACATTGTCATTTCAGCTTCCTTGTTTCAGACTCCCAAGAGAATGGTATAAATGTCATTTTCTTTTTGAGGTGAAAACATTAATTTCTAGTAGGATAAGGCAACATAATTCCCTGTGCAGTGTTTCTCAGGGAATTTTTGAGAAATTTGGGAAAAGTATCTTATTTGAGTCAGCAGGTACTGAGATGCTCTGATGCTCAGTTTTCATGGTTGCTTGGACTTCTCTGTGATAGAAAGTTCGTTATTTATGTTTTTCTCCTCTCATTGAAAACCTATCCTGATGGGTTTTGCACTGTACACTACCCAGCATTCTTCTGCTAATTTAACATTCTGTGCTGCTACACAAACAAGTTGAATAAACTGTAGCAATGGTATGCAGACAAATGTGTTCTTTTGTTTATAGCAATCACATAAATCTGTGTGTATTGATACTGGTGCAGAGGTCTCTGATGATCCTGAAAGAGAGAATTTGGGCAGGATATCAATCTCTTATGATCCTGAAATAATGCCATGGGATCTTTAACTTCCACTTGAACAAGCACTAAAGGCAGAGAGATGGAAACCTGGACCAACTTTTTATCCAAGTGACACCTCTCGCAATGTTTTTGACCCTTACTTTAAAGCTGTCACCGGTTGCCTTGATTTATGGAAACACTATCCTTTTAAATCCTCCTCCCTCTTATCTCTGCAGGCAGTTTCCTGATTTGCTTTTCTTTCTCTTAGATCATCCATATTACTACTTGACAGGGTCTGTGTGGACAGCCACACTTTCGATGGTACTCAGAAAGAAAAATGATTCTCTTTTTTCCAGTAGAACAGGAGATATTATGGACATTTTTAGTAGTTTCATTCAGAACACTCCATGACTTTTTGTTTCAGGTTACAGAAAGAAAAATAATAATAATTTTTAAAAATGCAGAAAAAATCACTACAAACTCTGTTTCATCTTACTCTAGTTTCATGAGCTAACTTTCCCAGAAAAATCAGCAGCATAATATAGTAATACGATATTATTTCCATCATTCCAGAGAGCTTCCCTCAGTAATAAAGAACCTGTTGGGCTAACATTGCTTCACCAACAAAAATAAAAGCTGGTCCCAGCCCCAGAGATTAGTAAATAATATCAAAACCTTGAGCAAGTCAAAGCATGAGCACATTAGCATCTGTCATTTAAAGTTGCACCCTCCCTACCAGTGTTTTGCCTTGTGCCATTTAGCATTGACCAGATAATACATGGGCACAATTCAGGAGACAGAACATGTCTGTGTCTGTTTCCCATGGGTAGTTTGGGTATTTTCATCCTGGTTTTCTTTGGAAAGAAGCTAGATGAAGTGTGTGAAGGCAGGCCATGCCATGAGTTTGGAGGTCAGGAGCACAGAACAGTCTTTGTCCATTGTTTGTAACACAGCCACAGCCAGAGAGGCTGCAGCTGTAGTACAAGTGGCAACAGAGGAACACAGTGAAGTCTTAGCTCACAGTAGGGAAAATTTGGGAGACAATGCATCACCTGGAGAAATGTTGTCTGTACTGGCACCGACTTGACACTATTTAAAAAAAGTTTTTAAAAATGTGATGGCCAAGATGAAAGAAATAATGAACCCTGGTTTAAATACTGAGAATAGGGAACTGAGTAGGATTGTTTGGTTTTGCTTTTTGGGTAGAAATTCTTATTAGTTAAAAAAATTATAAAGCAACTACACTGGCCATATTGTTATAATCCACTGCCTAGAGTGGTGGCTTTCACATTTTCTGTTGGAGAGCAGACACTCAAAAAGTTAATTCAGCTAAGCAAGAGTGATGAGGCAGGGCAAGAATGGAGCAGAGCACATTTCTCCTGCTCCAGTGGTGTCTGATCTGCCTTATGGAAACCTGACCTTTCCCACACACCCCCCTAAAATGCTCAATACTCTCTATTATGTTGATTTTTGTGCCATGGGTTGGGAAAATCTTAAAAGAATTCCGGAAAGGTAATTTTACAAAAATGACTATTAGTAAATTGGTTACCACATAGAGACCGGTATCTTGTTTGGGATGTGACAAAAGCACAATTTACAAATAAACTATGGAAATAAATCCACCTCCAGCAAAGTCACTTTCTTTTGATGTTAATATTTAAATATTCTTCTGCAAAGAGAGAAATACTGTCTCACCATAAATATTCTACATAGAAAAAACCCCAGATATTTGTGATAACAATACAAATATTATTGGTGGGTTAATAAAATTTTTCCTATTTGTGTCTGTTTTGAATATGAACCTTGAGTAAGTTTCTTTTCCTTTTTTTTAAAGTCAGTCTGGTGAAGAAGTGAACTTCAACACGAATGCCAGATCTTTCTGCAAGCATCATCTCCTGCTGCTCCAAGCCAGCCATCTTGGGTAAGATCACAAACAGCACAGCCCCAGTAGGCCCCAAACATCTTGAACTTGCACTCATTAAAGTTGGGCCTTAGGACAATACAATATGGCCTCCTCTAGAGATATTTTGTTACCAAGAAAGAATAATACAGCAAATATCCTAATTTTTTGTTTTATTCTTTCTTGAGAGCTTTGTGGTAAAGCAGGGAAAGTGCAGCATGATTGCATTATGTCTTGAATATATACAGTGCGAACGTTCACTTTTTAGACAATAAAAATGTAAACATAGCTTGGAGGCTCCACAAAACTTCAGTACATGGCCAGTACAGTTACTCATACTGTGGGTATTTTAAGAACATGTCAAGACTGCAGCTATCAGGAATAGAAATTTTTTTTCAATATATTTTGAAAAATATATTTCTAAAATATATTTTCTAAATATATTTTCTAAATGACTTTCTAAAGTTTTCTAAAATGACTTAAAACTTGCAAAGTTGAAGTCTTTTTTTTCCCAAAGTCAATTACCACAAAGCTATGGGAAAAAAAAAAATAATTAAAAATTCTATATGAAACCCAAGTTCTTAAGCTCTGTGCACACACTGGGACATGCAGAATCAGCAAAGGTCTTAAAAATTCCCCAGAGTTGGCTTAGATCTCTGTGACTTAATGACAGTATAGCAATAGGATAGGACTTGTCACAGTCTTCCCAGTAATTTCCAAATGAAATAAAACAATAAATAAAATGAAGCAGCCATTCAATCTTTTCTGAAAGAGATAGCAGTTGCAGTGATATTAACTGGCAAATTTGTTCAGACCAAGACTGTAACCCTCAGTGTGTTTTCTGCAACAAGACCACTGTCACAGTCGTTGGCAGTGTGATATGTGAAAATTCTTCATTGTTTCTGCACTACTTTGTTCTGCTACAGTAGCTGAGGCAATTTAAAGGCCAGCTCGTGGGAATTACTGCGGCACAAATGTGTAATGTGAACATTATGTTAATAGCACATGCCAGACTAATTTAGCACTTCTGCATCTCTTGGAGGCAAAGTACTAGATGGTGTCTTGTCTCCTTTGAACTGAAAATTCGCCTTTTCTTAATGAGAGGGTAATTTTTAACTAATAACTGAGAGATGTTTTGGCTGAATATTTTACATCATTTTATGGTTCTTACAATCCTGATTGTTTTTTAATAGCAAAAAAATTGGCTGGCTTTCTCATATGTATAATTCTGGTACTGGGAAAGGGAAAACAGCCAATAAAAATATTCCATAAAAACAAGTGGTGAATTGAGTTACAGAAGCATCCTGAAACATCCAAACTAGTAAAACATACCACATACTATTCTTGAACAGCACAGCTTCTTCAGACACTGCTTTTCTGGTTCCTGTTTTATATGTGACTGACAAGAAAACTCTACTCTGTCATCTTGCAGATTATTTGACTACCTAGAGTCAGGCCTTTGGCATCCATGGAGGCCACCATTTGTCCTACCAAGACCTGAGCACAGACAGGTCATCCAGTGTTATCTCTTTCCTGCTGTCAATGCATTGACTCTATCCCCACTCAGTTTGGGTTTCTGTTGCCTATCACTCCAGTCCCAAGTGACATAGCCTGTGGTGATGCTCTGTGCCACACTTTGCATTGATGGACATAGCTGTAAATACTATGTAGTCTTTGACCTCTCCAGTCTTTCCTGAAGTAATCTCAGCTGTGAGGCCCACAAAAGACTTGATAAGGATTAGACAGCTGGCATAGATTGTGGGGGGGCTGTGAAAATGATAGAGCTGTATTTTTTTATTTTAGTTCCACAAGTGAATCAAAAGGAGAGAGAAAAAGAAGATTGTATATAAGCAGGCACAGGTAGAAAATCAGGTCAGATCTAGAAAGGCAAAAAACTGGAAACCTGTTATTTAACCCAACCTAAAAGAAGTATACTTTGAGTTCTAGGAATAAACTACTACTGGAAAAAAGCTTAACTTTCCTTTTCATTCTATACCCTGTCAACATACAATATCAAACTCTTGGGCAGGACTCAGGATTTTTTTAGGGTTTGGGTCAGGGTCAGGTTCAGGTTCAATGCATCACTCTGCCTGAGGACATTTGAACCTACCTCTTCTTCCCTAGAAGAATGCCGTAAGTGCAGCTTCATGGAGACATCATGGCTGAGCTCTTCCACTTTGTATAAATAAACATTCCCAGGAACGAAGAATTGTTATCACTTCCCAGGTGAGTCTCAAAAAGTGGATGGAATAACTTGTGCTAAAATTTTTATATGAAATAGTGTATATATAACTCAAATATCTCAAAGTAGAAACTAGAGAATGAATCCCAAATTTCTGATATTATAAGATTAAAACCATACTCCGGTTTACTGAATAGTGAGAGGATTGCTGTGGGAGTAGAAAGATTGTAAATATTTTTTGATCCTGTGTTTTCTAAATTCTGGATGGATTCTGTGATGACTAATTAAAAAAAAAGCCACAACATTGTTTCTGTTTCTCTTTAAGGCAGATTTTAGAAACTATCCTTTCTCTTTACAATCTCATAAGGTTTTCTTGATACGGAACTGAAGAGAGTTGCAATTTGTCAAAAAAGAAGAAAAAGGGGAATGAAAAATTGCCTAGCTTTCACTGTAAATCTTGTCCTTAGATTTAATCTATCCTAATCAAGTTTCTTGATTTTCTTAGCTGCATTTCAGTTCAGGGTCTCAGTACTATTGCCACACATCACCATTTTGCCATTTATTTAGCCTAAAAATGCTCTGCATCTTCTGATTCATATTGTAGCCATGTATTTGATGCATGGGCTTCCTGATACAGTAAGGCAATAATTCCTGATGGGAAGCACATTAGGATTTTCCTGGAATGCAAGAACGGAGGAATGCAAAGACCAATCAGAAAGATACAAAGTCTATATTGGGTAAAAATATTATTTCTGTGCCTGGTGATGCCACAGTATGAGTGTGTTCTGCACTGCATCTTCTGTGATATACTTTATTTGAAGAAATACAACTCCCATGGTACAGTATTTCCCAAAACCATAATTTAATATGCATGTAGAACTCTTAGAGAGAAGATTAACCCCAGCTAAACTAGAAAAATGACCTACCATAACAAGGTGTTCCTAGACTAAATACTTGAACTGTTTATTTTGGAGATCATATCCTAAAGTAACATAGATGCAAATCATGTTTTCCAAAAAGTAACAGACTTTTAACTGTCTGTTGCTGTCTATCTGTCTTGGCTGGGTCATAAAATTGTTGCAGAAGGTTAGTTGTGGAGCACGTTCTTTAGGCAAGTGTGTCCCAAGTTAGGTCGTTGGACTCTGAGATAAAACCTCTGCTTTGGAAGTTGGGAAAGGGTTTTGTTCTTCAGAAAGATCCAAGTCCAAAGAAGCCAAAGGCATTGGTCATGACTTGAGAAGCTCAGATTTTCTTTTCCAATCCCTTAATTCATGAGAGGTGGGAGGGAAGACTGAAGGCACTACAGAAACTGAAGAAAGCTTGTGTGTGGGGGGGGAAGGCAGGCAGCAGAACTAGGTTATGACTTAGGAATAATAATTTTTTTTGTTGTCATGAGGTTATATTGCATTTAGTACTGATGAATGTGTTGCTACAATAATTTATATTATGTCTTATACAAATTAAAAGAAAAACAAATAAACCAAAACAAACCTGAATGATTCATTTCTAAACTAAAAGAACATGCAGGAGTATCCACAAAGAAAATGACCTCTTGTATTTTATCCAGCTTTAAAAACATGTGAAAGCTGGACTTTACTCTCCAGCTAACTGGGATGAATTCTGCTCAGTTGTCCTTAGGTTTTATAGGTAGTCAAGCAGACAAAAGAACCTTGTTACCCATACTCAAAATTGATCAACCATATGTAAGTAAGATTTAAAAAAATCAGAGTACTCCAAAGACTTGTCCCAGAAGATTCTCATGCTGGTAGTAGAATTAGCTACAAGAATTATCCATCCCTATCAGAGTTTATTTAGAGACTCCCTGAGAAATGAGTACTGGGCAACCTGTGTTTTTAGAAGAGTTAGGTACTCAGGCTTGAGGAGCTGGTCAAGTGGAACCAGTGTCTGTGGTGCCTGGTGTGACAAAACTAGATATCCCACCTCTGTCCAAGATGGATGTTGCCTTTGCTTCTTTCCTGTCTTGTCTCAGAGGTGGAGATATCCATTGGCTCCACATATTTCCCTTGAAGCTCTAAGGTTGCTTTTAAAGCTGAGTGACAGCAAAACTTCTGCCAAAAAAGAAATAGACTTAGCATTTGCTGAACCAAAGGTCGGTGTATGTGGGTGTTCTCCCAGTTAGACACTTGTGTGCCTATGGCAACTGACCTCTCATGATGTCCACTTTGTTGTGTTGTTCTTGGATGGATGAAATAGAGAATGCTTTTTCAGCTATTTGCTTCACTTGACTGAGTATGGAATGGTTCCAGTTGTGTAAATATCTCCCGGTGCTCTTCCAGCTTTCCTCCTCACTACCCCATGGAGATGAGTTTGCTTAAGCAGGGTATAATATGGGAAGAAGCTCTACTAGATTCCTCCCTCCAGACCTTCCAGCATATCAGACCTGAAGTACAGTATCTGTAACTCTCCCTGAACAAAAAATAATTAGTTGTACCACATTCAATCATTTATTATTTTTTTCTAATGAACAATTAGGAGAGATAACTAAATGTATATGACTCTTGATAGAACTTTAACAGGCTTTCAGAGACAGTCAGTTAATAACCCAATCAACTAAACATTTGTCTACTCTAAGTCCCTTGAGATCACAATAGTACAAAAAGCAATATTATCTAATTAACATATGCAGCTGGGGTCTTTTTCCTTTGGAATGTTTCAGCTAAAACAGCACTCACAACACTAGAGGATTTATGAGGATTACATAAAGTGCTTTTCCCATACTCATAGTGAGTATGAGTTTCATCCATCAATGTAATCTTGCATAAGCCCTGTGAATGGAGGGTTAGGCATGATTTTGAAACCCTATCTTAAGTGGCAGACAAAATAGAAAGTGTAAAATATACAATATACAGTGTGTGGATATGCATTTTTTCTCACGTATTGTTATAATCTGTAGCTTATGAATAATACACTGAGGCTGGAAGGTAGAACTTTTCACATAACATAGTTTTCCTTGGTATGCTTGATAAACTGAAAAGCATGGGAATTACAAACCGTGTTTTTATACTCTATGTCTGAGCAATAATGTCTAAAATTTACTGCTGATTTTAGAGGCTTCACTCAAAATATCCAAAATTACAGAAGAAAATTGTGAAAATTAGTACTTGTAATACCCTGTCTCCTGGTTTTATGGCCACTTGACTAGAGGCTTTCTGCAAAAATGGTGGAGAAAGGAAGAAGCCTGAGACCTGGGCTGAAATAAATTCCTGTAGTTATATTTGTTTCTGGAACTATGTTGACATTGATGTCCACCAAACGTATCACACTGTTAAAAAAAGCATTTCACTGTTGACTGACAAAGATCACTCTCCTTTTTTTTCAGACATCAAACAAAACAGTGTGCTGAACATGACAAATGAGATATGAAAGTTACAATTACAGATCAGAAAAAAGGTGCACCTTGCCTTTCCTCATCCAGTGACTATTGCCTGACATGTATGAAGAAAAAAGCCACACAAAGCCCAGTTCAAATGTGAAGTGCCCTTTGCCCTTTTAAAAGTCTTTCAGCTTTGCCAAGGTAAGGTCTTATGCAGACCTTTAGAGGTGAGATCATCTTTCCCTTTTCTTTCTCAGCATTAACTTTCTTCTTGAGGCCTCCAGTGTACTCGAACCTTATTCCTCAAGGAAGTAGATGGAGCAACAGAAAAAGGCCAGACAGAAAAAACCATATGTTAGAGGCCACAGAGACAGGGTAGGCAGTTGTCTTCTACTCATGAACACTTCGTCTTTGGCATCTTTTGGCATTTCCATAGAGATGGAAATCTTAGGCTCTAGACAAAATAGTGTAGAAGAAAGGCCAGCAGCATCCTCGCTATCTTTAGAGGAGCTGTGTTAGTGCATAGAGAACTCATAATCCTAAAATCAAGATATCCCAAAAAATTAGTTTTGAATCCAGTTTATGTAACTCTATTGGAGTCCTAATTTGAAGGAGTGCTGAACACTGATCTGGAAAAGTTCAATTGCAAACACAGATATATATGAGGTGGAAACAAAAATCCATTTTAATAGTTCTAACAGCTAAGCCCAGAAGATGCAAATTGTATTGCCCAGAGAATTTTTAACAGCTAAAAAAAATCCTGCCTCCTAGACTAGATACTGGTAAGGATGTTTTATCTGAATAATTTCTGAAAAATAAGAACCTATAAAACACTCTATTTCCTGGTAAAAAGTTATTAATTGCATTTGTACCTCATTCAGTCCAGCTGGATTAAGATCTTGCTGAGCACATCAGACTGCTTTTATTTGTTTCTTGTCATGATAAGTAAGAAGACATTTAATATTAGAAACTAGCTTTGAAACTATATAAATTTTTGCGGCTGAAAAAGGACCCATCAGACTGATAATCCTTGCTTTTAAAAAAAAACTCTCTTAAAGTGTTTTCAATCCAGATATTTAAAGTATTTAGCCCTTGTCTTTTCTCCCCTCCTCACACACATCCCTGTTCAGCCGTTACAGTACACTTGATTTAAATTCCAGGTCTTCATTTGTTTCTCAATATGGTGAGTTGTAAGCATGGAGAAGTTCCATTAAAGCACATAAAATTTAAACTCCAGACCATACTTCAGCTTTGGATCTGACTCCATGTTTTTTACTATGGAGTACCCTATAACAATGAAAATGTCTGGGAAGTTAAATGGACAAGACTGTGTCAGACATCTGCTCCAAAATGTAATCTTCAAGCAAACGTGAAAGGCTCAATAGGACACTTTATATGTCAAAAATGAATCATTTAAATGCAGTGGGACCATTGCCGAGGCTTAGACAAGTCCAGGCTTTAGAATTTAACAACATCCTATATTGTTTATAACAATATATATGACAGAGATAAATTTGCATCTGTCTATATGTCACGTACAGATGTAGACTTAATATTTTACTTTCATAATTCAGTTTTCATAATGAAAATGTTTCTGGATCTTATCATCATCTAATTCAAGTATCATACCTCCACTGAAGAAATGTGACTCCTTATTTCAGAAAATGTGGAGTTTTTACATGTCTACCAAGTCCATTAATCTTGGAAATATTTTTTTTTTTTACTTTCCACAAATCAAATTACAGACTATATTTTGAAGAAAAATTCATAAGTCATGAAGAAGAACAAACGATTTAGCAAAGAATTAAATCAGAAGTATTAAATGAAGATAGAGGAGAGAGTATTTCATCTGGAAAACATGTGTGTCAGAAAAGGGTGCTCATTCCAAGACCGGCCTTTGGCTCAGGTTTCTCTGTTTAGTTCTATTCACTCTTGAGGTATAAAAGACTTTGTACTGAAAGCCGTTTATTCCTAGAAAAGGTTTGATTACCTGAGAACGTGCCTGCAGTGGTCTCTCATTCTCTGTGTGAAGGAAGACCCATCCCAGATGATTTCAGGTTGTTTAAAGGCCAAAACCCATTTTCCTACTTCAAAGTCACAAGTTAGTTTTTGTGGCTGACACTGATCTGGTACGTACCTTTCAAGGAGCAGCCAAACTTAAACGATTAATCTAGGTTTTGAAAATGAATTTAAGAAACCATCTGAAAGACCTCATAAGACTAAATAAAGAGAAAAGGTCAGGGACACTTGTATGCAAAATTAAAATGAACGACTCTGCCTGTTTCTTACTGAATTTTTCTACCTGTATCACCAATTATTTTTAATTTGAATTTCATTAGACCAGTGATGTAATGTCATCTGTGTAAAGATTTATTTGTTTCACATCTGCTTTGTTCAGTCAAGGTTCAGAAACCAAGAAGAAATTTTTTTGAAGAACAGGAATAAGTTCCAAAGGTGAGAAAATATCCCTCAGGAGTTTCAAAGAACCATGAAGTAAATAATATTAACAGGAATTGTAGAGGCAAAAATAATCTCTACCATTCCCAAACACTTGAAAAAGCAGTCATTGGCTTAAGTGAGAGACTCAAAATATGCTATGCTTTCCAAGCAGAGTCTTTGGATCTCTGTTATTTGCTTTGTATTTTTTAAGTTGCTATGGCTTGAATTTCAAAGTTTTTCTATGCTACACTTGTCTTAACAACTTTTAATGGAAACAGATCTCCTGAACACAAAGGTTGGATCTGAATTTTCAGACATCCTTCAACGATTTTCAGACTTGAGGTAGTATGATAAGACTTGGCATCACAGACAGATAAGAAAATCACTTCAGATTGGAAAGTTACTGTATACAAAGCACCACTTAATAAGAACCATAAGACTGCATAAAAAAGCTTCTATGAAATGCCTTTCTATGAAAATGTTTTGATGGGTTTCCCAAACTGATGTGTCTTGGGATGGCTTTCCAAGATGCTGAGAGTATCCTAAGCTCTCTTTAAAGAGATCTCTTTCCTTGATCAAGTGAATCAATGGTCCATACAGTTGACATTTGATAATGGAAAGCATCATGACATTTTGCTTCTGTTTTTCAGAGATGGCTTGAGATGTTGTATTCCCAAAGAACTCCAGTGTGTTACTGCAGAACCTAAGAGCTGTTTCACAAAAGACTTGCCCAAAATAAGGGACCATAGCAATTAGGCAAAAAGGGCTCTAGAAATCATCCCTTGAGACCTGGGTGCTTCTACATTGTGCGGGCAGTCTTACTGCAGTCTCATACATGGTTATTCAGGGGAGTCTGGCTGAGGGAGTCAACAGAACCCATGTGCTGAGCCAAAGGTAAGCTGAAAGCATCACTTACTCTCTGCCTATGAGTGAAGGAACAAAATCAGAATGTGTGAGGTACTACAGAAGAGCACTGCAAGACTGATGTTTGAAAAGCTCAGTATCTGTGAAATGCATTTCATTCCCTTCATTAGATTGTAAGAACTGAGAATTTGCAGTAATTATGTGATGTCTTCCCTATCACTCATTCTGTATGTATTTATCTTGTCAACAATTTTCAGTGAATTGGTATTAGACCTTCCTGTAAATTGGGAGACAGGACAGAGACTAGAATACCTTGGACAAGTCTTAAAAAGAGTTGAACCAGGGCCAACACCAGACCACACACTTCTTCCTCACGCAGACAGGTGGAATTCCCTTTTTGTTTCCATCTCATGGAAACAGAGCTCCTTATAATTACACTTCGAGTTTACACTGTTTTTTCACTTCCTCTCAAAGAAGACATTAAGACTGTACCAAGAGTTTAATTTGATTTCATTCCTATAAGAGGACCAGCCTGGCTTTTCAAAATGACCTGCTGTGATTTCTAAGTTGAAGACAAACACGAAAGGATTTTATTAAAACCAAACCACTTAGCTTTTCTGAAGCACCCCTGCTTGGTATTTGCTTTCTACACATAAAACCTGTTTTTCTTTTATCCCTCCAAAATAGTTTGATGAAAAACACCCTCAAGCCTTACTATTCAGCAGTTGGGCCTTTAAAAACAAATTTTGGGTAATATGAGTTTTTACAGCACATTTATTTATTTATTTCATGGATTAGTATATTTAAGGGATGTGAGGAGTTGTGGGGACTGCCTGCTTTTTCTAAACCACATGGGGTTTTTTGGCATTAGCAATGAATCTGTTCTATGCCAGATAACCAAGGCCTATGAACAAAGCTACTTAATTTAAAAGTTCACATACAGGTTACAGAAACACCGGTGGTGTGAGCAGGTTTTCTTCTCCTTGCCTTTTCTAAACCCCTAAACACCTACTTCTACAACCATAGGTTGCTCCAACTGAGGGGGAAATATTTCCTTAAAGAAAGCAAAATGCCTCTGCTTTTTCTTCTCCAGGCATGCTCAGTAATCCTGGACACAAGTCCTGTGGCAAGCCCTCGTTTACTGCTTAATTCTTTTTACAGGCAACAGGTATTAAGCAAGCTTCTTGCAGCAGCTGTTCTGGGAAACACTGGTAGGGCTGTAATCCTCCCAGCTAAAATACTTTTAGGTATTTACTGACTCTCGCTGCTCACAGCTGAAGAGGCTCCAAGTCACTGGAACCAAACTAACCCTGGGGTCTCCATGTTAGTGGCCAAATGTCAAAATGAAGAAAAATACATGTTGGATATCTGAATTTTAGGTTAAATAGGAAAAATGCCCATACCAAAAGCTTCTGTGGGACACCCAGGAAAGTCTGATTTAGCTCTTTAGCCCTTTTTTAAACCTTTTTGTTTGTTTGTTTGTTTGTTTTTTTCTTTAACTCAGCTTTTGAAATGTAAAATATAATTTCAAATGAGAATTAGAAACATATTTCCTTTCACCTCAAAATAGATAAACTGATGGCATGTGTGTTTGTTTTCCCTGCTTGTTTCAGTTGAAATTACTTTTCAGATTTTGTTCCACACTTCAGTAACCCTGAAGTTCATGTTTTGTTTTGGTGTTTGATTTTCTTTTTCCATTTATTTTTTAACAACTATAGAAATAAAGTATTTACCAAGAAGCATCACCCAGTGCTGGAAAATTACTTTGGAAGAAAAATGATTATGAATGTTCTCAAAAAAAATACTGAAAAGGAACTAGTAAAAAGTCCTAATCCAAGAGGAACAGAAATATATAGCATCATGACTTGCGTAGACAGATCAGTGCCTCATAGCATCCTAATGTAATAATCAGGCTAAGGACTGTGTATCCTTTGGTGAAAAGAGGGTTATAATAAATAGCTGCATGCTAAAGTACTGGTTCACTGGTTTGTCTCAGACACTTAAGTTTTATATTACAACCTCAGCTGAATTGTTTTTAATTATTATCATTTAAATACTGGGGTGCTTTACCATCCTTATCCAGGGACTAAAATTTTATGGGTTGAACAGTGTCCTAGCTGCTGAAGTTAACTTTATTCCCTTCTTTTTTTATAAAAAATCAGGTAATTTTGAATAGAAACCTTTTGGCATCCAACTCTTTCTCTATGGCTCCTGCATCTTTCATGATAAAGACAATGACTTCCAACTCTGTGTTGTCATGTTTTATTAGATCACTCTGGGTTTCTGTGCCAAAGTCATAACGAAAACATGACATAAATTTAGCCGAAGTTTGATCCACAAGAAACTGTAATGCAATGTCCATGTGATCCAAGGCTTCCCACTCAGATGTGGCTTGTCATCTCCCATTTAAACAATTCTTGAGGCAAGCTTCAGGTCTTGTATCAATTGTCTCTATCTCAAGAAATTTCCTCTGTGACCCAGCCCCAAACACTCCATTGAAGTTCAGATATGTAACTATGTTTACAACATTTTCTTCATGAGAAACTGAAGTATTTTGTCAAACATTGAGGATATTTAATACAAGATATTTGGAGCAACCTGTGTGTTTGTCACATTTTCAATTGATTTTTTGTTTGGCTGGTTTTTTTAATTTAACTTAATGCTGAGTTTTCCTTCTAGTTCACATGGTATTTCCCATTTCAGAAGTTGGAAATAATGATCTTAAGGGTCTTTTACAACCAAAATGATTCTGTGATTTCACTTGTATTTCCATTAATCACTCCACCTTTATGAACACCATCATCACTGAAAAATATCCATGTTCCATTCCTTTAATGTCAACTTAGTCTGCCTTGCACAGCTACCATTGTTCATTCTTTGTTCCTCTTCATGCCTGCCTTGTGAGATTGATGCTTGTGCTATACCTTTCCTTTTTTAAAAAAAAGTTGATTTTAACCCATCCTTCTGTATTCTGACCTCCATAACATAGATTCTTCATAGGTTGGTGCCTTTCCCCACTCTTTATAGACTTTGAGTAACATTTTCTGCTATAATGTCTCTAATACATCCTACAATGATCCTGTCACTTCTAAAATTACGTCTATTTCTCTCTTGTTTAGTGTATATTCCCATAAGAATATCTGTTCACTAGAATATACTAGCACATGTATGGAAAATTAGTCTTATACATGTCCATTATTAGAAATTATGGAATTATTTAGAATGGAAGGGGATAGGATAGAATAGAATAGTGGAATGGAATGAAATGGAATGATTTCCAGATGGGAGGGACTTACAATGATCATCTAGTCCAACTGTCTGAACCCTTAAGGGTATATATTGATCTATACTTCATATGACTTTTCTTTTTGACTTCTGTCTTTGGGTAAACAGCTAAAGCATGAATATAACCAGACTTGTGTTCACCAGTCCTGTGAGGGAGGACATCCAATTGGATACCTTGATCTCTGTCTCTAATTGACAGCAGAGAATGTCTGGTTGACAGATTGGTGTCCCAGCTAACTGACTTGTTCTAAGAGGGAATAAATACAACAAATTTTTATTCCAAAACTTGATACCAAACTCTTTTTGTGACTCATATACCAGCCTCCTCTGTAAGCCGCATGTGAATATTTTTATTGTTGTCATAGGGCATCCCTGAATTTCCCATCTTCATCTGGCATCAATAAGAATAAAATGGTATTATAACTTGGCAAAAACAAAACACTATAGTCAGTGAGTTTGAAGCCAAAGGATTTCCAGTTATGAGAAACTGGAAGTTGTGTACTCAACTCTAACACAAAAAAGGTCATTAGGTCAGTGTGATGCAAAAGATGGCATAAATTAGATCTGGGCTTTGGTGAAAATGCAAAACGAGCATGTTATATTGAGAAGAATGAAGATATTCTTTTTATGGTGCAGAGTACAGCCCACTAGTGATCATTTTACTTTGGTTTACATAGATGGATCTCTGCTGATTTAACTACAGAATTACTTTTGACTATCACTTCTCACGAATTCCCTAACCATGTTAGGCTTCACACTTCTGATCAGCTACTTCACCCTCCTTACAAATGTATTATTGAAAATTATATAAATTCCCAGAGAGCCAGTATCAGTGAACAGGCACTTTTTCATTTTAACCTAATTTCCTAGAAAAGTCCTGAATCTGTTTTCCTGGCACACTCAACACCTTGAAGGCAGATGTAAATAAAGTCATAGACTGGGGATGCACTTTGCCAGCCCTCAAATAGTAACTCTGATGCATTCTGGTTTTTATCCTGATGATAATTCATCTCTTGCTCTGCTGTAGAGAGTGACAGGTGAGAGTCTTGTACAGGTGCAACAAACTCTTGGCTATTTTAACTTTTGTTAAATTGTTTGGAACCTAGAACTAGGTGACATGAATCCCACAGCTCATTTCTTATTCTAAACATTTCTGTTCATATGGAATAAGATTTGTTGTAAAAACCCATTTTAGTGAAAACCAGAAAGGATTTGAGGGCATCACCCATCTTCACTCCCGTAGCAACATGTGTCTGATGTCAGGTATGAGGTCATCTGGGTAGAATATATAGTGACATTTAATATTATAAGAAACAAAGAGAAGAATTAATAATTTAAGAGAATCAGCACTGAAGTGAAAATAAAAGAATGATATTAATCTATTTTAGGGCAATTGATGTTAGGTTAGAGCTAATCAATTAGCCATGCAGAATACATAACAGCCACAATACTAAGACATCATATAAAGGCTGTGGATGGATTTTTGAAGAATACCAAGGAGACTTAAACATCCATTGAGATTCATTATCTCTTCACTAAATCTTTTTACAACCACATAGTAATTTCCTTAGCTGGCATACACTGACATGGTTCAGTTGAAATGAGTGGAACTAAATAGATTTATGAGAGTTGACAGTTAATTCCTTACACCTCTTTTTTTCCCATTTTGAGTACACGTCTTAGTTTTTCTCGCAATGGCAATGTCTTTTGGGTGGGCTCTACATATTACAAGAGGAAATTCTGTACAGATGTTATGTTTTATATAATTCTATGATTATTACTAGAAAATTATGTTTTCTATGATTCAATAATCTTTTAAAATAAGTCCTCCTACTATAAAAGCTTCCTAGGTTGAGCAGCTCCTTCCTCCCTTATACTGAGACCTGATTCTTGATTATCTTAATTTTTTCACATCTGACTATAAGATGGGAATGGAACATTATTTTTTTTTCCATTCATAATATGCAATTTCTTTAACTTTTGCTCTGAATGCTTGCACATGAGTGGCTCTAATGACTCCATTATAATGTGGAAGAAGGCTTGCAAAAAAAGTCCCCCGTGAATAGCAAAAAATGCTTTGAAGTACATTTACTTGTCATTAGACTCAAATTTCCAAATGAGCCAGATAAAAATCTATCATGAACTCCGAGATTTCCCCATGTAAATCTGATAATTTCATCTATTGCTCCTACAATGATGTCAGGCACACTCTAATGTCCACCACTGCAGAAAGTATTTTTTTCACATTTTCTCCTCAATTTAAGCAAAGAAAAAAACAACAAATCAGACTTAAAATTATTGATATATTTAATGTTTTTCATCACTCCTTTTCTCACTATTACCAAACCATCACTAGAGACAGTGAGAAAAGTTTAAAACAGTCAAAGGTGATAAAAGTCCTCACAGTAATGTAGCTATTGGTTTTTATGATGCTGCCAAAAAAGTACTGACAATTGCAAGATTTCAGTATTACTATCTTAGCTTAAATAATTTTGTAGTCTTTATTGCAACTCAAACACATTTTGGGTCTACAGATCTCCAAAAAAGGGGAATCTCTAAAATGCATTATGAGTGACAGTGTCAAACTCTGTACTATCACATAAAATTGATTAATGTATGCATTTTTGAGGAAGGAATGCATGTCATTCTGAAGTGGTTGAGGCCAGTAAGAAAACTGCTGAACAGTGAACTATGAAATTTAATGAGGACAGCATCCTTTGAACATTAAAGCTGGCACTGGTCTTGTATGCAGTTTGCTTTAATCATTCTTAGCATTCTTGGATCGCTTAATATTATTTTAATTTATAATGCTATTAACACAGTAGTTTGTTGCATTGTTACTTTTGGGAACCATGAAATGCAACATGCGAGTTACTGGATTTGTTTGTAGGCACAGGGGAAGATTAAGTCATCACAAAAATCATTCTCTTGGAACTGAACTGGTCACACTTGGATTTTTTAACTAAAACAGCATAGGCTCAAAGTATTTTAGTTAAAGTCTGTTCTTTATTTGAGCTTCTGCTGGAAGAAGAGCTTTGAGAGGGTGAATCTGAATTTAAGTGTTATATTTGTTGTTTGTATTGATATTGAAAATTCCCAAGTGATCACTGGGATCCCACTGACAAATATTTTTGTTTGTTTCAATCAATCTATCAGCAAGTTATTTTTTCTTATTTCTCAGCTTGTGGAAATAAACTGCAGAATGAATCAGAGAAGTGTCCTTGCTACATCATGAATATTGTGTGCAACCACAAATCTGCCTATAATTTTTCCTGCAATACAGATTTTTTGAAATGCAGATTATTATTAAGGTATTTTTTCCTCCCATTCTATTTCCTATTTTAATTCCTGTAGTGTTTTGACATTCACCACAGCTGGCCACAGTATATCCCACAATTTAATTCTCTGCACTGTGTGTACAGGTACTACCCTGCCTGTTGTGTCCTGATACTGGGTAATTTTGTGATGCTTACTGTTTCTTACATAACAGGAAAGAATGGATAGACATTTCCAACATACTGTGGCCATGAGTAGCACAGCTAAAGTGTATGATGTGCAGATACAAAAAAATAACCTAACGTACAACTGCTAGCTTGAAATGTATCTATCAATGAACATCAACAATCTCAGAGGTTACCTTCTTTGTCGGCACCCTCACCCAGAAGTATTGCCTCTTCATTTTCTTGAAGCAACAGGCTACTTAAGTTTTGTGATGTTGTTCATGACCTCCATTTCTATATTCCTGTACTCTCTCAGTGCGTTTACATTTCAAAAAGTCTGTTCCTCTCCAACATCATCCCTCTGAAATTTTCTGTCACACCGTTGCCTGAATAGTTGGAGCTCTTGAATATTCTGCACACTGAGGAGGAGGTAAAAGGAAAGAAAGATCCAAGAAATGATTTTGAGGTGTGTGGACAGGAATAGACAGGTGAATGTTTTGGCAGTGGCATCTGGTTGTTTTCAGGTGCATGTGTTAGATACGCCACTCACGTGGTGTCATGTAGAGACCCATGCCAGCTGGGTCAGCATGGCAGGCATATTACTCTTTTCTATTTAACATAGACTCAGAATAATTTCCAGATTGTCCAGTACGAGTGATGCTGATTGGTGTTCATAGAAAACATCTCTCCTGCCATTTTCATCCTTGCTGAAATTGTTTCACTTTTCACTGCCAGTGCAGAAGGCTACAGGCAGGAGGGAGAGTCCTGAGTTTTGTGTGCCGGGTAATGGCTTTGCTCTCCCTCAGTCTGGTGTTTCTCACAGGTTACCTGTGACAGCTCTCTGTGTACTCTGCAACGTGTAAAGAGCAGCATTGCCTTTCCCTGGAAGTGTTCAGTATGTATCTGTTAAGAGGATCAACTTATCTTCACAGGGTTTCCAATCTGTTTATTAATCTTTTGCTCAGGTTAAATTGAAAACAGGGGTTTCTGACAGCAAACCACCATAACATTGTGAAACTTGAAAAGATGCCAGTTTGCCATGAGAATGTTTACAAAATGTTTTAGATTGGGATTCTAGACAAATTGATTACTAATCTATTATCCAGTCTTCTTGTTTACCAGTGCATGTTCTTGTTAAGTGCTGAGAAATCTGCATAGTTCTCTCCAGTGTGAAGGAAACTCTTTCTGTAGCATAAGATTCAGTGTCAATCCTTTGTGATAAAGAAATTTGACTGATTATTGTGATTAATGATAGTTACTTGCTAGCTAAACTGTTAGGATGCTTATTCAGTATCCTTACTTAATGACCTATACTTAAGTAATTAGGAAAATTAGGATCTAAGGTATAGGTAGTTATGTTCCCAAACTGGAAAACTTTGGATAAAATCTAGGTGAAGCCAATTATTTTGTCTCTCAAAATGAGAAGCAACTCATGGACTAAACCTAAATTTAGACTTTTACATGTAGATGCCCACTTGTGAAACTGTGCTGAGGTTGTCACTGGAGCTGCACAGGCAGATGCATATTAGCACGCCTGAGAGACCACTAAATTCTTACATTTAAGCAATTCTATTGAGTCCAGACTATTAAAAAAATTTCAAATTATGCTTGAATAGAGGCCTATATTTAATTTTACAACACTAACAGTAGTGAAACTTGACAGTTCAAACAAGAAAGATTAGTATGGTTAGAAGCTAGTACGAAAAATTTCCAATTATAAAGTGTTTCCAGGATAGGAACACAGTTTAAAAGAACATGCTAAGAAATAAGCATTATGTCCTATTATTTTGGTACTTCTTTTAGCATCTGAAAATCCAAGTGTGCCAATATGTTGTTACCGAAACGTAACAACTCTCAGTGCATTTTAAAACCATTGAATAAAAGCACACTGGGCTGAGTAGGGGAAAAGATGCTCTAATTTCTGTTTTGATTTTTGGTATTGTTTTGGTTTGTCTTTTGGATTTACTCTTGGGGATTTTTCGTTTTGTTTTTTTTCATGTCAAAAACTTTGAGTGAAAGAAGTTAAGTAAGTTATTCCTTTCACCAAAAAGCCCAGCTACCTCTTCACAGCAGTCTGTTTTCAGACATGTGCCACTGCAAAGGCTCCTCCCCATGAAGGCTGCAGTAATAATCCTTACTGGCTTAGATAAGGCATTTCTCAAATAATAAATATCTAAAATTATTTTGGCATTATATGAGGTCATAGAAAAGAAACTGCATGCTGAATGTTTCTTCACCTATGTAATTCAGATGTGGGTTGCAGAAGGGGTCCTGGACTGAAGGAGGTGAGCATAAAACCAGTGGGTTCAGGTAACAGTGAGTAAACCAGCTCTTCCTGGCTCAGCACACTCCGGGGCCTTGGGGTGAAGATGTTGCATCTGAAAATGCTTCAGTAGAAATGGGTGATGTTTGCCTGGTGCCACTCTTTGCCTTGCAGCTGGAGCCAGCCACTCAGAGCAGCACCAATGCTGCAGTAAGGCTTCGGAATTCAACAACTTTTTCTGCATTCTCCCTTTTTCTGGTGGAAGGAGACATTTTTTATATAACAAAGCCATTAATAATGATTAATAAGAGCTTGTCTTGACACAATTAGGGCTAATTGCATTACTCCGGAGGCCAAGGCTGGGCTAGAAGAGAGGCTGACAAACTTTATAAACATAGATTCAAAAGTACTCTGTAAGCAAACCTGGTTTAAGAAGGTTTAATAGACATATGAATGCAGAATCTGTGTGTCCTAAGTGTTTTTAACAAGAACATGTGTGAAGAAAAAGAAATTCAATTTTCATCGAGTATGATAGGGTTACATACATAGTATAGTACTTATATAGTGAGCAGTTGTTTTTCCTCATAGACATATATCTCTAAGCTAAATCCTTGTCTTCATACACTGCTAGAAAGAAAGCAAGATAGCATTTCTGTGGAACTCTTAAAATAAACACTTTGCTACAGCTAAAACATCTTTCAAAGTCCTACGTAAAGCGGTCATTTGCTTGACTAGACTATTAGAATTCTTTAGAATTATTTTAAACATGAGGTAGTTATAGCTAAGTCAGAAACAGGAATAACTATCCATACCCTTTAAAATATTTAAAATCTTTTAATTATTTTTGTCAAGTTCCATAAGAATGAGTACAAGGCAGGCCTCTCTCTGGCATTTCCCTGATACATTGCTACTTCACTGTATGAAATGGGGACTTCAGTATCATATAATTGTTTGGGTTGAAGGAATCTTTAGAGATCATCTAGTCCAACTCCTTTGTTCTTACTGTAAAATTTTATAGCAAAAGAGTATGTCATTAGAAATCTGTTCCAGACTTCATTGACTTGATGAGACATAAGCATCACTAAAGGTCTGATTGTTCTGAGAAGAGTAAAGTTTGTGTTTAGACAGCTGAAGCTTTCTAAATCTAATATATTCCTTTATTAAGAAGTAAAATGAATTTTTGAATGTTTAACAATATCTCTCTCTTAAATCCATTTGTATAGTGCACATTCTAGATCCATTTCTAAATCTAACCAGCCTGCAAAAAGCATATTTTATTTATGTTCCTATTCCATTACCTCTGTTTATTTGCTCATAGTCCCTGATAGACCATCTACTTAAAATAAAAGAATCACAGAATCTCAGAAATTTAGGGGTTGGAAAGGACCTTGAAAGATCATCTAGTCCAATCCTCCTGCCAGAGCAGGGTCACCTACATCAGGTCACACAGGAACATGTCCAGGCAGCTTTTGAATATCTCCAGGGAAGGAAGCTCCACAGTCCCCCTGGGCAGCCTGTTCCAGTGATGTGTCACCCTCACATTGGAAAAGTTTTTCCCTATATTTATGTGGAACCTCTTATGCTCAAGCATGTAGCCATTGCCCCTTGTCCTATTTTACTAAAATTTTCCTAAATTACTCCACAAATGCTTTCTGTTTTAAAGGAGTTACATAAAAATAAATTTTGTTCCTGATATACAATAACTATTCATGAAGTTATGTAAAAGCTGTTCTCTAAAAACGACTTAGAAGGTATAGGATATATTGAATGCAATGTCAAAAAAATAGTCATACTAGAAAAAAATTGCAGAAAGAGAAAGATGATAATCATTGATTTCTGTATGAGAACTGTCCAAATTAAAAAAACAGAGAAGGGAAGGTTATGACTAAAACCGCAAAACTGCAAAAACAGTAAATAGAACTGGCAAAAGTGAGGAAGGAGTGACTACTGAGAAGTTATTACAAGACCTGAGCTTTGGGACACTAAATACTTTAGCAAAATACATGATCAAACAATCAAAGGGAGGTGACTGTTAACCTGTTAACATAGAGTTAAACAAGGGATATCATGAAGTGTTGCAGATTAACAGCTCAAAAAATCACAAATGACTAATTCATTCCCTGAAGGTACTCCAGGACATCCTCTAGTAGGTATAGTCATATGCATATATCATATATATGGATATATATACATATAATTTTTTTTTTTGAGGCAGGTGTGTTGACAGTTGGACACAGTGATCTTAGACGTCTTTCCTAACCATGACAATTCTATGATTCTGTGAATAAAGAAATGGACAGGGGAAGATTTGCTCATATAAATACACTACATTAGGTTTGAGGAGGCCATTGCAGATGCAAATTAGTTCTGTGACATGGGTTCTTTAAGAGTATTTCAGAGTGACACATACTTGACTATTTTCCTGTGACTTCCCAGTGCTGAAGGCCAGATACTGATACAGATTGGTCTTTGTTCTGTTCCAGGACTGTTGCTCTTAGGTTCTGAGAAGATTAGTTTTAAAAATTAGATTTGGTGTTCAATTTATTAAATCAAAAGATTTAATATGTAAGACATCCTGTTCAGATAAGGTATGAAGAGTGGAACTTAGGCAGGCGAAAAGACAAAAGTAGACTTGAAATTCTGAATCTCAGGAGTTTATAATAGTTTAACTCAACATGTGAATTAAGTAAAACAAAGCTAGCTTGGATGTGGGCTGTTTGGTAGACCAGACATGTCCTTTGGAACAAGTCTGAACAGATGGCCATTATGCACTGATGCCAACAGAGGAAGCAGGCCATTTAGAAAAGTTTCCTCCTGCCCTTCTTCCCAAGCTTGCTAGCATGGTGTTTAGAGTCAAAGGGAGTAGGCCTTCTGAAGAGTCCCTTTTTTGCATCCCTGGAACAAATAGCATGCTCTTACCACTTAACTATAATAGCTCGTGTTCAGTGCTCCTATATGAACCACCTCATCTGGTGCTTTTATCGTAATGCTAGGATAGTGTTTGGCTTAGAAGGCAAGAACAAAATGGTCTGGCTGAAAAGGGAGATATTGAAGGAAATCCGGGTTAAAAAGAGATCTTAGAGTCTACGGAAAAAAGGGCTGGCTACTCAGGAAGAGTTTAGGAATATAATTAAGTCATGTAGAAAGAAAATTAGAGAGATGAAGGAATGATTTGAACTCAGTCTTGCCACTTCCATTAAGGATAATAAAAAGTCTTCCTACATATACATCAATGGCAAAAGGAGAGGCAGGGAAAACCTCCATTCTTTGTTGGACATGGGGGGAAACATTGTTATCAAAGATAAGGAAAAGGCTGAGGTATTTAACACTTTCTTTATGTCAGTTTTCAACAGTAAGACAGGTTGTCCTGAGGAAAGCTGGCTTCTCGGGCTTGTATCAATGGGAAGCTGAATAGCTCCCCTGTAATCCTGGAGGGAACAGTTTGTGACCTGATGAGTCACTTGGATCCTCACAAGTCTATGGGACCAGACAGGATCCACCCCAGGGTGATGAGGGAGTTGGGGAAGAGCTCACCAAGCTGCTCTCCATCATTTACCAACAGTCCTGGCTCACTGGGGAGGTCCCAGATGATTGGAAGTTGGTGAATGTCACACCAATCCACAAAAAGGGACGAAAGGAGGACCCAGGAAACTCCAGGCCCGTCAGCCTGACCTCAGTGCCTGGCAGGGTTATGGAACAGATCATCCTCAGTGCAATCACACAGCACCTGCAGGATGGACAGGGGATCAGACCCAGCCAGCACAGGTTTAGGAAGGGCAGATCCTGTCTTACCAATCCGATCTCCTTTTATGATCAGGTGACCCGTCTGGTGGATGAGGGGAAGGCTGTGGATGTGGTCTACCTGGACTTCAGCAAAGCCTTTGACACCATCTCCCACAGCATTCTCCTGAAAAAGCTGTCAGCCCACAGCTTGGACAGGAGCACTCTGTGCTGGGTTAGGAACTGCTGGAGGCTACCAGAGAGTGGTGCTGAACGGTGCTGCATCCAACTGGTGGCCGCTCACCAGTGGTGTCCCCCAGGGATCAGTGCTGGGCCCAGTTTCATATCTTCGTTGATGATTTATATGAGGGGATTGAGTCCACAGTTAGCAAATTTGCAGACAACACTAAGTTGGGGCAGAGTGTGGATCAGCTGGAGGCAGGAGGGCTCTGCAGAGGGACCTGGACAGACTGGAGAGTTGGGCTGATTCCAATGGGATGAGGTTCCTGCACTTTGGCCACAACAACCCCATGGGGAGCTCCAGGCTGGACACAGAGTGGCTGGAGAGTAGCCAGGCAGAAAGGGACCTGGGAGTTTGGATCAACAAGAAGCTGAACATGAGCCAGCAGTGTGCCCAGGTGGCCAAGAAGGCCAATGGCATCCTGGCCTGGATCAGGAACAGTGTGGCCAACAAGTCCAGGGAAGTGATTCTTCCCCTGTACTCAGCGCTGGTGAGGCCACACCTCGAGTACTGTGTCCAGTTCTGGGCCCCTCAGTTCAGGAAGGAGATTGAGGTGCTGGAGCAGGTCCAGAGAAGAGCAAGGAGGCTGTGAAAGGACTCCAGAAAAAGTCCTATGAAGAATGCCTGAGGGAGCTAGGTTCATTTAGTCTGGAGAAGAGGAGGCTCAGGGGAGACCTCATCACTCTCTAAAACTCCCTGAAAGGAGGTTGGAGCCAGGTCGGGGTTGGTGTCTTCTCCCAAGTAGCTACCAGTAAGAAAAGAGGGCATGGACTTAAGCTCTGTCAGGGGAGGTTCAGGTTAGATATTAGGAAAAAATCTTTACAGAGAAGGTGATCAGACATTGGAATGGGCTGCCCAGGGAGATGGTGGATTTTCTGTCCCTGGACATTTTTAAAAAGAGACTGGATGTGGCACTCAGTGCCATGGTCTGGTAGCCACAGTGGTAGTGGATTAAGGATTGGTCTTGATGATCTCAGAGGTCCTTTCCAACCCAGATGATTCTGTGATTCTGTGAAAAGAAAGTGTCTCGAGAATATGGAGCTATGTAATATTTCTAAAGTTGAGCACATTTGTAAAGCTTTAAACTAACCTCTTGCTAAAAAGAGAGCACATTCTTGTATAAACTGTATTGCTTTCTTTAATTTAAGTACAACTACACAAGTCTTGACCTTATCCAACTGTGTAGAAAATTTTCAGATTGAAAAAAATGCATGCCAGGAAAGTCCCTATGCTAACTAAAACAAAAAGTTTGCCTGAAGGTAGCATTCACAGCTACAAAGAGATGTCAGGTGATCTCAGAAGGCACTTTGAGCATCTAAATGCTTTGTTAAGGATCTCAAGACATCATTTAGATGCCCCGAACATTAACCAAATTTCCACCTAACCTTGTAGGTAATTTAAGTGCCTAATTTAATGGATTAGGGGGTTAGTCACACAGCTTCAGCACCACATTGCTTTTTCTGTTCTAAATGGGCAGAAAAGTAGCTCCTACAGGCTGACTCAAAGTGGCTGCATTAGGCTTCTGCTCTGAAATGCCCTGCAGGGCATAACCTTTTTCTCAACAGGGGATATAATGGGAAGGGTGGGCATTAGTCTCCCTCATGCTACCCTTTGTGATTTTTTTCACATAATTTCCCATGTGACTTCTAAACTGAGAAACTCCAGAGCAGAAGGAGGTTCCTGATCTGAGTGTAAATCTTAGCCTGTCCTAAATCCACATGAAAGTGGGATTCAAGCACACCCCAGCCATCTCCCAGGTCTTGTTTACTGGGAAAAGATAACTGAGAAACAGGGTGGCTGTCATCTACAGTGAACTTTTAAGAGGTCTTTGTTTTGAAACACTGCAGGGTCTTCCATGGTGCAGAGCTAAAGGTCAGTTTAGGAGCAGCCCAGGACATTTGCATTTCTGGGGCAGGAAATGTCTACTTTGAGGATGGCCAGGAGCAAAGTGCCTTCATGCCTTCATCCTCTTGCATGCCTTCATCCTCTTGTCTTGCCTAGCCCACCTGCATGACTCAGTCCAAGAGATCTGCTAACAGGATGTCTAACTGTGAAACTGAGTACAGTATAATGTTGGTACCTTCCTACACATTCTAGAATGTACATTTCCTTCTTCTGTCTGAGATAAAAACTCATTTTGTAGGAAATAGTTGGCTGTTCATTTGAGCTACAAGTGGAATGTAGGTTTCTGTACAGATATGTTTGTGTCTTTGTGAAAATAGGCTGTAAAGTTAATCAGATCACAGAGAGGTGCGTGGTCAGGGCTTTTTCTTAAGGAAAGTTTGCTATCTAAGTCACATAGAAAGATTTCTTTACATTTTCTGAAAGTAAATTATTTTTAACAAAATATCTTCTTAAAGATTTTTTTCCCCCAGAAAAGAGTTTCCTGAAGTTTTGAAACTGCTTGTTGAAATTAAAAGGAATAAACTAGCAGCCACTTCTTCCTCAGCACATCCTAGATGCCAGATCTATTCCCACCACCTTCAAACCTATCCCAAGCCCTTTCCCCTTCCACACAGGAATGCTCCAATGCCAAACCTGTTACTTTCAGGGTAGCTCATCCTTCCCTCTGGCCCTTCCAGGGTCCTTGCCATGAGACATAACTTGTCTGTCTCTGCAGGAGTGGGGTGGCCCAGCCAACAAAATGGGCTGTCCCTGCCTTGACCCACCAGCTGAGCAGGTAGGGTGCTCAGCAGTGAGCTGGCTATGGCTCAGCAGGGAGTGGGGAAGATGAACAAGGAGCTTTAAAAATGAAATTTACTTGACCAAACATGCTATTTGATGATCTTGAGTTGTTAATAAACTGTGGCATGCACTAGTGAACTGGATGACTTCTGTGGGTCCTCTACTCTCCTATATTCAAATACATTCATCCAGAGACAGCTCAGCTTCTGCTGCTACCATGTGCAAACTTGATGATAAAGGAACTGAGCAACATTCATGAAAAGAAAAGAAATTAATTCCCAGAAAAGCCAGGGACTCTACAAGCCTTACTTGCTCTGAGAAGAAAATATTGTACATTTATAACAAACAAGAAAAGGAATCCAAGCAATTACCCTGTAAACCACTGCATTTCATTCTCCACCTTGGCAGAAGACAATGGTGGCGATGAGTTGCATATGAGAGCTGTTCATTGTATCTAGAAATGGTTATAAAAATGTTGTCAGCACCTTTTCATCTGAAAAGGCTGTTTCAGCAACAGTGATGTATTTAAATGTAACATGTTACACTGTTTCCAAGAGGAGATGCTTTGATCTAGAGAACTGCGCATTTCATTTATCAATATATTTAAATGTCCTTAGTAAACTGCTATGATTTTTCATCTTGCATGTTAGTTTTGGCATGGTATTTCACACAGTTTTGTAACTAACACATATGTAATCACGTAAAAAGTAATAATAAAAATGATAAAAATCTAGAAAAACTATTCAGGGCCTTCTGAAGTTACATTCAAGTCTAGTAATACCCTTTAATGCACTTAGTGCATTATATCAAAGTATATATAGTGCACTATATCAAAACTCTATCTATATACAGGTAGATATATACATATCCTTTTAATGTTAAACAAATCTACCACTGATTTTCCACCTCTTCCCGCTCTTTCCTGAAACTTAAACTGAATTTACCCTCTATGAGGTTTCAGTCCTAAAAAAACTTCTTGAAGAACTGTATTCCATGAGGCATCACCTCCTGTATTTATAATGATTTAAACTATGTATTTTATAATTTCACATATACAAAACTTCCTGCTTTCTTTCATTCACTCTCTTTCCTAAAGTTTGGATAGCTCACTTTGTTTTTTATCCCATTGTTTTCCTATGGTTTACTTAAATTTAATTAATATACTCATTAACTTACATCCCAGAGTAAAATTTCTTCACAAATTTCTACTCGTTTTTATGTGCATAATGTACTATATTCAAGAATCATCTTTCTTATAGGCTTAAGTTGAGAAATATAGAGTCTTTTCTTTTTTCCTTTGAAGGTAAAAAATAACTTATCTCTTATTCGCAGTGAGCCAAAAACTTGTCCTGTTCTGGCTGTGCTCACACATAATGAATTTTTAAGGTTTTCAATAGTAATCTTAATGAACAAGTCAGGGAATTAGTTGCCTGCATAAGTGACTGCAATCAGGTCACCTAAAGGGTAAGACAATTTTAAAATTAGTTAGGCACTGGGGAAAGCAATTTAGAATATTTCAAAATGTTCATGTTGAGATATTCAGGAAATGCTTTTAACTCCATCTTTTGCTATAATGAGAAGGTTGCCCACTGGCTGAAAAATGACAAAACATCAATATATAATTTAATTTGGTTTGTAGAATTTTAAACATTATTTTATTTGGAATAAAAGACAATTTTGCAGGGCTTCTAGCAAGTTTTACTTTATCTGAGTTTCTGCATTTTGGTAGCGCACAGCAGGGCAAGCGTACGCAGAGTTTATTTCAGCCTTTATGTAATGAAGACTGAGAGTGGGTTGGAAAAATATATATCTAGGAATAAAGCTTGGTGAAATTGCTTTGGTCAAGCAGGTCAGTGGCATAGCAGAGTGGCAGCTGATAAAACCTGGTTGTGATGACAAGGGATCTCTTTCCCTCTCATGGTTGATAAGTCTGTGGATGACAACCTATTGATGCTACCTCTGACTGGAACTAAACTCTGGGTTCAGCCAATGGAGGCCTCATTCCAAAGGCATTTTTCAGACTCTGACAGCTTGCTTTCTTTCATGATCAAAACGAAATGAGGATCCTCAGGCTACATTTAATTTAGGGTTTTTTTCTGGTTTCAGTTTTTATGTAGTCTATATTACTATCAATCAGAGCAGAGGGTTAAGTGTCACAACGTGTTTGCATGAGTAAAATTGTCTGTATTACGTTTTATTTTCATTAAGGGTATCTTTTTATGTTCCAATGGCCTACAGCAGAAATTCTGAGTCTTTTACACATGAGTTTGTAGAAAAATAAAAATGATAAAAGATAAAACTAAAATGATAGTATGGGTTTGTCTGAAAAACAGAAGTACAATAAAGATAATGTTGAGCTGGTATGGAACAAAAAAACATTATAACCATGATCACCTAGAAAATTCTATTATATGAACAATAAATGCATTGTAAACACAGCTAATTTTTCACAATGGATTCTCTCTGCTCACAGTTTGAAAAATATCTGTGCAGAATAAAGATGGCTGATATCCCAACCAATTAATGAAGATAAAACCAAAAAGGCTACAATCATCCCAAGGAAATTAAACTTTATTAAGGTAAAAATGTTTCTGAAATTTTTGTTTGAATTTATTCTGAAAAAGAACCACAACAAAACAGCCCCAAATAAAACCCCTCTCACAGCAAAAAGATGACACTTTAAAGCTATGCCTACATCTAACACAAATTAACAATTCTGTATTGAAACTGATCTCTTAAGTTCTCTAGTAACATAGAAGACTAACATGCTTAATATAATTCAGGTCTATTGAAATGGAAAATGAGTAATTTATACTTTGGTTTTTAATAAATCATTTCACCACTTGGTTTTTCAGAGAAAACAGTGTATTACTTGGCGTAAGTGGTAGGATATTGTGCAATACACAACTGAGTTCATACTTTCAGTCCATTGCAATGTCTCAGCACAGCTTCACCGAGGTCAATGCTGCTGCAATGAATTACATCAGCCAAGGATCTGCTATTGAACTGAGCTGCAAATTTAATGTAACATAAAGAGACCAAAAAATGCCTTATTCAAAATGTAAAAGTAAGAACAAAGGCTTGAGTCCCTAGCAAAAAAATCCTGAGACCAAAAAATTTTACAGTTATTGTTGATTTCAGTGGCTAGCCATATTAGCTGTTTGTTCTGGGGTATTTTTCTTCTACAAAACAGATACTTAAAATAATGCATCTTAGGGGTCATGAAAGGGGCAAAGTGAAACAGGAATAGAGAAATCAGCAGAACTACCTGGGACACGAAAAATACAAAAAACCCTTCCAGAAATCTAGTGTTCACTTCAGCAGAAAAGTTTGACATGAAAAAAAATATACCATTACAAATATTTTCTTCTATTTTTTAAATACAAATGTCATTTTGTTTTAATAAAATCTAAATATATAAAACATCTAAGTAAAATTCTCCTTTCTGATTCTTGTAATGTAAAAAGAACAGAGCTGTTCAAAGTGCGAGCAAATCTTTTCTGCACCCTGGTTCCAGCAGATGCCACATTTTTCAAGTTTCAGAGGAAGGTGTGAGAATTCCTCTAAAAGACACATGGAAAATAATCTGCTAGATTGGAAGCTCTGCTTAGAAAAATATAAGCCATTTTTTGAACAGTGCTCTCACTGAAAATGTGGTACAACTGAACCTTAAATCTACTTTCACACATCATCTTTCAAAACATATCAGACCATGAAAGAAAAATGTTGGTGCCATTGTGGGGTATCAGTTAAGAAAAATATGTGAGGTTTTTATACTACAGTTTCCTTCACAAACTGGTGATTTTATGTCTGCCAGAAGATTATCTGCTCTTTGGAGAACATATGTAATATGACAGTTATAAATTCTATCACATTTTTCTTCTTGAGTGCATGGACAGGATGCTGCACTTTAAAGAAATATTAAAAAATTGAGGTCAATAGGCCTGTTTGGCTATAACTGAGTGGATTTTCTATATTTAATTAAGTGGCTGATCCTGAGAGAATAATCATATGCTGTTTCCCCCAACCTGAAGATGTGACTACTCAAGACTTTTAGAGTCACTCCCTAAAAGATGAGATTAGCAGTTGAAGAATCCATCCCATGACTCATGGGATTTAAGATGCAGCCCACCACAAGTCTTTACCTCCTTTGTTTTGCAGGGGAGTAATGAAATTTGGCTGGTTCTGAGTATTTTCCCTGGAGGTTTCTATCTTGCCTTAATTTCCTTGCACACTTCTAGCCTTCCCATGTTCCCCTTTGGATTGGACAGGAATAACAGTGACATTCTGGGGCTATTGTGCTCCCTGCTTCATAAAAATCTTGAGGCTTTTTATCCCTCTCCTGCAGTGGTATTGATGGTGAAAGATTGCTATGCAGAGGTCTTGATTTAAGGCAATTTTCTGCATCTGCTTTGAGGTGGGCTCACAGTGCAGTAATTGCACGACAGAAATTCCCAACTACATCTCTGCCCAGCTGCATGGTACATATGCTCCTTCCCACAACCACGCCTTTCAGTTAGTCCTACGTTTAGCTTTAGAATGAATGTATTCCCATCTTACCTCCTTTTTGCAACAGTGTGTTCTTCGACACACCCTTCTTCCTCACCTTCAGCACTCTTTAATACTTTATCCACTGTATGCCCTGGTGTGAGGTGAATCGTTAAGAAATGCAATTAAGAAAACAACATGTCCTAGTCTGAAAAAAGAAAAGAGAGGTAAATATTGAATCTTTGGGATTGTTCTGGTTTTCTGCTTCTTCATATGGATTAGAATGAAAATCTTGTTCTCTTGATTGCCTCTAGATGAAAGTAAAACATAAAATTACACTTCCAGTGGCATCTTCCTTAGTAATTTTTGTGTGTGTGTTTGGTTTTTGCATTGAGAAATGATTACTCTGACTTCTGTTAATTCTTTTTCTGTTCTGGGTTTGCAAAACCTCTCATTGTTCTGTCCCAGGAATATACTGGACAAGCATGAGCTGCTTCTCTTGATGGAAAGGTCTAGATTCTTCTGGCCACATATGAAGGGAATGCAACTAATAGGCATTGTCCATTACAAAAATACTAGCTTGATGTACGGTTTGTATTTTGCCTTGTCAGTGGTGTGGTATCACAGAACCAGACTTAGATATTTTTTTCCAGTGAATTCCAGGCTGTTTTAGAAAAGGAAGAACGTGTGTCTGTACAGACATCCAAAGATGTTCCATAATGCCATGAGCGCAGAACCTGTTTCTGCCACAACCACCACAAAACCCGAGAATAAGTTGCTTCAGATCACTCCAGAAACCACCTAGTTCCTTGCCAAGGCTGTTTTCCTTTATAGTTTAATTCTAGATTCAAGAAACACAAAGAAAATGCCATCAAACAAACAGATTCTATGTAATTTACAATTAGAACATGTAACTGGTGTTTCATCAAAATATGGATACAGCTGTGGACACAGTTATGTCTCTGGATTGAATTGAAAGAATCACAACTTGCACCTGCAATATGTATTTTCTGGATTTTTAGAAAATTAAATACTACATGACATGCACACAAAGTGCATGTTCCTTAGCTATGGTCCTCTTTTGAAATTTAGCTCTCCAGTGATGTTGCCAAAAGAAACAACTTTTGTGCTTTCAGACGGCCAACATCTTAAAAAATCAGGCAGATGAATGATGTTATGTGTAAGGGATGAATAAAATATCAAAGAACTAAGGTTCCAAACAGGCTCTACAGGCCAAGAAAACTGTATTAAAATTCACCTCATAGAAAATAAAAGCAAATAACATTGGGACCAACCTGAGCATTTAATACTTTACCAGAAGCTAAAGGCTTGTAAATATTCCTGAGGCAGAATGATCCTTCATTTTCAAGTCAAATTTCCTGAGATATTTGAAGCTATTGAGTGTAACTACACTGGCTTTGTTCATCAGTGATAAAGGTGAGAGCCTATGGTTCATGAAAGTTTTGTGCTGAATTGGTATCTTTATTTTTATTTCAGTCTGACAGCATTCAAAGCCATCTTCCTGAATTCTGGATTTTGAATTTAGGGAAAGCGTTTTACCATCAATGGCAGAAGATTGGGATTTCATAAACAGATGATAGCCAGAAGAAAGATTTTGATAACTCACACTGACCATCTTCATAATTTAAATTATAGAAATGTATGCAAAAAAAAAAAATTGTTCTTGAGTTAGCACATTATATTCAACTCTGTGAACTTAATTCTTTAGTAATCTCTAGAGGTAAATACAAAATTATATTCCTTAATTTATGTAAACAAAAGAATCAAACCCAACATTAAACAGTAGAGGCAGACACTGCTTTTAAATTTTCTCACATCAGTAAAACATTCAGGTGAAAATTTCCTCTCTGTTTGTCAAAGCATTTTCCAGCTCAATCTGCTTTCACTTATATGTATGTAAAACATAGATATTGACACCATAACTAAATTTTTTCAGAGAGAGCTAGATCTGTTTATCAGATGTTACACAAATGCACAAAAAAATTCATTCTTTTCCTAAGCTACACCTGACTTTAATCAGAAACTAGCAACTGACCATCAAAAAATTATAATAAGACTGGCAGTACACATAAAAAGGTCACTGGATTTTCTGTATCAGAAGATTAAATTTCATACAATGAACTAGTCACCATGGGTTGCCTTTGTGGGAGTCCTCCAAAGAAGAAGTCATCTGATCTCTCTAGAATAGGCTCACATATTCTTTGGAGGTGCCTGTTTCTCTCCTCGGACTAATTGGTAGTCTCAGGTGACTGGATCATAATTAATGCCTTACTTTTGACTCACACTTGCATGGTTGAGCTTTCTGCATGATCAAGGAATATCCCAAAGAGAGGAATGGAATAAAAGAGGTCACAAACTGAAAAATAGGAAGTGAAGAAACAAAAGTGTACTTTCACCAGAATTTTAAAAATGCTTTATTTAATGAAAATATTCCTCCTTTATTTTGTTTTCATCTCCTCTAGAAAAGGGTTGCTCTAATACAGAGTGATTCTGGCAGTAGTCCTCACTGTTACAATATATATCCTGGAAGAATGTAAGAAGTTGGATCAGTCTCTGTCCCTCAGTCACATAAGTTACAACTTGGATATATGTTTGAGCCCTTTATGACCTCGCAGATGCTTCTATTGCAAACAATCACTTTATGTGTTTCCCTCATTCTTTTTTGTTTGTCTTTTATTATTTTTTATTGAGGACCAGATTTTTAATAATGTTTTTTCCATCTTTCTCAACAAAGAGCTTCACAAACAGCACAGTGTGATTATTTGATTCCTTTTAAAATTAAAATATAGGATAGATGTAAATACTCCCAGGTAAACTCAGAATTTACCAGGTTTTTTAGTATTGCTTGGATATAATCTGGACTTCCCCAACATACATCTGGATCTGCTCTATTTCTTGGTTTTGCTGAGGATACATTCATCTCTGGTAAACGGTCTACAGGGCCTTGTGTATCCAGAAACCTTAACATGCCAAAATAATATGTTGTTGTACCTTTGCCTTCCAAAAATCAGGATGATGAAACGTTCTGCTGAGCTGCAGTTTGCTCTAACACTACTTTAAAAATCCGTCATGTTGGTAATGATCGTATTTATTAGCCATTGACAATTTCTGCAGGGATTTCTCTTCTTTCCAGTTACTTAGTTCAGGACTGGCATTTTTTCCTTATGTATCTGCTCAGAGATTATCTACTTAAATTCCTGAGTCTGGTCAAAGATAAGTGATCAAATCATAGGTTTGGCCTTAAATTCTTTCTCTTTAGAAACTAAGTCTTCTTATCTGACTGACACTAATCTGTAGCTGTTAAGGAGTTTAGACTGCAATAATAAACAACTATTAATAAATTATTGAAATTTGTATATTAGTATCAGCCAAAGGTAGTAGTCAAGCTTAATTTCCTTTTCTTTTTCTTCTTATCTCCAATCTAGCCAATATTTAACTATGAAAAATTAAACTGATTTTTTTTTCTATTCTGAACAAAACTGTCGAAAAGTACCTGATTTGTAAAAACTGCAGTCTTGCCTTTTTATCTAAAGCACTGTTTTCCGTTTCTGTTACTTTTACTTATGTTTCTTTATGAACTGTAAGCACCCGGGGCTGTGATTGAGCATGCATACATACACTCATACAGCAGCTTTCCACATAGAAATGCACTCGGTGTGCAAGGCTGCTTTCAAAAGCATTCACTCACTGAAGCTTCTTTTCTACAGCTTCAGGTTCTGCTCACATTGCAATCACTGACAAAAACCCTCATTTACTAAAAGAAGAAAGTTTGAAAGAGAAAATGTTAGAGCTAGCTAACCAAACAGATCTATACACCACATTTCACTTCATATTTGCGGTTTGCTGGGACAGAAGATATCTACCCAAACCACATCAAATGCTGACTCTTGAATGCTCTGTAGCCCTTCACATTTGACTTCAAGTTACAGTCTTCTCAGCTGATAGAGCCACTGAATATATAAGCATTTTATATAGATGCACATGGCTTCAATGATGCTAAACTTATTAGTTTGTTTTTCTTTTTTTCTGTTTTTTTGAATTTTTTAAGCCATGGCCCTGAAGACTGAAGGGCAGCCAGGCACAGCCACATTGAGAAATGTTCCTGATGTAAACTGGATTAAATCTAGTATAAAGCTGAATGAATGATTTATACTGAAAAAAAAAAGAAATAAACAAAATTAATTAAAAATCTGTTTGTTTAGTTTGAATAAAATATCTTTCTGTTAGACTCTGAAGGTAATTTTGTTCCATAAGAAACAACAAGATGTGATCACGCTGTTTCCAGGTTATAATGCTAAGATGAATAGCACCTTTCATAACAGAGTCCTCAATAACCTCTGGACTTGATCCTGAAAACACTTTGTATGTAATTACGTTGGCCTCAGCTGTGCTACTTCAGGGTGGGTTTCACTCACTTAACATTAGACATTTAGAAGTAGACATGTAAGCTCCCTCTGCAGTCAAAGGAGAGATACAGAGAGCCACAAGGAAGAAGTTGTGGTACTTGTCTGAAATAGCTTTTTTTCTTCCTTTTTTTTTTTTTTTTTTTTTTTTTTTTTTTTTTTAATGGTGGAATGCATCATCATAAAGGAAGACTGGCATCAGTCCCTGTTCACTCCATAAGGGGCCTCTAAGATTAGAAACCTAGCTTTTAGGAAATAAGTCTATTTTCAAATTTGAGTGCATATATTTTTGATGAGCAAAGCCTGGGATTGGTGCACTGGTCAACTGAACTACTTGTGGAAAGAACAAATAAGTGCAACATTCATCATTTTATCCAGTGTGAAGCATATCTTAGTAATGACTGGTGCCTCCTTTGGCTATTAAGGGGACAGTCTAGAGGCAATAGAGATGCTATAGTACAATCAAACCTGGATGCAATTATGATGTAAATGGAAGTAGTACACAAGGATCATGTGGATGATCCTAATGGGGTGAGGTGATTACAGGTCCCAGAGAAATTAGCTCATCTGCTATAAATCTACACCTGACTGTATGGGCAAGAGTTATGCTCCTATAAAAAGTGTCACTGAGTTGTGAAAAAAAAAACACCAAGAAAGTGGTACAGATGTTCTCCCACCAGCTCCCCATGAAAGACACTTCTAAATCAAACTCTATCTTACTGTTGGTTGTTAAGATACTCAAAATATGATGGTGTGCTGCAGGGATTTTGGTAAGCTTTTGGGATTTGTCTTCCACCCACTGGGATTTAGATGCCTTCTGTCTAGGCTAGGTTTCTTGTACAGAAAAAAACAGACTTAAACCCTTAAGGTTTTCCTCCAGAGCTCCCAAAATCCACAACTTCCATGAATACATGCCTATCTGTATTAGAAATGATGGGGTGATCTTCAAGTTAAGATTCCATTTACTTCAAACCTGTTGCACAGGTATTTCATGAAAGGATTTTAAAAGAATATGAACACAGAACAGAGGCTGTGTGTAAACAAACCTACCATACCACGTCGCTCTTTTCAGTCTTCTGACAAGGCTGAAAGCTTCTATCTTCCAGACAAATTTTTTACTGACTTGACCAGTAGTATATTGTCTTAAGCTACTAAAAAACAACCTGTTCTCACTGATGAAGCTATAACAAAAATAATGTTTACAGTTTAAGAGACACAATCTTTTAATACAATCAAAATAGCTATTTTCTGAGGACAGTCAACATGAGCCCACATAATGTATGCTGTAAATCATTAAGGCATGTGGTTCCATTTAACACTATTTTCATTGCAAAGTGATCACCTAGAGCTAAGGCTTGCCCTAAATTGGGTAGGAAACAAAAATATCCAAGAATAAATAATAAATAGGGTGTGTTTTGGACAAAGCTATCTTTTAGGGCAGGAAAGAACACTTCTTTCTATAGAACCATTTCTTGGATGTTTGTCTTCTGTTAACCACAAGTACATTTTTAAACTAGAAAAAAGTAACTTTTGGGCATTTATAAAGATTTGTTCATGCTAAGGATAAACAGAACTAGATACCCTGTCCTCTGAGATAAGAAAATACATGAAACCATTTCTTGTAATAGCACTCATGTTTTATTAAAATAAGAGTGTTTTTTATTATTGTTACAGCCACTGCTGAGGGGAACTGGAGTTTTCTGGACACAGCTCAGAGTTGATTTTATTCTTATTCTCCCCTGCTTGGTGCTGAAGCCAATAAATAAATATTGCAGTTGTTGCCATTCACTGAGGGCAGGATAATGCCTTAAAGCAATTAGTTCAGCTGATGGTTTAATAGGGAGTAGAAATCCAAGGTAGAAATTCCCTTCCTTAGAAGTATACAAAAGCATAATTTTTACAAAGTAGAAAAATGAGTTTCAGTTAATTTTTCATGTAAACTAATATCTTGTCTGACTCACAAAATACACAGAAATGTAGGCCTTCAGGAGTCGCTTTCCTTTCCTGTCCAGGGCATACATGTTCTCCATGGAAATGCAACAAATTTTTTCTTTCCACACTATTTATTTTGTATAGGCTGAATTTATATCCCAACCATGACCTGTAGACAATTTTTTTATTCCTCTCACCAGATCCCACAGATCTCAGCAGGGGCCAGATCCCACAGGGACTGCACACCAAAGCTTGAACCAAAATCAGTTGGATATTGTATGTGTTTCATGGGAGATTTGAAGTCTTGAGAGGACAGGGACTAAACAGCAACAAGAAAGCACCTGGGATGTTGCATTGCTTAATTTGTACCTAATCCCATGACTTGCTGAAAAAAGTTAAGCATTGTGAACTCTAATGGAGTTTGAACATGTTCATTATTTCAGGATCAGATCCCTTATGACTAGGTTTTGATAATTAGCCAGGAATTTGTCAGAAAGAGAAAGATGGATATTCTACTTTTACCTAGCACTTTTGAGGAAGATTTTGCCTCCTTTTAACTAGTGTCTTAACCTTCTCTCACTTTCAATAGAAGTTTCCTTTTGTCTTTTTTATTTAGTTCTTTTTTTTACATCTACTCAGTGGAGACAATTTATCTCTTACACCTTACAGCAATCACTGAAGAGAAATATGTTCTTATTTGGGAGCCAGAGGGGCTACAAATGCCTGCCTTTGTGCATTTTAACCCCTGACAGGATTTCTCCTGATGCAATCTAGAGTGAATGCTGAGCTTTGAAATCTGGTAGGCCGAAGGAGCCTTGATTTCCTCTTTCTGCTCCCATTACCTGTTGTTCTCAGTGCTTTAGATCAGGTAGGACTTGGAATAATCAGGAAAAAAAATAAATTAAAGGACTTAGAGAAATCCCTGTCATTAAGGGCTGGCAGGCTCAGGCAATATTTCCAACTTTATGTTTCTCAAGTACAACATACAGGGCGGGAATAAGGATGCAATACACATGATCATCTGTGCATACTTATCCTGAAGGTAAAAAACAAACAAACAAACAAACACACAAAAAAACAAAACCAAAAACAAAGCAAAAACCTGCTTAAGAAGAAATACTGCTGTGAATAAATCAGATTACAACTGCAACATCAAGGTTCTCTCCAAGCTATATTATAGATAAAAGAAAGGAGCAAGTCCCAACCCTGGCTTTAAGACAGCTCTGGCTTGGGGTGGGAGGAGGTATGAAATCAGAGTGCACTATTCTACAGGTACTGCACTGTGATTACCAACACTGGAGTAAATCAGATTCTCTTCTTCTCAAATTGAAGGAACAGGGGGTGAGAAGAATCCCTTGTCCTGCTCTGGAGACCCCAAAAGGCCAACCCAGCAGAATCAGAACAGGGCAATGGGAAAACTCTGGTGATTTCCATTCAGACAAGGCAAAAATCTGTTGGAGGAAGACCACAGAAAATTAGCCTTTACTTGCTGATGTAAGGAAGGCAATTCAACACCTCACTAGTACTATTTTGTCTTACTCATCCTCTTTACAACTCCTTACTTTTAGTTACTCTGTGACATACACATATATACACATTGCTATATAAAAGTCTCTATATAGTCCTACATTAGTCAGTGCAGGTCCCATTATTGTTGGTGGAAATACACCTGCTGTCTTCAAAGAACATTGACAGTTACTTGGACAGTGTTGGAGTCTGAATTTGATTGTATGGCAAGTGTGGGGCCCGGGCACCAACATGCCTGCATATTAACAGTAGCTGCTCAGTGACCCAGTCTTGTCCAAGGAAGCACATTTGGTGGCCACCATAAACACAAGCACTTGAGGTTGACTGGATGAGGTGGTTTCTGCCCTCAGCTGATTGTTTCCCACATCATCCTTCCAAGGGCTTCCCCACTTGGGGACAAGGAGCTCAACTGCACATGCAGAACCTCCTTCACTGTTCCAGTTCACAATCCACAATCCAGTGGAAAAACTTTATTTAACATGCCAGGCACAAAATGTGTTCCATATCTAACACTCATATCTGCTGCTGAGGGCAGGGTTGGAGAACAAGCACTGCCAGACTTCAAAACACTCATGTTTTTAAGTCAACACCAAATTTCTTGGTCTTGTCACTAGCAAGAGGGAGGTTCCTCTGAAAATTTTCAAAGCTGGACATGAGTTCCATGACCTTCTCATGAAGGGCCTCAAAGACTCCAAATACAGATGTTCAACTGGAAGAGATTGACTAGGCACAGTTTAGCGTTGCATTTGGAAAACAGTCTCTTTAAGAGATTTAAGCAAGATCACTGCATTGCTCAGAGCTCCAGGCATTTCTGTCTCTACTTACAGAGGGAATAATAGTGCTCAGCATAAACATAAATACCTATAATGTGGCAGCATGCTGCTGTCTCATGTTTCTCCTGCAGACTTTACTAAGACACCATTTATCTGCTTTGACAATTTATCTCAGATGAAAATAGTTTTCTCTGAAATGTGCCAGTTTGGTATTACAGAATCTGGACAGCGTTCAGACTTAGGATCAAGCAGAAAAGGAAGGGAATAGAAAAGAAATTGCTTACCTTTTTTTCCTATTTTGAATTGCCTGCTAAAGCTCTATTTGGTCAATTAAATCATGCTTTTATTATTGTTTGATTAGAAAAGAAAAATCCAGATATCTGATGTTCAACTTCTGTTTCTTTTATGAGCCACTGAGCCTTAAGGAAGTTTGAACAGTTGCCCAGGGTACTAATCTTTCCCCCAATAGTCAGTGTCCTTTCTGAAGGAGAAATAGTCATCATCATTGCCATGATTATAGTCGTCTCATCTGCAAAATGTCAGAAGGAACCTTTCTCTTACTTTAAAACTTTAGACTATTTCTCTAAATTTGGCAGAAATTCCTATACATCTGGGGGCATTTTGAACATCCTGTAAGGGGCAAATGGAGGCCTTACCAAAAGGTCACCCAAAGAGGTTGCATTAATGCAGACACTGAGGAAGGTAAAATTCTTTCTAATGTTTGCTGGTGAAGCTGTACTTACCTAGTCAAGCATTTTCTGAAGAGTGGCTTAAATTTAATGCTAAGGAATGCCCCAACTGATCATTTAAAATGATACTATGCAGATGGTGAATGTCTCCCCAGACGTGTCCATGGGATGAACTTGTGTAACCTGGTTTAACAGCCTAACGAGGAACAAAAAGGCCTGTTCAACCTGTGCTGCTTGCTCAGAATTTTTACGGACTTTCTCAGTTTTCCTTCAGCAAACAGCCACAAGAGGGCATCTTTTTTCTTGATTTCTTCCACTTCGGTAAATGAAGTGCGTAATTATTTCACAAATTCATTGTCATAGTAATTGAAAGAAGAATCTTCCACCAAAAATTTGTGTACTTGTGACATCAAAGAAGAAAAGTTAGCTACTAAAATAAAATATTATACAAGCACATTTCTTTTGCAGTTCACAGAGACTGCAGTGGTTCTATAAATGAGGAAAAGGGACATTCATACTGATTTCTCTTTCTGACAAGTCCCTAATACATGAATTAGGCAATACTTTTCAGCATGTTTTGGTTTTGCCAGGATTCCTGCTTTCAGAATACATCAAAGCCCAGTTCTGTATTTCTAAGGAATGCTTAAAAATACAACAGGGATTTTTCTTTCATCAGCCTACTCCTGCTTTTAGCTTTCTTGAGCAACTTATGGTGCAGAATGTGTATCACAAGCAGTGTTCATGATATTCTGTGAATGTCTGGGAACAAGGTAAAGTGCAAGAACCTTTCAACAGGAATTTAATACACAAACTGGACTCTTATCTACATCACACCAATCACAGTGATATTTTTATTAAACATTGCCATCCAGAAATAAAAGTAATGGAAAGTTTGAAATGAAAAAAAAAAAATTCAAGTTTTATCACATGAAATGAATGTGGAAAATCAGATATAAAATCCCCTTTTGAAGGCCATAAGACAGCAGGAGTCAATGACTACTGTGAAACAAGCTGTCTTTGAATTCCTCTGTTTATTTTGTGGGAATATAAGATACATGTAGACAAGCAGAGTCTGTGTAGCTGTGTGTGCAAATCTTATAAGAACAATATCAGCTTGGTACTGTAGTAACTGTCTAAAGAACATTAATTAAAAGTGTGAAGCTGACTCTTGGGGAACTTGAAAACCCACACATATTTAGATCCTGTCCTGGATACCTAGACCACCAATCTGACTTCTGTGTGAAGGGTGGGTGAGGATAAAGTTGGGTGGGTAACATGGTGGAAAGTCTAACATGTTCCTCTGGACTTCTTTGGTTCTGCTGTTATTTCATGGGAACAACAGTCAGGGCCTGTTCAGCAAGCAAGTTGCTAGCTAAAGGCTTCCAGTCTGAGCTCTTCACTAAGAGAGAGTTTTTAAAAGCCCCAGTGTGTCTTGTCTGGAAGTGTCTGATATTATCTGTGCCATGTGTACAATGGCTCTCAGCCTGTGGGCAGAAAGACTCTTCCTTGGGCAGCCACAGAAGGAAGTAAGTTGGAGAGAAGGGTTTGGTGTGGGAGTGGGTTGGTCCAGGAGAGAAATTCTCTCTTAGGAAGTGGTCTGCAACATGTGAAGGCTGGAGAGCTGCACATTCCATGGGCTAAACAAATAAATGCAAAAGCAGATGCAACCCTGGCAGCTACAGTTTTGCTCGTGGGCTACTCGTAAAAGTGCACCAGTCCCTAGTGCTGATCCACTATCCAGCTGCTTTCTCCTTATCAGCAAGTGTGGCAAGCTGACTTTTTTTTTTTTTTTTTTTTTTTTTTTTTTTTTTTTTTTTTTTTTTTTTTTTTTTGTGTGTGTGTGTGTGTGTGTGTTTCTTCTTGTCTACAAGTCCAGTGACCTGTAATAGAGTGGCCCTGAGGTTGCACTGGACATTAGGATCTGGACCAGCACCTATTCAGGTGACCACAGGATTAGATTGGGATGTGCCAGCTCACAGGTGTGTGATCCAGCAAAGAGGGAGAGATCTGTGGTCCGGGGGTGGGGGCATACATGAGCACAGGGTCCCTGGGTGCCTGGCCTCAGCAGGGTGGGCATATTGCTGCCATGCTCTGTGTGTGTGCTCCTGTGTCTGTGCCCTCCGCTACTTTTCAGGGAGTTCGTGTTTCCTGGTGGCCGGGTCTGTGACCTGCGGCGGCAGCGGCGGCAGCAGCGGCAGCAGCGCAGCGGGTGTGTGGCTGAACTGCCTGACACACAGACACACACAGACACACACACAGACACACACACACACATGCACGCCCGAAGCAGCCCATTTGCTGGAGGGGTGTGCATGTGCGTGCGAGGGAGTGGAAAGGGGTGGCGGGGATGGAGGAAGGGAAGCCAGGGGAAAGTCTGACACTCGGCGCAGAAGGAGCGAGACCCTCCGCCGCCGCCGCCGCTGCCGGGGANGGAGGGAAGGGTGGGTGTGGGGGGGAGGGTAGGGGTGTGGAAAAGTGCATGGGGTCCCCCCTACTTGAACCGGACCCTCCGTTCGCCTCTGCCCCGATAGCAGCCGGGGCTGGAGCGGGGCTGGCACAGGCACCCGGCACCCGGCAGCGGTCCCCGGGCCACCTGCCTTGCTGTCACCGAGGAGGTGGGAAGCCGCGGTGAGGTGGGCTGGTTGGGAAAATCTCTCACCCTGGGAACTCAAAAGAGGTGGGTTTGGGGAGTGAGGGGGGAGGTGGCAGCAGTTTTGGGGAACGGGGGTTAAAGGTCTGGGAGGTGGTGGGAGCGGTGAGGGCAGAGGGAGAGGTGGTCCGTTCGTTCAGCCCCCGTTACTGCTTCACACAAGTGTCTCAGGGCGCTGGGAAGGGCAGCATGGGCATGACCGGTCCATGCCCATCAGCAACTGTTGCATTCTGGAGCGGTGGCAAAATTCCCTCCTTTCCACATGGTCCTTCGGCATTGTCCGGAGCGACTTTGCTGAACGTGTCCATCACTAGGAGTTGCAGAGCACCTGGTTGGCTTGAGGTACTCACTGAAATGAGATTATTTGTCTTTTCACACTGACAGCCTCTACTTTTCTTTGTGCAGTGTAACACAGAGGGTGGTAAAGCTCCTTGTTTTGCAGTGAATATTACAAAATGAAAGTTTTTTTTAGAAAGGAAACATTCCTGAGCGTGTTAGGCAACTGGTGACTGTACTGAAGAAGCACAAAGCAGCCACCTATGTTTCCACAGGAAAGCTTCACTTTGATTCGAACTGGGAAAATTTGTCCAAGAACAATAGAGATCAATGGGGCAGTCTGATCATAAGCAGCAAGCACGTTGCTAAGAATGCAGCAGCTAAACACTGCATCTGTGCCTCTGACAGGGGCCAGGAAGATGCAGGCAACAACTTTGTCAAGAATTTTAACATTTCACTACTTCTTTTTTTCTGTGTACTTTCAGATCTTAAGGAACAGGTAAAGCAACTTGATTTCACTGTTAATCATAAGGAGATGATTTACTGTATGGCACAATATTTTAATACTGCTTGTTGAAGTGTACTTGGGATTTTCATCTTTGCCCTTTAATTAGTTTGTTTTACTCACTATGGGCCTGATCCACAAAAACACTACTTATCTCCTGCAAGGTATGTAAGGGACAAGGTCTTTACTAAATCTGTGAAAGCTGAGTGTCTAAATAGCTTTCTAAAGAGGAATTTGGGTATTTTAATCCATAATTATAATCCTACTGTCAAACAGAGCTCCCAAAAATCTGCAGGTGTCACACCTCTTTTTCTTAAATCTTTTAAAACAAGTCCTGCTCTGAGATGCTTCACAATTAGAAGCATTTTATTCTTAATCAGGCTGAGCAGCTTGGCTTCACTTTAAATTGAACTTTATTTTGGCTTTGACATCCAGACTAGCCTAAGATCCAGGAATGGAATTGACTTCCCCTCTTCTTACCACTGGATCAATCCAACACAGATTGTCAGGGTATGGGAAAGAGAGCAGACTCCTCATTAGGTGCATTGCTGAAGCATAGAGAGATGAGCTTCAAACCAGACAGAAGTATTTAGCACTACAGTGTCCCACAGCCAGTATGTGAGCTCTGCCCATGGAGCACTCTAACCAGAAATGGAAATAGTAGCTTCACCAGTATCCTGTGTCTCAAAAAATAAGAATGATTGAAATTAGAACTACTGGTGCAAGATGCTTTCAGGACAATAATCCCAGGAAGGGAGAAGTGCTTGCTGGTAGTGATGAGTAAGGTAACTAAGTCTCATCAAGACATAATTTTGAGTTGAATTTTTGCCCTCAGTTTTGGCTTGGTGGGAAGCTGTTGTCAGGTTCCCTTGAAGAGTGATATACATCTTTCAGACCTCACGGTTACATGCCAGCCTCTTACATGTCTCTCTCCACCTGCAGGTTGTGCCATCAGCTGACTTTCCAAAATGCTGTAATAGCCCTGAACAGTGGCTTGTTTTTGTGGTTGTTTTTTGTTTTCTGAAAGGTCATGTTTTTGTTGTTTATACCACCATGTTCATTATGCAAATTATACTAACATTCTATTGGTATTTGGCAATTGAATTAAATGAAGCAAGGCCCTAGGAAAAAAAAAAAGTTTTATTTAAGCTAGAAAATTAAGTGGAAATAGTTGTTCCTTGGGAAGCACCCTTTAAAATGTTTGAGGATACTTCATCATTATTACTCAAATATTAAGCAATGACAGTAAAGTAAATCGTCACTTTAAACACCAGTATATTAAAACGTGAAGCCAAAGAATGAAGTGCTCCCAAAAACACCTGTCCCTGTTTTGATCCTAGCAGAAGAGATTTGTTCAGCATCTCGTGCAGAGCAAGCAGAGGTGCAAATGTCCTACACAGTCAAAATCTTTGCAGTTTAAGATCATAATCAAAGTCAATTGTGACCATGCTGTCAGCTTAAGGTGGTCAAGATAATGTATTTCTGGATTCTTTTTGAATCCCTGTTTTACATTTTATCTCATTCTTCTTTTTGCTGTTCAAAAATACAGAAGTTGCAATCTCAGGTGTCTCTTCACTGTGTGCCACTGCAGTGTAGACCTACTGATTACCTGTGGCTCTGGAGAGGCTGATTAATTAGCTGGGAATCAGCTCAATTCCCAACAAATGCTGGCTTTTCTTTGGCTAAAACTGGTGCTGGAATTGGCCACTAAGCCACCTCTGTACTCTTTGAGGTTTCCTACATGAGGGAATCCTTCCATCCTGATTTAGCAGGCTCTTCTGGCAAGGCAGCCTGCGGGAGAGTCAGAGCTATATTTGGCCCCTTGTCTATTTAACCCATGGAAAATGCTTAAGGTGCATTCTGAGTGTTGTTAGATCAAATACATGCAGTGTCTGTGTGATGTGTTTGTTTTCCTTGCTTTCTGGAGTTTCTCCAACTGCAAACAAGCAACAGAGGAGCTCATAGCAAAGCTGTGCCCATGAGACATGAAGTGTGGTGGCTGCATTTAAACTATGTGTGAAGAAAATTTTTGCTTCATGAGTGTGCTATTTTTATCTTTTTTTTTTTATACTACTGCACCTCTGTCATGCTTCTTAACACATTCCCCCCCTCGTCCCAACATTTATGTCTGGGTTTTATGTATTTTTTAAACTTACCATTGGCAATGAGTCAGTGCTTAAATTATGCCTGTAGAAATCTTTAGTTATTTTATAATTTCCTTTCTATCCTTGTGTATTCAGAAAGGCCCCTCTCTGGTATTGTTATTTTTCACATCTTAGAGACATGCTGCGTGAACATCCACATGTTATCTGAGAGTGAGTGATTTAAAAAAAAAGAAGAGCCAAGAAAAAAAAAAGCCCATCTATTTCACTCTCTCCAGCTTAGATGGATCCAGCGTCACATGGAGGGGATCCAGGATGAGTCAGGGAGCAGTGCTGTGGTCCAAAATTCCAGTTTGCATTACAGCTTGGAGGCAGCATTTAGCATCATGTGGAATTATTTTCTTTTAACAGGAACTGCAAAATAATTTATGGAAGTCATATAGACTAATGGGCAGAACAGATAGCAGTAAGCCAAGAAGAACCTGGATTCCCATCTGTGTTGAATCATTGGCTCAATTTGACTATCAGAGTGATGGGTGTGGTATTTAGGCTTGTGGTGGTGTTCTGATGGCCTTAACTAAATCACTGCATTTCCCTGCAACATAACTGGAAAATGTGATTAATGTTCAGACCTCTGCTGGTACCTGACAGTTTACCTAATAATCAGCTTCATTGCTCAGACTAAGCACAGTGTAGTAGAGGCATTTGTTTGCAGCCTCTCAGGATGAATCTTAAAGAGTTCTGGATATATATGGCTAAAGACAAATTTATGCTCTATAACTTATATGTACATGGACACCTGTAACTCAAGAGGACCTGTGGCACTGCATGGATTTCACACTGTATACATTACTCAGCTTTCAGCAACGTGGATCCTGTTTCTACATCCTTGCATATTTTCATCTTGTGTTTTTATAAACAGGAATAAGAGTAATGTGAGATTTTTCTTTTAATGTGGTCAGTTCTAAAACAAAACAAATATCCTTAATTAAACTGTTTCAAATCTAGTTGGTCAGTGAATCAGGAGACATGCAGGAACCGTATGTCATGCAGAAGAAGAGAGGCTAAAAGGTTCTATAACATTTGAGCAGATTCCAGTGATGTACTGAGTTTTTGGTGTTTTTTCTTCTTTTTTTCCAAGGGGGCGGGGGATGGGGAGAAGTTACTGATTTTCCTGGTATGTCCCCTTCCAAAAAATCCTGGAGATACTGCAGCCCTGAGTCTGATCTCATTTTGCGTCAGCATAACTCAGGACTAAATGCACTGGAAAGAGAAAACTTCAGATTAGCTGAAAATTACACAAAACTAAGGCTGCAAGGTTTGCGTCTGATCTCAGTCAGCCTGTACTTAGTGACTTCAAGGGACTTGAGCACATGCTTAAAGACAGCCTCCTGTGTAAAATGCCCTTTTGAAAGAGGTGCTTCCTAAAGGCTAAATCTAGAGTCTGATCAAGTGTTTTAAAAGTTTAAGTGCAGTCCTGAGGGCTGATGTGGCCAAATATTCCAGCATAATCTTGGCTAGAATTTTAACATTTTGGACAGCTAGATCTAATGGTATGTGCCTACCTAGCTTGTTATATTCCCCTGGAATTTATCAATGACACAGCTCCATATAATTGTGGTTACTTTTTGTTCATCTAAAATCCTTTTTTGGTTTTGCAAGGGAGAGACTGCAAAGAGGGAGTATGTAAAACATTCCTTCTCAAACAAAAGCAACAAGTTGATTATTTTTTTCCTTCCACAATGAAGAATTAAACCAATGTCTGTTGTTCTCGTGCTTAGTGTTTGGGTCTCGGCTAAAAACAGCAAGAAGAAATATGATGAATTTTTCATATGGAACTTATTCTCTGTAATTTTATAATGCACATATGTGAGGTTTTATGAAGACTTACACCAAAAGGCTTCAGAACAGTGTAATAAAAGAAAACTGTTCATAGCATCCTTTGGTATCAAATGAAATAAACAGCCATACTTTGAGAGAGAAGTAAAATGAAGGGGCAGTGACAAATATTGACAGCCTGATGCAAATACAGTTCTTATTCTCCAGGATTCACAGAAAGAAACAGCCTTAACAGTAAGGTTTCCTGCACAGTATTTCTAACTTTCTTCATAATCTATGGAAGCTGTAAAATTCATGTATTCATTCATAAGACATGTTCCACCTGCATATAAAATACAAATAACTTAGTTAATTTCATGGCTTATTTGCTTTTTAAGCAGGTGTCAGAAAATTAATTGTCAAAGCTACTACAATATATGCAGTTAACAGAGTGATGATGTTACGTCTCTGAAGATCCATTGTTTAATGGAGGAGACACTGAACCAAATTTGCATATTTCTCCATATTTCTTAAAATATTGTTTTTATTAGGAAGCAGGAATAAGATACGGATAGTAATGATTTAACACTTCTGTTTGTGTAGTCATTTTTTGCAAGCAGTGGACATTCTGACATTCACAAAAGTTCTTATTAGTTTATTAGCTATACTGCAGCAGCATCAGCAGGTCGTAGTCAGAAATCAAAGTCCTCTTGTGTTTAGCACCAGTGATGTATCCAATTAAACAAAACCCCAAAACCCACTTTAAACCACAGGGTAGGACAAGTGTCAGCAAGCACAGAAGATAAAGAGTTGTGTGTTCCTCAAGAGACAAGTAAAAAACCCAATTTTATTTTATAGAATAAACATAGATCTCAGCCTGTTTTTCTGGTTTTGAATGACACAAGTATCAGGGCAAAGTTGAATGTGTAAAGGCAGGGATCCCCTATTGTGAAAGATAAATAGCAAATTTGGCCTGATGCCTCAATAAATTACATTGAATTAACCTGACTTTTGGTTTCTGTCACCTCCTTAGTTAGCTGATTAATTTCTGAACAATGCATCTTCAAAGAATCCAGTTTATTCTGGGGAGGTATACTATAATGAAATTACAGGATTTTCTAGAGGCCCAGCATCTTCACATGAACAAATCTGGAATTCTTAGACCCATTGAGCCATGTAATACTTTCAGTTGGAGAGTCTAAACCTTTGTGTTTCAACTGGAGCAGAACTCTAGTTTTCAAAAAACAAACAAATTTTCTAGAAATACTGTGCAGAAACACAAAAACACCAAGAAGGAGAAAATATAATTTAGTGTTTTGGATTTTGGATTTGTTTTGGGGTTTGTTTTTGCTTGTTGTTTTTTTTTTTTGTTTGGTTTTTAGATGTACCGATTTTTAGCTGATCTTCATGTACCTCGGCACATTAATAGTGAGGACAGTTGGTTTCATCCAGTTTGCTATCTAAGAGTAAAATATTTTAAGTCTTTAATTTGTAGAAACAGGTTATTCAAGGGAACAGAAATCCAAGCAAAAAGGGTGAGCTAATAAAAGCAGATCTTTATTAGTTCTATTCTCATCCTAAAGCTGAAATGTAATACCATTTTTGACCTGAGAAAATTTCTTTGCGAGCTCATAGGTAAAACTGCTGCACTGAAGAAGTGGACAGTGTCCATGGGAGTAACATCAGCAGTTGTTATGTCCCAAAAAAATCAAGAGCTGACAAGCTGTTGTCTTCAGCTGGTGTTAAATTTGAAACATGTAACTGATTCGTAAGCACCGAGGGCAGTCCTGTGTCTTTGGAAGGAATGAGGAGCTCTAAAAGCTGAAAGATAAAAGAAGAGATTTAAGTTAGTGGGACACTGAAAGCATTTAGGGAGTACAGCTGTAAAGAGAAACTAAAGACTGAAGGACTGATCAAGTGCTTTTTCTTGTGCACTGACTGGGCTATTGTGGTGGGATCCCCCAAAGCCACAAGCCATGAGGGAAGGCAGTATAAGCCTTGCTTGCAGAGAGGTAGGAGGAGCACTCTGCAGTTCAAGCCTTGGGCTGTTGATTTAAGCACCAAATTTCATTTGCTGTCCTCAGCCATGAGCTCTCCCAGCGTACTTGTATCTAAGTAGGGTTATTCTTTTCATTGTGTTTCAAATACATAAAATAATAATAATAGAATAAATAATAATAATAAAACATCTCTAACAGATTTCAGTGGTTCAGGTGCCTGCTCTTACCTGAAGTGACCTGGAGGTGTAGTTTTTTGAGCTCATGTGTGGGTGGTGGTGTTGCTGGTGCATGGGAGCTTCATTTTTTCAGCCACCACAGTTCTACTTTGTTAGAAGCATTCTTTTATCAAAGGTTCAACAGAAAAGGGTTGTGGCATGGTGTGCTTAGAGCATCATCTTTCAGGGACAAGATTTCTCTTACTGGATCTGCTCCAATTAATGTTTTGGTATCAGTGTTGATATTTTCTGTTTGATACTGAACTACACTCTTGAAATAAATAAGAGAAATCAAATCCTACCTGGTTCTGGAGGGGTGTTCTAACCTTGGGGTTGCTGGATAATGAGTGTTGGGACCTTCTAGTTTCAGTCTGTGGGAGAACAAGGCATGCTTGGAGCCCACCCTGGCTTTGCAGGTAGGGTGAGCAGAAGTGTAAGCCTGGTTTTGAACACTACAGGCTCTGAACAGTTTGGAATAGTCACCATGTTGTGTAAGCACCCTACGGCCCAGGTGCCATGGGGGATGTGTTAAGCAGGTTTGGCTACATGCAAAGCCTGGTTACAGCAGAAGACAGGTTTTATACTGGTCTCTGATACTGAACCTGGCTGACTGTAGAGACAGTTGAGATCATAAATCTGTTATTAAGCTAATCTGCTGGCTAAAACAATGTTAATAGACAAGGATATTTTATATAACTAATGCCTGAATACTTGTGGGCTGTTGATCTGGTGTCTTACACGATGTATAACATTAGGACTGAAGGTTTCTCAGACATGATGAAATCCAAGGTTTTTATTTTAAAACTTAAGTTATTACTTTGTAAATTGATCTCAAAGTTTTAAACGCTTTAAAGAAAAGCTGACTGGATGCAATTTTTGGTATGTCAGTTTCACCTAACTGAGGAAAAAGAGAGAGAGTTACAGCATCTAGGATAGTTACAAATATTGTTCAGGCTCAAGAATCATTTAGGACCTCTTTCCAGAAGAAAAGGGGCATTTACATTTGCTTCTCTGTGCTGTCTTTTTAAGATGAGTGTTCTGGGTAATACCATTTGCAGTGTACAGATTTATTCTGGAGTTATGACTTGGTGGTTATAGTCCTCTAGTGACATCTACAAAAAGCAGACATATATTATGTCATAAAGCTGCCTCAGGTTGAAAAAGAATAAAAAATGAATGTATGGCAAAGCAATATCTTTTCCTATATAACACACAGACAACACATTTACCTTTCAGTGAAATCATGAGAGTTTTCACATGGGAGGATTTTCCACCTCAGATAAAATCATTATAGACTTTTCAGTCTGAAGACTACATAAACTCTCAAAATAAAAAATATGTGAAAGAGGAAATAGTAGAGTGATATTTTTATGGTACCCTTCTGGAAATTCATGTATCTGTTTGCTTGTTTGTTTTGTTTTGTTTTGTTTTGTTGTGTGGGCTTTGTTTTGTTTCATTTTACCTAAAGATTTTTTTAATTTAAATACGGATAAAATATTTTACTGTGCTCATGAACCTGGAGCTCCTGTGTCCTTTGCTTCCTGTGACTTTGCTACAGCTCATTGCTTTCCTAAATGGCAACAGGAGCAGCATTATGAAACTCATAACACAGACAGTGATCTCCTTGATGGTGCTTCAAATCAAATCCTGACTACTTGGTCATAGATAAATTACTGTGCTTTAGTTCTTACAGTGAGGGAAGTGTTGGTTTTTGTCTCAATTTGTTGCTGTTTTACATTGATGCTCAAGGATGAACAATAAATATTAAGGCACAAAACACTGCTGAAAGCTCCAGTGCCAATTTCTGTACGTTTTCACAGCCTGAAAAGCAGCAGGTATGTGCAGCAAACAGTGCAAACAGTGATTGTGAGTCTCTTAATCCCAAACATCTGGTTTCAAAGCAATTAAAAAATAAAAAAGCAGAATGAAATAATCATTCTCAGTTTAAAACCCAAGGTGCAATGCTGCTTGGTTTTCCCTTGTTTCTGTTGTGCTGGGACTGTGCTGACTGTGGCACAAGGGCCTGGCCTGTCTCAGCTGGAGTTGCCCATCCTCACCTCTGCTGCAGCAGTTCTCCAGGTGGTTTTGAGGCACAAGACGGGCTGCTCCTGCCTCTAAACTCCTCTTGTCTCTGAAATAACCTCTCTCTTGTGCTTCTGTAAAAACTTCAGGTACAGTTGCCCTGTGTTCTGTCAATTCCCAGGAACTGTTCTAATGCAATGAAAAAGTCTCACTCCCTAGGGTTACTCTGCTCAGTAGCAGTCTTGGTGCTAAGCTGTTAAAGAGAAGGAATTCAGACAGATTTCAAGTCTTGTGTCAGGTTTTCATGACAATGGTAAAAACACCTTTGTTTATGATAGTATTAATGCCACCGATATCAGAAGCACAGCTGTTCTGCAGTTGGTCAGTGCTGAAATATGGACAGAAATTTTCTTAGTAAAGAAAGGCTCTATTTGTATTTTACCTGATGTTATCACCCTGTTTTAAGGATAATAAAATCTACTCTAAAGAATGATATTAAAATAAAAAAAAATACTTTCCATCCCTTCTGTCTTTTCCTTCCTTCCTTCCTTTCCCTGCAAACAAGGTAAATGCCACAGAAGTGATGTGAGAAGAGCATTTTGGAATTTGTTTGGAATCATTGTGTTTTGTTTTCCATCCAGGAATTCACATGACACAATGGAAAGTGGGATCTGACACCTCCAAGATAAATTATTAGTTTATCTTGTCTACAAAGTGCTGAACTCACCTTTACGAGTGAAATTGTATATAAGGCCAGAATAACTGGGACACGCTGACTTTGAATATAAGTAGCTTTATTACATTAGTGCAGCTATCATCAGAAATTACCATGGTCTGTTGTGATGGCCCTGGAGCAATCTCACAAGGCCTTGCAGTAGGCACTCTAATATCCTTACTATCTGTTTTCATTCCTTTCTCAACAAAATAGTGTTCTGATACTTGAAAAGCATGACCCTTTTAAAATCGTGCTGTCCCTCTTCATTCTTCTTTGAGTCACATGGGAGAACAATTGTGAGAACAAGCAGTATGAGAAGTTGAAAAGGTGCTGGCAGAGGACAGAGAAATTGATGATTGACACCGAGCAAACAAAGGTTGTTCCACAGAGCGACCAAGACTCTGGAGGTTATGTTCAAATGGATCCAGGATCCTCACTCAATCTGTCCAGTGTTTTCCTCTAGAAGATGAAAAGGTTTTTTTCCAAGTAGTTTGATAAGATCCCACTGGTGAGGGCTGTTCTGAGCTAGATGTTATAGACATCTTCCTGGGCCTGTGTCTGCTGCCACTCAGAGAAAAAAACCCAGTGATACTGTGGAAGCAGCAGCAATTGCTCAGAGCTCTTTTTGGACATGCTCAAGTTGAAGATGTGACCTCAGTCCCATGGGTGTCTTTACTTGTGTAGCTGTCATTTCCACCTCCTGCTTTTCTGTTAGCCTGGGACAAAGTCACAAAATAGGCATTTTAGTTTTTGGCAGTGTTTGCTGCCTAAGTACTTATCCTTCATTCCCTACAGAGATAGGGTGATGCCTGAGATTTTCTGGTTTGTGTAAAACTTTGAAGTAACATGTTCCTCTTGTGGTTCACAAGAAGGAGGTTAGAAACTCTGACACAGAACAAGCATACTTCTTTGCTCAGAAGCTGGGTGATTGGGCAAAGCAGCCTCATTTTTGTGTAGGAGTTTTATCAATTTCAATTTCAGAAGGTGGGCAAGGCAATACAATAGAAAGGTTGTTACGGAATCTCATTTTCTTGATGTCCAAAGAAACTGAATTTTGTTTGGACAATAAGTGCTAGTCCATAAGCAGTCTATTGGATTTATTGTAAATGTAACTGTGTGAGGTTTCTGTGGTCTGTTTAATACATCAGTGGATCAAATGTCCTTCTAATAATCTGAAGAATCTTTCACAGTTATTTAAACATCTTCTTTGAAATATGCATAATACTTTACCTCTGTGTTTGCTACACTCTGTCCATGCTGCTTATTGTTTTACAAAATGAAATACAGATTGGCTTTGATGATAATTCAAAGTTGATATAGAACTGTTTTGATTAGTTAGAGATCAAGAATGTGAGAACTGCACTCATGTAGCACCAGAAAGTCTTTTATCTTGTCATTTGTTTGCATAGGGTGAGACTATCACTTCTTTCTCCCTAAAGAAATTTGCCTGTTTCACCTTACTGAGATTATTAAAAAAAAAAAAAAAAAAAAAAAAAAAATGGAAACTATATTATGAATTGACCCTTATTGTGACCTGGGTGCAAGTCTCGGGGAAGTCAGAGGACATTCTTAGCATTCAGCAGTTCTCCCCAAGATTATTCTAAGAAGCACATATCACTCACTAGTGAAGTCTGCTCTGCTCTGATAAGGTTTGTCTACATGTGGAAGTCAGCGTGCTGTTAAACCAACAGAACAGTGTGCAGCGTCTTCACACAAACTCTCTACATGACCAGTCGCAGAATATAGGTCCTGAGTTTGCTTTAAAAGTGAAGTAAACTTTCTAATCTCTTCTAAAAGAAGTCTTGTAATAGAGACTTCTGTGTGATGTGGTTCAAGAGCATTTGGCATGCTGTAATTCCCATCTTTCTGTGTCTGGACTGGCATGTTGACAAGCACTAAGTATTTAACTTTTAAGGTCTTGAGTAATAATTTTTGTAAGTACAGTAGCCAATATCAGCGTGCTGCACTGTGATACAGAGTGCCCAGATACTACACACACAGGGCTCTGTGCTCATTATAGTAAAAATGATACTTTCACTGATTTTAGTGAAAGATCCAACTTTATTCTAGTGTTCATGTATTTACTTGTATCACAGTAATACCTAAAAATCCAACCTGGAATTTTGCCTTTACTGTGCTATTAGTGGTAAGTTAACATCTAAGGAGAGCTTAGAGAAGAGCAAGAGAAATGAGAAGGGAGGCTTTGAGTCAGGTTTGATTTATGAGGAAAAATTAAAGGATTTGCGTGTGCATAGCTTGTTTGAGTTTGACAGAGAAAAAGACACGACTGTAAATACTTCAAAAGTTTAATTCCAAAAACATCAGAGGATTTGCTTAATGTTAAGGACATTCCAAAGGTTAGGACAGCAACTCAGGAGACCTGGGGTTAATTCCATGACATACATCCCTAGGCAAGTCATTTCTGCTTAGATCCTAGCAAATTCCTAAAGGCACCCAACTGCCACTTCTTTGTCTACATCATTGAGTGTTAGTCATCTGAGACTGAAAACCACTTAATTTAGACAGTTAACTTGCTAAATACCTTTGCAGACCTGGATCTTGGCCTCTACCTGCCTCAGCTATATGTCTGTAAATGGGAAAAAACTACCCTGTGTCATAAAAAGAATATGACACTGATAGACTCGGAAAATATGAGTGTTGTAACAATGGAAGCCATGCAAGCATACTACATAGAAAAACTAATTAAATCGGGATTTATTTCCCTTGTCTGTAGGGTAAGGTGGTCACTTAATCTTCCTCTGTTTCCAGTACAGACATGAGGTGCTCCAAGCAGCAAAGAGCTCTATTTGGTGACAATATATGAGTAAGGGGATGAATTCACCCCAGCAGTGCCTGTCTTCACCCGCTCTGGAGAGATCCAAGACAGTGCCTGAATTTTAGATTATTGGAATTAGACAAGGTGAATGCTATTTTAAGAATAAAAAGATTAAATAATATCAACCTTGCTTGGTTTTGAGGGCGAAATTGTCTTTAATAAGTGACATTTGCTGAAAGTTTGAAAACATTTGCTGAAATGTTCTTTTAAAAGAAATAGAAACCACCTCAAAGAACTTATGTGTTCCTTCTGTTATTTCTCATAAACATTCAGGAAATCTTTAATAAAAAAAAATAACTTCATAACAGAGCTCCCACTTTTCTTTCTCTGAAGTAGCCCTTGTGCTGACTGGCAACATGCTGAACCTGTTGTGGTGCACATACTACCAATGTTGTATTCACTAAGGCCTCCATGTCTCTCAAGTTACCTAATACTGTATTTGAAAATCTAGGCCTGAATAACTAAATGGGAGCTGTGCTCTTTCGGAAATCTACTCCCCGTGTATTTTGCTTTAATTCAACAACCTCATGCAGGTAGGAAATACTTTGTTGCATCTAGGCAGTAGGTGCCTCCTTGAAAATAAATGATTGTTCCTCAGTGAAAATACAATTATGGCTACTGTGTGTTTAAAGGAAAAAAACAAAAACAAAAAACAAAAAAAGGAAAAATAACATTATTTGGAAAAGAGCTACAAAAATTCTGGGAGCTTCCTGAGGCCCCTGAGGGAAACATGCAATTGCACAATTTCGCATTTCAAACAAAGATCAGCTTCATCAGTTTATCCTGCTGTATGTGTGACTCAGTGGTAGAGTCTCTCCTTGTATTTTTACATGTATTACCCTGTAGGACAGCAACATCCTTTATGACCAGTTTATTCTTTTAGGTTTGCATTCTTCAAAGAAAACACCTGCTTTCAGGTTCTGTCCCTCTTCTTTTAGTGGTTCCCACCTCCAGCCTCTCCAGAGCTCATTTCATGCAAATGGATGCTTATTTCCTTCACAGCTGCTTGTCACCTGTCTGCTTCACTGGCTCTGCATGAGGGAAGGATAGTGTCCCTTTGCTATTCAGCTCCTGTCTTTTGGCTTGTCTATTGATGAAGAGGCAGAGATGAGTGAGTGATCAGTCACTTCAGGGACCTAGTGTCAGAGAACTAGATTTATGCTTGAGAATCTCTAAAATATGCTGAATTCAGCAAAATGTGTTCACAGGAGTTTATGTTTATTATATTTTCATGACCTTGCTGATCCAAGACCTATTGCTTTGGGAAACCAGAGACAGTCTGACCTAAGAACTTAGAGGATTTAGGGTTCACACAGGGGATCTAAATGTTGTGTGGATCTTAACTGGGTGTGGAGCAACCCTGACTCAGATCAGGATGTGAAAGAATACCTCCCAGAGAGGTGTGTTTGGGTCACAACACTATGATCTTAAAAGTCCATCTTCAGCCTGGCTGAGACTTTTTCAGCCAGTTAGATAGGAGATGACCCTATATCTGGTTCTCAAGAGTCTGGACATGAACTAGGCACTGTGTTCCTGGACTCTATAAGGACCCTTAGCTGTTCCTGCAGCAGAAACACAGATGCCTGAGATGTTTATATTCTGCACTGTTAATGTGCAAGGGAATAAAGGCAGTGAATATGTAAATTGCACTGAGACCAGCTTTTTGCTGGGCTCCCATGAGACCTCAAAGTGTTAATCCTTACCATGAGTAACTCCAAACCCATGAATTTACATCATCTGCTGTATGCCTTAATTCAGGGAGTCTGAATCAGCCTCTGTAAGTAGCTCTCTTGTTTCTCTGGCTGACCTCCTCCAGTTCTCACCTAGATGCCCGATGTGAGCAATGAAAGATGCTTCCAAGTACCCAGTGCTTCAGACACCCAGAGGACAACTCTGTGTCTTAGTGCTTGTACACAGGTCAGCTCCAGTCATAAAACACAATATGGAAAGAAAGCAAACAGCAGTGACAGGAGCATCACATTGCCTCTGTATAGCTAAGTAGCTGTTGTGCTTCGTCTGTTACTGTTATTAACATCTGTCTCACTTTTTGCTCCCTCTGACTGTTTTATCCATCTGGTGACATTCATTATATACTTAGACTATCAGCTGCAAGGAGAAGAAGCTCTTGTATACTGCTTTATAGTATGTGTAGCACCATGGGGTTCTACCCCCTGACTGGAGCCTCTAGGCACTGTCCCAGTATAAATAATGCATAAAAATAGATCAGCAGTGTAACATCCATCAAGGAAACCATACAGAGACCTAAAGAGTGCCTTAGTATTGAATTGCTCTACTGTTTAATGTGAGGTTCATGCAATGGCTTGCTGTATTTTTCTGAATTAGCAAACAGATCACACAATGTCTTATATCTATGGGCAATGTACAGGGACCTCTGGGGAAATCTATAATTACTAAAATCTGGAAATGTGCCAAAGATGATTTACAAGTTTAGGGAAGAATGCGTCTTTTATGACAACAAGGAGTCTATCAGGTTTATTTTGGAGACTTTCCAAGATTAATAGCAAAAAACATCAAAAAATGTTGAAGTCAAGCAATCAGACCAAATTCAGCTGCAACAATAGCTGCAATAGTCTGGGAGTTTGTAGCAGCTTCCTTTCTCTTGCCACAGTACTGATGGTTCCCGTTGCACAAGGTAGGATCACGTTAAGCAATCAAGTTATCTCAGTGATACAGACATCTCATCTTTGGAGGTATACAAGGGTATACACAACAAAAATGGAGATTATTAGTATTTTTACCTGTATCACAGCCATTGTGGTAAAGTTCTGCTGCACTCAAAGCAGTTGAGCTATTGTCACAAGAATACACTATGCACAAAGAGCATGTGTTAAAACTCCTCTGAAAAAAGTTAACACATATGTTAGAGAAAAAAGATGGAGCTCAGAAATGAACTATTACTGTTCTCATTCAACTTGAAGTCATGAAGTGGTAGTGATTTGCTCTTGAATAGTTGTAGATAATGGTTCTTTTCAATTGATTTGATGGAATTGCTTATTGGGGTTTCAGAAGGTGGGAATTCTCTTGACAAGTCCATAGCCACTGAGGATTAATTTCATGTGACAGGAAAGCATCAGACTTGTAGTACTGATTTTTGCATGCTTTTTGAGAGAAACTGATTACTGTATAACTTGCAGGTCCCTTTTCCACAATAATTTTAAAGATCCTTCTGTACAAATACTTTTCTTTTTGACCCATGGCTCCATGCATTCCATGTCCACTTGGTAATCCTGATTGAGGGCTCCAAGAGGCAATCTTAAAGTATCTCAACTAACATGGTCATATAGTTTCTCTGTCTAATCAGCAGAGAGGGAGACCTCAGCTATCCATTCAAGAAGTCTTAAGTGTCTGGGAGTGATGAGCCCCTGAAGATGAGCCCCTGTTTGTCTCTGATGACTGTAAATGGAAACTAGTTGAACTGACACCTAGTTTTCAGATGACTAAATTTAGGATGAAGGAATTGCAGTATTTCTTTAATTAATTTTAACTGCTTTTTCAGACATTAGGATATCAATGACAGCAAGATCTTGGAAAACAGCATCCCTGACAGCAAACCCTAGTTCAAAATATTTAGTTCACTTTGGCTGCAGTGCTTTGAGGCAGTGAGTTGAGATGAATCTCTGTCAACATATGGGGCCTGATTCAGTGCCAGAGGGGACTGAGCCAAATAACTTTTTTTTTTTTTTTTTTCCCCTCATCTTTACAGAAACATGCTGTTACAAATTTGGAGCACAGGTAGCATCTTCAGTTTCTGCTGCTGAACCAGCATGGACTTCCATACTGGTGGCTGCTGGTGCTGCAGGAGCATATGTTATTTAATACAGGAAAACCAACTAGTATTTGATTTAGGATCATCACTGCCATGGCTGTTGAGCATCTGGATGGCTGTTTGTTGAATGGAGTGTGATGGCTTGCTGAGTGCTTTTATGTCATATTACAAATAATATTAAGAAGTAAATCAAAGAGAACATGAGTGAAGAAACTGAAGTAATTCCACTTAACTTCAAAGACTTGGATTGAGCCTATTTAATCAGAAATTATGTCTGCAGCACAATATACACGTACAGGAAAACAAAGACAAACATTCTTATTTCTCTGCTTTCCATAGCACTTGTCTTAGTATTTTATGGTTTAGCTGATGCCATGGTGGACATTTTCCTGCTGGCCTTCTACCCTTCTCTGTGGCATGAGATCACTTATTTTTTGACAGCTTTTTGGAGGTCCAGCAAACCTGAAAGAGTAAGTGCTGGGAGCTGTGCTAGTCAGACTTCTGAGTCTTTCTATATAAGACAATCTGATGGCTCCTGATTTCAGAGTTTCATCATACTAAACACAATCCTTCAGTTCTGCAGAAGGCATGTAGGGACACTAGAGTTCTTGGTTTCCACATATCCAAATAAACCCATAGATAAAAGTTGCTTTCATTGCTCTTGGGAAGAGTTAGGCAAATAACTTGAGCAGCAAGAGGAGAGGTGAGCAGTTGCACAATATCCCTTCATATCATTCACACTCACACATTGGGAAAGGAATTCCCAGCACAAGAGAGCTCAAAATTAAAAAAGAAACATCCACAAGGCTTTTGGAAGATGAAAAACAAAAGAAGCTGCAGAAGCTCAACTCTCATGAACTGTTAAAACAAAACAAACAGCTGGATGGCAGAGGGAATGCTCTTTGCCATAAGACATTTCCTGAAACACTTTCTTCCAAGATCCATGCTGATTATTTATTTGTTTTAGTTTTTATTTTTCATGGATTGATAAAAGAAAATTAGGCATCTCATCTGAATATGATGAGAGGATGCTAGCAATAATTTTGCCACCTACTTAAGTGTGATCAGTTATTAATCCCTTCTCAGCATGTGGTAGAAGAGGGCAAGGGATTCATCACACATCTTTATTTGCCTGTAGCCTTATCATGTGAAAAGGTCCTTTCCTGTTTCCACTCTCATTTTATTGTGAGCCTTTTGTCCTGCAGTTCTTTTGTCAGGAAGTACAGCAGCACTGAATTTAGTGTGTTTAAAGTTAAGCATCCAATGCTGACTGCAGCTGAGAGTGACTCCACGAGCAGGTTGTCTTGCAGAAGGAAAGAGGCGGTGACATGTGCCACAAGGGCTGTGACAAGTGCTGGACGTCAGTATTCATCCCCGGTCACAGTGCTGCCTGCATGGCTTTTATCACCTCCCTTGCTTTTATGAAGTGAAGGTGATATGGAAGGTGAACTAATAAGAGTAGTGGAGAAGTCATGCCCTTCAGCACCATCTTGTAGGAGGACACTTGTGTGCACTGTAGTGGATGTCAGCTGCTTGCTGTTTTCTTTGAAGTTTGTCAGAGCTACTCTGAAAATAGTCTTTCAGTGATCATAGAAAGCAGCTGATGTTTTAGCACAGCACCACCTTTTTTAAAACAAGAGTTTAATTTCTAAGATGTCATCTATAATTTATCTGCCCACTGTCTCAAAAAAAATCAGAACCTACCTTCCCTTTTTTTACTTCTACCTGATGGTCGTTTTAGTTTAATTCAGACATCTGTATTCAGACTGTTGGAAAACTTTGCATGCTTTTACCATGTCTCCTATTTTCCACAGAAATTACACAATGAAAGGCAGTATTTTTTAAGTGCCCAAACCTGGATGCTTTGTTTTCTCTGTCACCAGCTGCCTATCTTGCTTAGCTGGTGGAGTTAGTGACACATATCCCTTGTGGGTGCAAGGACTCTCAGGCAGACTGCAGGAGAGACAGATGGGTCACATCTATGGGTCACATCTGTATTTGCAAGTTAAACAAGGCCAAAAGACACTAGTGGTCTGCCACAGCCTGTGATGCTTGTTAGCTTGCTCACTGGGCTGTTTTTTGCCTTTGTCAACCAGCACATTTCCAAACTGCCCTGTCATAAGCTGGGGTAGATGTGGAGGGGTCTCTGGAGGCAATATGGATAAGACCACCTGGTTTTGAAGGGTTCAGCTCTATGGACAGAAGATGTGCCAAGCTGCTCTGTCTCAGGCTCTGTAAATAGTGTCTGACACACTTTATTTATTTATACAGATTTAAGTTTGGGGTCTGGGAGCTCAAGTCAGAACTGCAATTGGGGTGTCTGTACCACTGGGGGTGACTGTACCCTATTCCTGTAACTACACAGACTTTTCCTTCACCCATCTTTTATTTGTTTTGTCTTCATAGATGTAAGCTCATCTGGGAAAGTATTGACACTTGTTCTTTATTTGTAGAGTATTTAGTACCATGTGTCGCAGACCTGCAAAGATTTCAGTGCAAATAAAGGCAGTTGAAGCTTCTCTTGCCTGTTTGCATTCAGCTTCATACACTTTCCCTGAGTGACTGTACAGTGAAGGAAGGAACAAAGAAGGGCTGCTCAAGAACTGTTAAACCTGCCTCACTTCAGCCCTGGATATTTAATTTTGTAGGCTTATGTCTGAAGCTTAAGGTTAAAAATGTTACTTTTCTTGTCTTGGCTTGAAGAGCAAATTCAGTGTTTCAAAGGAAAAAAAAAAAGAGTCCATACAATGAAGGCCAGAGTGATGCAGTCTTGCCTGTTTTTCTTGATCTGAAACACTTCTATTAACTGGAGTGCAGTATGGTCTTGTCTGTCTCAGTTTCCATCCCATTTTGGATGGAAGATTTTGCACCAAACAGGCACAAGAGCAATCATTTGCTCATGAATGGGATGGTATTTGCTCATTTGCTTTGGAGCATAACATTTTCTTGGTGAGACTTTTCTTCATCCCTTCCTCCTCGACCAATGCCCCAAGAAGAGTAAACAATTTTGGCTTACAGTGAACAAAGCACTGAGCTGGTGAAGAGAAATGATGAATAAACTCTCCATGTCTTACACAATACAGACTTGAACTCGGCAGAAGGGGCCGCATGTGGCAAGGTCAGGAGTGTGATGAAGTATAAGTTTGGAAGGGGAATCTGCTGAAGAGATAGTATAACCCACTGAGTGATAAGTGCTGACAGACTGGCACCCTGGTGTTTGAAGTGCTTTCCCTTGCGGCAGAAGTATGTCTCTGATCCTGTTGTGTTATGGCCAGACTTGGTCTGTTTTGAAAGTCTATACTTTCTTCACATGGTGACTTCGAAGGGTTCAGGCTGAATGTATTTAACAGAACCCAGAATTTTGGGCCATGGTTAAAGATAAATTTTAAAGATTCAATATGGCTTTCCCAAGGGGCATTTGTAAAAATAATCATAAGCATATGTCAGTACATTTTCTTTATTATTATTAATATTATTATATCTTTACATTAATGTTTTTCTAATACTTCACCATTAAAAATTACTGTTTAGTGCACTAGTTCACAGAGAATAAAAGCATTAAGTTATGATTTCAAAAGAATGATAAAACAAAAACACTGGGGAAGTTCAGTCATCTTCTAGTGTTTAACAAATTGGAAGCATTATTCAATCTGTCCAGGCAGGCTTTTGCGTGGTTCCTGTTCTTCTCTGTTTCTTTCCTGTGGGTTTAGCTTATGAGTGCTCCCAGTATGGCCACACAGGGAGAGGAACTGAAATACATGAATGAGACCCAGAGTGGGAGGTGGAAGATTAAGTGAAATATCCTGGGACCTGCCAGGAGAAAGCTGCTCTGCTCTTTACCCAGATCTCAGTGACAGAACTAGTCATGGATGTTTTGACTAATACTGAGTCTTAACAAAAAGTAGTGACATATTTTCAGTTCCTTGAATCAGTTTTCTTCAGTTACATTTGCAAATTTATGTGTAAAGAAACAAATTACACATTTTGTAAATAAATGAGCTTGAGAGAGAGAACTGAAGAGTTTTTTCCTTTTTACCTTTAGATTCTAGTCTAGGGATGGGACAAGTTCCAAGTCCCATTTCCTGGATCTCCAAGACAGCAGTTTTCTGTTGCATTTTCAGAAGGTTTCTGGTATCATGGCAAGTTTACCTTCTAGTTTGGTTCTTCAACAACCACTTCTTGGAACACTTGAATGCTTTGGAAGACAAGAGAAGTCAGAGGGATATTCACTAATGTTACACAGGACTAATCAATCATCTCTTGAGCTACTTGAATACAGAGGGCATAGATAATAGAAGCAAACATGTTGATTAATAGTAATAAAGCACTAGCAGATGTATAGATATGCCACTTTGCAGTGATTTGGAGCCATGCTCCCCTCCCTTGGAAACACTGAGAAATACCATGCAACTGCTTTCATTATCAGCATCCCAAAGGATAACCATTTTCATTCCTTCCCACTCTCTAATGTATATGTACTAGGCTGCATTTTTTAACCATGCAATCAGAAAACATGTGTTCCTCAGGACCTCTGGGTCATTCTTGCAGAGGGTGGACACAGAATGAGAAAGACACCAAGGAACTAGAAATGTTGTCTTGTTATTTTTTAGAGCTTATTAAAATATGGCCTTTAATTTCCCTCTCCTTTGCAGACAGACTGTGAGAGGCAGGGTCACATTGTTTGCTATCACATTCCAGCTGTAGTGCTGACTTTTCTAACTTTGCAGATCTTTTCCTTGTAATCTTCTCATTTCTTTTAGCATAGCATCCCTTTAGTGTAGGATGGCATTTTCTTTCATTTCCTCTCAAGTGAGAAGATTACCACAATAAGGACATGTACAACTAGCATTGCTAACATACTTTCATTTTTTAGTAAAAGGAGCTTAAAAGTCTGTTGCACAACCATCAGAGGGATTCATTCCTCTGTCTCCTACAGAAGAGGACCCTGCTCAAACATACCAGGGTTTTATGGAGTTTCAGCAAATGATACTCGGTGAAGAGCATTATGCAGGGAGTAACTATACGTAGATTTGGAAATGGTGAAACAAACTTAATTGTTCTAGTAATTTATTTTTGTTGGTCTTGGAAGCATTTGTTTGGTTTGAGTATAGTCAAATAGATAAACAAGTGACAGCCATAGACCTACGTTTTTTCCTTCTGTGTAGGAGAAGGTGATACTGAACCTTAGAGATATTACCAAATGTTTTTACATTTATTAAAGTTAAGCTCTACTTTCAGTCGAAAGAACTCAGAGCGGGAACTAAGATGATAAATGTAATATTTGTGTACTAGTAAACACAACTATCACCAATATTATGGGGTTGTGATGGTCATGATCCTTTTCTGCCTTATTAGTAATACTTCATTAAAGGCAGTGGGCATATGCCAATGTATCCCTTATTGATTACTCTCTGCATTAGTCTGATACAGCTCCATAGTGGAGACTTTATTTAAATTTTTTATTGTAAATCTCTACTACTTTCACTGAAACTGAAGAAATTCAGTAAAATGCAAGGAAATTAATTGCTGCGAAAGAAGAGTGAAGAAGGAAAATGAGAATGAGAAATCAGATAATCACCATTTCTAACTGTAAGCTTTTCTAAAGTGTTGATTGTTATGATTTAGGCAGAAAAAAATTCATTTTCTTGTGTTTAGAAATTGTGTGATCTTAAGAGGCTTGAATATCTTCAAAGATACTGAACATGGGCAATAGTATTACTGTGAGTAATAGTATACTTAATTCATATATTTGTTTGGAGTAGTAATGTCTTCTTAAAAAAGGTAAGTCAGCATTCATCTTTAATGTCATGTGTGGATTTTAGAATATGGAATCTTTCTCTAAATGAGATTCTGTACAAAGCTTTCATGTTTACTTCTGCAGTTCATTTGCTCAGGAGAATCAATTTGCCTGATAGACACCTCTCGAATTATGAGGCAGCTATATGCCTTCCTGGAGACCCACTTTGTCTTTTCAGAAGAAACAGAATTAGGTTGTCAGTATGCAGGTGTTTAAAATAAGCTCTACTCTTTACCGATGTGGTGGGTAAGATCATGACATGGTTTACAGACCTACACAGGATTTTAGAAGGAATTCATAAGGATTCCTATGGGTCTTGACCTTGTTGACAGTGTTATTGACATAACTCATTTTCCTCTCTGTTCCACAGTGGAAACTGAAAATACAGCCTTATTAAATAGCTGTATTGAAGTGTAGGTTGTAACGTCTGTTATCGTTTTTATCTTTAAATCTTAATTTTATTTATAAATAAACACATTTTTTTACTAAGGGGATTTTCTGTGGACAGAAATTAACTATTTGATGTAGCAAGTGTGATGAAGAAATATTTCAAATTGAAGATTTTGGAATAAATCTGTTTTTTTTATGGGAAAGGTAAAAAAAAAAAAAAGGAAGCAATTCTGTTTCTCTTTAGGATGTTTCCTAAAGAAACATTTTGTTGTTGATGCAGCAAATATAAAAAGCTCTGTAGGAACTGAGACTGAAAACTGCAGTGCAGAGGTGGTGATTTTCTTGTGCACTGTGACTGTTTTATGTTCCACATTTTCTCAGTGTTGAACAGTGCAAATTTAGTGTACAGTTTAAAAACCAAACAGGCTGCTGAGTGACACCACTTGTGTTCTTCTATTCTTCTGAGTTTTTCTGAAGAATCACTAGCTATATTATGGATATTATTTGCGCTGAACTTTGAGCCTCTGTAACTGATCACTATTTTGCTGAGTTTTTCTTTTTACACCAAAAAGAGCCATGGCCTTTGCATTAAATAAATAAATAAATTAGAAAATTGCATTTCAGTTTGTACTTGTTTAGCATATTGAATGTGTTCCCAGAGATATGTCCCAGAATCTATCTTGTTTTGCATTGATGGTTTATAATTAAACTTCTTGTTCCCTGGAGAGTGCTTGTTTTGGCTTTCTAAGAGTGAAAATGCAACTTGGTAGATGTGTCTTTGTTTTTTTCACCTCAGATGAATGGAACAAATGTCCAGCTTCTCTTCAATTACTGCCAACATGTAATCTTTAAAAATTAAAAAAAAAAAAAAAAGGAGCTGTTTGTTTATGTGAAGGAATTCTGCCAGTATTTGAAAGCAGCATAAATGCAAGAACAAATGGTTATTTAATTACTTTAAATCACTAGTATTACATTTATTGGACTATTGTTTGTGCTAAATTGAGCTGTTGTCATGACGTTAGTTTTATAATACAACAAACAAATATGCAGTTAATATCCTGAGATTTTTTTTAAAAGACATTGCCTTATCAGATGTCTTTCTGAGCTGGCTCTGTTGTGACAGTTGTGTTAGATTGGCTTTTATTTCTCTTTTATATACAGTTCACATAGGTTAAGCATCTGAGCCCTTTTCCACTTTTCCCTCTATTAAGCCTCTTTTACCAAGTTTGAGGGGTTCCTTCTTTGGATTTTGCAGGTGCTTTTCACAGAGATACTTTCCAGCTTCCCAGCAGTGACACTGGGCAAAGTCCAGCCCAGCAAAGCTGAACAGAGCTGCCACATGGGTTAATCAAGGTCCACAGTCTGATTGAATGGGTCAGATGGCTTTTGTGAGGGCAGATTAGCTCAGGAAGACATGATTTCCCAGCCTGGGCTGTGGCTGGTTAGCATGTTACCATTGGAAAGGCAACATGGCCTTTTGGTAAAAAAAAAAACCAACAAAAAACCTCTGCTTTTATTTTGAATGCTCCAATTAGTGGAATTAATGTGTGAAGGTTTTACAGGCAACATCCTGTCTGGAACAACTTCTTGGACAAGGCTGATACACTCAGGGTCAGGGTTAGTCTGACACGCAGGAAAGAAGAACAGGTGTTGCAAAGTTTCAAAACTTTTCTGTTCTCCATCTTGGCCATCAGAGTGGGCCAGCTCAGTGTTCAGTGCTTACACTTACTGAATTTTAAAAATTAGAACAGGTTTTTGAGAGTAACCAGGCTCCTTCAGGTTTTTTGTTTGTTTCTCTGTTTCTCTCTGTCTTTGGATGTACCCAGAAAATAATTGCAAAGTATATTGTAGCAGTAGCTTTCCAAATTAAACATCAATTTAGATCTCAGGGCTTAACAATAGCATAACAATAGCATAAAGGTTTTGGGCAGCCTGTCAGATTCTGATAGTCTACTTGGAAAAAAGAACCTTCCAGCTGTGTGTATGTACATTCCCATTCTACTTTTGCTATTTGGCTAGTATATAATTTCTGTTTCATACCAGTTTTACTCCATTTTTTGAGAGGAAGACTACCAAGGGGCAGTAGCCCCTCTGATGGCATTCACCATGGTGTCCCAGATGTAGGCTTGCCCCAGTTCAGCTTGACACAGCCACGTACAGATACATGGTGGTTTGGGGCAGTGTTTATGGGAGCAGGTGCTCTACTCCAGTTTTCTCTGGAGGCCTCATCCTGTCTTGCTTTTGCCTACCTTCATCTCCCCCAATGCTCTTCCACTGTAAAATAACCCCAGCTATCCCTCAGACCAGAGCTGGCCCTTTCCAGTGGTGTTGCTGCATTTCGGCCAGCTTTACACCAGCCCGTGTCCTTCTTGCTGGCTTCCTTGCACCTCTGTGGTTGTCTATGACAAAATGACAGCATTTTTTCCCAGTCTGGTTTCTGAGATTTCTCACCATCCCTCCTGCCCCCAGAGTTAAGTAACTGCAATTGCCTGGTGTGCTGAACTCTGCATGACCAGTTTGAGGGATTTCTCTACTGCGGAGTCCTGCGGTGCAGCAGCAGAGCCTGCCTCCAATTAGCTTGGAAGCACAATTCCAGACACATGTATTTGGTTCAGCAAATGCTGTTTGTTTGTTGAGTGGTGATGTTTTTCTAAGCTCATGCTTTATTCATAGCATGAGTGACATTTCTGCAATAGGTGGTGATGTGTCTCTAAGTCTTGTGGATTTTTTTTGGTTTTGGAAATACACATCAAACAGTTATAGCGATGAACAGTAGATGACTTATGTATGAGTAAAATTGCAGTGATAACCAGGGACTTAGACCTTAAATTAAACAAATATAGACACTATGTTTTAAAAACAATATGGTATTACCATAATGAAGGAAATACTTTTGATTCAAGTATGGAATATATCTAATTAAAAAATTTATATTGCTGTTTTGTCATTATCATTGTTGGATTACTCATGGGATTTAAATGCACACCTTTTAAAATGAAATGTAGAAATACAAATTTTTTTAACAATTCATTCCAAGATCACTATGTACATTATTACCTCATGTATAAGACAGTTCAATATTTGCTTTGATCCTCTTTGATCTTGAAAAGATAGCAATCAGCTTTCCGTAGTGTCTCTTCATAATGTTTCTTTTTCAATATTCCCATGACTTGGACTAAATTACTTCCACTGAAGATGTTCAGTGGTCCAAATAACTTACTTAAATTCTAAATTCATTGGATCTCAATCTGTTTTTTCTTTTGGCTTGTTTTCAGATTAGTAATGTGAAAATAGATAATCTTCAGAAAAAATAGAACATTTCAGCATGTTAGCCCAATAATACTATTATGCAGCATCCTGTGTATCTCTCCCGTGCCCTAAGAAGAATACCTTTTTTAAACCCTTGCCTCACAGAGATTTATATTCCTGTGGGAATGTAAGTGATACCAAGGACAGGAGGTTTTGAGTGCAGCTGCAGTTATCATTAAAAGAGATAAGTATTTGAAAGAATTTTGATACTTCAACCATACTTTGATATCAAAGGTCTCTTGTGTGAAAAAGGCAACTCTGCCAACAAAAATGTAGATGACCATTGATTGATATTTTCTGCTTCATTTAAATAAAAATCTTCTAAATTCATCCTATGTTTGATATTAATAAAATAAGACCATAGTAGAGTTTATATAAAAGTTGAAAAGCCTAGAAAATTAATGAGTAGTTTGAAGTACTCCCTTCAGCTTTCATAGATTTATTTAAGAAGTGCAGAGTCACCATACAGAAAAAGGTGCTTGATAGCCTGTGGGACTGACCAAAGCAATGAAATCTGTGTCCTGTGTACATGATGAAACATGAAAGCATAGTTGCTGAAGCATCAAAATGTAGCTGAAAGAACATTAATGTTGTACTGAAAGGTTCTATGTTCACTGCAACTCCCGATTCATCTATTAGGTTTATTTATTTTATATTTACACTGTGCTTTTGCTAAATAGCAGTTTCAGAACTCTGCACCCTACTCTTTGACAGGAGGCACTGGTGTAAAAGTGGTGGGAAGTGAAGCTTTAGCAGAATCTCTTCTCCTTTTGCCGTTCTCCCAAAGCAAAACTTGGAGACTCTCCAAAGCCATTTCCTAGCATTTTCTAGGAACACCCTATATCTATGTTTTAAATTTTTTAAAAAATAATCATATTCAAACAGTTGGTAATATTAATAAAATTATTACCCAGCAATTATTCATTTAAGAAACAACTAACTGCATTGTGTTATTCCTATCACAAAACCTTGTCTTTTTGTTATTTTTTTATTTTTCTGAAGGTGGTGGATTCAGATGCAGTACCTGCCAAACTTGAAGAGACTGCAGACAGTTTTTACCAGAGTCTAGTGATTTGAACATCCAGATTCAGGCATTCTAACTTTACACTGACATTTTTTAGCCATTTAATATTTGGGAGTCAAAATTTATGTCAACGTGAAGGAAAAGACAGAAATACAGTCTGTAAGCCCGGGAAAGAATGTGGTTTCATTACAGCTGCTTAACAAGTTGTTGCACATCAGCTGAAGTACTGTAATTGTCTGCCCAGGCACTTGAGCTTGAGCTTGCCCAGAGTGAGGTAAACATCCATGTGCTCCAGGGATTACTCATTAAATAAGGCATTAACTTTTAGTACTGAGAAGTCTCTGCTGTCCTTCCATTATTTTCTACATTGAAGACAAATATACTCTGCATAAGAGTTGTTTTAATTATGTGGTTTGCTGTGTGGATATGTTAGATATTTTTAAATTGCTCATGCAGACTGTAGACCAACACTTACACGTGTGCACACAACGTTTTCGCTGTTAGAGTTAGGTATTTCTGGCACTTTGCAATAGCAGGATCAAGGCCAAATTGTAGCTGCCTTTGGAAAATTGTGAAAGTAGCTAGAATTGAAAGAGGAAGTGTAGCTTTTTTGTTTTAAAACTTAATAGGATTTTTTTTTTTTTTTCAAAAAGTGTAATGTTTTCCACCATCATTTTAATGTTAGGTTTTGAATTTAAAAAAGTCATGGAACTTTTGAATATGTGTGTTTTTGAAATGGCTCTGAAACTCACTAGGCAATCACAGAAATGTCATTATGTTATTTGGAACTATTGCAGACAAGAACTTGAAACTTGACTTTTGATAGATATAATCAAAATACCTAAATAAATTTTAATTCTAAGTAAGTAAATATAGCCAATTTGATTCTTTGGAATAATTACAGTTTATAATACTGAGTTGTTGTGAAAGGAAAGGAACTTTTTTTTTTTCTATAGGGCTCACTGTAATATTTCTACATGATATAATCCATTTATGTATTTACTGCCCCTCATGATTTAACATAAAGGGGCTGAATTCTGACAGACCCCTACAGTAATGACTGTGCATGTATGAAGTACAAGTACTGGGTATATAAAGTACAATTGTTTTCCAGTATTTATATTTGTCCACTGATCCACTAGAATATAACTAGCTGGTATGAAGAATCCTTTTCATGACCTTTAAATTTGAGTTCTGGCCTACTGGCTTAATGATAGTAGAAATTCTCTTGTGGGAGTAAGATGTTCCTAATGGCTTAACATAAAGTCCAGGACTCAAGCAAACGCCTGACTGGAGCAAACAAGTAGCTCAGCCAGTCTCCCATTCTGGTACCAAGAGTGGGTAAGATCACATATGTCAATAGAAGGTATAAATCTTCACAATTTTACTGTTTTTACAACACTCACACATTGAAACATGAAGATTAATAGAGCTTATAACTGTATTTCCGCATAGTCACTTTATAGTATGTATCTTAAATTTTAAAAATTATTTATCCTAACAATTTTGAAAATAGAATATTTAAAGGGTATATTATCAACTTGTGCAAAAGTGAGCTCCTCTCCCCTTCCCCCCCTCTTATTTAATTTATAATGACAGTAAAAGTTCTGGATGTGAGAAAACTTGTCCATTTCAGTACAATAAAACTGGGTTTTGCTGCAGGATGAGAGAGACAGAGGCCTTTGTCAGGGAAAGAGGTGACAAAGCTACTAAACTTATGGGATGCTTTTTCTATCCTAATACCTAATGGTGTTTTACTAAGAACAATTAGTGTGAGCCTTTTTGCAAGTGGTTATGTGTTGGTTATGAAACCTATAGGGTTTTTTTCACTGATCTAAGCTGTGATTTTGCCCCACCCATGTATTTGCCAACCTTGGAAAATTCTTTGGTTGAATGCTCAAAGCTGGTTCTGGATTCTGACCAAAGATTTAGTTGTTAAATTTTACATCTCATCTTGTGCGGTGACTGTAGCAAAATATCTTTCTTTGGCACCACTCATTGGAGCTGACCACTGCTATCACCTTCTTAATTTCATCTGACCGATTTTCTCTTAATTTCCAGCCATTCTGTGAGTCTGTTATATAAAGTAATGAGGTAACATGCATGAAAATAGATGGATGAGCATGACAGCTCAATTAGAATCTCCATATATTTATTGCCCAGTAAGATCTGCTTTCTGGCTAATCTTATGAAGATTGTAGTATATGAGGGGAAATAAATTTGTTGTCACATTGCATTGTTTTACTGGAAGTGGTTGTTCACACACTGGGTAGTAGATATACACAGTTGTTTGCTAGATGGTGTGGCAGATGCAAGAATTTCACAAGGTCTCCAAGGGAAGCTGGACAAGTATGTGAAAGTGATACCTGCTTGATGGTTACAAAATAGAAAAGCCACAGTGGACTCAGTGGACTCAGATAATCCTGAGATAAAAATAGGTGGAAAGAAAGGGGAATACTGAGGGTGGGGAAAGATCATATATGACTGTTCTATTCTTGTTCTTCCTTATACTTACTGTTGAAAGCAGGCTACTAGACTTAATGAGCCTTCAATCTTGCCATTACAAACATTCCTATATTCTTATTTAGGAAGGGAGTTGTGTGACAGAGCTTTTTCTGGAACAGGAAATGAATGTTGAAGGTGGAGAAAGCCCAGAACTTAAATGCTGAAAATCATTAATGTTTTGTGGTGAATATTGTGAAAGAAAGCAAACTGAGAGACAACTTCAATACTTAAAGATGCTCAAATGTGATTACTTTCTCAGTTACTGACTGCATAGTCAGTCTTGCTTTTTAGTTTTTCCATTTCATCTTATATCACTGTGAGGAATAGAGTTGCATTGTTTTCCTGGTGATTTTTCCTGTGAATGCTGAATTCTCATGAAATCTCTGAGTACATGCAGAAGGCATTTGATGAGCAAGCTGCACATCTCCTGTGTGCTGCTTTCTAAACCTGTAGCCAAACTTAAGTACCATAATTTGCACTGCTTGTACTATTGATACTATTGATAAACAAGGAAACAATTAGCTGTAGGAACTGTGTCTGCCAAAGCTGTTCCTCTTTTTCAGTAAGGAGATCATTATGTGCAACAATTAAAAGAGGCATGGTCAATTCATAGTTTGTGAGTCAAGTCAATGACTCACAATATTGAAATTTTTTATTATGCACATAAGGCATTTATTTTAATCCTGTTTTCCCCATTTGTCTCATCCTTTGTTAGGATTGGCCTTGAATGCTGGATTCTTATCTTTTTATTGTTTTGTGTTTTTTAATGTTTACGCAAGCATGTCTGAAAAACAAGAATGTGGCTGAGGTGTCTCTAAAGGAATAGAGATGCCAAGGTTTGAGAGGGTTCTGAATTAGCTCACACTGCATGTCCTGACTGCCAGAGCTGTGTTATAACTTGCAAATGTCACTGGAAACAGTCAACTTTCTTATCATCCATAAAATTTAAATTTTCCCCTGGCAGAAGTGCTGTTGAAAAAAAAAAAATAAAAAAAAATTAAGATTTATGGCTATCGGTTGTTATTGCTGTTCGTATAATGATGAGTATTAATGATGATGGTGAAATTTATAACTGTCTTTACTCCCAGAATTGCTCTACTTAATATTAAGAAGACCAAAATTATGTGGCAATGTTTTTCTTTGCATCTTTTAATGTTTTGGCGTTTTGGCAGTTGTTATCAGCCACAGAATTGCATCAGCCATCTGAAATAGCTGCTTGCTGATCATTAGAGTGATTACAACCCACAAGCTTATAGTTGCTCTGGAACCTGTCAAGAAAAAATGCTGTGAGAATGTATTTTTCTAGAAAGTCAATCAGAAAGAAAAAACTGCTTTTTACCTCCTCCTAGTTTACTAATGGTGTGAGATGATGACAAGTTAGTAATAGTTTTCTTTATACAAATAATTAGTCATCTTTTTTACCTTCTACATGATGTTTTCAGTGGGCTTTCTTTGTTTTGGTTTGTTGTTTGTTTTTTTTTTTTTTTACCTTCATTAATGGCACTTCTATCACCATAAGTCTTGGTCAGCCTCAGATCTTCAAAACAAGAAAACTCACAGCTTACATGCACGTGTCTGTATTTTTCCCGGCTTTCAGAGAACTGTGACTACTCTGTGTGTCCTAGAAAGAGACTTGTGAGCTCTCAACCTGCATTGCTCATTACACAGAAAGACTTAGCAATGAGGTCTTTCTGTACGTCAGGAGGAGCACAAAGCAGCTGTACTGGGACTAAAGGTCTAGACAACTGATGTAATTGAGAATCGAGGATGGTAAGCACAACAGAGAAAATGTCCTATAACTTGTCAATTCGTGACCCTAACGTCTAAGAAACTTCCATTCCCTCAGACAAATGCTGATCCCCATTAATATGAATGGTTGAACTTCTTTTGACATCAGTCTGAGTGCAAGTACATTATTCCCTGTGCCATTAATGCAAGTCACATTGCCCCAGCTGAGACAAGGGAAGCAGAATTTCCAGTAGTTATTGTTTGCTTTTGCAGTATGGTGTGGAGATGGTCAATAGATTAATTCCTCTGTAACCATGTTCCATGCTTGAGTAACTTCAAGACATTTGTTGCATTATTGTAAGATTAATCTTTACACTTGTGCATGATTATTCAAAACTGATATGCTACATATTTAGCCTATTTGACTGGGTAGAAAGAAGTGTATCGTGTATAAGGTTGTAGCATCAGTAACTATTAGTTACTGAAAATTGATTGCACTTCTTACTCACTTCAACTCCACCTTGGGTGGCTACTGAGTACAGTTAGCATCAGCTTCCCCAGCTGTGAAACTGGAATAGTAGTAATAGATTTCCTTTGTGAAGGCTCACTAATGTATGTGCTAGTTACTGTATATTTTGAATTGAGCATATGAAAATTATTATATAATAAGTGTAAAAACTAACCTTCTAAGTGCTTCATTTCTCTCCAGGCACAGGAATTTCAATTTTGCATTATAGATGAAGAAATGTATATATATATATATATATATAAAATATATCAATAATTAATTTGCCTAATATCCTATCACCTATCTTTTCTATTTAGAGGTGGTTTGCTGAAGGCCCATGGACCAATTTTCCTTTTGAAGTGCATTTTATGATGATTTATTTCTAGTAGCTCCATTTTTCTGGTTTCTTCTGTCCATGTAAGTCTTTTGTATAATGCATGATCATTTATTTAGTTGTTATATTTGTAAGCTCCAGCTGCAGCCATCACTCTCCAAATCCATCATTGAAGTATTTTGTTTTAAATTCTGCCTGGTTTTATTTTCAGATGTCTCTGAATTCCTCCCAGTGTTGAGGCACAGCTGTGAAAAGAGAAATTTACCTTTTAAATTCAAGGGGTCAGTGGTTTAAAAGCACTAAATCCCAGTGGGGAATGGCTTAAGGAAGTCAGTTAATCATGATGATCCCATGGGATTTCATAAACTTACATAGGGCTCATCTGACATGAAGAATCCTGTATATCTTCAAGCCTTGGTTTCTTTGGGGGTTGTCAGTTTTACCAAGGAATGACATCCTCTATAGAACAAGCACCTGTGGTGAATGTTTGCCACCTGCTCAACCACGGCTATAGAAACACAAATAAATCTTCACCATCATATCTCTTTGCTAGCTTAGTTGGTGTGGAGGCTGAATCCTTTCTAGTCATTTACTTCCCCACAACCCTGAGAAGCTTTTAGTGTAGCAACTACAGTGGCTTCCACTTCTTGAACTGAAAGGTAATAGATTGGAATGAAGGAGTTATTAATTTGTACAGAAAGGGGAAGTCAGGCTGGAACACAGAGCCAGTATTCTGTCTTGTGGGTGAGCAGAGCTCGATGGTTTGCTTGTCAGCAATCTATCCAGTGATATCTCACCCAGCTTCCTCTTCCAGTGGGGGAATGCTGGAAGAAATCCCCTTCTTGTGTCATCAGTGCAGAGAAAAACATTATCTCAAATACAGTGTCAATAATTTTGACAGAGACTGTGTGGGTGATCAGTATCTGTCAACCTTGAGCTGTTAGATATTATGAAATATATTCTATTTGATAGTGAATGCAGTGTCTATGCCTGTTCTGTGTGCACTCCACTTGTCCTGTGCAGACTTTGCTGTTTTTGTTACAGGGATTTATGTTTGTGAATCAGCTCATGAATGACTGTAGCTTTTGGACATTTTTATAAATGGAAATCATTCCTGATTTCAGTATAAAGGGGCTGATTTGTGAGCAGATCAGATAGGCATTTGATAGCTGTTAGAGCCTTAAGTTGGTCAGTGGAAAGGTGTTTGATGTTGTGGAAGACCTTCAGTGTGTTATCTGATCCCACTTGCATTTGGATCAGACTGCTCAGAGCTGTGTCCAGCTTGACTCCAGTCAAGTTTCACGTATTTTCAAAGACAGAGAATCCATGGCTTTTCTGAGCCCTTGTTGCGATGTTGACCACCCTTGTATGGGAATGAAGTCTCAAAACTCCCTTAACATTGATACTGCCTCATCTTCTTAAGGGATATGTGCTTGCTAGGAAAACAGAAATTAGAAATGGTGTTTTACACATTATCTTTCTCTGTATTAATCTTCTGGTTATCGCAGCTTTCCAGTAAGTAACTGGTTAACTGTTTAAAAAGCTTTGCTATTTTTCAGTGAACTATTGATTCGTCTGTGCACTCTGTGTCCTCACTTTGTCCTCACGAGACAAAGGAAAGTTATTGTGGTTTTAAACCAAAGTGGAAATAGTTCTGCTTTGAATGGAGGTTGTGATGCCTGAATTCTTGTTTTCTTTTTCAAAATAGCTGTTTCACATTCCAGGAACTGTCATGCTAGCACCCTTCACAAAGCAGCTTAAAAATAGATCAGCAAAACAACCCTATTGCACTGAAGATAAATTGATTTCTGCTGCAAGACAAGCAGGAAATTCTTGCAGGTTCTGAGACCAACATATTCTAACCCTTGAAAACGGTAAGGTTGGTGGTCAGTGACCACAGGAGTGTTAAAACTTTGTTACCTGAACTCACACTGGCCACTCATTACTCCTTAGGCAGCTCTGTGAAGTTCTTGTGTATTGAAAATGAAACTATGATTGCTTGTAATTTTATGCAGCTTGCATAAGGGCTTAAATCCAGAGTAAAACACTGGAAAAATTGGTATGTTTGTCATGGATCTTGCTTCAGGAATCACAGCCAGCAGTCTGTAGTCCCTGATGAGAAGGGTGCCTGGGTGACTATGGCACTGCCTGGATGTTGAGGGGATGTGGGTACTGCTCCTAACTTCTGGTGTGATCTTACGCAAGTGTTGTCATCTCCTATGGTAACATTAAAAAAACCCCACAACAATTAACTTCTAATGGCAAGGACAGAAGACAGAGAATAGAGCCATTAAAGCTTTTAAACTGCTCTAATGTTATGATGACACCTGAGGGAAACCCATCAAAAGGGATAGGTCCAAGTTAAGCTACTGAATTGTGTATACTTACACATGGGATGTGTTACAGTGGCTCTGCCAGTTCCCTGTCACACAACTTCCAAATGTAATGAGACCACACAAAAAAACCCCCAACCCCCCAAAAAATTAAAACCCACAAAACCTAGGAAGAAAGCAAATGCGTGCAGCCTAAAATATAATATCTGGGTTGATGTGCCAGCATAGATCACTGCAGTGTACGAATTCATATGTATTGCATTCTACATAATGGCTGTAGAAAACATTAATCCAAAATTACTTGGATGGTAGATATAAAAACCCCTCCTCCAAAAGAGTTCAAGTTTATAGTCATGAATTTTTAAATTAAAATTTGTTGGAAGTGTAAATTAAAATCCTTCGAGCATGTCTGTCCCCGTGCTGTAGCTGAAGCCCTGCAGACTCTGCTGCACAGAATTCACTGACAATGTGTCAAATAAGGAGGCCACACAACAATGAAAGGAATTCTAAAAAACCATGTCATTGGTTATACAGCAAACATATTTGATCAAAGCCCAGCTGTTATAATTGCACATCTTTAAACCATCACTAGACTGCATTAGCCTGATTTTTTTTTTTTTAATTACCAGATCAGTTTTACACAGCTGGCAATGAATAAAGCAATACTGGTGGTTAATTAAGCTAAGTTGCCTGTCCTTAATATGTAAAACATTCTTGTTTTCTCTGGGAGTTGCATAGGTACCTTTTAGCTGTGGAATCCATGAGTGCCTCCCAGCTTCTAAACAAAATTCCAAACTATTTGTACAATAATGAAGTATTTGCTGTGAAATGACATTGACATTAGAAATATATTTGTAAATGTAAATCCTTATTCCTTTATTTATTTTCTTTTTTTATTTATTGGGTTGTTTTCTTTTCTTTGGGTTAATTTTTTTTTTTTAGCAGGATCTGCTAATTCATAACTGTGTGGACAGGCTGTTTAGCTATGGGTAGAACTAAGGAGTTTCTGCCTGCACAGGGCTGGCTGGCTAGTGGTGCCTCTAATGCATGCACAGGTAGAATGTGTAGTATATTGTTGCATAGTATGCAATTAATGGAAAAGTACAGAATGATATGCATAGTACAGCATATGGTCTGATCTACCGTAAGTCTGGATTGCTTGGATCAAGGACAGAAGAGCTCAACCTACTTGACTCTATAGATGTATCCATGCAGGCAGCTCACTGGCTGTATGCTTTCAGAGTATGTGCTATTATTTCCCCTGCTGCTGTGCTGTGCCTAGAAGTAAGCCTGGACTTAATTCTTGGCAATTTTCACCAGAATGCTGCACTATCTTTCCATCAATCTGAGTTTTCACAAGCATGCAAAATACATGGTAGGACAAGTTTCATGCAAGTAGCTGATCTGAAAAATACCCCACTGCCAGCATTTACTGGTGACCCCAGAAATACCATCCAGTCCAGACCTCTGATGGTTGAAATGTCATTTCTAGAGGTCTCACTCTCCAGCCCTGCAGATGCTGGAAGTTCTCCTAATGAAAGAGGTACAGAAAACAGTTTTTCCATAGCAAAAGACTGGCAAGAATTCCTGGAGGAGAAAAAGGGGCTGTAATCCTTCCTTCGGGTTGGCCATTGTAGGCATATATTTCTTCCAGCAAAAGAATGGTAGTTGCAGGGTCAGTGGTTTAGCTGGCATGACAGTGCTGCCTGGGGTTAATTCGGGTTTTCGCAGGACAAATTCAATCTGCTCATGTTTAAATGCTCAGGCAGGTCTCCCTAAAATGATTATTTCTTCCCTCTAATGGCCATCCTGATACTTTTCTGGCTTTTCTTTTCTTTCTCAACATCAGGCCAAGGCTGTTCCGCAGGCAAAGCTTCCTGCATCCATTCTCCCTCCCTGGCTCCTTTATTCAGAGCTGAGCCAACCCACCCCAAGTGCTGCAGGTGGTGACAGACATTTCAGAGGAAAATTCTCTGCCTCTCTTCGAAAATGTTTAAACATCATGGTTCGCGGCAGGAAGTGGTTTGTGTCTGGGCTACCTTTTCATTAATGTCTCAAGGAATTTTCTTCCAACTGCCTTTTTCTTTTCTTGGATACTAAAGTTAAAAAAAACTTCTTAGAATTACTTTTCATAGCTTGAAATAGTTTTTTTTTGTTCTGGTGGGGAAACATGTTTTATTTAAAATAAAGGTTTGGCACTGAGGTTTGGCTTAGGGTTCATTTTGATTTTTATGTGTTGCTAAGTTGTACCATGCACAGCTTTCTTCTTTGGCTTGCGTTTGGGTTTTGGGTTTTTTTCTTTTTCTGTATATTTATTTTTTTTTAATGATCAGACATGTAGTGTGTTACCATGCTGTTCTAAACAAAGAGCGTATGGGAAGCTGCTGTTAAAGACAGTATCTGAAGTCACAGCTCCTTCTACACACACACACACACACACACACACACAAAAAAAATCCATCTGAGGTACATATACATCTAACTTGAGAGTGAAAGGCATGTGCGTATACATCTATGAAAGGCATGTAGATATTTATGTGTGGAAGGTATCAGTTGCATATCTGACTGGTGGGATTTTGTATTCATCTGCCTACCTCCTCTTTGCAATATCATTATCAGATGACAAGTTGCTTTCCATCTTATCCTTTTTCTTGGACAATAGACACTGGGCTTGAGAAATAGGGTATAAATGTAGAACTATAGGTCTTATTTTGTTTTACTTCTTTTAGGGTGACACAATATACAAAGACTTAGAGTTAGAGAGTAGCATTTGTTTTATCATCAGTCTTGGATTTATGCATTGTCCAAAAGACACAATGCCACAGATAAAACTTCCCAGAATCAGTTACTAGTGATATACAGCATGTCTGGGTGCACGGCTGTCTATCTGTCACATTCTGAAAGGATTACTTCTATGTCTACGTGAAATCTTTGGGTGTAATCCTGACCCCACTGACACTGACTTGAAAAATATCCCCGTATCTTTTAAGGATAAAGTGCTCATTTCCTATGTGTATAATTTTAAGTGCCTGATTGTAAATTTCATGGTCAGATAAGCTCTTCATAGCAGTTCAACAAAAACTGCTCTGTAAATGTTACCAATTCTTCCATTATTATCTCCAAACAGACTGCATGCCTTTTATAAATTTTTCCATCAGTAGACAGGCTTCACAAAGGTACAGAAAACTACAGAAAATAAACCAGATGAGTTCCTTCATGATTCTTCTCTCGTGTTTCACTTACTTATTCACAATTTTTACTTTAGCTCGAGTTTATTTTTATCTTAATGAACATAAATATTATAGTGTAGTCCTCAAATGTTTTTTCTATCCATTGGAGAGCTTTATTTATTATCAGATGGCTCCCTGCAATAAAACCAGAATTTTCTGCTGACTCTTTGATCCCTTGGATTTGTCCTCCTTGTCTTTCTGTCCCTTCATTTTTCTTTCCTATATTTAGCTCTTCTCAAGTGGGAATCAGAGCAGAGATTTTTCTTGCCTTCCAAATTATTGGTGTTGAATGGATAGGGTATCAATCCTATGAGGAGTTCAGCAAAGGTAAAGCCTGTAAAACTTTGTAAAAACTCCTTATAAACTGGGTTACGCATCAGGTGAGTCTTTATTATTCATCTGGGTATTTAACAATAGCAAGGTCTGCTTTATGACAAAGTCTTAGCTAAACCAGATATACTAAAAGTAACAATTTAATCAAAATAAACCAAAACTGAACAATCCCCACCCAAAAAAACCAACAAAAACCCCCCTAAAAATTAAACAAACAAAAAAATCACCTACTGTAGGCTCACATAATTTTCTGGACTGAACTACTGTCTTTTTATTCAGTAATTTTTGCTACTGTTGAGATGTGATGAAATACTTATCTGTTTTGGGATATCTATCTTTTGGTAGAAAGAAGTGTTTTTCAGATTTCTAGAACATTTGTGCTGCACTATTAACAGCACAAAAGCTACTTAATAAGTGGGGGATTAGTGATGGATAATGCTGTTTACCAGTTCTTGGATGGAATTAGCTTTAAACTGAGATTTCACAATGAAGAGAAAAACCTCCTCTGCCAAAGAATATATCAACAGACCATCTATTTGAGGGGTATAAGAACATAGTTTAATTGTGCTTTGGATGTCTGGATGAATTTCAGCTTTGTTATTTAAGGAGTAAGTTAAAATGTTAAGTCTGGAGATATAATTTTATTTTTAGTCTATTTTATTTTATGAGTTACTAACCTGACTCACGTATGCTTGTAGTTTTCCATCTTATTAACACAGAATATTCAGTATCCACTTCATGATTGTAGTACAGTTTTGAACCACATGGCAGACAACCATAGCAACTTTTTCTTTTGGAATGTGTCTCATAATTTAATGGTGAGATACCAGGTACATTACATCTGTGTATTTGTTTTTAAAGTAACATGCTTTTAATTGTATGCATGTATATGAAGTACTTGTACAACATAAATAAGGAGATAATGTACCTTTCAATATATTTTAATTTTAGGTGAGGTACTTTTTGTTTCTTCCTTCTTACTAGTTTTAAGTCTCTTAAAGGGATATTTTTGTCTAATAGGTCACTCCTGCTATTCGGTTGATAACTGCAAGGGACATCTTTTACTTTTTTCTAACTTTGTGGAAAAATAAAATAAACCCCCAGTATCTCAGACAGGGGCAGCTGAAGAGAAGAAAGAAAAACTCAGAGACAATAGTTTAAATATTGAGACTAAATGGCCTGTATATCTTAGCCAATCTACTTGTAAGTCCATAGTGAATATCACACCTTTTTTTATTTTATTCTAGCTTTTTTTCATCAACATGATTCAACTCAAATCTTGCTTAGTATTTTCAGTAGTTACCTGCAACTTTTAACATTGCTATTATATTCAGTATGACTGTGCTGTACCACCTGGTTAATCACTCTTTCTGTATTTGCTGCCGGCTGTTTTCATTGCCCTCTTTATCAGAGTAAAGAATTGCAAATTTTGAAATGCCTTTGGAAAGCTGATGCTAGAGACAAGTTTTAAGTTATCCTCCCATTGCATAAAAGTTTTTATTAAGGAATTAAACTGTGAGTTACATGAACTACTGTTTAAAAAGTGTGTGTTTGGAGATGGGTCACTGTCTTTCCAGCTCTGGACTTCATGACGCCAGGAGAAGTTGGAAACTTACACAGTATTTGTCAATGTGAGATTTTGCATTTAGATAGATTTGAGCTGCACAGTCTGAAAAACCTCCCGTAAGCACAGAGCTCCCTACTGTCTGTGTGTTTGAGAAGGCTGAAGAGCTCTGTTTATTGCAACAAAGGACCTGGAATAAATTATGTTTAGTAAATTGGCTCCAGGTTTTCCTATTTCAGACAGTAGCTTTGGAGCAACGTATTTTATAGGCTCTACTAAATCTAACCAATTGCAGGGGAGGTGACCTCCCATTTCAGGGATGTAACATCACGCATGTGCCAGTTATGTCCAGCTCTGGCAAGATGGCAGGACACCAGCAGATCAACATTTTGTCTTTTGGCAGCTTTAACCTACAAGCCATTACAAATTTATGAGCTCCTCAGGGAGGTCCTAGAAGGATGGAGCCAGGGTCCTTGGCCTTCCTTCAGAGTCCCGTCTCCCACCTTCACATAAGGGCAAATAATAACTTCTTTATTCCAATGGAAATACCCCTATTTGCAGCTTACTTCCCCAGTTGGTCTCACTGGTGATAATTAACACAGGGCAGATATTTCCTAGCTGAAGCCAGGGTGAAAAAGCAGATTTTTCCTTTCAAATGCTTTTTCCTTATTTATTTTGGGTCTGTGAATGATGGGGAAGTTTTAGAGCATGTTAGCGCTTAGCAGAAGTACTGAAGAACTAAATTAAAAGTAATTTTTCCTTCTTTTCTTACTTTTGAGAGGAGGAAATAACAAGGGAATTAGATTTACTTTTAGGTTTTATATTTTATTTCTGTTGATGGATTTGATTATTTCTGAGCAGTGTGACTAAGGCTCTTCTAAACACAGGACACTGATAGATATTGCAGATGGAACAGAGAGGAAGGATATTTCCTAACAGCCAGTTTGTGGGTCTGAAGTTCATTAACCTGAACTAGTTGTTAGATTGCTGGAAGGACTCTGTGTAGAAGCTGGAATTCTATTAGAAGACCGTCATTAACTAAAAATATATGTGACAATCTGGCTAGATTTCAATGGATCTAGGACAAGGCAGGGTTGGCTTAAGCTCACAAATCAGCTGCCTCCAGTGTAAACTTACTGCCTCACGTCAGGTAAAGCAAATCGCTTTTCACAGACATTATTCAAATAAAAGGGGGAAGAAAAAGATAGAAAAGGAAGCTTACCATTAGCAAAAGAACCCTACATGAAAAAATGAGATTGTGAGATATATCCAAAAGGTCAAGTTTGGTGCTGGTTGTCAGTCTGCAATCAAGCGACAGTGCATTCAGGCAACTGTTTTGGGTTTTTTTCTCTATAAGTGACAAATTTAGTTTTGATTCTTCACTCTATCTTTCTTGGAGCAGATGAGCCCCACATCCTCTGCTGAGATCCCTATTGGCTCAGACCCAGACCCTCAAACCATGACTTCTGCATATTTGCAGTGAGACTCCTGCTCTTTTTGAAGCATAGTTTGTCTCTTTCAGCCCACTGAAGATGAACAAGGCTGGTGTCCCTTGTCTTAACAGAATCTTCCTTCTCCTCCTTGCCCTTCTTTTCCCCTTCTTCTTCCAAAATACATTAAGGTGAATGTTAACTTACGATAGTCTACTCAACAACAGTCCTTCACAGTCCAACCACAAACAGCTGCACTGGAATGGAAGAAGCACAGGCCTTCTCTCAGGATCCTATACCCCAATAAAGGGAAGGAATAGATGAACCAGAGGCATTGCATATTTGTTTTGTTTTCGTTCCATGTCATCTCATGAATATGTAGTGGCACTTGGCCAAAAGTAGTGCATTCACTCACTGAATGTGGGTGTTGAGGAAGGGACTGAGAAGAAAGAAGTCCAGTGTTCTGCAGTATGGATGAGGCTTTGGGAATTTTAAAAATTGCTTTGCTCTGTCTTCCTCCCCATCACACCCTTCCTGCACACTCCCTTGTCTGTTGCTATTCACAGAAAGTTTGGAGGCTCAGAAAGCCCCAGCTTCATCTGAGAGAGGTTTCGCCTGGCAGGGAGAATTGAAGGGCTAGTCTTTCCAGTCCCTTCATGCTAGGAAGGAAGTACTGTACTGCCTGCATCATGAGGTGCTAAATAGATTCTGGATGCCTCTGCAGACTGCAGAGGTGCTCTGGCCCAATGCTGCAGCCAGATAAAGTGCCAGGCCCACAGAGTAGTTCCAGGGCCCCAGGCTGTGCTGCATCTCCCCTGGGCTCACAAGGAGCCTTTCCCCTTATGTCTGTGCAAGTGTTGGCTGATGTGGGCACGAGGTTTACTCTTTTAATCAGGCAGTGTCAGTACCTTTCAGAAAAGAATTTTCATGGCAAGTCATGAGTCATTAATCTTACTACTTACCATAACACTTCCTTACTTTTTGATTTACAGCTTTACTCAAACACGGGCATTTGTCATTTCACTGTCTCCCTTGACCTCTGCTGTCATGCACTTGCAGGGAGAAGAATCTGCTTTCACAGATATTTTCATGCTCTGACCTCTGTGGTTTATTAACCATCAAATTCTGCCTTCAGAACTCAGGATGCAGTTTCAAATCATTTCATATGCAAAAGTGGAATTATTCGGCAAAACGGATCTCTTGTAAGTGGTTACAAACAGGACGCCAAGAGAACTGTTGCTGCTTTCTGTTCAACTACTGGGGTGGCAGTGAGACTCTGAGGAAGTAGGTCTGCTGTAGTTTTTTGCATAGGGAAAATAAGGACAGTGATAATTACTTTCATTTGTAAAACATTTTAAGATTCGTCGAATATAGATGAACGTTTCTAAGAGAAAAGTGTTGCAAAGCTGTCATAGTGCCACACTAGGCTAATAAAGTCATGTATCAGCCTATTGACCTCAGCATGAACCACTCATTAAAGTTTATAGGACATTTTGGTGGGTGAATTGAGGCAGTTATTCTGATGGAAATATCATACTGAAGGCATATTTAAAACCATCAGCTTCATCGACTTTTTTGTATGCTAAAACTAAACACAACTGCCTGCTCTATCCAGTTTTCTTAGTTTGTTTCTGAAAGTTTATGATGGGTATGTATTCACTCTTGTACAACCATGGTATCTAAGATCTTACAGTTTATTCTGGTCATAGTATAAACATACAATAGCTGTAGTACTGAGATAAAGAGAGAATTATAAAACATGAAGATATCCAATGGAGTGGTATGAGCTAACAAGCTGCATGATCGCTTTGAGTGGCAAATGTTCTTTTTATGGATACTGAATTAATTTAATTTGTGCTTAAAATTTAGCTATGCTAGGGATTGACATTTGAAAAGTCTACATATTTTTCCAAGCTCAAAATGTGTAAGACTAGTACGAAAGAAAGAGATTTAAATTTTGATTTATACTAGAGGAAAAAAATTATTTTTGTAACAAATGTGTTAAATAAGCTACTCCTTAAAGATCAGTCTGGTCTGTTTTCAGTATTATTATTTATACAATAATGCAAAAAATCTACAGATGTTTCCTTTTTTCTTCCAGATAAAATTTGGACTGTTTGAAAAGTGGGGAGATACTTCACCATAGTGCAAAAGAAGAGACAGAAGAAGAGAGCAGAATGAGAGCTTCCCAAGTCCCACATGCCTGCAGCCTGTTATCTTTTGTGATGCTGTTCCTTCCAGTCACTGGAACGTCAAAACAAAATATCCCAAGACTTAAGCTTTCCTATAAAGGTAAACTTTTCAGTAGTTTTTCAGATTCTGCCACTTTTGTTTTGATGTGATGTTGCCAGCAGTTCATTTGTATTATTAATCTGGAAAATGAAACGCAGTTGTCCCTGCAGTTCCCAGAAACACGATAGAAGCTTTCAAGATGGATGAATTATGCCTAGGGACAGTATTAAATTCTCTTTTTTCAGTGTAGGAGGGTACAAGTTACTGAAATATAACTGCATTTTAAAACTACTATTTCAGTTTCCTCCAAGAGGTTATTAATATACTATAAACAATTAGAGGGGAGTCATTGCCTAAAATAGGCTTCTTGTGGTACTTGAAACACCATGAGGCCTGTTGGAGACATTCCTGTGTGGCTGGTGGGGATGACATGGGACATGGGGGACACTCACACCTTCCAAGAGCATCAAGGAAAGTCAAGAGTTGCCCAAAGTGTTTCAAATGGCACTGACATTTTATTTTTGTAATATTTTTTTTCTCTATCACTAAGTTGGTATGTGAAACTATATTTTCTTTCTTATTACCCCTTTGGATCACAAAAGCATGTTTTTCTGATGACTATCTTAACCTTATATGTACTTCTTATTGAGAATGTTACAGGCTGGGAGGTTTAAACACAGATGCAGTTAATGTATTAATGGGCAAGTTCTTACATTAGGTAGATTTCTTGTTGCTTTGAATGTCCAGTACATTTCCACACTCTTTACAAGGCTCAGAGACACATCACTTTGATATTGTCTCCTTTAGCTAAAGCAAATGCTCTCCAGTTAGTTATTTTTCAGTTATGTCAGCACTCTGCCCTTATGGGAGCTGATTCGGCTCTCAATTTTTCTAACATAAGTCTTCCTATGCATCACAGATTTACACTCAGGAGGGTGTGATGGGACAGGAGGCTGTAAAGCCTTCATCAGTGGTTATGATGTGTTTATCAGGAGTTTAGCACACACAGGAATTTATTGAGTAAGCATGATGACATACTATTTATTTACAAGCTTCCCTTTTGCTATATTTGTATGTGGCTGTGTACATTGTTCTGCTGTGTATATATGTTTGAATGTGTTTGTGTGAGAGAGACAGAGGACAAAAGATCAAGGGATCTTGACAACAGTTTTATAAATTCAGGAAACAGTTGCACTCACTGAAGCCAGTGAATACAGAAACCGAAAGACCTGACATGAGTTATGAACTATAGCAGTAAAAAAACCCTAACATATAGCCATGCTTTTCACAGCTAGGCCCTTGAGATAATTCCCAATAGCAGTATATACCATATGCTGATGGCATTTATTGTGGATTTGACACTCAACGATTAGTGAATTCCTCTCAGCTTCAAAAGCAGATAGCCTTTGGCAAAATCCTGATGAATGCATTTGGCACGTAAGGAGGGGGAGCAAGAAAAATTATTGAGGTCAACACAGGCAAAAAGAAAAAAAAAATGTTCACTGAAATCTTAGTTTAAAATAGTGGTAGAGACCTTCTGGGAGTGGTTGGGAAAATGCCTGAGCTCGTTTAAAAAGACAATGAGTGGATGATTGATATTTAGGCCCTGACCCAAACTTTTATTAGCAACTTTATAAACCTTTCAGTTTGGCTTGAGGTATACAGTTTCCTATCCAAACTTATCCACCTATATCCCTGTAGGGGAAAAAAAAAAGCCACAGAAGATACAAAATGGCACATAAATCTTGATTTGGAGAGCTGTGATGGAACTGAAAACCAGAGGAAAGAGAATTATCAGACTTTATTGTGCCTCTTCTCACCTTATTTTTTTATAATTTTAAAAAATTTAATTTATTTTTTGGAGTGGGGGAAAGGGGAGTATTTTTATTTGCCACAGGGACCAAGAAAAAAGTTACAGCTTTGTTTTTACATTTTTGCGTTGCAATGGTGCAGGTACTACTTGTCATAATTAAATCATATTTTTGTTGCTGATAACAGCGTGGCACATGTTCTGACTTTTTAATACAGTTGTCAGAATTAAGTTTACCTTTCTTGTCCCCCTCCCCCTCCAAGTATTCCAGCGAAGATAACTCCATGGTTTCTGAGAACAAGATGTAGGAGAAATGAACTGTCTTGCCAGTTCTCATAAAATTGTTACATTCATGCCACTGACAAGTCCTGGCATCTCCATTCTTTGGAATTAAATCTTGAAACAACATGAGGAGCATAATATGGGGCCCTTTTACCTCTTTATGGAAAACCAACCAGAACTGGCTACATCAGGCACCTTGGAAAACCTGCTCACACCTGTGTGCTCTTTTGGCTGCTTAAGATGTTGTCTTTCGAGGGAAGGTGTAATCTCCTTCCAAGTGCAATGTGTTTAGGAGATGGCAAACTCCATTTTCCTAGAGTGGCTGAAAATTTGGTCAAGCAGGGGAGCTGGAAGTGAGCAGGACTTGCCCCTGAAGCTGCTTCACCTCACAGCTGCAGCCCAGCACACCTGAGCTGAGGGGTAGGAAACTGCTTCTTCCCATGTCCTGACATTAAGGAGAAGAAAGAGCACCCCAAGTGACAAATCCTGAGGGTTATAAAGTGCAGGGGACAAGAAGAGAGAGAAGGGGAAGAGGAAGCAGGAGCAGGTTGGGTTAGCTAAAAGGAGTATCTATAGCCACAAGAGTGCTTCAAATCATCATTCATCACAAGTCCCTGTGTTCAGACAGCAATTAAAATTTTTCAGCTTGTCTGAATGGTTTTCATCTTCTGACTTATCTTAGAAGGTGGAAAACTGTTGGAGATGTTAAGATACAGATACTACTGTGAATGGTGTGGGTATCAACGTGATGTCATATGATGGATTTCTGGCATTAGTTGTGCCAGTTCTAAAAATGCCTTCTTAAAAATCATAAACACATAAACCCACAAAACCACACAAATCAATTAAAATATCTTTTAATACAGAGGCAAAGTCATGTATCCACCTGTGTTAATGTAATATTCTATGACCTTTATTTAGATACCTCATCCTATATTCCTGTGCTTTCACTGATTCATTAATTGAATTATTCTTCAAAATATATTTCATCTTCTTCACTTTGATTTTAGCTTCTACATATTAGTACATGTTTTTAGTATCCCAGAAATTATAACTGCTATCATGATGCTTCTAGACTGCTTTCACTGCTTGAACTGTAAGTAATCTACCTCTTAGTAGATTCTGAGATGTTTTTATTAATAAATTATAGCTTTAATGCTATAAGAAGGCAAACAAAGTGTATTCTGATAGAAGATTGGCATCTTTAGAAAACAAGGCCCTGATTTTTGAGTAATGCTCCATATCTTACAAGTCATTGTATAACACTATGTTCAGTCTCAGAGAAACAATGTGTATTTATCATTCACTCCCCTGTGACTGGAGATACCCTAAGACCACAAACCAAATTGCAGAACTCTGTAAGCACAGAAGTGACTTTCAGCTTCCCTAAGCAGCAAATCCTTCTTGTCTGCTATCTCATTTAACATCCTTGTTCCCTTCAGCAACAGCAGAAGGCTTTCATGTACTAATCTCATTCAATATTGTCATTTACAGGACAGCATCAGTTTTGTTACTGAAAAAGGGAAGGGTCTGTGTCATAATTCATACATAGAACTGTATGTGTTATTTCATATTGTGTAGATGGTCTTATTTGTGTCTGTCTTTTGAGTTGTAGTCTCTGCCAATTTATTAGCAGGTACTTTTATACAGGCTTTTTGTGTGTGTTCTTGGGTTTTACTTTATCGGGAGGGACATAAAATAACTAGACTAGAAGGTTGATTACCTTCTAGGAAAATAAGATAAAATCTTTTCAAACTCTTTTTGATTTTTAGCCCTCTGAAAATTTTCCAGTAGAAATGCAGACTCCTAAACTGCAAATTTAAGCCTATTTGTTTGCTCTATTTTATTTCTTTTCATGCACTCTTAGAAATAGTCTGTGCATTCAAAGAATACATTTATACACAGAAGTGTGAATCCTGCTGTCTTGGCTGGCAGGGTGTGCCCCAGCCCAGATTTGGACATTGTCACCAGTGACATACACATATTGATATCCACAAACATGAATCAAGCTCATGGGGGAATGTGGCCATGCCCCAAAAGCAAGCCATGCTTGCTGTATCCAGTGCTGATTTGCATGGTCAGAGGAATGGGATCCTGTTTAGTGGCCCAGCACATGGGAAAAGGGAAGACCGATGGCAACCTTTGGCTTTTAAAACAGAATTTACTTAACACCATTAAAAAAATGTAAGGCAGTAATTTAAATCTAATACACAAGAACATTATTCTCAGATGATTTTTTTTCTTCATGTTGAAGCAATTAAGATGAATTCTCACTCCCACTGAGTTTTGCCCCTTAAGTAAATTGAAGCAGGTTCGACTTTCCACTCCTTGCTATTTTCATCTTAAATAAGTAAACTAAAGACATGCAATTCTGTCTCCTCTGTTGAAGGATGACAATGCTAAATCATCAGCTCCACATGGAGATTACCATGTCTAAGAATTGTTTAGCTTCATGCAGTGTTTTGCACACATGATTTTCTTCCCTTTAAGAGTGATCCCTTCTTATAACATGGTGGATAGTATTTTGGTGCCAGGAATTAATTTGAAAACATCACTGAATTAGTACATTTCCTTAATGTTCTAAAAATGATCCTTTGAACATGCTGCTTTACAATGTGAAGCATCCTGTTTTCTAAATATCTATTTCTTTAAGCAAGTTACATTTTATAACTGAGGAGATGCTTAACTGTTGCATCAGAGCAGTTTGCTCTGCTTCAATAAAGCTGGCTTATTTCCATGTCATGCATCATTTAATTATCCATGTGAAATACAGCTACAATTGTATAGCTCCATGAGTCTTATTTAAACTGTTGGTGACATTGTGGTAATCCTAGTACCATGATGTGGGTGTTGCAGAGCTATGAATGGCTGGAACGTGGTAAACTGGGGATGTACAAAAAAACCTAGAAATGAGCTTGCATTTCTGCAGCTGTGCTTGCTCCACAGGAAGAGGAACAAAAATCAGTAAAAACATGCTTTTGGGGTAGTATCAGCAGCTGTCACACTGAATGCCTGTGAAGATCAAGGAAATTGTGCTGAGTGAGCAAGTGCTGCTTTTCTTGAATCCCTTATTTCTTTTTTAATTTATGATTTGTTATTTCTCTGAAAAAAATGCCTCAGATTCCTTTGTAGAGTAACATACAATGTTTAACTGACTGCTAAGATCCTTGTTTCAGATGCTTTCCTAGTTATGAAATAGATGTCGCCTGGTTTGTCTCCAAAATGCTTTTTGGAGGCAGTGAACACTGAGATTTAAAATGTACCCTAACCTGAAGATGAATGGGCATTGCTGTTCATGTGAGAAAAGACTCTTGTAAATGCTGTAGACTAAGTATAAACTTGGAAGGGTTTTATTACATTTTAGTATCAGGAAAAGCAGCAAGTTTCTTACAGACAGTTTTTTCCTTTTATAAACTAGTGAACTTGGAGGTCAGATCCAACTATATGTTGCATTTTCTGTCATATAATTATCATATATATAATGTCCTGGAGAGCAGCCTCCAGTCAGTGACATCAACAGTTTACATAGGAGTTGAACTAAGAATAACCTTAGAGAACTGACCCGTATCAACCTCTTTAACAGTGTAAACAGCCTGTAGCTCACAACAGTTTTCTTTTTTTTCCTGATCACAAAAGGGCCTCAATTGGATAAAAACTGAATTGTGCTCCCAAAATACCAAACTATTCTGCTGAATGTCCACTTGATTAAATCTCAGAAGATGAGAGAAAAAAACAAAAAAGTAAGACTTTGGGATGAATGATAGGTCCCTTGTAAAAAGGAGGATGAGACAACACCCAAAACTGCTTCCCTAGAAGAAGAATGTGGGGAAGATACATGATTGGTGGCATCAGCTTTGAAGAGAGTACTTTAAAAAATATTTATCTAATTGCACTTCTACTGAAGACATTTGAGAAGGCAAATGAATTCAGAGTAGTTCAGATGATCCTAACCTTGTTCTTCTTCTATGTGCTAATTTGAGGGCATGATCCTCTTGACGTCAGTGTGTGTCTAGCAGTGGACATCTGCGTTTGCAGCACAGGTCCTCGAGTCACATCCTATTTCCTTTTCCTTCCTCCCCATTTCTGCTGTTCTATTTATAGATGATTTCCTCAAAGGCCGAGGGGTGGTCTATGCTGTAGACAAAACTTTTGGAGATAAATACACAAAGAGATAGCAGAAAGACAGAGACAAAATTTCTTTTATCATGGCAGGGCACTATCAGAGAATCCAGAGGGCCTGGCTAACTGTAGTTACACAGGGGCAGTTATATGAGGCTAATTCAAGAAAGCTGGCATTCTCCCTTGTGATACTAATCCTGGCTGTCCCAGAGAAATATGCTGTGTGGTACCATTGAGCTTGATAGCCAAGACCTAATTTTTAGGTTTAACTTATCTGGCAGTTTGAGGACAACTTTACAACTCCCTCTGCATCATCCATGCACTTTAGATTTTTTGAAAGATATTTCAAATAAAAAGAAATAATTTCTTTTGCCTTCCAATATTAAATATTAGCTTATGCCTATATACTAATGATTGATAGGAGGTAATATGATTGTGTATGTGGTTACCTTTTGCATCTCTGATTTACCTTTCCCTGTAATTTTCAGTTAGTACGGTCCTGTCGCAGGATTGCCCAAGCCAACAAAGCAGATATTGGGTCCACTTGCATATCTGCATGTGTGACTCTGGGTCTGACAGAGGTGGGCAGCCAAAACTCCAACACAAACAACTGGCTTAGAAGGGAATTAAAGTATATATTCAGTGGCCTCAAGTTTTAATGGCTTCATTAGTACTTATGTCAAAGTCAGAATGTATAACGGATAATTATATTTCACTTTGCCATGGGAGAACATTATGCTACTCCAGGCTATTACAATGTGATGTGTATTGGTTTTATTTTCATTACTGGAAATTATCCTTTGATGCTGCTAGTGCAAAACCAGTTTGACAAGTTACCTTTAAATGTGCCATTTGAGTTATCCGGTGACACTCGCTGGCTTTGTAATCAAATAAAATACATCTGGAAAACTGGAAAAAAAATATAAGGAGGAAAATCTTTAAAGTTTTCTGAATATAATAATTTCAACCACACACATTTAAACCACATTTTCTTAGAGAATTTCCATTCTGCTCAGCTACGCCACATAATGATTAAGTGACTTAAACAGTGCTTTAGTACAGCAGTTGCATCTCTGTCCTGCACTTCAGTAGCAATTAAGTGCAGAGCTATTAATTTTGCTTTGTGATCTTAAGCAGAAGTCCTGATGGTAGAAACAACTAAGTTATTAATGCTCCCACTGTCACTGTAGAACTTCTCATTCCTCTTTTAGAGCATGGGAAAAAACCATTATCTGGCCCGTGTCAGAGAGGGAACCCCCCGGTGGGGACAGGAACAAGCAGTTATGTGTGGGGAGAGCAAGTGGGAACCTCCTAAAGCAGGTTTGCTGCCAGCAGAGGAAATATCTGTTCCACTGACAGGTAAATCTGCCCACAGATGTCCCTGCCTTTAACCTCCTTTCCTGTACAGGCACTCTTCCCACCACTGCCAGTTCATCCCTGCCAAATGCTGCCTTTGCTCCCTGCTTTTTGTTTCACAGACTTGGTTTCACCCTTTTACTTTACCTGCTCTGCCTCTTAGTTCATCTGGACCTGTCTTGGTAGAGTTGAGAAACTAGAAGAGTTTTTCAAAGCCCACTACAAGGAAATTTCCATGCCCTCAGGGAGAGCGTGGGAATGGTGTTGAAGGACCATCAGCACTGACAGGCTCTCTCAGACAATGGCTTCGTGGCAGCCAAGCCAACATAACAGCATGTTGCTTTCTGAAGGAAGGCATCTCCCTCCTTTCTCCCTTCTCCCCAAACACATATTTCCACTTCTTTCCCCCTCACCTTCTCCCTGATGCATGGACCCACCCTTTCTCTTGCACCAGCTCCAGATTTCATCAGCCCCTTTGGCAAGGACGTGCTATTGGCAGTTAGGACTTTCGCTCTCTTACTTAGCTTAGCAGCCTGAACATACAGCTTGTGTGGGCTCTAGTCCAATGCTTGGGAGTCAAAGAGCAGAATGGCCCCCACAGCTTCTTACTAGACACTCAGGGCTAGATCTGCAGCTGATAAAATTATTTCAGGTCCCAGTGGTTAAACTGAGGATTTGGCTTCAAGTCTTGGTGCAAGTGCAAGTGGGGTGTGTGTCTGTCTGTGGAGTATGCAGAGGGTGGGGAAGGGTGGGACGTACAGCTATTGAGTGTTTCCATAAAAATCTGTTTTGCTCACAGACACTGATTATAACTGGTATGTAGCATATTGCAAATAGCTTTCAGTAATAGAGAGTACAGGCAACAAAACTGTACTTTTCTGTCTGTGGGCTGATCTTTTAAGTCTTGAAAAGAGAGACAATAATGAATTAACTGAACAAGTAAATATGTTTGGTACTAACTCTCCTTTGCACTGTCAACTCACCTTCTACAGGAATAGCTCCAAATCTCTCCTAAACCTGTTAGTATTGATAATAATTTGATAATAATGTGTTTTTCAGGCCCATGCTGTCTGATGTTATTACAGCAGAGCTGCTCATGCCACCGCAGCTCAAGGTCTCTCATCTTTTAGCATGAAAGCCTTGTCTACTTTGTTAATGAACATTAATTATATCCATTAGGAAGCTGGCAAATACATTGAAACTGGTGAGAAAAGTGTTAAAAAAAAAGGTGTTATTAAAATATCTGACCATTTAACACCCACCATTTTTCATATATAACAGCTGTAGGCTCAGTGGAGCAAGTCCAGGTGTTAGATGAGAAGTTTGAGAAAACAGGTCTGAATAAAGTGAGTCAGACTCTCAAAGAGATCTGTCAGCACCTGTCAGTACTGTCAGACAGCTACTGAGCCAAATCCAGGTTTCTGTAGCAAATTATAGCTTGGATTTGTTTGAGAAAAGTCCTTGCAGGTTTAAATCCTGAACAATGAAATCCACAACAAAATTCTCATTTGCTGTAAGTGTGAAACTAAGTCCACTTATCTGCATTCCTAAGGCTGGAATTTCATCAACAGAGCAAAAACTGAGTAAGGACTTTAAAACATGTCATGTTCTGTACAGCTGCTACCAGATAGTGTGAGCAGAAGAAATAACACAAACTGCTGTTGTTTTACCAGCCCACAGATATATGGGCTATAAGATGTAGCAAAGAGCTCTTCTCTCTGTGTACATGTGCAGAGAATATCATGTTCCCATCAGTTTCTCTGAAGGTGCAGCTACTGTTGCTTGAAAATTCCATTTTTGTGTCATTCTGAAGAAAGTAGAGTCTGAACTGAAAGGCTGGTACTATTTTGAAGACAAGTGCAATATAATGACAGTAATTTGTTTTAAAGGGAGGGATAGCACTGCATATAATTTTATGAACCATACTTGGACAAAGGAAGAGCTAGAGTCCTTAAAGTGCTGAGTATGATCATCATATTGCATTTTTAACACCGGGATGTACTCACAAAGTGCAATACACATCTCCATTGAAGCAGGAAAGAATGAATCCACTGCTACCAAATGGAGTGTGTCCATTTATGCAAGTTAATGCAAGTCCCAAATCCCTTAGGTGGTTTTGGTGCTAAATGTCTACTAGACACTACCTATTGTTGGTGCACTTTCCTTGTGTTGCCTGTCATTCAGAGCATGCCCTAACCTCCACACTTCATTCCTCATGTCTGTGTCCTTTGTAAGATTCACACCTCTCTGATTGCACGTCATATAAGTATGCACCCAAAGGTAGCTAGAAGGTTTGGTATGAGATGGTAGACTAGGTGGAGCAGCAAAACTGCTTTATAGCGAGTTTCATTTGGGTATTATGAAGAAGCCTGTCAAAGAGGATTTTGCCATTATTTTCACCTGAAACCTATCATTGCACTCTGGCTTTCTGTGTGTTTCATTGGCTTATAGATTGTAGGGACAAGAAGTTGGGAAATGATTAACCAGCGAGTAAATGCAGTTACTTTATTTTGAGTTGGTCCAAGATAACTAAAAATTTAAATTCTAATTAAAGAGAGTGGGAGTAGCAGAAGTCATTTGGAGCTCCCTTTTTCCAGGGTCAGTAAATTCATATGCTATTGACTACTCTAGATCTAGTGATGTGGGGTTTCTGTATAGCTGTAAAAGTAGGTGAGTTTATAAGCCACCTCCTTCAGTGTCCTGGATTGGACAATATTACAATATAACAGGGCAAAGGTTTTGTCTCAGCTGCTTGACACTTAGATCACTAGAAGATACTTTTAAAAGAAAGGGCTAGGGCATGGTCTCTACTTAAGCTCCTCATCTATATGGCTGAGAAGAATTCTGGCCTCTGACTTCAATAAAGGCCTGTAATTTTATTCTGCCAGATATAAGGGGAAAGTCTTTTGTTCTTAGAGAACCTCTTCACCTCTCCACCACTTCACCTACTTTGCAGGAAATTTGAAATAATATGGAAATGTAAGAAAGCAGGTTTCAATCAAGTAACTCAGCTTTTTTTACTCATTACATGAGACTGGCAGCCAGGCTGAGGATCTATGAAAGGTGAAGTGGAAAAAGGCAAGTTCATTTCTGACAACTGAAAATGAGGAAATAGAGGTGATGGGTTTGCATACTGCCTCTTACATTTAAAAAGCATATTTGGTACTTTTAAAAATCCATTGGTGTGCCAGGAATTCTTAATGGACAGGTATATGAGATGAGATGCCAAAATTTATCTACTCACTACCAAAGCTCATATGTCTGCCCATCATTTATATTGAATTGCATTTCAAATGCATATTCCTTAGGTATCCACAGTACCACTCTAAACTGAAAAAACCAAACAAACCCCCAAACATATATCTTTAATCTTGCCTTGGAAACAACAGTAAGTTTGCCTACTTTGGCAGTTTTTCAAGAAAGATAAACTACTTAAGAAAATGAAACCTATGCAAATCCATGGTCTTAGGTCTTCTTCAGAAAAACAAATGTTTTAATAAGATACATCTTCATTTCTGCTACCTAAACTTAATTATTCTGTGAAGTTTGTGAATTAGACCTTTGCATTTTTTCACCAATAACATGAAGTCACAAAGCAGCTTTTAATAATCTCTGCAATAACACTTTATAAGTTATTTGTACAGCTGTTTTGCTAGACAAATTAATTTTCAGTTAAAATGCAACTAAAATACACTTCCATAAATATAAGTGAGAACTATTTAGCTCATGCTTTCACTGAGTGTATTTTTGGTGGCAAGCACCTACATGTTCCATTTTACAATATTACCATTTGCGCAGATTTAAAAACAGTGAGAAAGAGAGAACACTGTCTCTGGATTTTACTCCCATCTCTGGAACAGATGAAATAAATAATCTTCAGTAGTTTCAATTTTGATTTTGCAGGAACACCTCCTTTCAAGTGAGCCTTGCTGATATTAAATCAAATCAGGTCCCACAGCTTGAGTTACTTTTTTGCCTCTGTATGAGTGATGTAGCCATAGCAAAGGTTATCTGAAGATGACCTGTGTTTTTGCAATGAAAGGTGTAGAAAATGTCTTCACAGCACTGCACAGCGTGACGTAATACCTAGTTACCATTGTCTGATGATGGTTTTTGAAGCTTAAAGTGCACAAAGCTTTGAAGTGCATAATAGAGCTGCTTTAATTACTTAATGATTACTACTTAAATTACTTTTCCTGGATTGTAAAATACTGACAGATTTGACATCTATCAATAAGTATTTGCAAGTAGAGATGTGAGAAATCTTTAGTTTGCTGATTGCTGAGCAGGTCTATGGAATTGCCTGAAGCCTGAATTGAAAGTGCCCTGTCATGCTTTAAAATCTGCAGCAGACTGTTCCTGAATTTTGAAGCAATCTTTGAAAAAGTTCTCTTTCTAGTGTCACCTCCCTAGACTTCAGTACCCTCCTGAAATAAAATTCAGTTCTAAAAGAGGAATAGAATTGCCTAAGCTAAAAATATGTGGTGGAGTACAGTGTGGTTTGGGTACTACTCAGAAAGAGAACCAAGATTTTGACGCAATATTGTGCCAATGAGAAGTCATGTTTTCTCTGTTCCCAGTAATCCATATGCTTTTGGAAAGGCCCTGCAGTGTCATGAATATGACATTTTCCTTCAGGCCAAATAAAATTCATTGTGTAACATTGAGAGACATATGGCATGCACAACAAATCATCATGGTCTATGGTGAGATACAGCTAAACAAACTATAATTCCCTTCTTGCAATAAGTAATAGACATTAGTAGTAGACTGGAACTTGTCTCTTTGCCTTTATACAAACACATCTGTGAAAATGAGATCTTTTAAACTCACAATATTTTAGGAATTAAGTAAATTTCTGTGTTTATGTTACATTGATGTTTTTATATCTCAGCAATTTAGTTGAGGATTCATACAATACCCATTGTCATGGGTATTTTCTATAATGTGTAAGGATTTGCTCCTAGCTAGAGGAAAATGTTGTGATGTTTGTTTGTTTTTACTGTATATGAAAATTACAGAATATACACATACAACCTTTACATTCAAAGTCCTTTGAAGGTGTCATTAAATGCAACTGTTTTGGAACAGGTTGAGGAGTTCCCCTTCTGCCGATTTAGGCATAACCCATCATTACAAAAAATGCCTGTGACTGGCCACAGAGGCAGTTCTGGGTCTCAACCAAGTGGTTCCAGATTGCTGGATCTTTATACCATGTGGTGTTGAGGAATGGCAGTATGGTCACCACATATGTGACTCAAGGCTAAGAAGTCTAAATATGATGTATAACTGTAAATTCATGTTACCAGAACACAGTGACATTTTTTTTTCACTTGAACCCTTTATGCCGTGACTCTGCAGCTGGAGATTATTTGGGTATGCAATGATTAGGCTGTTGAGAGCCAAGTCCACTGAAATAGTTTCAAAATGGATAAAAACTAGCCACCGTGCCAGCTTCTAACACTCAGCCATAAAACATTAATCCAGAAAGGGGGTTTGCTGAATATTCGTTTAATTGCCAAACTGGAAAAAGTGTTAATTTTCAGTAAAACAGCAAATGCACACTATAAACTGAGTGCTGAACATGTACGTGTGAAAGACCATTCCTGTAACTTTGTTTCTGTGTACTGTAAGAATGATGTTTCTATATTAGCCCAGCTACAGATATGTAGTGGTTCAAATCAACTGCTTGGTCTAAGCTTGAAAATCACTGTGCAAAAGTACTTTTCATAGTAAACTTTTCTAATGTAATATCCTTGGTGATGTTAAATTCTCTCTCCGGGACGGGTGATTTCAACCCATAAGTTTTGATAAGGGGAACAATGATTAATTTGGCTGTAATTTAATCAATTCTATGTTAATGTTTACTTGACAAATTTTGTTAGGTCATGTTTCGTTTTTAGTTTTATCAGTCACCATGTTCAGAGTCTTATTTCCAAGCTCTTTTCAATAGTTTGTAAATAACTGACCAAACCTGGTTCCCTGCCACTTTGCAGCTTGTGTTGTCATTTACGTCAGTAAGAAATCAGTGTGCAATGCTGTCATTTCAACCAGGAACATTTGTAAAATGTTTTCCTTATGGTGCAGTGAAACAAATGACTGCAAGGCACCAGGCAGAGCTCATTTCCATTTGTGCGTTTCAGTCATGAGGCAACTTTTTCCTTCCCTGTTGTAGCTGTCCTAGGTGGTTCTTAGCTGAGAAATACTAGAGTGTTAAGTAATAACTGACAGATATCCTTTTGGGATGTCACTGCAGAGATCATTCCTTCCAAATATGAAAGTGGGAAATGGAGAGCAGTCTCAGTCATTGCCTTTAAGTTATGTGAAGAATCAGATCTACATATTTTGGCAAGGGACACGCTTGCTATAGCTCATGGATTGCATAACGTAGGCAACGAAACCAAGTACTTGAGAGTATTTGCATAAACGTATCGTTTGTCATTACTTGGATCAAGTTCCTATGCATGGAAATGAGAAGGCTTTTTCTCTCATCTTCTGCATCTTAGGTGCCCATGTCCTGCAGGTGAGCACTGGGATGTGACTGGAAGCTTGTCATCAGAAGAGATTTAAAAGTAACAGAGGGTGATGTGATTTGCTGAAATAGAGCAGCCCATTAAATTAGTTAATCTCTCCTGCTTACCAATGTTAATGCCTGCGAGTGACTAATTACTAGATATTTTGATCCTGTGTTCCTCTTCTTCCTTTCATTCTTTGTACTAATTGGGACACAGAATAATTAAACAGAGATTTAATCTTAACTGCAGAATTTATAAGGCATTTATTATTGTATACAGTGGATCAGATAACCTAGTAATGCAGACAGCTTTTATATCATGGTTGGAGAAAAGAAAGATGATTACTCAGAAACATGCTTCAGCAATGCTCAGCTGATAAATAGTATTTAAGAGATCAGCTGAGAAGAATTTGAGTAGCCCAAGGGAGCTAAAATTTCCTGCAGTGCTGTGATCAGAATCAGAGAAACCCTTCCCAATAAACAGCTCCATCATTTTCTGTACCAAGAATTTCCAGTCAGAAAAAACAAGGGAGGAGGTTTGTACAGAACATGATGTCTAATGAAGACTCATCGACATCACACACACAAATTAATAGGATTTCACTAGAAGTGGCTGTTCTGTAACTGAGAACTCAGTAACAGCAAGTGTCAGAAGTACTTATTTATTTCTTACTGGGTGAAAACACTCAGTAAGCTGAGCTTCGGAAGTCCTGTGTTTAGAGGGCTTTACTTTTTGCTTTTTAAAATCTGTATTTATTTATTGCACTGGCTTAGCTATTCTTCAGCCAGCTCTAGTGTAAGAAGTCATTTGGATAAGATTTAGGCTTTATAGTACTATGCAAACCATAAGCTCTTCTAAAGTGAACCTTCTGTCAATTAATAAGCAGGTCTTTTAAAGTGTTACTAATTTAGGGAAAAAAAAAAAAAAAAAGAAAAAAAGAAAAAATGAACCCTGACATTTTTGTCTTCACAAAAGGTGTGTGAGAAAGGATAGTGCTGGTGAAAGCAATGTAGTTCTTAATGTTGCATTTAATTTTTCAAATATTTTTTCAAAGTTCTGCCAAATAAATCTCACCTACGGGAATAGGAGCTGCAATACAAGACAATTTGTTTTCAGACTGTTCTGTAACAACATTCAGCAGTGAGCCAGACAAAACCACACAAGCTTAAGCAGAAGTGACTGAGCCAAAAAATAATTGCCAAAACCATATACCAGGTAGTCAGATTAATAATAATAAAATATTTTTTCTCCCACAGTGCTGCTTATTAACCACAAAAGGACTTAATCTTTGCTTTGCCTGTCACATGTTTTGCAAGAGACCTCCTAGTTTCTTGGGTAGTTCCTATGAAAAACAGTGAATCTGATTTTCATTGTGTTCAGGAAGTGTAAATAACTTGTACTTTAAGTCTGGCCTCTGCAGCAGGAAGGATACATTGTCCATCTAGTGCCATGGAAGGTCTAAATGTCCATAATTTAATATACAGTTCATTACAGGATTTGCCTTTCTGTCCAATGATTTCTCAATAGTTTAGCTTGGGGAGTTTGTGGAACTGATTCACATGTATTTTCATTTTCCCCAAATTAATGGCTGCCCAACAAGACCTAATATTGCTCTTTTCTATATGTTGTTTGTGTCCTCATCCAGAATTATATCTACAGAGTCTTCCTTAATCAAAAGGTTACAGCTATTTTATTTTACCAGATTTTGTCTTTTTTACAGGAGAAGCAGAGATTCTTTCATTAGTTTCACAGAGAAATTCTTTTTCCTTAATTATCTCTTGACAGATTGGAAACCACTATTAAATCACACTAAAATTTAAGTGTTGATTTTTTGCTTTTAATAGGGCAAACTTCCTCTGCAGAGAGGGAAGGGATGAAGGAACAGTCATCCATTGCCATCTCTCTAAGGAAAGGGAAGAACTCAGGATATTAGAGTTCTTGCTTCTGAATCTTCCCCTTAATACTCCTCTATTTTCTCTATTTTGCCTTCATTACAGTAATATGTCCTGAGATATACCTCTTCTCTATGGTTATTTATTCAGATCTCAATTCTCAATTGAGATTAGAGTAACTGAAAAATTACTTAAAGTAGTTCTATATATTGTCAGCAGAACTCAATATGAGACAATGGACAAGTGTAACCTCATAACCAAAATTTCTATACACATTATGGTTCTCACCTCATTCCTCTTCCTTTCAACCACAGGTTGGCTTAATGTCCAAGGGAAAATCAGTAAAGGGCAGTGTCCCACTCATCATTAGGATTCATACCAGGACCAATGCCATTTAATATGTTAATCAATTACATAGTGGGATTGAGTGCATTCTCACAAAGTTTGTGGATGACACCACACTAAGTGGTGCAGTTGCTACACTTGAGAAGAGGGATGCCACCCCCCTCATCTAATTTAATTAAATGATCTTTGAAGGTCCCTTGACAGGTTGGATGAGGAGGCCAAAGCAAACCATGTGAAATTCAACAAGGCCAGGTGCAAGATCCTGCACTTGGATTGGGGCAACCCTTAGTATCAGTGAAGACTGGGTAATGAACAGAATGCGAGCCACTCTGCAGAGAAGAAATTGGGGATACTAGTGGATGACAAATTGAATATGAGCCAGCAAAGTAGGCTTGCAGCCCAGAAAGCCTATATCCTGGGCTGCACCAAAAAACCCCAAAACCAAACAAGCATGGCCATCAGGTTAGGGGAAGTGATTCTTCCCCTCTACTCTGCTCTGTTAAGACCCCTGTAGTAAGACTACCTGGACTAGTGTGTCCAGTACTGGGGTCCTCAGCACTACAAAGATAAGGACTTGCTGGAACAGGTCCAGAGGTCCACAAAAATGGGCAGAGGGCGGGAGCACCTCTCTATGAGGAAAGGCTGAGAGTTGGGATTGTTTTGCCTGGAGAAGAGAAGGCTCCAGGTAGACCTTATTGTGGCCTTTCAATATATAAAAGGAGCTTGTGATAAAGACTTTTTATCAGGACCTTTAGTGACAGAACAAAGGGCAATAGTTTTGAACTGAAAGAGGGTAGGTTTAGTTTGGACAAAAGGAAGAAATTCTTTACTGTGCTGGTGGTGGGACATGAGCACAGGTTGCCCAGAGAAGTTGTGGATGGTTTATCACTGGAACTGTTCAAGCTCAGGTTGAGCAACCTGATTTAGTGAAAGATGTTCCTGCCTGTGGCAGGGTGTGTGGACTAGATAAGCTTTGAAGGTTCCCTCTAGCTCAAACCATTCTGAGTCTATGGTAAATGCCCCCTCTAAACACTGCTTCCTGCTTAAACAGTTCTTTGGATTGACCTTTGCTGCTTAATATATAGAGCATGAGTATGATGATATAAACATAAAGCAGCTTTCTTAAAATGAAGGAGAGAAATAGCAGATATTTTGCTAAATTCTGTTGCCTTAGTTTATAACTTCTGTCAAAGAATGTTATTCATTTATGTCTTCAGCATATTTTATTAAGAAAATTTCATACAGAAAAATGTTTTGTGAAAGTAAATATTACCCAATTTGGAAGTAAAAAGCCCTGAAGAAAACTGAGGTTAACAGGATTTGTATTATGACCCTGGAAAGACACACTGTGAGACTGCAGTTATCTCACCGGCATGCTCCATGCTGGTTGCATATATTTGTAAAAGACACCAATGATTCATATGTAAACATTTTATTATAAAGATTTTCTTCATTTTCCCACAGACTTGCTGCTTTCAAACAGCTGCATCCCATTCCTGGGCTCAACAGAGGGGCTTGATTTTCGAACCCTGCTGCTAGATGAGGAGAGGGGCCGGCTGCTAATCGGGGCTAAAGACCACATCTTCCTGCTCAACTTGGTTGATTTAAACAAAAATGTAAAAAAGGTCAGTATACTTTCCACAGAGTTCATCTTGTAAGTTCAATTTTTTTCCTTTTCCTCTCTCATCGTTTTTTTCTTCACTGGGTAACTGACAAATTCATTGTTCAATACAGTGTACCAGGATTTGATAATCTCACCTCTCACCACCATAGTTTCAAAGGTTATCTTTAATAAATTGAATTTCTTATGTTTTGTGACCTCCTGTAAGACTACATGGAGGAGGCCTGCAGTGCATGAAAGTCATACCAATATATTGGTAAAAGTGACAAAAATGCAGCTTGGAGTTCTTGCTTCTTAATTTTTCCATTCATGGTCACCCTCATCAAAATGAAAGCATTTGAAAGAAGATAACTGAAGACAGCTTTTTCCTTGCTTCCTGGCATCACTGGGATTACATTACTGTGATACTAAAGAGAGCAGAGGCAATTTGGATGGTTTAGATTATAGTAAAAATGTTAGTGGCAATTTTAACATTTGTATTAGTATGTAGAATTACTACTGATAGGAGAAACTTCCACTGGGATCTACTGTACACTCTTGTCCAGGCCCTATGACACTGTGTGAACTCCAGATAATAAGATGGCAATCTAATATTCAGTATTTCTAGCAGACATTATGAGCTTTTACAAGCACAGTTGATGTCTACATGTACAGACTCTTGCACAGTAACATACATGAAAGCTGCTTTCTTGCTTGCTCCAGATATGCTACTTACATGAGGAAAATTCAAATTCTCAGCTGTGTGATATTTTCTTTAAGCACCAGGAGAAGGTTTTAAATTACTGTGTTCTGCTGTCAGCTCTGAAGAGGTAACTGACCCTGAATTAATTCAACTGACATGCTGGGGCTTAGCAGGTGTAACAGGAGACTATTTTGCCACACATGTTTGAGTGCAACACTTGCTGTCTTTGTGTAGAAGAGATACAGTACCAGGCTGAATATCTTATTTCTTACTTTTTTTTCATCTGCTATGCACCATATGCTAGTTTCCTTAAAGCTCAGATTTTGAGCATTTCAGGAAATTTCTTCCCCGAGATGCTTTATCAGTCACTTAACTTACATCTTGCATCTCAGTAGTTTACTCAAAAAGCAGCACCTCCTCCTGATAACAACATTATTCATATTCAGATTTTCAGATTATAGACCGATTTCTGGCATAGGCTTTCTGTAAAAACAAATCTTGTTTGTGTGCAAAGCAGATTTCAGTTTCTGTGGGATGCTGCTTACCTCCTGAGAGATGCTGAGTGCCGTCACCTCCCATTATGTTCAGCAGGGCTTGATTAGTTCAGAGCTTTCTGGAGGCGGTGGCACTCTGCATGATCTGGCCCTCCATCCAAGCTGGTAACATTTTCCCTTTAGCCAAACCACCACTGATCATTATGGATGTTGTGCTTTCCAAGAAGAGTAGAACACAGACGGAGCCAGTAGAATTAGTGTGCAATCAGACGGTGCCATTTAATAAAGAAATTGTAGAGCAAAGGCTCTGTTTACTGTTAAGTAGGGGTTGTTGCAAGAGGACAAGTGCAATGGTTTTAAAGTAAAAAAGGTTAGATGCAGACTAGATGTAGGGAAGAAATCTTTTACAGTGAGGGTGGTGAAAAACTGGAACAGATTTCCCAGAGACGTAGTAGATGCCCCATCCATGGAAGTGTTTAAGGCCAGGTTGAGCAGGGCTTGAGCAACCTGATCTTATTGACGATGTCCCTGCTCACTGCAGGATGGTTGTACTAGATGACCAAAGGTTCCTTCCGGCCTAAATCATTCTGTGAGTCAATGATTTTACTATTTCAATGAAAATTTGCATTTGGTAAGCTGAATAGATAATGTATACCTGCCTATCTTGAAGAATGGAAATAAAATTCATAACCACTTGTACATCTGGACTAAAGAAATGATTGTCTGCAGATTCACATACTTTCACTTCTGAGTTTAACCATTCAGGTCATCCTTAACTTTTCCAACCAAACACTGAGACAAGGTGTATTTAAATATCCAAAACTGACTGCAAAGCTATGCAGACCATTCTGATATACTGATTTCCAGGGTTTCTTAGGGAATTCAGCAACTTTAGGAACTTACCCTCTTTAAGTAACACAGGTAACACAAAACCTGTCACACAACTGTTTGTTTGTTTCCTCTATGCTGAACTGGTAGAAATGTTTTGGGAGGGATGAGATGAGATAGATGATGAGATGAGATGAGATGAGATGAGATGAGATGAGATGAGATGAGATGAGATGAGATGAGATGAGATGAGATGAGATGAAGGAAGTTGCATGAGAAGTTATGCATAAATCTCAGTCCCTGACAAAGTTTCAATGCTAAAGGATACTCTCCAGTAGCAGAGAAGTGTCAGAAAGTAGCGTTTGCCTGTGCTGTGTTTAGATTGACCATGGTTTGGGTTGGCGCCAGTCCAGGAGGCTCACTTCCAAGCTTTCCCTGTGAGAGGAAACCACACATGTTGGGACTACAAGGGTCTGAAGTGTCTCCTTTGTACTCCTCCGGAATAAGAGTCATCTGTAAAAAAGATATCTCCTTATACACAGCCATTAAAATGAGAGGTAATTGATTAGAATATTAAGTTTCTTCCTATAAATGTTTTGTTTCTTAATGACTTTGAGGGAGGAGGGTTAAAACCAGGAATCTGAGGCTGGTGAGAGGTGTAAGAACTTTGAAAGAATGTTGTATCTATAGTTTTATTTCTTTTAAAAAAAGACTGAACATGAACTGTAGAATGCTCTATGCTGGGTAGATTCAGATTACTTTAAGTAAGCTCTCAATTTCAGATATTTGTTGTACTAGGAACTACTGATACCCCAAAAAGCCAAATAGGGATCCTCAACAATTCATTCACAGAAGATCCTCATCTGTGAATATAATTACTTGGCAAGATTATATTGTACAGTCTGATGCTCTATATTCAGGTATTTCTGGAATAGTATCCAAGGAAACACCCAAAGCATTATATCTTTTTCCCTCCTTTGATGTATACACATACATAATTTAATAACATCATTTTTACGACCTTACTATTTACTTAAATTAGCCAATTTAACTTACATATATTAAGTTATGGCTTTATTTCCTGGCATCTTTTTCCTGAGGAAATAAATCAATTGTTCCGATTTCTTAAATCATTGCAATTTTTATTCAGTTTATTGTGTAATTGGTTGAAAACTTCCTCAGCTGTCAGCTTGAAAAAAATTCATCAAGTTTCCAGTATTTGCAAATCTTATTAGAAAGCAACAGTAAATGACATAGTCTAATAGAAAAGTCCTCCAGAATGAAGGACAAATGTAGAAAGCTAAAATGGTTGCACTCTACAAATATCTAAAGCTTAGCAAAAGATAAGTAATCCTCTTTCTCTAGCAGGGGTAAAATTTCTGCGAACTGTGAACCTGAATAGAAGCCTCTAGCTTCTGTTGCAGGAATAGCATTATCAAGTGCCATAGTCCTTCTTGAAAGATCCTGAGATGCCTGACAAGTATTGTCAGCTATTTATAATTTGGAGGATTTGTGGTTCCATCCTATAAATAAAATAAAGATGTTCAGCGAAAGAAAGCAGAAAAGAGCAGCCGCAGCATGCATTTATCAAGGAAATAAATGCAGACAATAAATCTGAAGACAACTTTTTCATAATCAGTAGAAATGTAGTGTAAAATGAGCAAACATGTTTCATAGCATGAGAGGCTGGAAAGCCTGAGAAGAAATTCTGTAGGAACCCTAAGGCCTGGGATCCTGCTAAAAATATTACTTCGGAACATAGGAGGTTTTTTTGAGTTTACCTAAAGCCTTTGTTAATTTACTCCCTAAACTAAATAAATATTGACTAGAAAATATTTTCAGCTAGGTAAACCTTTTAAAAACTGCTGCAAAGAAATGGTGCACCTTTCTGGAAGCCCTGTGCTCTGAGTAAGTGGGGTTATATGTCAGCAAGCACTATTATCACTGTGTAATCCGCAGCGCGACCCGCCCATCTCTGCAGGAATAGGAATGCTATCAAGGGCTGACAAGCTTTTGAAAAGCTGCCAACCTGCAGGAGCTGTCAGTGCTAGAAGACACAGCCACATGTGGGCCAAATAGATAAACATGTCAGATCCCCAATAGCAGCTTTGGAACAAGTTGTTTTCATCTGCCCCTGTGTGTATTGGCACAGGGTCACAAATTATCTTAGCTTGGAGCATCCTTGGTTTGTGGTTGCTACTATTTTTTTGGCATTACCAGGTGCAGCTGTCTTATGACTTATCCTTTAATTCCTTCTTATATTGATTTTTATCTTCAGTTCAAGTAAAAAATACATATGCATATATATATAACAGCTGGGTAAATGCTTATGAAATAACTGCAGATACTTACGTAATTTTCTATGCCTCCAGTGTTACCAACAGCCCAAGTGCTGTTACATGCCAGTACTGTCATCACCAGGTAATATTTTCAGTGTGATCCACCCATCTCTGCAGGTAGAGGAATATAGATACAAATACAGATGCATATTTATGCAAAACAGCACCCTCAAAGTGTAGAAGCCAAATTTTACAGTCATTGCAGTGAGAAACCTCCTCTCCATCTAGATAAGCATTGGCTCAATTAGGAAAGAAACTGGTGGGAATTTAACCAGTATTGAGGAGAGGCTTTGGTTCTCACCATCAAGCCAGACCATGGAACACATGCAGAGTCTGAGATCTTTAATACAGCCTTGAAACACATTAACACCAGAACTGATCCATCTTGAAAAAGTATGTGCTGCTTAGTTTGTATGTCAAAGGAATTTAGCTTTCTGCCTCATAGCAAAAGCTGTAGACCGACTGAGGGTGAAATTTTGTTGACATACCAAACCAGTATTACATGGAAACCACCAAGATACCTAAAGTTCTGGAAGTGGGGACATGAAGAGTAGGAAATTCTGGAATAAACCAGTGGAACTGGAGGAGGATGGTCATGAGTCCATCTGGAATGGTGTTTGTGAGTAGAAAAAGTTCTAAGAAAAGAAGTGAGGTGAGGTTGAGAGTAGATGGGCAGGTTTGACCCTCCTCACATGAGGAATTAGATCTCAGATGTAAATGTGTGCTGATGGCCCCACCTTTCTGGGTGTTGCATTTCAGGTAATACTCTTTTCCACCTATTTTGAAGTCTTTTCCTTCCTCCCAAAACTGATGGAAGTAGAAACCATTTTACCTACGATTTATAATTAAAAAAGGCTGGTTGTACTGGTTATCCATATATTTTAGTGTCCTGTCCCCACTGATGGTCAGCAGTGAGCATTGAAGAAAGAGCTGAAGGAGAAGACATAGCACTGCTTCAGTTTAGGGGCTTCCAGACACAAAGGTGATTGCTATCCCTTGGAGGACTCTCATCACTGAGCTATGTAACTCTTGTTTTGGACTTCTGAATACATAACATTGTTTGATAGACTAAAATTCAGGCACCTGTGTAAACAAGATGGAAGCTTTTAAAGAGTGTTTATGGTTGCAAAACAGCAGACAGGGGCAAGATGTGAAGAAAGCAGTATCTAAGCAGAACCACAGCAATCCTAGGTGGAAGAGAGTGTCTCTGTTACTTCCTTTTGCATTGTTGCCATAAATTACATTTCCATAAACATCCACTGTCATTTTTATATTTTGCCCCTATGTTTAGGTGTAAAGAACCACCAGTATCCTGCTCACTGAAAACTTTTACACATATTGGGCTTTAAGTTTTTTCAAAGGTAGGATTTGTCTTCAGTCTGTAGTGATAAATATCATGAGGAATGAATGCCATTTACCCTAAAATCTTGGTGTACGGTTTCCTTTTAGGAGAAGCAGGTGGTACTCAGAAGTCTGCTATGGCTGCTTTGTGGAAAGTGAAGTGTAAAAACATTGCAGCTTTACAAAATTTAATCCAGTGTAAACGAGATCAGCATCTGGTCCATTTCCTTTAAGCTTTTACATATGGTCATAATGTACACATGAAAATTCCCTTTAAAAAAGAAAACCTGAAGTACTGAAAGCACTGGCTGCTTCTAAAGTTGTGTTGGAGAGTAGATTGCAGTTTAGGAGGGAACTGTGGCATGTACAGATCTCGCTTCTTCTGAGACAGATGCAACATAAGAAGCCCATTTGGTTCTAATAAGAGATTTCACTCTAACAGCCACCTGCCAAATTTAAGCTACCAAAAGTCTGTGAATGTGTCATTCACATACACAACTGTTATTTCTCTCTGACTTGCAGTGCATTTTACTCAATGTGCCAGCACTGTGAAAATAAAGAATTTCACTGAGTTGATCCTCATACCCTCTCCACCCACTCCCCACACCCCATGCCATACAAAATTGTGTCTTTCGGAGATCCTGTTTTCTGCTACTATGAAGGAATTTGAGATGGAAATTCCAGTCACATGTCTCACTGAATGTACAAGGGTATGGGAATTAGTGCGTCAGGTGTAGGAATATCTGTTGGAAGAGGGAAAATCTATTTCAGGTAAGTAAAAGAGATGCAAGAATACATTCTTGGCATTTTAGGGATCTCTTAAGTATTTCTGAGATAAAACGGTTGAAAAAAAAGATAAAGTGAACAATCTGCTCCTAAATACAGTCCAGTTAGATTTCAAAAGCAGGGAGAAATTCAGATAAGGAACTTAGATGTCTCAACTTCTTCTGTTGATGACTTTAAAATACTGAATTCCAGAGTACAACAAGTACAGTGGGGGCCTGTCACAAGAACAGCTCAGGGTAATCTTCCTCTTAGAATTTACATATGAGAACAATTTGTTCAGTTCCCCAAGTTGTGGACTTCCCATACTGCACACATGAATGCAACAGATGTGAGATATTTAGAGAGCAAGTGGTATACTTGCATGCTATGTTAAAGTAGGGTAATTTTCCCATTAATTAAAATATCTTTTATATTCAGCAAAATAACGCTGAAAAAAGCATTAAACTCTTTGCAGGCATTGTTGGGAAATTCAGTAATTTTCTAGTGCTTGTGGTAATTTTCAGTGAACTGACCTGGAGTCAGTCAGTATACAGAAGTGACAAATATCATAGTTCTCAGGAAGCAATCCATGAACACCCATTCTTACTGTATTTGCCTGTGATATTTATGATAATATCTTACACAGCAGTGTGGCAGTCTTACTGTATCACTGTCATATCTTTTCTCGGTGCTCTTCTGTCTTACAGTTTTGCTTTGGTTTTCATTTTTCAGCTACGAAGTGCTAAGTTTTTCATGAAAAAAATGAAAAACAAAACCATCACGCATTATTGTCATTTTACTAGTGGGAAAATTGAGACCTGACATTCCCATATCACAGGACAATGGCAAAACTGGGATTAGACTCCTGATATACTTCAGTGGTTTTGGCTCATGTTGCCCTTTTTATGTGCCTTATGGTCACATTGGGTTGTCATGAATATGTTCTTTTTTTTTTTTTTTTTTTTTTCCCATAGAGGGAGTCTTTTCCCATGGAGGAGAGTTTCTCAGAGGGAGTGGATTGCATATGCCAGTGTGACCATAGCTTTATAGCTCAATCTGGCTTTTTTCTTTAGAAGCTACAGATGGAATTGTCGTATAGGGAATTCACTGATACCAATGAGCTTTAGCCTCAGAGTTACTGTCTACATGATTCACAAAGCCTCAATGAAGCATTTTGATGCCCTGGAAGCTGAAATTTTATTGCATGCCTTTCCTTAAGCATCAATGCAACAGATATCTAGAGCATAGAAAACAACAAAAGGAAGAAAGCAGGCTTTCTCTTGCTGCTTCAAGTAGCCATTTAAAATCAATTTATTTTATTCTGAGTGCTTCTACCACCTCTCATTCCTTCAAAATGAGAAGGAAGCAATCCCTTTCTTTACAGGTGTCAAATTCAGTGAGTGAGTGTTATGAGACACGCTGATCAGTTGTTGTCCTTCACTCCAGATATGGACACATCCTGCTGGTGCTACATGTACCACTAATAAAACACTTGGGTTTCTCGTAGCAGAGACTTCCCTGATAGAGAAGTGCTTAAGCACGTGTGCAGCACCAAGCACATGAGAGGCTCCAGTGAAAACCTCAGGGACACTGAAAGCCATCGGCCTCAATGGGACACTTAAGTGCTTGCTGCTGGCATGAGTGTGACTGTCGTGGGGACACAAAACTGGAAGGAGTCACATTGGTCAGTTTGTCTCACTCCCTCCTGTCATCAGCAGCTACCTCATCTAGCTGTTATTCCTTTCATAACCTGATCCAAATCTGCTGCAAGGGGCCTTTTGGGATACTTCTTTAGGAGAGTCATTGCTGCAGACCAGAACCTCTTTAGTCTGATGCTTCAGATTTATTTATTTTTAGCCTACAATCTGAATGTATTTATGTCTAGTTTATACCCATTTCCTTTGACTGTTTATAATTCTGGTCTTCATAGCCCTTTGATTCTTCCTGCGTAATATTACCAGTCTTCATTTATATTAGTGATGCTTCCCAACTTTGAAACATCTGCACGTGTTGCAGAGTGCTGGGTTTTTTCCAAAGCTACTGAAGGGTATACAAAATAGGATGAGCTGTGACAGTATTCCTTGAGGAACCGCATGAGCAACTTTCTACCACAAGTACTTTACTTACCAGACTATTTTTTCTTGTAATAATGCCAATTTTTGTCAGCTGAGCTAATCAATTTCTATGTGACAACTTATGAAATGCTTAATTGGAGCCTGACAGCAAGGAACTCTACTACATTAATGTAGTGTGGGATTCAGCTTTGATATTAAAGAAAAACATTAGGCTGGAATAACAGCTCTTTACCAAGTCTTCTGTATCACACTGCATTTTCATTGGAAACTAACTAAAAATTTATTTTGACACATTGCAAACAGATGAAATAAGTCCAATAATTAGTCCAATAATAAGTCCAATAATTTGCCTGTAATTTGCTCAGATATCTTGTATTCTTTCTCTTTTGTATTGTGACAATATACAGTATTTTCTGATCCTTTAGTAAAGTCCTGCTTCATCCCTTATAAGTGTTTCTTGAAAAATCTGTAATTTCATACTGCAGTTTCTTTGGAATCAGAGTGCACTTCCCCCAGGCATTTATAGTACAAATGTTAGCCTAGGAACAAAATTAGATAGAGCAACATAGATACAGAAGGATGAAGAAACTACTCACTTGTAAACAATATTGATTAATACTCATCAGAGATGATAGCTGAAATAAAACTCTTAAAAGTGAATTCAGATGTTACTTATATATGTATAATGATGTATATGTCATCCATGCATCAGTTTATGTATGTAAATAACCCTCTTTTTTTAAAAAAATTTCCTTTTCATTCATTTCTTATAGTAAAAATGCAGTTTTAGAAGAAAAATGTTACTTTTTAAAATGACTCTGCTTCTGATATGAAAAGGACCTTTGTTTTTAGTTTTTAATGTTTTCTTTTAATCAGGAATCAATTTCCAGCTACCTTTTAAAGTGATATCTTATCTGTCCTACACTTATGTACTACTTAATTTTGTACTCCTGGGAGGTTTTCTTTCACTCTTCTAGTAAAGAACTTATTAACTTTAACTTATTAGGAGATTTTAATTTCTTTCCTGTTGCTAAATTTAAGAAAATATTTGTAGAAGGATTTAAAAGTAATGGTATTTTTTTTTAATTGGACTATGGAAGATAAAATCAGGAAATCATGACAGTAGACGACCTTTGGAATTTTGATATGGATATTTTGCAAGGAAAATAAACTTAAGATTAAGAGAAGAAAATAATCGTGTTAAAGTATACAGTTCATGTGTTTCAACTAGTTACATTCTTGCTTTAAATTCAGTAAATCCACCTAACTATTCCAAGATTTTTTTAGACATTTCAGATACATATACAACCATAAATATATTCTATATGTAATTTTGTATCATGAAAATATTATAAATTTAAGTGTCGGTGTGGTTGTCACCATTATTGTGTATTGGTCATTCATGCACTTTTTTCTTTCTTTGAGGTTTTACTTTTTGAGGAACTTAGGAAAAAGACTTTGTCAAATAAGATGTTACCATTGTGAATTCAGCATGTGCACTGTAAAAATTTATGAAACAAATTGACCAGTATCAAAGCATCAACCCAACTCCACGCTCAAAGATTTTAAATATAGAAAAAAAACACTGGAACATCTAGTCTAACTTTTTGCATACAGAGAGACTAAATACTTAACTGAATAAAATACAGTAAAACTTAATTTCACCCCCTACAAAAAAGCCAATGCAGATGTATGTAAAAATTTAGTGAGACTGTTTCACAGATGTGAAGTTTCTTGTGTGTTAGTGTGTGAGGGAGCCAGACCTGTGTTACTGTTACACAGTATGTAGCTTAATAAAAAATTAAGTTTATGCTTTCTTGCTCAACACATCAGCTCATTATCTATGATGCAATTTTCTTGACCCATTACCATTTAGAACTGACAGTTTCTGGGAACCTCTAAATTCTCTTATGGAAAGCAAATAAATATCACTTTAACTCCCCCATATATAATTGCAAATCGATTTTACAGTTGGATCACTTAGCTTCACTTTTCATTGTCTAATACAGCCTTGTAAAATGAGAAATACTAGGCTGTTGAGTGGCCAGAAAGTAAAACAATTGATTTTTCTATGATAATTTATTGTGGTCAATTATCATAGAAAAGGGAGGGGGTTGTATCTCAGCCTGACTGGTCCCGCTGCAGGACAAACACTGTTTCCCATGAAGGACTCTGTACAAGAATTGTGAGATGTTTATTCAAACAGATGTCTCTGAATATAACTGGGCCTCTCAAAGCAGGGATCCAGTTCTTCTGTGTAGGCAGCAAGGAGAGCTAGGCACTTTTTGAAAGCCTACAGAGGGACAGCTTGTCACCTAAATGGATGCCTAAACTTTGGCCAAAAAAAAATCTCAAAAAAACCTTCAGAGACCTCTAACCTTCTCTGTTACTGATACAGTGATCTTGGGCAGAATTAGGCATAAATTTTACGTAATTGTCTGTATTTTAATTGTCCAAAAGTAATTAGATATCCGTGAACTTTCCTCCAGCTGTTCCTTCTCATCAATTTTTGTCCACTGGCACCTCTTAAGTCTTGGGCTCTCTCCTTAAGCAGTGGCACTAGGGCTAGACCAGTGCTACAAGTGAGACCCATTCTACTCTACTCAGGCAGAGACCAGTTGAGTTCACTGATGGTGTTACCTTCTGGTCTTCCCAATGGCTTTGCAATATTCCCAGTATTTGCCTCCATACTTTCTGGCATTATAAGCTGTGTGAGCTGGACACACTGGCACTGCTGATTTCTGACTGTGTTATCCTACCTGGATGCTATCATGATGTCATATTGAAAAAATGCTCTGGAAAAGTAACTCTTGGTGCTCCAGTGCTGAGATGTCATAGTACCGTATCTCTGACTTAAAGTAAATACAGCCGTAAAGGGGTAAGGTTTAAGTAACTTAAAATTGATTTCTTTGCAGAAGGCTAACATGTCTGTTTTCACTGGAAAGAGAAGAGGGAGAAGTAAAGTGAAAAGACTTTCCAGATTGAAAGAAACACTGGCTGTAGGTTTTGGAGAGTGATAAACCTTATTGACACAGGGCACTCTTTTGCTTTCCTTACCTGTGTGGGGACTCAGTCTGTGTATGTGGCAAGCCACATCCTTCAGTATGCCAGCTAGCTGAAAGGAAATATGACAGTAGTTAACTCCTTTTGTGTGTTGTTCATCCTTCCGTGATGATGATTTTTTTCCTAATGCAAAGTATAATAATTCTTTATTCATATGTATTTCACTATTTAAGATTTTATGAAGTGAGACTGAACACTACTCTTAAAGCATCTGTGACTACTAGTAATCTGAATATTTGTTCTAGGGACTAGAGGCAATTTCCTAACCAATATTGCTCAAAAATTAGTGTGATTTGTTGCTGTTATTATAAGTAATGAGAAATGGCTTTGTCTTGTCAAAACAAGAAGGAAAAAAGATCTGTGTTTGGCACGGTTTTCTGAAGACTTTAGTTTATATTTTGAATTTAATAGAATCAAATATATTCTCAGTAGCATCTTGTTTTGACTGTTTAATTTAAATCAATGAGCCAGAACATGAGGTGTTGTTCATAGGTACTTCTTCACTAACACAAATGAGGTTACAACAACTGATAGTAATTTGTCATCTGGCTCCATCTACACCCAAACCCAGTTAACAGAATTCTGCAGTGCAGGTAAATGAAGAGAAACAACAATAATACATGCTACCAATTATCTAAGGTACATGGTGCTCCTCTAAACTTCCATGTCATTGTCCCAATAAATTCAGCAGTGTTGACGAGTGACATTTTTAAACACTGTGCTGCAGATTTCTGTCAAATGTACTTTTTATTCTACAAATTTCCTTACAGCTACCCTTAATTTTTTGAACAAAACTTCTTTTCATTTTAAAATTGGCTGTAACAGCTACATATTTTTGTAATGGCTTTGCCAAGTTCACTGGGCCAAATTCTTCACATATGTAATTTTCCTTGTTTTGCGGTCAATTTAGTTTCCAGGTGATTTGAGTCATCATAGCTTGGAGAAAAAATGCAATGCATGATGGTGACAAGGTGTGCTAGCCAGCCATCAACTAAGTACTTTTAAAAAGTAAATATACTGAATGAAAAATTTAACAAGAACAGGGGGGTTGATTTAAATCCTCTTCACTTTTTGCAATTGAACTCTGAGTTTGACGTGATGTTCACTTAGGTTTGCATTCAAATTCCTTCAACAAGAATAAATCAGTTTTAACTGTTCATTCAAAGAAATAGTTAAACTACAGTCACAGGACAATTTATAATATTCATAATATTCTTATGGTCTTGTTACAGATTTACTGGACTGCAGCAAAAGAAAAGGTAGAATTATGCAAATTAGCTGGGAAAGATGCCCATGTAAGTATGGTATATATATATATTTTTTAATGCTGTGATTATTGTATATCTATGGATGTGTTTCTAGATGCACAAATTGGGTTAGTAAACTGTTTTTAACACCTTTTTCCTAGACTGATGAACTAACATGTTTTTTTCTTCATTACAAAAAAAATGCTAAATTTCTATAGTTTTTCTTTAAAGTTTAATATTACAAGAAAAAAAAAGTTCAGTATCACAAGCAGCAATCTTACTAGGGCATTCTTGTATGTCATAGTTGCAGTTGAGAGATGAATGGACTTTGAAATGCATCCCAGGGTATATTCCCCTGAAATCCTTTTTTTCCCATCAAACTGATTCTTTTTTCTTGGGAATATCCTGAACATAACTTCATTATAATTTATTAACAGAACAGAGTAGCAGAGCAGAGTACAAATTAACTTAATTTGCAGACAGCCATAGTCAAGGTTAAAACAAAATCTCAGACTCATTAGCTTTTCCCTGGAACCACACATCTTCTTCAGGAAGTCTCTTTAGGAAGTGTATTAAAGGTGCATTCATATGTAAAACCAAACTTTCATATCTCGTTTGCATAGCACAGATTACATCATGTGTCTAGACCTACTATAAATGTAAACTTTTCCTGTCTGTGTAATAAATTTTTTCCTTTTCTTTCCACAAATCCTGTGGTTTCTGTCCAGCTTGTCTGTTACCAAGGTGGACACCAGCTCAAAACATTCTACTGAGCTCTTTGCCTGAGGAATTTCAACTTTTTATCCTAACTTATTGCTACCCTTATCTTTACAGCAGATAAAAACTAAACAACACCTCTGCTGAGCACTGGGAAAATTCTGATAATGGTCTATGTGGAGGATTAGTGCAGATCTATTTCGACATTAAGACAAAAGGAAAAGGACCAGAGAGGGGAATATTTGTTTTGAATTTAGATCAGAAATAATCTCCTTTTTGCTTTCTACATTGTTGCTGCAGCTTGCCTCCCACATACGTAGGTGAAGGGTGGCAGCTTCGACATATGCATAGCTCTTGGGTATTCCCTCCTAAGTACCTTCGTATAGGTAAATGTATTTATTCATACACAAAACATACCCTTGGAAGTATGCTGGAGCCCTTCAGTCCACCACAATTATTTCTATAGTGTAGTCTTTGGTGTTGAACCTTGTTCAGGACCCTGGAATGGGAGTAAAGGCAGGATTGTTAGCCAGACTAACCCAGTGGCTCTCCAACCTTTGCCCAGTTGTTGACAGGGGTTGCTACACTACAGGCAGAGCAGATATCCTCCAAACTGAGCTTTAACCACACAGCTTCTCGTGGCTGTAAGCATTATAGCAGAATTCAGCTTGCAAGTCTGATTAATGAACTGCCTTCTAGGTAGTGACCGTGAAGCTGTAGCTGTCACAACTTTGAACGATTTAGTAAGCAGTCTTCTCCACTAGGCTTGAGTTTAAATATGTCAGTACTATAGCTGTATCTTACTAGAAGGTATAATATAAAACATTAAAATTAACTTTTCTCTTTGTTTTCCCAATAGACAGAATGTGCCAATTTTATCAGGGTTCTTCAGCCCTACAACCGAACCCATGTTTATGTCTGTGGCACAGGAGCCTTTCACCCTCTCTGCGGATACATTGAACTCGGAACTCACAAAGAGGTAATTTAATTTCTTCACCACTCTGACATGTCAAGGAATAACCCTCATCTTGTTTAGCATTGATCATAGGCTGGAAAATATTATGCAAGTGTGTAAAAAATGAACTGACAGCAGCTTGCATAAATAAAAGGATAAATGGTGGATTTTGCAAATCAGACGGGAACTCGTTCTCACATTTGATATGTGTGTATCACTTTTAAACAAAGCACTTCCCTCAGTAGGCTTAATACACAAAGTTCTTCAGAATGACACTTTTGGATGATTAACTAAGTGAAGAGAACATTTAGCCCAGATGTCTTTGTACTAAGTCATTTCCTCACATGCTTTCTACTTACGTACACTCACACACGCATGCAGAGTTCAAGATGACACACATAGTTCTATTTTTTAATGTAGATACAACCTTGGTCCATAGAGATGGCTTCCTATTCCTTGTGCATGAGATTATAAATGGTGTCTCAGTTTGAGGCCATGATGGCATCTCCAGTCTTTGCAGATGGTTTCCAGCCCTGTAGCTAAGTAGGTGCTGGGTATTCTCCATCACTTGTGGCATATTTCTGAACTGAAGTTAGCAACTGCTTGGTCTTCATTTGCTGGTGACAAAGAAATCTCTATCCTAAGTGGTAAATGTTTGAGACATAACCCCAACAACAGAAGCATTCTGGTGTTGTGTCAAGCAGCCACTTAGTACACAAGTCTCTTTTTAACTCCTATACGTATAACACTTTGGCTATATTTATAACACAGGCTCTGTTCTCAGACAGTGTTGAGATGTGAACTGTCTGGCTGCTTGCCTTTTGTGCTGGTTTCCTATGCTGCTGTAGAAATAACCTTCTCTTTTCTTTGTATCTTGGTGAAATTCTAGAATATTGATGTCTAATGATATGTTATTAAATGAAACAATGAAATTAAATAGGTACCCTGACATGGAAACAAGGACAGATGTTCACAGAAAAAAAGAAAAAGAAAAAAAAATCCCCCCCAAAAACAACCAAACATAAAACAACAAAGAAAAATGTTATTAATGCTTGCCCAGCCTGAGAATCATATGAGACCCACACAATCTGTGTTTTGGTCAACCTGCCCAGAGGGACTGCTTCTGTTACAGAAAGCTGAAGCTGCCTGAAATCTGTATGTATGGTGGTGGTCTTTCCCTAATAAGACATTAATACTACTGGCCTTGTTTCATCTAAGCTGTATAACTGGGCATGCAACAAAATAATTTTTTAGATTTCTTTGCTTCACTACTTCAGATACTCCAGTTAAAGCAATGGAAATTTTATATCCCTTGTATCATGCTGATTCCTTAGCCTGAATGATCAAATACACAGCTGAATTCAACAGAACAGCTCTCAGCAAGAGTATAAGTAAAGCTCTGGTTTACCTCTGGGTCATTAGCAAGATTCCTTATTCACTCTACCATTGCACCTTTAACTACTTCATTTGTGAAGGTTGTTTTCATCAGACATTATGAAATTATGGATTTGGTCTGATTGTTCAGTCTGGCAGCCAGTCTAGACAAAGGGGTCTGTCTCAATTAGACATGACCAATTACCTTATGAGAGGAAATGGAAGAAGAATCCCAGTATTGTGTTTCCTAATCCCCTCACTGTCTCCCAGTACTGCCTCTCTTTTGCATTCCTCCTTGTTGCTCAGCTGCAATGGGAGGTTGTGTCTTTTCTGATGGTGCATCTCTTCTGCAGCCTTTTTGTGAATTAACAGCTGTGAATGGCATGAGGTATATTTTGCCTTTCCTTCTTGGGTCCCAAGCACCCCACAGCCATCGTCTTTGCACTGCCTTTGACATGGCAGGGGGGTGCTGAGGACAGACCCATGGGTGTGAATTTAACAGGCAGATGAAAATTTCTCCTGGTTGTATGAGAAGTGAGGAGTCCCATGTGATAATTCAGAGCACTTTCATTGCAGATCCGTTCTGTTAGTCTGCTCTTCTCCCCTCCCCCAGGTTTTTTTTTGTAAAACTCTGGGTTATAAGAATGAATAATAGATGTTTGGTAATTAGCAACCTCTACAGGAATCTGTGGGATGCTTGGGAGAGCCAGGTCCTGAGATAGCTTCACAGAGGCTGTGAAACCAAGCAGTGTCCTGCTGACCTCAGGAAGCCTCTGGTGGATCTGCCCAGTGGTCTGCTGGCCAGTGCCAGTGCTGTGAAAACAGAGAAGAAAACAGTATGGGTCAGGTGACTCAAAACCACAGCAGACACTGCTTTTGAAGCAGTACAAATCCCCAATGGGATAACACAATTAAAGGGGATTAAAGTCCTAGTCTTGCTACTGCTGAAGTTGCTGCCAAAACTTCTCTTGGCTGGTGAAGAAGAGACTTGGCCTGGTTAGTGCTGTTAGCCACAGCTCTCCGAGGGATGCTCATTTCTTTGAAAGCTTTGTCCAGAGTGTAAGCAGGAGTTTAATTCTGTGTGAATGCCTGGTAGTGTCCATTAGTTTGTCTGGGTGAAGTCTGAAATATTTGATGTTTATCTGTAAGGCCTTTTGTCCCTTGAGTACTGCTGGACTTGGAGACAGCCCTTTTTCATGTGATACAGAAGGGATCTGATCTCTGGGCAGCTGAGGATTGCACATTCTAGAAGAAATGAGAATGAGAGACTAACATAACTCTGCATAGCATTGCCAGCAAAGAAGGAAAAAAAAGGAAAAAAAGGAAAAAAAGGAAAAAAAGGAAAAAAAGGAAGAAAAGGAAGAAAAGGAAGAAAAGGAAGAAAGAAAGAAAGAAAGAAAGAAAGAAAGAAAGAAAGAAAGAAAGAAAGAAAGAAAGAAAGAAAGAAAGAAAGAAAGAAAGAAAGAAAGAAGCACCTAAATTTTTAATTTCGTTTTGTCCTTGGTGTGCTGTGATCCACTTCAATAGACTATGAATTTGTTTTAACTGATACCTTGTAGTTTTGAGAAAATAAACAGGATTTTTTTTTACAATTTAATTCTGTTTAGTATCAACCAGGTTTGCAGGAGGAAATGGAATTAATGCTCATAGATTGGAATTGATTTTTCTTTTTTCTTAAGGAGCTTAATTATTCAATATTCTGGGAATTTATCTTCTGAGTCTAGAGAGTTTAGGAGATACTTAAATGAAATAAAAATGTTTGGTCATTTATAATCTGAATGAATGAATGAATTTAATTAATGTGTTGTGAAAAAGACTGATCTTATGTGGCCATCCTTGGGCATTAGCTAGCATGGGCTCTTAAATCCTCTTGGAAGGCAGAAGTACAGAAACAAATAATTAAAATCACTTCATCCTTTTTAAAGCAACTGTTTAAATCATTGAAGTGTTTTGATTTTTTAAAAACTAATTTCAGAAGTTATGTCTCTACAATATACATTAAACCCACAATGATTTTTTTCCCTGAATCTTAGTGGGATTTTAAATATCACTGTAGGTAGGGGAGCATGTTAAGTGTACTGCTGTAGGCAATCTCCCATGTCTAATAGCATCTGAAAATCAAGTCTTTATACCTGCAAAGACTTGACTTGATTCCTCTGAGCAATCAATTTGCCTTCAAAAGGACACTCTATAGGTTTCAGGTTAAGCATGCTTTTAGGAAACCAGTGAAAGGAACAAGTGAAAAAATCCATTTTGTCAATTCTAAACTATAGCAAAACTTCAAATTACTGCTTGCAACAACTGAGCTGTTGATTGCCGAGTGAAAACATCAGGAACAGTTTTTAAATTATTTCTTTTCTTTATCTTGTTCTATGCCCTTGTTCTGTGACCAGAAATTAATCACACGTATTTGGGACCTACCGGGAAGGATCTATTGTGATATTTCTGTATCATTAAGCTCTGTTAAAAATAACAAGAGAGAGCATATGCTGCTTTCATTTAAAAGAGGCTGAATTGTGTCTGCTGCAAACATTATTCAGCAGTCCCTGGAGAAATTTAGGAGTCAGCCAGAATCCCTTCTGGGTCTCCTGTTGCAACACACTCTATCAGCACTTTCCCAAATGGAAGCCATTGACTTTTAAGTACAATCCAGCTTTTAATTTGAGTAGAAATGAACAATGCATCTTTATTTCTGAAAATATTTTTTTTTTTTTTTAAGTTTTGTGTTTCACTATAGAGCAAACAGGTTATATTAAAAAAAAAAGAGTGAAAAAAATCTAGATATAGAACAGAGACAGACTGTAAACATCAATGTTGAGATGACAGCTGCATGATCTAACACAACTTCACTTCATATATTAGCAGAATAGTTGTTTAAGTGAGTTTTTCTCTGCAGCCACACCAGGATAATGAATATGTGTTTATTCTCAGGAAATGGTATTCCGGCTGGATACTCAGAACTTGGAGTCTGGCAGGTTGAAATGCCCTTTTGATCCTCAGCAGCCATTTGCTTCAGTGATGGCAGGTAAGAAACCACAAGAGCCAGGCTCTCTTCTCAGATGAGCAATGGTTTCATACATGAGCCTGTGGTTGGAGACTCAGCAGATGACACCTTTGGAGCTCCTCTGGTGTTGTCTCTCTGATGCTGCTCTGTACTCTTGGAGCTGGGGGAGCCTTCAGTCTGCAGACTGGAAGAGCAGCAACATAAACAGACATTCAAGCAGCCGGGAAGCCTCTGCCAGCTGAGCAGGATGGTGGTTTCATCCTCACCCAGTCATTTCTCCTTTAAGAAGACAACAAAAAATTCCCACATGGACAGAAATGTTTCAAGCGCTTCTGGGCCTCTTTCTGCAATTATCAATATGTTCTGCCCTTTGAAGTCTGCTGACATCCACTATTTCCATAAATACATTTTTGAGGTTTCTATTTACTCGAGTAGCCACTTCTGAAGCTGGAAGCCTAGGAGCAAGATAGTGCAATCTGCCTGCTGCATGCATCGCAGCACTGTGTGGTCTGACATTTGGTGCCGAGGAATGTCAGCTTGACCTCTGGATTTCAAATCACTATAAGAGCTACTTTTGTCATGGTTTGGTTCATAGCTTTGGACAATTTTCATTTAACTTGTCCGTCAACCATATGAATACAAGATAAGAGTGAAGCACCATGACGTTTTCATTTACAGCCTAAGAGCAGTGGTGACAATGCTTTGAAGTATCAGTCACTCTGTGTTATAAAAAGAATATGACTAATGTTCAGTCTTTATTCTCAGATAATAAGATAGATGATTTGTAATTCTGACCCAGCAGATGGGGCAGGACTTCCTTTATTAAAAACAATAGATTAAAGCCGCACTTATTCTTCTCATGGACCCCTAGCACTGTCTAATGACCATGAAGTCTATTTTTAAAATGGCATTATAGAGACTAACTTTTTTTACTTTTCTTTTTTTTTTTTTTTTTTTTTTTTTTTTTTTTTTTTTTTTTTTTTTTTTTGTAGCACTCTAGTGCTTTGACTGCTCTACTAAATCTTGTGAAATGAAGAAGCTGACATCTTTTAGTTAACTAAAACATGAACTTCAGTACATAAGAATTTTGCAAGCTAGATAAAATTAATGGTCAGTGTGTTGTAGTATCCCTTTTCTGACCATGCCTGGTGTCAAGTGCTTTGCAATTGTGTATAAGGAGCACTGTAAAGAGTTACAGGCCTGACCAGAGAATGAGTTCTTGGCCAGTCTTTTGATGATTACTTTATTCCCAAAGTACTAGGAGAGCAGTATAGCTCATGGATAAGATACTATCCTGTGACTCAAGGGAGCTCGGTTCCTGTCTCTGCCATTTATGAGAGGAGTAACCTTTGGCACGTCACTGCTCACTGCCTAGTTTTATTTATCTGCAAAATGGTGATAAAGATTATCTGTATCCTTTAGAAAGCACTTTCTAATCAGTTATGCATATATGAGCTAAATAATATTTCACTATATTTTCACCCATGTGTGTCTATAATGTGTCTTTGAATTCTACACAGACTTTTGCCCCACGTAAATTCCACAGATATATCTGCAAAGCCAGTCTTTTTGACTGGAAAAATCACCTGCTCATCATTCATCTTGTATTACAAATTACTGCCAACTAAAACTTCTCTGAACATGACTGGAACTTGGAATAAGAGGTACCAAAAGCCAAGAGAAGTGATGAAAATGCCTTGTCAGCAGAGGCGAAGCAAGGATGGAGAATTTCTGTTAGCTCTTCAGATTTATCGATCACTGAGTGCCTGTCAGTTAGCAAACACCAATTACCCTGCCCATTCCTCATTATGACAAACTCCTTTCAGAATGCACTATTGTTTCTTCACAAAGGCGACATGCTGTCTGAAAGACATGCTTTCGAATACTGTCATGGAAATAATACATAAGTAACAATAATAATGAAGCAAAAAGAAAGCCGATAGATCTTTTTTTGCCAAATAAAGTGTTTGTGGGTTGTGGGTTGTGGTATTGTTCACCCCCCACTCCTCCTTGATCTTATTTTCTTAAGTGCATTTTACATCTTTTGCAAATGAAAACACAAACATGTATATTGAATGGTGTTTATTCTGTATTCACTCTCAACAAAGGGCTTCTCTCTAAAAGATCTTGTGAAATGTTTCCACCCAGAGTATAAGAAAATCTGGAGTAGGAACTCTTGAAAAGGGATTTTTATGTATCATACAGCTTTTCATATGATCATCATTTATGAACAGGAACTTTTTTCTTTTTACAAACTCCAGAGATTTATTGTCGCAAGTCATGAAATGAAAGCCAAACTCTTCCAGCCAATTGTATTATCTTTCAGAAAAAAAAAAAAAAAAAAAGAGAATTTAAAAATACAATATTTGTTAAAAAAAATTAACAGTAATACTGTTTCTTTACCTCTTTTTAGAAAATTTCTGAGACCTGAAGGAAAACAGAAAATATTGTGCAGTTCTTAAGGTTGTGAAATTTTGCATTGCCCACAAAGCTTGCAGAAGACTAAACAGTAACTTCAAATGCAGCAAGCCCAGGGTACTGTATTATAGACACAGTTTCCTTGAGAGATCATTGCTGTCTGCCTTACTCAAGTGAGATGTCTCATTTATTTTCATGGGGCCACTTGCTAATTCAAAATGATCACAATTTGGATCTGTAGCTATATTCCTACCATTAATGTGTCGCACAGTTAAGAATTCTTGTACTGTTTAAAATGCTCTTTGTTCATGAAGTGTTGGATGGCAATAACTTCGTCAGGAAAAGGCCAAGTTACAAAATTCCTTTAGTGAAGAATCCATTGTGTTTAATACTAAGTTCAAGCCCAGAAGAAGCAAAGCCATCATAGCTATGGCAAACCTGAGACACAAAGAGATAACTTGAATGGATAGATGGCTGTGTCCTCTCTGTGGCCCTCTGGTACATGGTCAGTGCTCACAGGCCTGGATGCTCAGATTGAATGCACCCTTATACCCTTAAGAGCCTAGCACCCATTGAAGCCTAGGGAATTTAATTTTCTGAGTGCCTAAAAGATCTGAAAATGAGACTTGGACTCCTTTATTTCTCAAGCATGAAATTACAAATATTACCCTCATTTAAAGGCAAGCAACCTCCCAGAACCCAAAATACTAATAAATTATAAGCTAATAATACTTTAAAACGCTAAATGAGTTCATAGGCCAATTAAACACAGGTGTTGTTCACCCAACAAAACACAAATAGATTTAATTTTCTGCATCCCATAGCTGTAGAAACCCGATTTCTTTTTCATTTGCAGACGAATATCTTTATGCTGGAACAGCTTCTGATTTCCTTGGCAAAGACACTGCGCTAACACGTTCTCTGGGCCCTTCTCACGACCACCATTACATCAGAACTGACATTTCTGAACATTACTGGCTTACTGGTAAGATCCCAAACATATGCTGTTTTCATTTGCATCATCCCTGCCTCTCTGAAGTTAATAGCCCCTTCCTTAAATAAACATATGTCCAGTAACTATAAATATAGATACTGTATCATGGTATCTTTGGATTATGTAGGCTTTTTTAAAAAAAGCTCAGTGGAACAAAATTGCACTTGAGAAACGTCACAGAGGTGAAAATGCTAATTATGGAAAGAGTAGGAGCCTATGACCTATCATTCTTTCTGTCTTTTATCTATACATCTGTATAAAGTCCTGTAACTGGAATGCTATCATGACTTAAATGCTTCTGTTTCCAGTCTTGTTGGAACATTTTTTTAAAAACCTTTTTTTCTGATCACTTCTTAAAAACTGTTCCCTATACTATGTTGAAATGACAGACTAGAAATTCTATGTTCTTAGGTAGGAGGGGTTTTTTTTCCCTTTTTTGAGGGGGAAAATACTCTTTGTTGCTGTGACAATCATTTTAAAACCACTAAGGGCACCCTAAAATAGCTTCCAAAGCAAAACACTGCTTTTTCTTGCCTGTTAAAAAACATCCTGAGCTACTAAAACCCTCCAGAAAACTGGCTGCATTTACACCCAGCCAGTCTCAAACCACACACAGAGAAACATGGAAAACTTCGCTCACAAGTTAACCCTCCTCAATTAAAGCATCTCCCTTTTAGCCATCAGCTGTCTTTAAAGATGTGGCAACACTGGCCCTGCTTCAGGATGCCTGTATAACTATTATGGGTGTATTACAAAGCCAGGGCCTGCTGACCACAGGGCTAAGTTGTCTTCCCAGCAGACAACTTCTGAAAGGGATAATTTTGCCTCCAAACTCTTTGCGACCTCAACAAAAGGAAAGGTTTTTATTTTGTTTTAATTTTTTTTCCTACTCCTTCTCACACTTCTTCTAAGCTTTTGCCTCACGTTTCTACCTAGATGTAAGTCCATAACATCAGGATTTCTGTTGTGAAATGAGGAGGAAAGGACAAGCCACTTAAAGTCATTTTACCTTTCCAAATAGGACCAGTCTTTTGAACAGATAAAAAAATCTCGCATCTCTGACTGCTGACCTATCCAACTTTCATCTCCTGTGCTCAAAACCTTTCTTAACCCATTTCTTCTGTCTCCTGTCTCTCTTTTCTATACATTCTTTGTGCAGTGTAGTCCAGAAATGGGCTGTAAACGACAAGGACCAGGAAGGGTCCATCAGGCAGTTCTTAAACTGTAATTAACTGTGCAATTGAATATACAGTATTATTCACTGATGGCCTTCTGATGTTCATCAGGGAAAAATGTCTGGGGTAGCCACTCTCCTCAGGGATAATATAATACCTTAAAAAAAGAAAAAAAGATTAACTGCAGTTTAGTCCGGAGGAGCACCTGGTGTTACCATCAGAACAGATCCACCTTGATGAGTATTACAGGGTTCAGTTCACAGCCCAAAACAACTTACAACTTAAATATCCAGATCCAAACATTTCCTTATGGCAAATTAATGCTCTTCTCTAAATTAATGCTTCTTCATTGAGCAGTTTGAGGCAAGGGAACAACATAAGAGCATAGAATATAGTAAAGGTTTGAGAACTGTTTGTGTGTTTTAATTTGGAGGGTGGGTGGGGGTTGTCTGCCTTTCTTCTTTCTTCTAAATTGGTTTATGTTTTATTCTGTTTTCACTTAAAGCATCTGTATTTGTGAAAATTTTCTAAGGAGAATAATATATTAATATGTCTGGGTTTGAAAAACAGCTTTAGTGTGTAAGAGTGCGACATGAAAATTACCCCACTATATAAATTACTATATAAACACTGAAGACCTCTTATATACTTACATACACATACCTACTTACCTTGTTTCCAGTCATATAAAAAGCTACAGCCGTGCTCTGTCTAAGCCTCCACATACACAATCCATGCACTGTTATACTAAGAGGCATAGATATAAATGAGGTGCTTTTAATATTTTGAAACAGTCCTTTTAAGGTTGGAGAAAATTTTGAGTGCAACTCTAAATTATGGGATCATATCTGCAATAAGCCATGGGGTAGCCAATATATTTCTAGTTTTTTGTATTACGTTTCCAATTATACACATTTGTGCTTTCAGCTGATACTGATACAAAGAAAATATTTACTTTATTCCAGGTATAACACTTCCATCTCATCTAAATCTCCTAATCTCTAAATCTGCCACCAGTTTACCAAGCATGTGTTAGACCTTCAGGAAAAGTTGTAGAGTAACTTGAGTAATTGTACAATTAGAAATAAATTATTTCCAGGGGTGACTCATGTTTTACTTAAGATAAGCATAAAATATATAACTTGTTTTTTTCCAGAGGGCTGAGGAAGTTTTGCTACAAAGCACCTTAATATTTTTAAATTTAGCCTTGTTCTTTCTGGAAAAAAGATTATCCTTTCCTGAGGGAAGGGAGGGAAAGACAAAGCATAAGGGAAAAATGCGTAGGATACCTTCCAGTTCCTTGCAGGGCATCTCTATCTTGACTAATTAAGACATGTCTTAATCTCAATGACTGAATAGCAGCTCCACAAAGGAGAGAGGGAGGAACGCAGCTAATCTTTCCCATGACTCATGCTCACACAGGCTGATACTCCTGCAGGCAGTGGCACTGAAGCCAGAGGGGATGCTGCCTCTGCTCAGACTTCAGCAGAACTGAAGAACCACGCGATCCCACGGCCACTGACCGGAGCTGCCTCACCCTTGACTGTGGCCAGGGATGAGGCATGTGGGGCTTGTGGCCCTGCTCTGGAAGGCAAAACCACCCACTTGAACTGAGTTTGCCTCATGCTGGTCAGATACCCAAGCCCAGCATGGTGGGGTGCCCAGGCCCTGTACACAGGCATGCACTCAACAGCTGCACATCCCTCCCTGCTTTAGAGGAAGCCGAAGCCACAGTAGGAATGAGTGCTTCCCTGACTTGCATTCACAGAATCAGTCTTTTTTTGGTTTTGTTTGTTTGTTTGTTTCATGGAAATTTGATCATTTTGCCAGGGCAAAGAATTGAAGGCAATGACTTCTTTATATCCTGCCAACTTTGGATGGGATTCAGCTCACTTAGCTGTAAAAGGCAAAACTGTCTGAGCTCAGTCATTTCAGTTGTCTGTATAATTTACAAAGAGAAGTGACACTTCCTGGGTGTGACTTATGCCATCTATCATAGGAATCTGTTGTAAAATAAAATTAATCATCACTTTCTTCCTTGTGTCTCTCCCTGCGAGAGGACCTGGATGACTACAGGTTAGGAGCTTGACTTAGAGACTCAGTTAAAGGTTTTTTTGCATTTTATCATGCTGCATATCCCTGGCAAAACAACTACAAAGAGCTGCTGCCTCTCACTATTTTGGTTGCTTTTCCATTTCTTCATGTTCTGGGATTTGCTATTTGCTTGCTGTCTTCTTTTTTCTGAGCCTCCTGAGTCTTACTCCTCTGTAGGTTTTACTAAGGCATACCCTGTCTAAAACAGCTTCTGGTATTACAAGGGCAACCAACAGCAAATATGACCACTCCAGTGAACCCAGCAGTGGAAGACCAGGTGTAACAGGTCTTTCCACTGGGCCAGAAGAGCTTATTTTAAAAAAAAGCATGAGCAACACCTGAATCTGTTGCACAATCTATTGTCAGAAATCATGATGTCTTTAATCCCATTTGGTTACAAACAATCTAGCTGTGAAATTAGTATCTAGGTAAAAACTTCTACTGAAGCAATTAGGAGGGTACAACTGTGTGTATGGGAAAACAAACAGTGGTTTAAAATCATCATCATCTATTTGTTTCCCATGCAAAAAATCCAAAACCCTAATTCACAGATGATTTAAATGCATTGTTGTATGGATCTGTCACAAAAGGCGAGACAAAGATCTCACTTGCAGAACATAATGTGCTTTTCAGCTCTTGATCTGTTTCATTAAATTGTTTTCAGTCCCTTTGTCTTCATATCTTTTACAGTGTATTTTTATTTGGATTTAACTTTCAACTTCAGTGTTTTCAATTGTGATTTAAAATCATTAAATATTTGTGTTCCTTTAATTTGTTAGAGATTCTTCTAAATCGGTTCCAGGAATTGGTATTGAGACATTTGTTTTTTCATTTGGCTTGCCAAGTAAAGCAATGAAATTTAATTTAAAAAAAAAAAAAAAAGATTCACAGTTTTGTTTTCTGAATGTGGATTAAAAAAAAATCGAATTCAAAAGCATGCTGTAGACTTATTTCACAGTTTTTCCTATTAAATGGCTATTTAGCCAACCACATATTTAAGAAACCATACTGGAAGCATATTTATGTATTTATTCACACTTGGAGATCTGATCTTCAAAGTAACCTTACAGACCTTGAGGGGTAATTGAATGTTTTCTTTAGGCTCATTTTGAAATCCTAACTTAAATTTATAGAGCTTGATGCCTGCATCTTTTCATTTTTCTGCTGATGCCTTTCTCTAATGTCAGAATGGTTTAAAATGCAAGTAGCACTGTGACTATTTTGACCCATAAATTTACTCCTCTGTCATGAAGGTGCGCATTCAGCACTTACAATACATCCCGTTTTGTCTCAAGCCTTGGACTGTGAAAGTTTGAATCAAGGGCCCTCTTTGTGACTTCTGTATACTGTAGTGTTCATGGTGGAAATTCCTCAAAGCTAGTATACAGTAACAAACATAAAAAGGACAAAGGCACGGAGATACATTAAAAGCTGATAATAATATTCCTCACATATTGTCAGAGTGCTCTGTTTGCTCTGCCATCTTAGGCCGGCCTTACTGCTTTCTGCTGCAGTCTGCCTGCTTACAAGGGACAAAGACTGTGTATTTTATTGCTGAAAGAATGTATTTTCGAGTCAAGGGTCTTTTTGCACCATATTTGTATAGCCACTTCTGTTTAAAGAAACACACCATCGATCCAAGTGCCCTCAGAAGAGCTCAGCTATTGTAGCACATTGGGGAGTGTCTTAAAAATCTCTGCTCCAAGTATCGGTTTCACTTGTTCAAGACAGAGTTGTTGCCTGCTCTGCTGCAGTCAGAGGCCCCTGGAATTACTTTAATTCTTTAATTTAGTGCAAAATTTAAAGAAAAAAAATGAAACAAAACAACCTAAAAGAAAACCAAACTGCTGAGCAGGTAGAGCTGGGCTGGAGATTGTGGATGAGAGAGCTGATGAAGACAGTGAAGGAAGTATTGAATTTTTGCCCAATACACATGCCTATAAGATGCAAGCAGAGACAGTCAAGGTTTGGAAGAGACCAGAAGTAATATAATGGCTCAGCATGTCAAAGCAAGGTATGCTCTAGCATTTCTTGCAAAAAGCAGATTTAAATAACCCAAACACACCATTGTGATGGTACAGCTAATCTGTTTCCATACACAACAAGGCACTGTGTCCTTAAGTCAGACCAGTGAATTGTTGTGTTTTGTGCTAACTTGAGCATCCCAGCATAGCCTTGTGTTGGATTTGGTAGTTTACAAGATTGTTATAGCACAGAAAAGAAGGAAGCTTTTAGCTTGGGAAAGCTGTTATTTATATTGACTTTTTAATCCCATGGATCCATAAAGGTTCTCTCATTCCTTTGTAAACTATCTCTAGTAAACTGTGTTGTATTTTTATACTCAAAACTGCTGCAATGAGTGATTAAATTAATTTAAATTCTACAGTGGGATTTCAGAAAATCTGCTTACCTTGGTTTTGGTGTCAGGAGCAGCAAGGCAGTTTTGTAGGCAATATTTTGTACTGAGATTTATCCTATTTTCAAACAGAGAATGATAGCCAGTCCTGCATATTTATGCAAGTGGTAGTAACATATATACACAAACCCATCACACTTAAAGTAAATACTTCAGGATCTAGGGTGGCTTTCACTTGGAGTTAGCAAGAAATTTGCTGCTACATGTCTGTATAGTGATATTTTTATTTCACTGGAAGATGCAACATAAACACAGATACTGTAGAAGAAATTTAATAGTAACTATGAAGACTTTTCTTTGGATTTTTAAAACCTTGCTTTTTGGGAACTTCTAGGAGCGAAATTCATTGGAGCTTTTCCCATCCCAGACACCTATAACCCAGATGATGACAAAATTTACTTCTTTTTCCGAGAAATATCACAAGATAGTGCCACATCTGACAAGACAATCCTTTCCCGAGTCGGAAGAGTTTGTAAGGTAAGGACTCTTATCCTTTTATTTTATTTAAAGAAGCCAGAAAAAAAAAAAAGGTTTCGTCTGTTTCTGTGTGAAACATGTTTTCCCCTTCTGATTGGAAGGAAATAGTGTTACTACCCTCTGAGCCATCATAGTAATTTTCTGAACATAGATTACTATTGCTGTCTGAAATTTCCTTGTCTGAAAAATAGACTTGATATTGACTGTGCACCTCCTTTTAAAAAAAATAATTTGCTTATAATTTATAATCCCATGTCTAAAAGATAATATATTGACCTTCAGATGCACAACAGTGACCTGCTTTGTTTCATAAGCTTTCAGTGAGGACTGACTTGTTGCAGGTAAACAATGGCAAGGTGTTTTTTTTAAAATGCCCAGTGGAGGGATATTCAAACCCATCACTTCAACGTAGCTCAGGACATCATTCCTGGGCATTCCTGAGAGCTGGGGTCAGTAATTTCTTTCTGCACATTCCTGATAATCAGCTAGGGTGAAAGGAGGCTAAAATTGTAGTTTCTGACATACACCCACATCTGCCTGGAAGTTTCCTCCCCTGGGAAGAACTGCAGTCCTTGGACCTGCTCACCAGAAGGAACCAGGCCCCAGCTCTGCTGCAGTGTAAAAAAAATAATTTGGTTGATGCCTGACCTCCTTTAAATGATTATTCCCTTAACTTTCTCTTACATTATGCTTGGTTTTGCCTTTTGTGAAAGATTTCTCTCCCTATGGTATTCATAATACAGTCTCAAATTCTCATGAGATACCCTGTTTTTGAAGAAGCATCTGTCATGGGCCTAAGCCTCCCCTAATGGAAATGAGAAGATAAACAAATTCTTGCATAGGAAGGCAGCAGTCAGTATAGAATTTGTTGTTTAAGAGCATGGTGGTTTTGCTAAGGTCTTCTTCCTAGTACAGCACAAAGGTCTGTTGACTTCTCTGTCAGGTGTACTCTTTATTCACTCCTTTGTCCCAGAATGCTGCAGGAACAGAAGCAGTCAGTATAAGTGCTCCCATCCTGTGCATTGGCCTTCAGTGAACCCAGGTACCCAGGAACCACTGATAAAAGTCAGGAAAACAGAACTTCAAAGTTGCCTTCTTACTAATAAATATGAGTACTGGGCAAATATTTATCTCACTCTGAACCATATATGAGCACCACCATCACCACAATCTCACAAATGGTACCTTTCTGTGATATTCTTGTTCAGAAGCATTAATTTACTTTCATTTTCTGAGTGATGTGAATCTGCTGGCAGTGAAAATTATCTTCTTAAGAAGCCTGAAAATTACTCAGCAAACAAAAGAGTTAGTGATTTATGGTAAGATGTGTCTAGGAGAAGAGCACACATCCAGCTAATAGACACACTGAAAAACAGAGTGGACGTGTGTATGGATATGTAAATCTACAGCAGCTCTGCAGTCCAGCAAACTACTAATTCCAATCAAGATTTCAGTGACCACAGCCATTTCACACTTCTGTCCTTGACCTAAAAAGTTAAGAAAACAAAAAAACCCTCATTCATAAATCAGTTCTTCAGTAGGTTTTTAGCCAGATGAATGAATGGATAATCTTTAGCGGGGTATTTCACAGCAGTGTGATTAATGGCAGAATGGAAACACAAACATATATGATTTGCTGCTAGACATGGCATTTGCTGATTATGAGAAAGCACTTAATGCATTAGGAGAAATTGGTAGACAACATTTTCAAGGCAAGGCACACAAGAAATTATTGTAAACTAAGATATATTAGTTAGAGATCTCCAGCATCCTTTACCTAGAGAAAAAAGGAGATAAGATGTCATAATAAAAGCAAATGTATTGTAAGGAAATCCTAAGGATCATATGTAATCGTACCTCAGATGAATTTGTAGAGTAATCATATCAATGGGAAAAACATGTCTTAAATTTTATTTTTAATAGTCAAAACAAAACAGTGGAAACGGATAAGGGGTGCTCATTATTTATGTCATCTTTGCAGTACCTTCTCTACTCATTGATAATTTCCTGATGGGTGCAGAACTTTCCTGAATATTTGTACTCCTGTTTTTTTTGTACATTTGTCTTGATTATCTGCAAAGAAACAAAATAATCCAAGTTATTATAATTAAAATAGAATTATTATGTTTATCTAATATAAATTAAAATATGCAGATAGCTTCCTCTGTTTACAGATTAAGATTGTCTGGATCTGTTTTCTGCACTGAAACAGCTGCTATGCTAAATTCTCTCTTAAATGGGATCACTGTCTGTGGTTATAACAATTGATAACATAACAATTTCTACTTTCACTGTTTCATTAATATGATATGTACTGCATAAAGTTAAGCATTTAAGCATTTGCCTTCTTTCCTCAGCAAGCAGAGAATAGGAGTGAATAGGAGGAGCCCAGCAACTTTTTAAATAATTTGCTTGGTGTAAACACAGGGTTTTTTCTGCTAGAACTCATGCTTTCTACCTCACTGTGCCTTAGGGCTCCTGTACATTAGTGCCAGGGCACATGCTGAAATTAGAATAGGCTTTGTTTTCAATAAGGAGGTTAGTCAATGCAGCCTATTCTTTGGCTAATTTTCAATGGCTCAAGAATATGGTTTCTCACTGATCTCCCACCCCTAGGGGAAATCTTCTCTGGAAAGCATTCCCTTTTCCCATCTACTTTCAGACCCAGAAGACTCCAATACTCTTGACGGCAGCTCTTTGCCCAGAGTCAAACAGCTGTCACTTCTCCTGTTAATAAGACTATATTCATACTTACCACCTCGAAGCATGAGCTGTAGTAACTCATCCTGTGTAGCACTAAAAGCACTGATTTAGAATTACATCATCTGTTCAACAGTCACTTTCAGAACTGGTTTTGTAATTTATCATGGCAAATGCCGTTTCCTATTTTTGATTTAAGGAAAGCAGAAAAAGTATCACTGACTTATCTTTAATACCTGATACTATTTATATAGTTCCTACTTAGATAAAATGTAATCTTTTGGGCTTTTTGCTTTCAAGTAAGGACACAAGTTGAAAAATAAAAAAATATTATTAAAGATTAGCCCACAAAGTTTATTTGGTTTTAAAAATACATATAGATACATATGTATATCTTGCATCATTGCGCAAACTTTAAATTCTTAAGAGCACTGATACACATATTTCTATTTATAGAAACTTAGAAATACACATTTACATCTCCACTGTCTACAAACTCACATTGCTGAACCAGTTTGCATCAGCTAAAGCCATGACAGACACTAGACACTGTGCTGTATTTTGGAAAAAGAAATAGTATTGCAGCACCTATGCAGACTGCCCTCTGCAGACAAGTAAGAAGTCAGCCACATTTTTTTATACTCATCCACCACAAAATGATGACAAAATTGGAATTCTACTTCAGGGCAACCTCATATATAAACAAATATAGCCCTAGAAAGGACCAAGGCTTCCCTTTTATTTTTCTCACTCACATAAAGTGAGAAATGAAAAGCCTAACTTGCAGGGGCACATAAAGGTTGTGGAGATGGAGAGAGATTGTTGGGATTTTTTTCTTTCTTTTCTAATTGAAACAAAATTTTTCATAGTTCTAACCTCATCCTACTGGAATGGAGTGGAAATTAGCCAAAAGCAGTAGTCTCTCTGCTACAATATGAAAATCCTGTTTATTATTACAGTGGTTTGCATTTGCTGTGTTACAAGCTTTACTTTAATGTCTTTGGTGATATATTGCAAAAGTTACAGCATGCAGTCTTAGACACTGATTTCCAAGAACTCAACTGCCAAGAAATCAGACTTTGGCCCCTGATGCCTTCCCATATTTCCCAGAGAATTTCGAATCCAGAAGTTGCCCTTGTTCTAGTGGGAACAAGTTAGCTCTTTGTTTTTTGGTTTTTTTGGTGGTTTGTTTTTTTTTTTGGTGTGCCATTCCACCCTCATATATACCATGCTGTACCTGGGGGACGAGAATATAGCAATTAGGCACAGCCCTCTTGGTTAAACTCTACTTTCTAAACACAGTGGAATGTAATCATTTTAAGAGCTCCTGAGTTGAGAGCCCAAGCCACACCCTGCATTCCACCTTTAGGTAATGTGATTTATTTCCAAAGCCATGAAGATGAACAGAGTTCAAGGCTACGACCTCGCCTCCCGTCTGGTGCTTGCAGGCAATTTGTATTCCCATAATGGCAGGAGGGAGCTGTTCCTCTGTGACTCCAAGTCCAGGGTCTCCAATAGGCTCTGCTGTGGGGCTGCTTGTGTGTAAAATTTAGAAGGTGTTTTTCTTGTCCTGGAAATAGTCTAGCCATGCATTTACTGTGGCTAGGGATAACTGGGTCATTAACATTCCTTTGTATTTCTATATTGTGTAATGCATCACTGTGTAGATAATTGATCTATCTCCAAAAACATTTGAGTTGTCCTCATAGCATATTGCTTTACCATTCAGCCGTATTAGCTTGGGTCCCAGCAGCAAAATAGCCATGTTAACATGTTCTCAGCAGGGCTAATTACTCTGGGCTCAGAGCCATACTCGTGCAGCTATCCTGCTTCCAGTTCTGGAGGCAACTCGTTCCAGACAAGATTTAGCTTACTGCATGTTGCGTATTTTTCTTTGTCACCATAATCTTGCCTAGCCTCAATGCTAACCGTGGGTAAGTTTTCTTGTTTTCTTGTTTTCTGTTTTTTTTTTATTTAAAAAAAGATTATTATTTCTCAGTGATAATGTTTAAAGCCACTTTGAAAACGGCATTGCTAGAAAAAAATTGGCCCCATTTACCTGTTGAGCATCTTTGTAGCTGTTGGTCTTTCAGCTGCCAGCTTCTCTTGGATCTCCAAATTTGGTATTTGAATATTACATGCCATTTAAAAGTTTTAAAATTATGTAGAAAAGCAGATGCACTTCAAGATGATTTCATTTTAGGGGCTGATGTGTTGGAGACAGACCAGTTCCATATGTTGTCTGCTTCTAACTGTGATGAATTAAGAGATACAACATCAGGCTTTGTCAGTTTTTTTGGTCCAACTTTATTCATTGGCAAGGGTACAGGCATGAGTATAGGAAGTTTTGTATATTTTTGTCCCTCATGGGTGTGTTTCAACAATATAATTGGTGTTTTTTTGAGGGGGAAAATCATGATTTGCACATGAACCAAAAATATGTAAGTTATGCTTATATGTAAAGAGGTGTGACTGTATTTTGCTGAGCCCTGGGGAAAATGAAAAAGGAATTGTGGTGTCAAGATAGAGCTTTAAAAACTAGATTATGGAAATGCAGCTGCACGACCTCTGAAGCAAACTCTGGAAACCATCCTAGTTGTAGAAGAAACTGTCGGTAACCTACTGGCTTGGAAGTGGGAAGCCTGCAGAGTTAATTGGAGTGGAGTTCATATGTTTAATCCAAAGTTCCTGACTTAAGAGTGCTTTGAATCAGATGTTCAAATATCTCTAAGTGAAGCAAATTATGACTTTGTGGTCAGGGGACTGGGACATCATCCTTCAGCTACTTGAGCTTCATTCTGGTTTCGTGCCAAAGGCTTCCCTGGTTCAGTCCTGCTGGGCTGCCAAAAGCAGGTTTGGCACTAGCCTGGGCACTTCTGCATGACTGACTGAGATGTGTGTCCTTCCTGCCTGACCCTGCTGGCTAGATAGGCAAGAACATGGGTTGAGACAAATGTTTAGCTTCTGTGTTTGTTTTGGTTTTGAGATCTGTATTTGACCCTGGTTGTGCAATCAACTTTGGGCACGCACAGAGCTCAATGAATGATATGACCCACAGACTATAATCTTAGTCTGTAGAAGATACTATTTAACCTCTCCAATTCCTTTTGCAACAAACAGTGTGGTTTCCACTGAGGGGCTGAAGCTGGCTGGTTCAGAGCAGTGACAGGTTATGAGATCAGTAAATATACTGCACTGATGATGAGGACCCTTTAGTCTTAGAGGTTAACACAATGGCTCTGTCTCTGGATGGGGAAAATAAGGAAGGAGCCAAAACAAGCTGTGCATTAAGGTCTGGACTGTGACAAAGGATGATTTCAGAAAGGTGTTTGTAACTGACAAGTCCCAGGGACCAAAAGGCAGCCTCTGTTTTTATATGTCTGTTCCCTAGACTATGATTTTTTTTTTGTTTCAAAGTTCAATAGCATTAAGCTAGCAGGAAAGCTGTGAAAAACAATTGTAGGAGGATTCTCTGAAAGCAGGTTTGCCTAGGGAAAAGCTTAATGTCCAAGCCATGCAAATCTAGAGGAACTTCACATTATGCTTTTGGAGGGGGTGAAGGACATGCAGTCTGCACTCCTGTGTTGCATTGCAGTGATACCAAGCTGAGGGGAGACCTTGTTGCTCTCTACAACTACCTGGAAGGAGGCTGTAGTGAAGTGGAAGCTGGTCTTTTCCCCCTAGTAACAAGCAACAGGATAAGAGGAAATGGTCTCAAGTTGTGCTAGGGGAGATTTAGATTGGATATTAGAAGAAACTGCTTCACAGAAGGGCTTATTAAACACTGGTATAGGCTGCCCAGGGTGGTGATTGAATCACCATCCCTGGAGGTGTTTGAAAGACCTTTAAAAGACAGAGACCTTAAAAAGGCATAGTCCGTAGGCTGAAGAATTCATCAATTTGCCAGGCTGGACTTGATAAGGGACATCACTGCAATAAAGCAGATGGTGCAGGAGACTGAGTCCCACTCAAATCCTCATCTGTGGATCAACCAGTTCAGGCAGCAGAAGTATTGCATGCTAGCAGTATCCACAGTGTATAGAGGGGTTGGTGTCATCTTATATGAAGTAATTGCAGTCTTCTAATGAGATGCTTTCCACATGAAAAGATTCTGTAATCTCATAGAAACAACAGAATTACCAAACAGCATCACCACTCCCGCTGTCAGATGGGGACTGCAGACACAGAGGTGAACTGACTTTGCCAAGTTTACTCGTGGTATCCATAGCAGAGCAGTCAAAGATCTAAAATCACACATTTCTCCTTTCTCTTGTTTATGTTACAAGTGTACTTTTATTCTCTCTGAAGTCAGCTAGATGTTTTGGATCTTACCCACAGACTGCTGAAAGCTTGAGAGGAATATTTCATCTGACATCAGTGGTGTTTGGACCAGAAATTTTGATTCTGAATTCCTAAAGGAGGAAATCTTACTTTCCTGTGTTAGGTCAGTACCTAACAGAGTAGAGTAGGACCAGAATATGCAAAGTAAAATTAAATAAGTAAAGAAACCCCAGCAACCTATACATTTGAAGACAGAGAACCAAAGAATATTGGGATGTTTCCCCATTTATGAAGTCTGCTAGAAGACTTTGAGTTGTGTTTTCACAGAATCATAGAATCATAGAATTAGCCGGGTTGGAAGGGACCTCAGAGATCATCAAGTCCAACCCTTGATCCACCGCTGCGGTTGCTAGACCATGGCACTGAGTGCCACATCCAGTCTCTTTTTAAATGTCTCCAGGGACAGAGAATCCACCACCTCACCGTGCAGCCCATTCCAATGCCTTATCACCCTCTCCGTAAATAAATTGTTTCTAATATCTAACCTAAACCTCCCCTGGCACAACTTAAGACTGTGTCCTCTTGTCTTGTTCAAAGTCGTCTGGGAAAAGAGACCAACCCCCACCTGGCTACAACCTCCTTTCAGGTAGTTGTANCATTAGTGCCAGGGCACATGCTGAAATTAGAATAGGCTTTGTTTTCAATAAGGAGGTTAGTCAATGCAGCCTATTCTTTGGCTAATTTTCAATGGCTCAAGAATATGGTTTCTCACTGATCTCCCACCCCTAGGGGAAATCTTCTCTGGAAAGCATTCCCTTTTCCCATCTACTTTCAGACCCAGAAGACTCCAATACTCTTGACGGCAGCTCTTTGCCCAGAGTCAAACAGCTGTCACTTCTCCTGTTAATAAGACTATATTCATACTTACCACCTCGAAGCATGAGCTGTAGTAACTCATCCTGTGTAGCACTAAAAGCACTGATTTAGAATTACATCATCTGCATTCTGTATAGCACTGGGGGATATCAGTATGAATCGGGCAGAAGTGCTTTCAACAGTCACTTTCAGAACTGGTTTTGTAATTTATCATGGCAAATGCCGTTTCCTATTTTTGATTTAAGGAAAGCAGAAAAAGTATCACTGACTTATCTTTAATACCTGATACTATTTATATAGTTCCTACTTAGATAAAATGTAATCTTTTGGGCTTTTTGCTTTCAAGTAAGGACACAAGTTGAAAAATAAAAAAATATTCTTAAAGATTAGCCCACAAAGTTTATTTGGTTTTAAAAATACATATAGATACATATGTATATCTTGCATCATTGCGCAAACTTTAAATTCTTAAGAGCACTGATACACATATTTCTATTTATAGAAACTTAGAAATACACATTTACATCTCCACTGTCTACAAACTCACATTGCTGAACCAGTTTGCATCAGCTAAAGCCATGACAGACACTAGACACTGTGCTGTATTTTGGAAAAAGAAATAGTATTGCAGCACCTATGCAGACTGCCCTCTGCAGACAAGTAAGAAGTCAGCCACATTTTTTTATACTCATCCACCACAAAATGATGACAAAATTGGAATTCTA